>SJKF01000012.1:0-600000 GCA_012980535.1 Pleurotus pulmonarius | reverse complement strand
GTCATAATCCAGATGCTCGAACGTGTCTAAATACATGCCCGAAGTTCATTCGGGAGGCAACAAACGACGAGACAGTTGTAGTGGGCGAAGAAGGCACGATGGAGTCAGTCACCCAGAACGTAAAATCAAGTGTAATGACGACTAGGGCATCCTTGATATTCATCGACACCCCAGCACCGGCGAACGATCGGTTACTAGACGCGGGACTAATCAATGCCATTTCGGACGAGTTGGGGCAACAATTGAAGTGCGTACCGTCAATTTCTCTGAGCGGATGTTCCTTGTTAACCTCTACCTTGACTAGGGGCGACGGGCGGATAGGCTGCGTCGTTTACTGCCTAACGCAAGCGGGACCGCTGCATCGTCAACATGTTGTGAACGGACTCTTGGATGTATCCCGTCTTACAGTGAAACACCCAAAACTACGAGATGCTGCGTTGATTTTCGCAGCTATGCGGCGAGAGAAGGAGGAGTTGAAGCCCATATCCTGGAAAACTATTCTGAAGGAACGTGGAGTGGAACTCGTCAGCGGATCACCCTGTACGGATATAGACAATCTGAAGAACCTTGTGCTCGAGCAGTGCGACACCAGGTAAACCTCAACATTAACCATATCCCATAGCACTGACATCATATCCAACAGCAAACCGCCGCTGCCTGTGGTTAGTAAACATCTCTTGACGTCGTCCCCCTACTCAATCAGTCGCTTATATATCCTCATTCTAGAACAAGCATTGCTGGTTTAATCGATTTTGGCTAAGAAACCGAGGAAGAAACGATATGTGAGGTGCTGCATAACATGCTTCCATTGCGTTGCGGCTGGCTGCAACAACGTGTATTCTACATATTAAGATCGGTACGATAGTGATGGGGGATTGTAATACGGTACCAAATGCTCCACGAAATTGGCACGAATGCATGCTCGCCGTGGAAATCGATGCAGATGCCAAGGTATGATACCTGTATTCACGACTATATCCGTTTAAAGATCGACAGTCAAAAGTAGGACTGCTTCGTGCGGCTGGCGAGGTGTCGAGGGTGCGCTACTGAAGACATTAAAGGCGAGGACACGCGGCAGATGGGTGGTGGCATCTCAACGGATTGCTAAGACGTAGCACGCCTAAGACGCGAGTAGTGGATCAGCAATTGCTATTGTGAGCGAGGCCGTACAGAAAGACAGGGAGAGATCCGGTTGCAAATTACATTTACTCCTGTCATCCAGTCCCCTCAAAGAGGAGATGAAACGCACGGAGACCTCATTTCGTCATCCTGGCAGCAACCTCAAAGAGGATAAACCAGAGCTGAGCTCGGTTACTGCGACTTTTGAAGGCGTAGCTGCCTGGAGCGGACGACATAGGATGCGTGCCTCATCATAAGACTGTCGAGACAGAGTTGCTTGGTGTCGTCATGGAAGAGGAGATGAAGGGTGTAGCGGATTGATGAAGACGAACCTAAGAATTTTGGGGCCTGCAAGCCAATAGAATTAATGGCGCAAGGCCAGCTCCCCCCAAATTCCTCTTTCAATGATAGTGCTCCCTGGAATTGGATGACGTTCAAACTGCAGTCCGCGCTGCTCCCTTGCGGTCGGTCCTAAGACATTTTTAGGTCGGGTGGTCTCGTAAACGGCGAGGGGATGAAGTAGAGAAAATGACCACGTGCAAACGCGCTTGTTGGCGCTCGTCTGGATGAAACCGTTGTCTGAAACTTCGTCGCAAGTGGAACTGCTATTTATCTTGGGGAATCCGCGTACAAGCACTAAAGTGCTTGAAGGCCCTTTACTCTGCCTTTGATGACCCAGTACTCCTGCTCTCCACTTCCCCGGCGCATCTCGGCATATCTGACTCGTCACGGGAATAGGTATCGATGCTCAAAAACCTTCGAGACAGTTGATACCTCAACGGGCACCGCCTTTGCTCGCACTCCCCCAAACGCCATCTGGCACCCGTGATGCCCTCTAAATCAGCAACCGGAACTACGCATGCATAGCTCTTGGCCCTATTGCCTGACGTATAAAAGGATACGGTGTCCTTACTGCTTCTATAACCAGGCTGGACCCGGTCAAACACACAACACGACGATCACACTTACGATTATCTACCTGTCTTAGGCAGCTGCTGGATTTTACGACTTCACGACTTCTTGACGCTCATCTCCGACTTCGACGCGCAGTCAAGCTTCTTCGTCACACCCCATCTCCTCCAATATCTGTGGAGCCCTTTACCCCACCACGTCTTGAAACTCGAGGCTATCGTGCGCTATCTACGTATATAATCACGCCATAGCAGTTTTCATCCTCCCTCTGCTCCACCCACAATTTGCGTCCCTCTTGCACTTGCACGACATATCCACACCCAGATCACGAGTGACACAGACAGCAAGATGTCCAGCGTATTCTTACCATCCAACGGTTCTATGGTGCTCCCTCCCACCAACCGCTCGTACGGATATCCCGTCCAACATGCGGCTTACCCAACGGCGCATACCATGATGCCTGGAATGATGCCCGGGATGGCTCCCATGCAGGCGATGAGACCGATGTACGGTTCCTCCGTAGGAGTGCCTACTGTGGTACCCTCGTACGGCGGTTCCTACGCAGGCTCATATATTGGAGCCCCGTCCACCGTCATGATGCCAACTACGCAGTACCACGCCGGGATGCCCATGCAGATGATGCCTGCTCCCGGCTACACATACGGGGCATCCCCTTACTATGGCTCGCCACCGCGCCAGCCGACGACAATTATCATCCCAAGTTCGTCGAGGAGGCACAGGAGATCAAGTTCATCGCATTCGTCTCGTTCGCACAGCCGTTCAAGGAGTAGAGATTACTATTAGGCGATTTAGAGATATGTCGAAGAAAATATGGGGATGGATGGTGACCTAGATGGTTTTGCTTTCGTTCAGCAACGTCAACAAGTGTATGTTTGTCTAAACAGTTCTTCCAGTGTTATGTAGTTTTCTGTGTTTGACTAGTCCTATTCCTGTACGACGAGACACGATTTTTTACGAGTAATTCTTCTCTACGAAACACTCGAAAATGCTGAAGCAATGATGGCGGGGTATGTATCCATCCCTGGAGGCCCTTCTCCGAAGATCGGAGTCTTCCTCGATAATCGATAATGTAGGTCAACAACATATTCAGCCATGGCGTTACCTTGCCTGCCCAGTGATCAGCGATCAGCTTGCTAGGGCAACATGCTGGACGTCGGTATTATGTCAGCGGTAGTGTGCATAAAGACCATGATCGACTCACATCTCTCTCTCTCTCTCTCTCACTCACCAGCAACATCTCTCCCACTCTGCGCCGCCACCAATATCTCGCGCAATGCGACGAGTCCTGTCCACTCGGATTATTGTCGACCTGACGCTGAAGCATGAAGCTCGATCGCCCCCGAAACTTCCCTTGCGCCGAGTTACAGATCTGGTACAAAGAGGTGCGGTTCAGCAAGGTTGAGCGACATATATGCGCTCAATATTGTGTTTCTCAGGCTCAGGTAGCGGTCTGCGAGGTCGCGCTTGTGAACGCGGAAGGTTTGAGCGGCTCGACGCGACGAGAGGCTGGGACTCCATGGACTACATGCCCAGAGCCACCATGTTGTTGAACAACGTCTCCCCCAGTCGGACTCTGATCTATCGATATACGTACGGCTCAGCGATGCTGACCGAGCATATATCAAGACAGGTCGTGGTGGTTGGCCAGCGGGAGTCGAGATAGAAGGAAGAGGTGTGTTCATTGGAGACTTGCAGCCTATATGCGCCCGCCATCGAATGATTTGAAGATATAATGATTGCCGGAGAGGGGGTAACAGGTATCAAGGTCGTGCGAGGGCATAGGCAAGTAGTGAGCAGAATGGGCTGGTGCAAGGGATGAAAGGTGAGTTCCATCACTAGCGCCCTCGACACGTTAAGCATTGCGTCTGGGTCCCGACGCTCTCATATTTCCGAGGGCCAATACCCGGGGTGGTCCAACGCAACGCGTTGTCAGCAAGCTGGTGAGCCTCGAACCAATCGAAGTATTAACACCAGAAATGCGCAGAGGCGACAATCTCCCGCCGAGGAATGAGTCTTCTATTTATTTTTTGTGAACAGGTATGTCGCCGCGTTGTTACAGGCTACAGAAAGCGAGGGAAAACGCTTGAGAGCTCGACATCAGTCTCCTGCAGTTCATGAGTTTCGGCACGCCACAGGTCCAGCGGGAAGGTAGGGTCATGAAGGCGACTAGAACAAGCTATGGAATGACCATCGTCACTGACGATAACGATATAGCGAATCGCGACTGACAGGCGAGAACTAGCGGGCCTGTGCGGTCAAGCTTCTTCGTATATAGTGCACTGGCTTTCAACTATTCCTCTCGGTGAGTGATACTCACCTCGCGATCCATATGGGCGTCCTTGATGGGAGAGTCACGAAGTGAAAGAATTCGCATACTTATGGTTGCCATCTTTCCCAATTCGCCATCACGTCAGGCCACCTTTCGATCGGCGATTCAAAGATGCCTTGGCGTGTTTCGTGATTGGTGTCGGGGATTCAAAGTCGAAACCGTGAGCCGTTTGATATCATTGTTCCGAAATTCGCTGTTAGCGTTTTCCGATCTTGCTCCCTTTCCCCCACATCGACGCTCCCGCCCTTTCGCCTACGACGGACACGGTGTAGGGTGACACGAAAAGCGTACGTATACTCCTCGCACAGCGCGCCCGTTTCTCACATTCTCCCTTTGATCAGATTCTTTACAACACACGTTCTTTTCACGACAATCGCTAAAATTTACAATGGCAGATTTCGCCCATCTTCACTTTGGCCTTCCAACGGCCCCGTTTAAGCATGGTTCGATAGCGAAGAGGTGGGCGAAGAGAGCTCCAAGCACAAGTGAGTAGGACCTCCAAATCATAAGACATGTTTTACCTACAAACTTTCGAAGGCTGCATGACTGGCGGCTTCATGACATCGCCCACTCAAGGACAATCATTCTCTTTCCCTGGAACTGATCACATCAGTGTCTCATGGGACTCTTCGTGTCTCACTGCTGAGCTCCTTGATATCTATCTCTATGCCTTTTCCACACACAATAACACCGATTCTACGCAAACCAACGCCGACTCGACTCGAATTCATCTGTATACCTCCGTTCCCAATGCTTTGTCTACCTACAACGCCCCTGTGAAGCCGAAATGGTGGAACGCGACTGCCGTCCCTAACACTTCTGTCTCGCTCCAGCTTCTCATCCTGCCCAAAGGCGATCCTATCTTCATGAACTCGCTTCCAGCTGGCCCCGTATTTGCCGCGACATACGTACCGCCTACTGATGGATCCGTTCCGCCAGAGGCCGACTGGAAGATTCAGGATCTTGACGGAGGTGTATCCGATTTCTCCGTTGATAACAACCCCGATGGTAGTGTTAAACCTGTCGTTGAGCCAAAGAAGGGACTCTCAGCTGGCTCAAAAGCTGCAGCAGCCCTTGTCCCGCTTCTCGTCGTTATCTTCGCCGGCATAGCCTACTACGTGTGGAGGAAGAGAAAGGCGAGCAGAGACGAGAGAAAGAGATTCAGCGAGATGGTCGACAAGCGCATGAGCGTCATTAGTAGGGATTGGACTAGCATGAGTGCTAAGGGAGGCATGGAGGGTATACGTGCGTCTTTATACGGTGAAAAGGGCATGAACGACGCAATGAGGAACAGCGTCTATGGAGGCGAGGAGATGAGGAATAGCGTCATCGCGGGAGGGCAAGCCGGTATTGGCGCTACTTCGAGATTCAATGCGGAAGTTGCAGTCAACCCCGCCTTGGCTGAATACCAGTCCCACCTGCGCCCAGGGTTACGGTCCTCTACGTACTCCAACGGCGAGAGGAAATCGCGCGTCTCCTTCGCAGATGGTACCCGCCCTTCAATGGACAGGAAGTCGCGGATCTCCTTTGCTGATACAACCCGCCCGTCCATGGATCGAACGTCTCGATATGGCACTGGCCGAGCTAGTCGCGCGTTCCACACTGCATTCACTGTAGACGTTCCATCCCAACAGAGAGGGCTTGGCTCCGCATCGCCGGTCTCACATTTAACTACTGCATCAAACGCTGCATCGAACGGGCACTCGAAGAAAAGTTTGGATTTCCCGAACCCGTACAGCGGCGATGACTACAGTGAAGAAGGAAGTGCATCGGGAGACGCTTCCGGAAGCATGTCGCCTACTCAAACTCAGGGCCCAACGAGCTTGAGCGTAGAGGATATCAGGAAGAGGATCGGGGGTACCAACGTTGGCTCTTCTGCGAGTAAGGAGGATGACGACTCGATGGTTCCTGCCCTGAGACGTACGTTGTCCTTGCTTTAGCATCAGACGTTTCATTGACCTTCGATGTAGTCATGCGCAAAGGCTCGAAGCAGACCTCGCCCACCACTGCATCTGATGAAGGCAGCGATGAACTTTTGTTTTCGCCATCCCAGTTTCACTTCGACTCAAACGGCAATACCAATAACATCGTCACTGTCCCTCCCCCCGCTCACGGCTCCTCTTCCAACGGGATTGCCTCTCCAAGGTCTCCAGGCCCTGTGGGGATGATGCCTTCAATGAACAGCATGGCTGCCACTCCCGATTCCGTTATGTCGCCCGATGCTCTTTTACGCGCTTATGCTGAACGACGTGCAACATCGTCTCAAGCGTCTCCCTCTTCCACCCCTGTCAATGGGGTGCGTAGTGGCAACAATACTCCGGCACCTCTCATCATCTCTTCTCCCATCTCGGCGAGCACCCCATACAATCTCTCATCACCGATAACGCCCAATTATAATGCCTCGAATAACATGAGGACGTTGTACTCGCCTGCCAGCACCACGAACAGAGCTGGCGTCGGCGCTGCTAAGACGCAAATGCAATCCCAGCCTGTTGGTAGGGAGAGCGTTTATAGCGTTGGCATGAATGAGGAAGATGCCTATGGTGGTCATGTATAGGCTAACGGTCTACCTCAACCCTAGTTCTTCACTTCGGCAACCTCTCACCTCCGTTTTCCTTTCATTGGGTTTCTTCCGCTTTTCTATGCGTTTGTCATCGATATGATTGTGCAGAGTTGTTTGATGCCCCAGTGCTCACCTGCTACTACTTGGCTTTATCTTCTGGTCGTCTAACTGGTTGGGTGGCCATGCTCTCACTTTCGTTTTCCACATCTGTTACCTTGTGTGTACATCCCCGAATTCGTCTGCGAATCCCTCTCTCCCTTCCTCCATTCCTTCTACCTCGTCCGGGTACTACTGGTACCAAGTACTATACCCTATCTTCCGTACCCAACCGCTCGTCCCATCCCCTGGTTCACACCGACGCTAGCAGCCCGATATATATATTATATCATTTCCATTCTTACCCTTTTTACCGGCGCCGCGTATCTACGTATTTATATTGTGATTTATTTCCATCGTATATCCCTCCTCATTGATATCTCCGCCTACTCATCCCATTTCCTCTCTTCGCCGACGTGCTGTCCCTCTTTCTTCGTCACTTCGCGTCGGGCATCAATATGATTCGCCGTTTGTGGCCTGGTACGGACAGTTGCGGGTCGGTCAAGCACGCATTTGAGTTGCTGGTGATACGTGGAGAGGATTAGACGTGGTCTTTGTATGTACTAGTGTGCTATATACCCTTTAATGCCAAATATTCAATATGCAAGAGAACGACTCAGATGAAGCATGACAGCTTCCTCAGACTTCAAGCTTCATCCTCCAAGCCCTCCGAATGAGCAAGCCTCCATTGAGCTAATCCCTTCTCAAACACCTTATTATTGACGCCTCCAGGAACCAAGCAGAACGTTACACCTATTTCAGGTATCAGTTTTCGTGCATAACGATGCTAAGGAGAGTAGAAGACGCATACCTAGCTTCTCCACCTCTTGATTGCGATGCTCGTCGTCGAAGAAAAGCTAGCCCCACAAATACATAATAGGTTCGAAGGTTCAATTGCTTAGAATAGGAGAGCGAGACCAAACACACCATCTCGGAGTAGGGCAAACCAGTCTTCTCGTGCAACTTGCGAAAGTGGGTAAGCTTCGAACCTACAATAATATAGCGGTGTTTTGAGGAAAGATCCCAAGGGTGTGGACGTGCCTGGGTAGATCTCCAACTGATCAAAGAACTTTACCGCAGGCTGTATGTTGGACAAATCATCGCTCCCGAGGCCTGCTGTGGTAGTACCAGGCGGCGGAACGAGAAGGAGTGACAGTGCTTGCCGTGCACTAAGTCCATGTGTTCAGAATTGTACCACAGATCTGGTTCTCATCGCCGAGGAGATGTGTATGGGTTATGGATAGCGACGTACAGGGCGGGCGCATGCGTCCTAGAGCATGCAGCAATCACAACTCCCTCCGCCTTCAACCGATGCATGATCTCTGGAACCTCCTTGTAGAAGCATATCTTGTCGTTGTACCTATCAATAGATCACCATGATGAGAGCGCTCAACACATAACTATACGATATCGTAGGCATACCTATCCAACACCTCGTTCAAAGTGTCTTGATGTCTGTGCAGCGGGCCTAATCGAAATTCGAAGACCTTTGTCAATCCCCACGCCTGTGTTTGTTTTGCTTTCTGGAAGAATCCCATGTATGTTTGCCTACCTGAGATATGTGTATCGATCCACAGATCCCATAGAGTGTAGCTGTGGTTTTACGTTCTCAGTCAGATGCTCGGAGGCCTGCCAATGGTGTGGGACTTACTCTAAGTCGAATGCGACGAGCTTTGGAAATCTGGGTGAAGGTGACATGGTGCCTCGCCTAGGGGCAGTCTCTTGAGACTGCGAGTAAGCTCATCCGCGAAATCGTGTCCCGCAAGCCAACTTCCCACGTAGCGAGAAGGTGAATGTAGTATGTGTTCGTTACTACTGCCTAGTACTATGTACATCAGGTAGAGACCAAACAAATCCTCGTCGGTGAGAAAGATACAAGGCCACCGGCTCGCGTATGCTCCATAAGATTAGATCCTCCTTGATATTTGCATCAAATGACACTTGGTTTTCGTACCTCCGCCAACGCTGAACTTTCTTGCCTCTCAGCCTCGTGCAACTCTTTCAGCAACCTCTTCTCCTCGTCTAACAGCTCCTGACGCGTATTGTGAAATCTCTGGCCTTTCACTTTTGCCTGCACCGGATGGACCCACAACGCTGTGGAGTTCCAAGAGTCAAGAGAGTCGAAGCATGACTCACGCAAACACAACGTCATTCTTTGGCATTAAAGATTGACGAGAGATATCGCGACGCGTATAGAAATCGAGAAATTTAATCCTTCAAATATACGCCATACGGACTTTATATTGATAACAAGCACATTTCAGAGCCTTCATGCAAGCCGTGGACACGAGGATAAGGCGTGCCTACCGCAATGCACTCGCTGATCGATCTAGCTGAAGGGCCGACCCATACCATCATGATCAGGGCAAGGATGTTGCATGTTTCCCTCGTCCCAGATCGCACCTGCTATCCAGGGAGCGATTTGGATGCCCCCCCAGCAGCTTCTCTATACTCGATTCCTTCAAGTCTCCATTTACCACATCCACTGTTTGGACCGTAGTTGTACTGTCAAAGAGTCGAGCCTCTCGTGAACCTCTATCACATACACAGGACGTCGCCCCTATTTGGTGACGAAGTTCGTTGCCTCTTTTAGCGCTATAGATTAAACTGTCCAGGGTACAATAGACGGGGGGTGATAAGACATGTTTCGCGGATGGTCCAGCTTAACATGAACACAACATGCGACTCCCTGAAACGATGAAGCCAACACAAGGATTCGGATATGTCGGTGGCTTACGATGTGTCCCACTACCCAATGGCACAACATAAGGCCTAGGTGGAGGGCAGCAAGGTCGCCGCCTACTGAACCTCTGCAAGGGCCAATGATAGAAGGAAGTATGATGTGAGAATTTCCGAAGACACACAGGGTAAGTCGAGCGCCCATATCATACCGTTCATCCTTGCAGCCATCGTGTCCCGTGGAAGTTGCCAACAGCCGTTCTTCGAGATAACAATGATTGACAGATTTGCGGCGGTGCGAATTGAGACGATTGGCCTCGCGGAGCGTTGTGACTGGCATTGGTGGTGAGTCTAGTGACTGAAAGAACTTCAAGACGTCTGATCTCGTCGATTTTCGATTTGAGGCAATGAGGTAATGAACAACAAGATCCTACAAGATCTCACGCCACAATACTCCTCGAGCCGATTATCGCCATGCATCATGCATCATGCACACGCGCCACGCTGTTCGGCGCTCAGAACAACATTAAATGAGGATGTCACGCTGGTACCCTCTGTGAATCTGTTTTTTCATTCCTAGACTAAGCAGCGATAGGCAGGATCCACAATCGAAACGATGTGGATGTCTGCTTGATAAGAATCCAAACCACTCAGGTACACTTCTTCCACTAATGCAAAACCGCACACGACTGGCAGTTTGCAGTCTCAGTCTATCTCATGGCAACCAAGGAGCTGACACCCAAGCCTTTATTGTACAAATCACGATAATCAAGCCTCGCTTCATCCTCATGCTATTTCTCAGGGCTCCCGTATATATGTTCATCCTCTACGATAAACGACCCAGAGGCATTACGAACACAACATGAGCAGCAGGATGGAAGTCGTTTCTCCTCCCGTTCTACCTCAGATGAATTGGCTGGACCTTCTTTGGACAGATGTCAAGGACAACTGGCGAGCAATCCCAGACGAAGCTGTCATCATTGCGTTCGTCTCACGTATATTGCCCTCATACATATGGGAGCTAAGATGTGAACAACCTAGTTTATTGGGCCCTTCAGGGTCGGGCAGGTCAACTGTACGTGTAGTGATCCTGTCAATAATCTGTCGCATTACTGAATAGCTTGCATAGTTCATCAACACAGCAGTAGGCAGTCAACGATGCGCTACCTCTGGGGAAGGGCCAATATTGGACCCGGTCACCAAGCGGACCCAGCGAGTCTACTGCAAGCACGATGGACGAATGTTTGTCTTCGTCGACACGCCTGGTTTGGATGTGCAAGACTTATCGGCAGATCACTTGAAATTGTATGTGACCGCTGTTTTGGCTGTTTATTGAGCACGCTGAATGCATGCAGGTCCAAGGAAAGAACTGTTGACCGGATAGTTTATCTGTACCCAGTAAACTGCACTCGGGTAACGACATCTTTAGAGAAGCACGAAGATCTTCTAAAGATATTGGGGGGAGATGATTGGGAAAAAAAGACGACGTTTGCCACTACGATGTGGGATCAAGTGAAGGAAGAGGACGGTAATAGGACGCACCTCCAATTGAAAACAAAACACTGGTCTCAGGCCAAAGACAAAGGCGCAAGAGTCGATCGGTTTCTGGGAGGGAGGGATGATGCATGGCGGCTTATTATGGGTATATGCCAGCCGAATACGTCACGCGTTCGCTTTTCACCCTTCGTATCTCCTCCAATACCACTTCCCGCAAGATCAGACCTCGTCGTTGCTGAGAAACTCAAAACGAAGGCAGTGAGCTCAGAAGACATTGTTATTGCGTGAGTAAAGTCCCAATTTCCATGGTTTCGTTGACCGACTCCCTGGTCATTTGCAGCGTGATGGGTCCAACCGGTTCCGGGAAGAGTACAGTAAGCGAAGTGGCCCTGTGTTAAATCATCATTATGGATGATAGTTGCTGCCCAAACAGTTCATCAGCCACGCCTCCAGGAACGTCAACGATCTCATCGGCCACAACCTTGATATCTACACTTCGAAGGTCCAGCCAGTCATGATTAAGACAGGCCCGCATAAAGTCATTTTGGTCGACACACCTGCATTTGACAATCCGAACATGTCAGACATGACAATCTTAGGAATGATCGCTGATTGGCTCCTAGAAACGTACGTGAGGGGGTCACTACATGATTGAAAGGCGCTTACATGTCTGTCAAGGTACAACAACAAGGTCAAACTCTCGGGCATCATATACATGCACCGCATTTCTGACAATCGCATGGCTGGCACTCCGTTGAAGATCTTGAAGACGTTTGCCGAGTTGTGTGGGACTGCAGCAGCGGAGAGGGTCATTCTAGTTACAACCATGTGGAGTCAGGTAAAGAAAGAGGTAGGGATCAGAAGAGAAGCCGAACTCAGAAGCAGATTCTGGATAGACTTGATCGACAAGGGGGCCAAGGTCGAACGCTTTGATGCCTCTTTCGAGTCGGCATGGGCCATTATCGGAACGGTCCACCAACCACTGGGCCAGGAAGGCATACTCCTGCAGGAAGAACTCGCCAACTTGAACAAACAGTTGAGCGAGACGAGGGCAGGCAAGACGCTATATAACACGCTTCACAAGCAGCTCGATGAAGAGAAGAGGTTATTGAAGGAGCTGTACGACGAGGCAGAGAGGCATGACAATCCGACGTTGGCGGCAGATTTGAAGACTCAGTATGAACAAGCGCGAAGACAACTCGATGTCACCTTTAGAGAGGTCAAGTCCTTGGAGATCCCAATGGGTCGACGAATCGCTCAGTTCTTTAACTCCAAGAAGCGAACTCCGTAAGTTCCAACCCAATCTTTTTCTCCAAAGAGTTGCTAGTTGAGATAAATTCAGGCCACGAAGGCTTCTAATTGAATCATTCTGAACTATCGTGTTCAAATGGTTGCCAGATGTGCAATGTGTAGAGCATTGAATGGAGTTGTTTACGTCACTGTAGCTTGCGCCTGGAGTCGATATAATCGATTAACTCACTTCCTGATACTATCCTTTCGACAACGAGATGAACTAATGCGAACGAGGCGAAGAGAGAGAAGGGGAAGTCGATGATACTCCACCGCCTCAACGATCAGTTGTTGAACTAGTTTTGGGGCATTGACATATTGCGCGAGGGGATTAGAGCAGGCATTCCGAATAACGAAATCAAGGCCAGCTAGAAGACATCGCGTACAATATGCACAGTAGAATTGTACTATAAACCACTCCCAGGCGCACCATAAATATTAGATAAACATCCATTTTTATAACATACCCTGGCGCGTGTCACATTCCCCCAATCACGACTTTTGCTGGTCTTGCTGTCCTGCCTGGGTGGGCTCGCCCGCCAAATTCTTGTCGTCCACCGCATTCTGCTTATCTCCAAGATGCCAGTCTGGCATGGCAAGCGCGATGAAAATGGGGAACACGCTGAGGACTGTCGCGACAATGAGCATCGTCTCCATCACATCGCTGTACGCTGGGGGGAGAACATCGTCAGCGCGGCTTGGATGGACATGTTAACCTTGGACATACCCGCTATTACGCCCTCGCGAACGGGATGTCCCCTGGGGAACGAGGCGGCGTAGACGATGGACCCGAAGAGCTGCTGCCTATCCGCCTCGGTCAGGAAGGGGAGGTACTGCGCAATCTTGCCTGGCATCGTGTTGGTCCAAATAGCCCCGGCTGACGCATGTGGCAATAGGTGGTGAGAGGGGCAGACACGTACATGATAGTGTAGAACATACCAACAGCACTCCCCACGGCGCCCCCAATTTCGGTGATTAGTAGCACCACGGCAGTGACCATAGCCACGTCGACATGGGGAACAGATGCCTGGGCGCCTACTTGTAGAGAGATTGCTGCGAAGCCACCGCCGATACCCTGTAGAATCTGTGTCCACACAATTTCGGCATCAGAGGCGTTTGCGCCACGGGAATGAATCATGAGGCCGACGCCGCTAGCGACGAAGCAGTTAGAAGGGATAGTCCCACAGTATATGGAAATGTGCTCACAGAAGTCGAATGCAGAGCCCAACGACGAGGACGTACTATCGGACGGAGAGAGAAATCAATAAGAAAAGCCTAGATAGATGGTAGAAACGGAGGGCCTGACTTTATAACGGTGGATGAAGCGCATAGCAAATCCGGCACATATCCCGAAGAAAGTGAGAGCCACAGTTTGAGTTTGGGAGAAATATGTTGCGTGGAGCAGGGGCCTTTGGCGTAAAACAAAGTTTACATATGGCAAGAAAACAAAGGGGAATGATTACTGACCATGGCTTGACGACGAGGACGAATGAAAAGAGGTATGTGAACGTGAGGTAGAACGAGACCTGGAATAGGTGGCGTCAGTGACCTGATCGTACTTGCAGCAAGATCATACACACGAAATCGAAGAAGCCGATTAGGGAGGCCCCCACGAAACTCCTGTTCCTTAGCAGCCTCGCTGGCACGATGGGATACTTCGCGACTTTCCAGTCGTACATACAGAATACAGGAATGAGGAGGCCGCCGATGACGATCATGGCAATCATGGAAGCTGCAGTGACAGCCATTAGTGCTCTGCCATACCCGTGGGTTGGAGGCAACGTACCGTTCTTCCAATGTCCCTTCGCATTCTCTGACAGCGTAAGAGGGAGCAGGATCAGGGCCACCGAGGTACCGAGGAGGGCAAGCCCAATGATGTCAAGTTGCGCCCCCATACGCCTAACGCGCAGATACCATCTCGTGTCCATGGCTTCAGTGTTACTTGCAAGAAGACCCTGCTTTCGGGCTTTCCATTCGGCCCATAGAAGGGTTATAATGAGGGGCGAGAGCGCAGCGGGGACAAGAATAGCGAACATTCCATCTATGTTAGAGTCGCCGTCACAGTCAACACCAAGGCAAGCGGCTCGGAATTATGAGCACTCACAGCCCCATCTCCACCCTGAGTGCTGCAAAATACTGGTCGATATATTTGACCCAACGAAGGCGTTGATGATGAAGGGTGTGGACATCAAGGCGGAGACGAGGCCGCGCCATTTGAGGGTTGTGATATCGGCGATGATGACCTGGGTGAGTAGTTGGAGTCCCCTGTTCAGCATACGCGTGAGAAGTGGTAGCCAAACGGGCGGGGGTAAGTGACTCACGTGTAGCCGCTGTTGATGGCAGAGATCATTCAGTACATGTCAGGAGAATTGAATGGGTGGCTTGGAGACTCACATGGCGTAAAGAACAATGCCTGCAGCTATAGCACCGACGTTTTGGGCGGATGCGATCACGATATAACCTACGAATGGTGAGTTCGACTATACAAGGAGCAGTGGCAGAGTACTTACCAAGGACGTAGAACAGCACTTTGTTGAGCGAAATGAGAGCGGAATGAGAATGGGACCGAAGGGGATATGAAGCGAGCACTGCGTAACTTACGGACGACAACATATGCAGTACCACGCGAACTGACATCGGCTATCCTAGCGATCACAGGCTTTCCCACCGCAACTGTCAAGGGTAAGGGTAAGCGTAAGTCATAGTGCGCAAGGGAAACAGGAGACAGTGGGTGAGGTGGACGGTGCAGGAGATGGAAGAACGGAAAGAAAACGGACGTGAATAAACTTTGAACACGTACTGATGACCGATTGCGCTACCTGGATCGAGCTGATGAGACTATGGTGACCAAATCCTGAGGTTGCGAAGCTGAGGTAGTTGTACGTGGTGGTACCATCGAGGGAGTAGATGTATGCCGCAAGCCCAAGACTAGTTGTTCCATAAGTTTACTTGTGCTTCTGGTGTGTCAGAGGGAGAAGCGCACCTGATGAAGAGTGCCCATTTCGAGTAGCGTCCAAAGACCCTGTGGATAGCTTCCACCTTTTGAACCCCACGGTGGGCTTCATCCTCTTCCCTGTATAAAGGCGAAGTGTGCTGGACGTCGCGCTCCAAGCTGTATTTGCTGGAGTTGTCGTTGTCTCCCTGAGATGAAGATGCCATGGTCAGTCTCACGGCGCGAGCTTCGCGACTTCTCTCAGTCGAAGAAGAGAAGGGAGGGGCAAAAACACACACACCGTGTGATCAGACCCGCGTCTTTTAAGAGATCCACATTCATGGTATTCATGGACGACCCAGACAGATGCACCATATGGTCGTGCGTGTGGCCGGATCATCTGATAAGATTGCCAAGTGCATCTTATCAGATAGCATACCCGAGGAATTGATCTTATCAAGTGTTACGAACAACGTGTTCCTGAACAGTGAACAGTGGGTTGGACAGGAAACGAGGGACTCGGCTCCGATTACGACCGAAGGAGAGGTTATGGTTATGGTCGAGGGTATATCTGGCGAGGGATGTGGGTCTGAGCTGTTGAAAAAAAGTGGCTTTCGAAGCTCACCGAAGGCACACCAAATCACCTGCGCGAACATGGTGAAACTACATGTCGCCATCACGTAGTATGTTTAGCTCGGTTAGATGGGTATCCCTCGACAAGTTTCGGCACATGTGTCCAGGGACGACCTTGACTCATAGGGCGACGGCAAACCTCTTGTGCAACCGCTGCTCGTGCAGGTTGTCTGTCGGATGCACCAACTTGAGCGTAAATTAAAATAAGAGGCAGGCGCTTAGATATATCGCTGGCGCTAATTGTCGGGGTTTGAAATTGTCATTCGACCCCGACGCGTCGCCTTGAACGCGCGTCCCATCATAATCCTCCAGGTTCACATCGTCCGCAATGGAGACTTCATTCGCACTCACTGGGAAAGGCTACGTTATTGTCGCGTCGGACACCACCGCCGCTCGTTCCATCGTCAAGATGAAAATCGACGAAGACAAAGTTAAAGAACTCGGCCCCCATCTCCTCATGGCTCATTCTGGCGAGCCAGGTCCGTGTCTATTTACTCTGCCTCAGTCTGCCTGTTAATTCACATATGATTGTAGGCGACACAATTCACTTTTCAGAATACGTCGAGCGCAACATCCGCCTGTACAATATCCGTCACAACTACTCCCTAAGCCCATCAGCAGCTGCGTCCTGGGTCCGTAGATCTCTGGCAGAGTCGCTTCGCTCGCGCCACCCATACTCGGTCAACCTACTTCTCGGGGGATACGATGTGCCGGCGAAGGAGCCCCATCTTTACTGGATAGACTACCTGGGCACGATGGCAGAGGTGCCGTTCGCCGCGCATGGGTACGGAAGTTATTTTGCCCTGAGTTTGTTGGATCGGTGCGTTCTTGTGCGGCGCAATGCATACACGCGATTAACCAAGTAAATTGGATAGATACCACAACCCAGACGCCTCGCTCGAAGAAGGCATAGAGACGCTGAAGCGCTGCATCGACGAAGTAGCCAAGCGCCTGATCGTCAGTCCGAGCAAATACTCCGTCAAAGTCGTGGACAAGGACGGCGTCAGGGTGATCGAGGTATAGGATGACTACACGCAGAAGTAATGATTTTGTACTTGGCTCTTGTAAAATGACGTTATCAGAGATGAACGCGATGTCCCCCACCCGACTCTAATGCGACCCTTCGTCTTAGTGCCGCCAGTGGCAGACGACATGCCACAGACTCGACAGCCTCGAGTGAAGGGGGCTCCTCACGCTATTGACTGGACGGAGTCTTATGTGCATCCATGCTCATGTTTGACACGCACGATCCTCACGAAGTGGCTGCTGGGTCTGAGATCGCCCTTACACGTTGACAGATCGACGTTTTACCGGACCCTCCAGTCCTGTCTACCTAGTTCAGAACACGAGGACGCCCCTACTTAGGAGAGGCAAACCAGGATCTTGGAATTTGTTACCTTTGGGACGTTCGAAGAGCAGGCTGTATACGATATACGTGAGTGCATGATGCACCGCCGATAATTGTGCTCTCCTGAAATGACCTGGATAGTTCACATCTCTTATCGCTAAGATCATGATAATGGAGCCTTGCTGCATCCGCATGCCATTCTCATACATATCCTCATAGGTAGGTGACACACGTACCCGAGCGACTAGATGGAAGGTCCCGCTTTGCCCCCCAAGACACTACTCGATTCTCTTTGGAGAGACTTCATCGACAACTGGCGCTCAGTTCCATCCGACGCCACCGTCATCGTGTGAGTCAAAAAATATTCCGTGCAGACGTATATTCAGCGAATCTTGTAGAATACTGGGTGCCTCAGGCTCAGGAAGGTCAACAGTGCGTAGAAAGATCCTTTCTGTCCTCCTCGCTAACTGATTTCTACTCCGCGGTCTACGTAGTTCATCAATGCAGCCATTGGTCGCCAACGGTGTGCCACTTCGCCGCAAAGCCCTACAAAGTTGGACTCCGTCACCAAAAAGACTCAGTTAGTCTATCACAAGACCAATGGTGAAACAATCGTCTTCATCGACACACCTGGCCTGGATATAGAGGGGTTCTCAGCAGAACAAGTAGCTCATCTGTAAGTTTTCGCTTCCCCACACGAGCTGGCATAACACATCACACGGTGAAGATTCAAGCGCAGAGCAGTTGTCAGGATAATCTGCCTGTGCCCACTCACCAATCCCCGAGCAACGGGGGAGTACGAAAATTCTTTTGAGATAATAGCGGGGAGGGAGTGGGGAAGGCAGACCCTGTTTGTTACCACGATGTGGCACGACTCCGAGGACGACCTAGCACGGCATGATCAATGGGCAGCTTACGCCAGAGATAAAGGCGCGGCAATCGGTCGCTTTCGGGGGAAAGAGTGGGACGCATTGCGCCTGGTCAAACAAATATCGACCGTTCGGGCACAGAGAGGCATGAAAGCCCCGGACACAGACATCGTATCCGCGTGAGTCCCATTGTGCTATGATATCTTCACAGATTATGTTTTAAGTCAAGAATGAATTCATGACTCTAGTCACGATCGCAAGCCTGCCGAGAAAGGCGAAAGGGGGACTGAATGGGCGCATGGCACCGTCATTGCGTGAGTATAATTCACCTGGTTCGATACGTATATGGGTCTTGATAATGATTCACAGCGTCATCGGCCCGACTGGCGCAGGGAAGAGTACAGTAAGCGGCAACTCGTTACGGTGGATGGATACTTGGTCAACACTCAGATCTTAGTTTATCAATTACGCCAACAGAAATGCTAGCAAGCAGGACATCGGCCACAGCTTAGAGTCCTTCACGTCAAAGGTGCAACCTATCAAAATCAAGACGGGCACGGACCAGATCATTCTAGTCGATACACCTGGATTCGACGATACCAATATGTCTGATACAAGGGTCCTAAATATGGTCGCTGAGTGGCTCAGGGAGACGTACGTGACAAGTCTTGTACGACGGAAAGATGCTCATCCTTTTTTTTCAGCTATAATAATCAGATGAAGCTGGCAGGAATCATCTACATGCATCGGATTTCCGACAACCGCATGACTGGTACACCGTTGAAGGACTTGAAGATGTTTTCTCAGCTATGCGGGACCGCGGCTGCGGAAAGGGTCGTGCTCGTGACGACAATGTGGGGCGGCATTAAACAAGATGCAGGGGTTAGAAGGGAAGACGAACTAAAGAGTAAGTACTGGAAAGACATGATCGACAAGAAGGCCCAGATTGCTCGCTTCGAGGCTAGCTACGATTCGGCAAGGGCTATTATTGAGGGGCTCTGCAAGCCACCATCCCAAGAAGGCGTACTCCTGAAGTCCTGAGGTAATGACTCGCTAGAGACCTCCGGACAGGGCCGAAGTCTTCAGGACTCAAGTTGGTCAAAGAGTCGCTCAGCTTGTGGGATACAAGAGGAACATTCATTTTTAAGAAGGCTGTGGTTGATTATCTATCATGTATGGGGTTCCTTTATGAAATTATGGGATCGAGCGTTAATTTCCTAACTTGCCTCAAGCGAGAAAGGTGTGTCATATGCATGGTGACGCTCTTCAGAGGCAGAATCTTCTGGAACGTCATTTGAGTGGACGAGTGCCCTGCCGTGATGATAAGAAAAGGAAGGGTGGGCAGCGGGAAGTCAGCCGTGCTTGTGCACCAGGATATGAAGATCAGGCGACTGGAGGCGTTTGAGGTTCCCCCTGCCTGTCTTCGTGTAACCTGTAACCTGTTTGGCACATCTTGTTTCGGATTGGACTAATTCTGTTATTTCCTTTTCACTGCTCAGCATAGTAGTCACGGCACTTCCCTTTGAGTGAAGTACCCAATTGTCGTTATCTTCGGTATCGATGTCATCTGATCGCTCATAACGCCTGTTCAACACGAGGATGAATGCCCTTACCCTCATCCTCGTGTGACTAGCATGGAGATTCGACATTCTGCTCAACACGTTTTCAAGGTGCACAGGACTTCAAATGTCATAGCGGCACGACCTCAACGACACTCTCCCATTTCTCTACCTGAATTAACTCCTTGCTACTTGAATCAAATTTGAAACCTTCGCTGTTGGGCCGGAGAAGTGAGTTTCGTTTCTTTCACCAACATCTTGAGGTTGACTGGTTTCTCAGATGTGCGCACGCTTTTCAAAACCGTTGCTGGACCTTACTCCCTGCCTTGCCATGGTTTTAACCACCTTCTAGGAGAGAGAGATCCTCGTCGACTCCCACACAGTACGTCCACTCTCTGACTATTTTCACTGCAAAGCTTTACAAATTTATTCAAGCACACCTCCACTACAACGTACGGCCCGAGATGAGCAAGTCTGGACCTCGACGCCTGGAAGCATTCTGCCTTCCGAGAGATCGAAGGGTTACGCCATGCCGAATGCAAACGATGCACATCCCTCTCCAGCCCCTGACAATCGCGATAAACGAGCAAGAAACGACGACTTGCGAACACGCGACTCCAACACTGTAGAGTCTGCCTGGGAAATCATCGACAACATCGTCGTTGACTGCAGTGAGCAAGACGCTGTGGAGTTGCAGCAGGAGCTGGTTGCTCTAGAGAAAGAGCTTCGGAAGACTGGCTCCGGGATGGAACTTTTCAGTAAACTCCAGGCCCTGGTGAAGCGGGAGCAGGATACTTTACATCGCCTTCGGGGTTCGATGAAGAGGCACGACGACGAAATCATATTGA
This sequence comes from Pleurotus pulmonarius, assembly GCA_012980535.1. Taxonomy (NCBI): domain Eukaryota; kingdom Fungi; phylum Basidiomycota; class Agaricomycetes; order Agaricales; family Pleurotaceae; genus Pleurotus; species Pleurotus pulmonarius. The sequence goes on along the minus strand of SJKF01000012.1, from coordinate 579,305 downwards.
ATGCCTTGAAGGAGGAGTACGAAGAACTTCGACTGCAGACGGAGGCGACGGTCAAGGAAATGCAAGCATTGAAGAAACCTGTCGGGAAGCGTCTGCGTCGCCTTGCCACAGTTAAGCTGGACAAAGCAGCAGGTGAAGAAACAGAGACAAAGCTCGAAGGGTATTACCAGAAGACGATGCTCAAGGAGGGGTCAAGACTAATGTGCCATATGAATACGTTCCAGTCAGCTTCGGACATCGTTGATCACATCATTGACGGTCACAACGAACGGAATAATGTCGAGTTGCAGAAAGAGATGGACAATCTAGAGACAAGACTTTCGAAGACTACCGCGGGAAAGGAACACTTCGGTAAATTTCGGGCTCTGGTTCAGCGGCAACAGGACATTTTATGTCTCCTCCGAGAGTCGAATCAGGGGGATGATGATCAATTCCTCCGAGAAATGTTGAAGGATGGGTACGACCAACTTCGCCGCTGGACGGAGGCAGAGACCACGACGTGGAGTGGCTCCCAGGCCGACACCGCCTGGGCAACTGACGCTAGAGATAAAGGCGCGCAAATCGATTGCTTTCGTGAGGAGGATTGGGATGCACGGCGTTTCATTGATGTGATCGTCCAGCCAAGTACATCACGCCACAAATATATCAGAGCCCCCTCTGTTGCAATGCTGAATCTTGCAAAATCGGATCACGTGGCTATCGAGGAGCCCAAACCAAAGGACATCGTTATTGCGTGAGTGAAGTACCGGGGTCTCATTGCCAAATACTTAACCCTTTAAATTTGTAGCGATATGGGTTCAACTGGTGCTGGGAAGAGTACAGGAAATGAAGTGGCTTCGGGCAAAGCCCCGAATGATACTCACTGTATACAGGCTCTCAAAGGAAACGTCTCCGCGTACCTCCCTGTCATGCCGAATCCCAAAGTGCCCACCCCCGCAAGATCGGATCCCGTAGATACAGAGAAACTCAAAACGAAGGCAGTGAGCTCAGAAGACATTGTTATTGCGTGAGTAAAGTCCCAATTTCCATGGTTTCGTTGACCGACTCCCTGGTCATTTGCAGCGTGATGGGTCCAACCGGTTCCGGGAAGAGTACAGTAAGCGAAGTGGCCCTGTGCTAAATCATCATTATGGATGATAGTTGCTGCCCAAACAGTTCATCAGCCACGCCTCCAGGAATGTCAACGATCTCATCGGCCACAACCTTGATATCTACACTTCGAAGGTCCAGCCAGTCATGATTAAGACAGGCCCGCATAAAGTCATTTTGGTCGACACACCTGCATTTGACAATCCGAACATGTCAGACATGACAATCTTAGGAATGATCGCTGATTGGCTCCTAGAAACGTACGTGAGGGGGTCACTACATGATTGAAAGGCGCTTACATGTCTGTCAAGGTACAACAACAAGGTCAAACTCTCGGGCATCATATACATGCACCGCATTTCTGACAATCGCATGGCTGGCACACCGTTGAAGATCTTCAAGACGTTTGCCGAGTTGTGTGGGACTACAGCAGCGGAGAGGGTGATTCTAGTTACAACCATGTGGAGCCAGGTAAAGAAAGAGGTAGGGATCAGAAGAGAGGCCGAACTCAAAAGCAAATTCTGGAAAGACTTGATCGACAAGGGGGCCAAGGTCGAACGCTTTGATGCCTCTTTCGAGTCAGCATGGGCCATTATCGGAACGGTCCACCAACCGCTGGGCCAGGAAGGCATACTCCTGCAGGAAGAACTCGCCAACTTGAACAAACACTTGAGCGAGACGAGGGCAGGCAAGACGCTATATAACACGCTTCACAAGCAGCTCGATGAAGAGAAGAGGTTATTGAAGGAGCTGTACGACGAGGCAGAGACGCAAGACAGTCCAACGTTGGCGGCAGATTTGAATAACCAGTACGAACAAGTGCGGCGTCAACTCGATGTCATCTTCAGAGAGGTTGAGTCCTTGAAGATCCCGCTTGGTCGACGCATCCTTCAGTCCTATGGTTCTAAGAAGGCTAGATCGGTAAGTTTTGAGCTCTCCTCCAGAGTGAATGGCTTATTGAAGCGTACTCAGAATCCCCTCAAGGTGTTTAACTTCTAAGAAGCCTAGTGTTCTATTGGTATTGATGACGTACGGGAATCATTTATGAACATCGTTGTGTAAATTCATTCGTCAATGTGAGCGCCCGAAAGGATAAGGTCCCTTTGGTAACTCATTGCGGCGGCCTACGCTGCTCGCCATGAATGTGTTGTAAATGGATTTGGCCTTTGTTCCTCAACGTCTATTCTGATCAACTGTTGAGACCGTGTATGTGACTACACTCTCTTCTACATTGAGTATGAGTGAAATGACTCACCTAGTGGGACCAGAGTGGATCCCTGCTACGTTGGTATATGAATAGCGTAGCGGTCACAATGATGGGATACCGGACCAGCATTTACGGTCAGTTCCACCGTTGTACGGTACATTATCCACGTCCCATGGAGGATATCTCCACACCGTGCTGCCGTTCACGGCCCCACTCCTCACCTAGTAAACATTCCCACTCAATTTTGACCGCGAGAGTTTCGCCATGGTACCACCGTTCTGAAGATGACATACCATAGCGAAGGACCTCAACAGCCTCAAGCGACTGGATCCTCTCCGCTGGGCAGAGGTGTGTCCGTGCCGAGATATATCATGTGTGATAAGGACGAGGCGCAGGAAACGGTGATCTGAGTTCAATGGGGCTCTGCAAAACGCCAAATTGGGTGAACGTACATGAACTTCAAGACATTCCAGACCCTTCAAAACCTGCAAATGAAATCAGGCTAACGTGTCGACCGAGTGATACGATAGTGATTTGACGGTGTGGTTGTCCTCGAACTGTAGGGGGATACAATTTCGCGCGCCGTCGAATAGAGAGGTAGCCGCACGGGGAGGATGCGGATTCGAGGCATGAAGAGTACTATGCTCCGGGTACCGGGTATATCTCTAGTGTGGCTGCTGTTTCGAACTTGATGTCGCAGGGAACCGGCGACAATGTATGTATAGAGGACCTGTTTGACGATGTCGTGGAATTGGCGGGAAAAGGAGGGAGAAGCATAGATCTACCGTGGAAGGCAAAAGCTTGTTCCCAAAGCTGCAACAGTTGATAAGCGCCGGCTCAAAGTGATCATCCGTACGTTGGTTTCTAAATACTAAATTCATCGACCATTTCATCTGTGAATTCGAATTTGGCATCCATGTTTGCAAGGAGTGAAAATGTTGAGCACTCCGGAGCTGTAACTTGCAGACCTCCAGGAAACGATCAGGAATAACGCACCTCTAGAAGTTATTAGGCCTGATTCCAAGTCATGTCGGAGTGCGTGTCTTTGAACGTAGTGATGATTGATTCGAGCCTTCGAAATCACCTCCAATGTTGGCGACTATCTTAGCATCAAGTTTGGAGAAGGCTCGCACATGTGCGCGTACCCCACGTGGGAAAGGCGCCTTGTACGAGACAAATTGCGATATTCTTTTTCGATCCCACTCTACCACCGAGTTCCATGACCAGTCTTATTTATATCTCGAGCCATGATGGTGAGTTCCAGTCTCGTTCTACATCAAATATGTCTGATCAGCCACAAAGCGACCTGAAGATGGATGGCCTCAGCGCCCTCTCCGTGGCTTCACGAACGGATGAAGCATTGGAGAACGGCGACCTGGGCGCGATTTTCTCAAAGCAGAGGGCACTGGAAACCGGGCACGAGATACGCTACCGTAGCTGCTCGTGGCAAAAGGTACGCCTGCTATTCTGTCTTGGACACTCGACAAACCGTGTTATTAGACCGCTGCATTGCTCTTCAGCGAGTATATTTGTCTTGCGATCCTCTCGTTTCCGTGGTGCGTTTAGGATATAGGGTATATAGTTCTCTTGACAAAATGCTGACCGCTTCCAGGTCTTTCTCTATATTGGGGATGGCACCGGGTATCATTGTTACGGTGGCGGTAGCAGCAGTGGTGCGTAACGGTCGTTCTTTCTAACCAGGCAGATTGGGACGCTTTGTTGCGTTGAATATTTAGGTACAATACACGTCTCTCATCCTTTGGCGTTTCTGCTTGGCACATCCTGAGGTTAGAGACGTATGTGACATTGGTCAAATCCTGTTCGGCGGATCAAAATTCGGTTACTACTTCACCGGTGTCATGTTCATCCTGAACAATACCTTCATACAAGGTAATTCAATTCGACCTTCGGGCAGCTCCACCTTCTCATTGCGATCAGCCCTCCATTGTATTGTCGGTGCTTTGCTGCTGAACACGCTATCTGGCTCAGCTATCTGCACGGTTGCGTTCAGCGCAATCACGGCCATAACTTGTTGTCTTGTATCGCTTCCACGGACGCTCAGCCAGCTCAGCATACTGGGAGTCTTCAGCGCGGTCACTATGGGGATCGCCGTGTTACTTGCCATCATATTTTCTGGGACCCAGTCTGAACCATTCGGATTCTCGGGCGAGGCCCCGATTGTGACTGCCTTTCCTGTTGCGGGAACTACATATGTCGCAGGTACGCGTCATATATGTAACTCTGCCTCTCTTATAGTAATGCAACGTCTACTAATAGGGATGTCGGCCTTCTTGAATATCGCCTACACATTCATAGGACAAATTACCCTTCCTTCTGTACGCCCCGCCTTCGTATTGAGCTTACAGCATGAACGAAACACTTACGATTTATCGTATCTCTGTAGTTCATTGCCGAGATGGAAGATCCTAGGGATTTTCCGAAAGGTGCGCGTGATCATGAAGTGTTCCAACGAAATCATTCGTAGCTGACGATGGTTGGTAGCGCTGTGGGCAGTAACTATCTGCGAGATCGTTGTGTTCACACTCTGTGGCGCGCTCATGTATCACTTCATCGGGAACCAATACATGACTGCCCCCGCCTTTGGATCACTGCAGCCAACACCGAAGAAAATCGCATTCTGCTTCGCTCTCCCGACCATCGTATATCTCGGGTCCTTATACTCGGTACGCGCCCTTTTCTTACCCTTTGTGCGCCACCTCCGCCCATCTCAATTGTTGATTATTTCAGAGCGTCTCAGCACGTTTCGTATTCTTCCGCCTTTTCAAAAATTCTGAGCATCGGCATTCGAACACCGCCGTTGGGTGGATTGCGTGGACGTCGATCATTTCTATAACATGGGTGTTCGCATTCATCATAGCTGAGATTATCCCGTTTTTCTCGGATATGCTGAGCCTCATGAGCTCGTTGTTTGGTGTGTTTCTATCATTGTTCTCAATTGAACCTCCCCACTAATCCTAGCGAATAGACGGATGGTTTGGGTACGTATTACGACACAATCACCCCAGAATCGCCTCTGATTGCGAAGCAGGTTCATATACTGGGGTTTGGCATACCTCACCCTTCACCCACCCGGCACCAGATGGAAAGGTCTGTCGCGCACGATCGAGACGCTGACCAACTATTGCCTTATAATTTTCGGCGTGTACGTACTGGGCGCTGGAACATACGTGAGTCCGACCCATCTCTATCGCGCTTGTCATTTATGTCTTGTACGTAGGTGTCCGTCCAGTCTATAATAAATAGCTACAGAGCGGATGCCGTTGGCGGTGTATTTACGTGCGCCTCGAACGCACTATAGCCTTTCCCTGGCCTTCCGAGTCACCTTGTATCGTATGCGTCGGTGCGCCCAAGTCCCCGAAAGCAAACACTAGACGATATACTCCACTTTTTCTGAAGGCGTTTTCCTGTAAAGGTTTCTCTGAATCCACTCGAAGGCGAACTGCTTTTGGTGATATACCTGAGGCCCCAGAGCCCGCCCGAGTTGGGAAGAACAAAGACACAATGCTTATAGCTGAACATATTTGAACAAATTTCCCCGCGCACCGCTATGAGGCAAATTTCGAGAGATCGCTTTGAGATCGCAGAAGGCGTCACTTGCATTCGAAATGGTGCGACATTAGTCTCCGGCGCTCGATCCTAGCCCTCGAATAACCTTATTTCGATCGGCGGGTGCACATTCCCTCCTAGATGGGCGATACCCCTGGGTGAGGCTGACAACGGACCGCTGGCGATCGAAGGAAACAAATCCTAGGCCTTGTCTCTACTCACAAACCACTTTCGCCGCTGTCAGCAATGTTTCCCAAATCACCAACTAAGCGGGCATTATCATCGCCGACGGCGATGCGAAACGCGAAGAAGCCGCGCTTGGCCGCTGCTGCCATGGCGGGTGCGCGAGATGTTCTAGGAGAGGGGCGATGGAAGGCCTGGCCTGCGCCCTCCCAAAATTTGAAGGCGGCCAGAGTTTTTATGAAAGAATGGTGGGTCCACATACATACGTTTCCTATGAGGTCGCTGAAAGGATTCCAGCGCAGAACTGAGGCTGCCGACCATCATCGTTCCCGATAAGGATGCCGACGGATGTTAGTGGGTCATATACGGTCAATTCTTGCTGATACTTACGCGTCTTCGCAGTATCTTCGGGACTGATATTATATCGCACTCTCAGAGGCCTTGGGCTTCCTCCAGAACTAATTCACGTTCACTTTCTCGCCAAGGGTGCTAACGTGTTTTCTACGTCTGAGAGGTGGGTTTCTACTAACCCTATCATTTTCATGTGCTGAGCCATGTCCACGCTGGTAGGGCACGGCTGGAAGGCCTGGCAAAATCCATTGGCGGTGACAGCGGGATGGATGATACGCCTGGCGAGGTGCGCGTAATATTCGTCGATCAAGGAAGTCGTGGTAGCCCGCCGCTACTTCAGCCCATTCTCAAGGAGGGCCGCATTATTGTCCAGACAATGGTCATAGATCATCACCAGAGTGACGACTTCCCTGAGGCCTCGCAGGTACCGTTCTTTGTAGACTGTTGATTATGATCATTGTATTGACCGGGACTAAAGGTTTTGACGGCTTGCAAATCACCTCCGATTTGCACTTCGTCGCTGTTAACCTATCTCATGTGCTATCCGTTGGAGAGGACAATTCCCGAATCGTACGCTCCTCTACCTCTTCTTGTCCACTCGGGTGACGACCTGTTGCTAGTTGCGCTTGGTTAGCCCTTCTAGGAATTTTCGGCGACCTAGGTCCTAACGAGATCAATTTCGGCGATGTGGAGGGTGATTGGCCGGTGAGCGAGGAGATGTTGAGGCTACGAGACACGATCAAAGTTGTAAAGAAGAAGGCCTTGAGCGATGCAGTTTCGTTGCTGAATGCTCGTGAGTGGGGCTCTAATATATACCGGCCCGCGCTCAGCTTCATTCTTAGCCCGTAGGACGCCAGCGTTCAACGGTAAGCTCGCTTCATTGACCCGAATATCCATTGACTGATTATCGGGTTATAGTTTTGTCTGCGTGGGATGTACGCTATCTCTCCACTCCTCAACGTCATCGAGATTGACAACACACATAGGTTCTCCTCGGTGCTGATGGCCCATCCATGGTAACAAAAAGCAGTGAGCTGCGTAACTTGCGATCCCGCATTAACGAAGAGGTTGAGCGATGCAGTCGCGCTGCTCCACAATTCTCCAAAGACGGTCGTGTTGCTTTGTTGAGAATTGATAGCCAATATCAAGGTATGTGGCTATTTCCCTTGCCATCGTTCCTGCTAAGACGTACGCAGTCCATCCTGTTGTTGCAATACGTTGGGCTTCCAGATTGAAAGGGAAGGATCTGAAAATGATAATGGTACGTCCAGTAACGCACCACTGCACCAGCACGCCTCCGATCCCATCCCCCCAGGTTGTCAATCCTTCGCATCATCCCGACCCCGATCTTGTTTCGTTCTCCTGCAGAATTCCTGCAAGCCTTCGTAAATTACCAGAGACGGCGCAGCCAGATCTTCAGAGACTCCTCAAAGAATACGGGGCAAAAGTGGATGACGGCTTTCTGGCCCGCGTTGGGGGCGATTATGCCAGAGGACACAAGCAGGCAACTGGGGGAATCATTCCGGGAGTTGAATTCGAGTTGTTGGTTTCGAAGGGCATGGACGTATCGACGAAAGCGTTCAGCAGGGTTGGTGAAGCCTCGGTGGACGGACAGAAAAAGATTAAGGACTTCTTCAGTAAGGGATAGTGTCCGACTCTTGTACCCGCCGTTTTGACATTTCATTTAATCCTTACACATTTGATGCCACGCTCAACGGAGAAGATCATGGGATATCCAGACCTCGAACATGCCAAGCTGAATTTGGATGGCCTTCTCCCCATTTTCATTGTTAAACGATCAAACGTATTCCGGCTTTATGCAACCAGGCGGGAAGTAGCTCGAGGAATCAACAGGCCATAAAAAGGCATGCACTCTCACTTTTTACGTAGTGCGATCGAAGACATAATGAGCATGGCTGTTGACAGAATCGTTTGCGGCCTGACTATAACCCGCGAAATGTCGCATGCTAGGTGTCCAAGCCCATGTGTAGGAATAGCTTTCAATCCAGACTCGCTGGGACGACAGGACATTGTGGGGCAACGTCATCGACAAGGGGTAACAACCCTGACTGAACTAACCAATACTACTGTCTATGTTTTCAGGACCGACGCCATCCAGCAAGCGAATAGAACATCAACCGCATTAACGTCCAAAAAGGGCAGAATATCCACTGGATTAGACACTTTAGTGGTCGTCATCGGCTCTGCGCCCGATTGGTGAGCTACAGCGTGCCAGTTACTTGTGGACGGATCCCTTCATCTCGGCGTGCCCACGTATGCTGTGTAAGAGCTTGATCTACGGAGTTAGGGTCAAGGGGCGTTGGTGCACTCTACCTCAATCAGCACAACCCGTATTCCTTCACCTGTGAGCCCCATCCCTCACGCACTCGAATGTTCTCACTCGAAGCAGCAGCAGCATGTAGGCTCCTTGCAATCCACTCATGGTTCGCCTACCGTTGGTGAGGTTTGCTCATGACATATTCACGGGAAGTCGTCTAATGGTCTGGCCCTGTTGCCTGATTGCCTTCCGCATATACGAAGATATACGGCGCGTTAGCGAGTATCCCCCTGCCCTGGGATTGAGGGCGCCACTCTTCCATGATCATGTTTGCGCTCTCATTATTCTCTATCCCTATGGCAAGCTCGAACCGGAGGTTGGATGCGGCACTTCCATGGCCTCTCCACCCTACACATCTTTCATCTGGCCGAATTCGGCGCACCCCCCCTCGAATCGTATAAAAAAATACGTCCTCACCAACAATTCCTTACTCGAACACATCACAGCAGTTCAAGTACCTCTAACATCCAGCATTCACGATGATGTTCTCGAAGCCCGCCGTCCTCGCAACAACTGCTCTTGCTACCTTTGCGGCTGCCACACCACTCGTGGCCCGCACCGAGCCCACTTGCTCTTCCACTGAGATCAAGTGCTGCGAGAATGTTGGGACTGCGGCTGTCGTCAGCAGCGTCCTCACGCCCATCCTCACCTCGCTTCCCTTCATTGGGCTCCTTCTGCCAATCCTCGATCTCGATAACATTGTCCTCTCCCTCTTCGGTGCCGTTGATGTTGTCCTCGGCCTTACTTGCAGTGGCATCGCTGTTGGTGGTAGCTGGTAAGTTCTAGATACGTTCATTCCAGAATAAAGTACTAACTTTTCCTGTGTAGCAATGCGCAAACCGTGTGCTGCGAGAACGTCCAATTCAGTAAGCCCTCACCGCGCTAGTTCTGTCTCTGTTCTGCCCAATGCTGACCTCCATTCCAGACGGGTTGATCAACGTCGGTTGTGTTGCCATTGACATCTTGTAAACATCATTGCAATCTCAGATTATGGTTGCTTGTATTCTGTTCGTGTATGTAAATCCCGTGAAACAATTGTCTGCCTTTTAGAGCCTTTTTCACTGCGCGCATCGTCCTGGAAGTATATGGTGATGAATCCTTCCAAACTACATCAGCGAGTCTTCAAACAATTCGGATTAAGAAGGAGAGAGAATAGAGGCAGAGTTTTTTATTGGCCTGAGATCCTGGTCTGTACGTTCTCCATCGGCAGAAATATGGGCCATTCGGAATTCAGCTTTTCATGATCTCACGATTATCGACGTCACAGGATGCGCCACTAGATCTCCGAATTCTGACACACATAAAATCCCTCAAACTTAACTGAGCACTATCAATGTCGTCCGAAACGTTGAAAGGAAAACTCGCGCTCATCACAGGCTGCACGTAAGCCCAGACCTTCCCATTAGTTTAAGTCCACCCTCTGACCATCCCTTCCTCCCCGATGTGGACGTTAGTGGAGGAATCGGACGCGCTACTGCACTTGCCCTCGCTCGCCTCGGGTGTTCTATCGCAATCCACTATCATTCTGCCAAGGACAAGGCCACCTCCTTAGCAGATGAATTGAAGGCCGCTGACGCCCAGGTCGACGCCAAAGCCTTTCAGGCAGACCTCGGCAACATTGACGATGTCAAGAGGCTCTACGCCGAAGTCGTGGCGCAGATGGGACATCCTGACATATTGTTCAACAACGCTGGTATCACCGGGCCCAGGATCGGGCCCAGGGGCAACATCGAGGACGTAAGCCTCGAGGAGTTCGAGCGGACTTGGAAGACAAACACAGCGCAGGCATTCCTCGTTCGTTGCTGATTTACTTCCTCAAGTATTCCTCATTGATAGAGTAAAACAGCTAACTCAACTATGCGTGCCACACATGGCGCAGCAGGGATATGGACGGGTTATCTTCTGTTCCAGGTACGTACGTGCGGGCTAAAGTATCATTCTAAGAGAATCGTCTCTGACCCTATGACAGCGTTGCTGCAGGTCCGTGTTTACATACCGTAGTGGATCTATCGCAACGAACTGAACTATTGCCTTCCTGAAGCAACGGGAGGTGTGATTGGTCCCCAGTACGCTTCTTCGAAATCGGCTCTCCATGGATTGATGCATTGGGTCGCTTCGCGATACGCGAAGGACGGAGTGGTACGTTCAACCGTTCAACAAACCCGCCATCTTCCCTTGGTTACCGACCGTGTTCTATTCTATGCAGACATGCAATGCAGTCGCTCCGGCTCTGATAATCGGTGTGTTGTTTGGGAAACCCCGCAAGATTTACTTCACTGATTTACATCCAGGAACTGAGATGATGGCTAATCCTCCCGAGGAGCATCGGGTACGGACTTTTACTTGTTCAGAAATATAAACCTCAGCGGTATGGGCTGACACATACATCATCAGAAATTGATCCCCGTCAATCGTTTCGGACAATCCGAAGAAGTGTCCTCATGCGTGGAGATGCTGGTCACGAATGCGTACATGACGAACAAGGTGGGCAATGTTTTGCTTCCATGACACACTCGTTCACTAACAGACGTTGGGTTAGATCATCGTTATGGACGGTGGGATGACGGCGTCGACTTTCTGAGGAAGGACTCATGGACGGGCTGGCGATGGTAAGGTGTTAGGAGCCGAGATGTCAAATGACCCCATGATCTGCAGAGTACAAGGGAAGCATCAGCCGGGATGCAGAATAGTATATTGCTTTATGAGGATCCATCTAAAATGTCCAAATTAGTTCTTGCACTGACAACTATGCTCACCATTTCATGCGGGGCGTCGCGCGAACTTGCTGAGTTATGCATCGGGAAAGATCGCTCAAACCTAGCATCGAATGCCACAGTTCTTTGCAATTTCAAGGACTTGACTGCGTTCGCAGTACTTATTTACACAAAAGGTGGAGAGATTACGCCACTCGATTCAAGATATCAACGGCCTGCTTTCCTTGGCCGATATTAACATAATCCAGGAGAACGAAGTTCGGTGCCCTTCCAGCCGCGAATTGCGCGCAGCCATTAGCGTGATTCACAATGCTATAAGACTACATTAGTGTGCTTTCCAATAGATGGTTGGTAGAGACGTACGACGTGACACCATTGGTTACTGGCGCGTCTACTGGGTCGCTGACGAGTACCCCATCTCCGATTGGCAATATGTTGACGTTGAGGGAGTGGTTGATCATGTACATGTGGTCCTCGGTGGAAAGGGGCCCCTGAATGCGGTCCACGCGACAAGGGAAAGAGGCGTCTGTCTGAGAGAAAGGCGTTTCCCATATCTTCATAGACAATCAGCCGATGAGGGGGATTTGACATGGAGGGTAGAGAACGCGTACCATGGGGAATTCGGGTAAGATGAAGTTGCCGCTTCCTTGCCCGTCGGCGCCGGCGTCGAGGAACACAACGACGCGTTTGCCAGAGTCGATTAACTGGCCGAGCGTGGGCCAATCCGACGCCTTCATTGGAATTGATGGGGGAATAAAAGCGAGGGGAGTAATACCTAGCATATCACGCATATATGTATATGAGCAAAAGTGGAGTAGGATTGAAGAAAATACAAAGGCGAGAGTGTAGTATCAGGGAATCGAGACGTACCTGAGTTATCGAAAGCAGGCTTCCATACGCTGGGTATGGAGACGCCTTCTGGGTTGGTAAAAATGAGGGTAATAACCTCGTTTGGGTTTGCATCGAGGAAGGTTTTGACTTTCTTGAGGTAGTCTTCGACAGTTCCGCCGTCAAAGAGGATCTAGGGGGGCCAGGGATCGTTATTCAGGAGTTGGGATGGATTAAGGAGCTGGCTACTCACGCAACCTACAGTGCGGTATTGGATTGAGCGTAGGCAACGTCTTTTAGAGAATATGACACGTACTGGTGTGGCAGAAGTGCAAAGCTCCATTGCGCCTTGATATGGAGAAATATGAGTTCACGAATCTGGACGATGTCATCGCTCAACGTACATATGAGCTTGTGCTTGCAGGAGACGAACACCCAGCCCTAGTTGAGCGGGTATATCCACCTCTTGGTCGCGAGCAACTGCGTCGAGTGTAAGCGGCTGGTCTATTGTTGTGGAAATGATTGGGACTCACGAACGAAAGGATCGGTGGTAAATGCGAATGAATCATGCGAGCCAAAGAATGTGACATTTCCGAAGCTCCTATTGCACAACTCTGCGTGCCCATTGCATACGGTCGCTCTTCAATGATCACGATCAGTAGCTACTTCGCCGAAAAGAAGGCCAAGGGACGCACCGTTTTGCCGAAGGGCTAGCTAACGCTAGAGTGAGCGAAGCTACGATGAAGAGCCACTGAAGCATGCTATAGCGCGTTTGAGTGAAAGCTAGAGGCTGACTGCTGCTGTCTGACGAGAAGTGGATGGGAGCGGGCAGCTGCAACCACTGAGGTGAAGGCCGTCTCATTTAAGTACCTCTTCTCCAGAAGCGTGAGCCATGCGATCAGCTGGGAGAAGAAGGATGGTTTGTGATGTAGGCAGTGGTGCACGTTGCTTGGTTTCCCTCGCGATGGTAGTGGCCATGTGTTGCAAAGACGAAGCGATGGAATCACTGTCGCTGGCGGATGCTCATGCTTTTGCACGTTGATGCTTTCGCTCAATCACTGCCGCTCCCATACAAATGATGATCGGGCGCGATTTTTAAATACTCTGGTACTTACTAGGTTCAGCTTCCGTCTTGATTCTGTCATATACTGTTTTGTCTCTGCTTAAACATACATTAGGCGTGAAAGCTTGTGAGGGATGGGCTCGCGTAATTTGGCCTTGATTCCCCGAAGATCTCTGACGATGGGATAGATCGGTTTGGTCAAGCTGATTATGGATTGCGAGTGCACGTGGGACTCCTGTTCTCCTATCTCCCCCTTTCATCTGCGCCGTCGCACACGTATATGAGCGATGGCCTCACCATTGCGCCTGTAGTCTTCTTGATTCGGCCTAAATTCTTGAACCATCCTATCGCCTTGCACATCTTCTTACCTTCACACTCAATTTCGCACCGCGAGTTCCAGACGTTGTCGGAGGGCGGAAAAGTCGGCGAAAGAGAGCTCTATTAATAGCGATATCACTCCTCTTTGCTCGACGGTTTGGCGCCGTACCTCACCCCCCCCTCCCCGACTACCTCCAACTACGCACCAATCTTCGTTGCCGAGATCAGGGGTTCCACGTGATCTAGCACGCTGGTGGCCGGGCTCTCCGGCCCGACTACCTACTTCCCTCCCTGCTCACTCCTGGCCTAGCAAAGCCTTTGTCATTGATTAGCAGATGTATCGCCTCCGCTTCGTTTTTCAGGTCTTCGCTCACAGCACGGGTCGCAATCGAGGGAACGACTGGATTGCTCTAGGTTAGAAATGAGCCATGTGCAGCGTCGTTGCTCTGCCGTTATGTCGCACCCACGTCAGTCTGAGTCTTCAGACCCATGTCTTCGGCGCCAAGCGCCCCTCCACTCGCACAGTCGTATTTTTGCTGGATTCGCGGATTGGATACCTCCAAGCGCGTGCCTTGATCATCGATGATCCCCCTCGGAAAATCCTTTGAATGGCATTTTTGCAGCTCAAACTCCCCGTGTTCAGATGGTTAATCATGCATCTGCCTTTCAGCCAAGAGAAGAACATAACATAACAAGTCTTCTAAATGATGCATCTCACGATTGTACTATGTCGTAGACGGACATTTAATGCTGAGGCCCGTCGCCCTACCTGCCGCCCTGGCTACTTCACCCCACAATCTCCCTGCGTACGGAGCTATGGACACACAACTCACCGCAAGCGAACTGCAGATCCAAAAGTACGCCACAAGCGCTCGTTTCACCGCCTTGCATTAACTGACCACGATGTATAGCAATGTCAAGAGCTATCTGTCCCTTGCTGCAGTTAGTAAGTCCTGCTGTTTTATCGGGTAGTCGAGGCGCCATTGCTAACCCGATCTCATGTACATAGCGATCCTCTACTACGATTACTGGTTAACCCTGCCCTTGGAGATCGAGCGGTACTGGGCCCTGAAAGGGTTCACTACCGCGCGGTTTCTCTTCTACCTCAACAGATATACTTCGCTTCTCGCCCACGTTCCAGTCATCGTCGCTTATTTTTGGACCGACGATCCCTTCAATAAAGTCGATGTACGTCGCTACGCCTTGTCTATTCCCTGTACCGTGGTCTCACAAAAACGACCAGATGTACGCGAGACCATTGCAGCGTCGCAGCCATCACCGTCATTGGGCTAATATACTAACGTCGCAGATGTCATCACTTCCACTCCTTCCATTCGTACTACATTGTAGCTGCACAACTCATCATCGGCCGTACGTGATCATTCAGTGGGTGGTTTGGACGCATCCTGAGGACTACAATTTGCAGTGATTTTGACTATTCGAACATATGCTTTGTATGCTCATAACAGGAAATTTCTCTACATTATGTGCCCCGTCATCGCAGGTCTGGTAGCCCTTGGTAGTGTGAGTCTCGCAGTTCCACTGCTCAAAGGTCGAATCCATCTTAGGCGCTAATCAATCTTGTTCCGTAGTGGGCTATCGCATCATCCGATGATGGACATTCCAATCCCGATGCATTGCAAGTCCAGGCATGGCCCCGTATCGGGTGTATAGAAAGCTTGACACATACTGGGTCCGTCCTCAGTTCCCTTCATTTCATTCCGACTAACGAATATCACGTAGCGGTATTCGTGCGTAGTCCTCTCTAATTATGCCGTAGCAAGTCTTGATAGCGACGCCTAATAACAGATCTAGCGATTGCTTGGGCGTGCCTGCTAGTGTTCGACATCTCTATATATATCCTGACGCTGCGCAAGGCCTTCGGGTCGCATCGCGTCCCCGGAAAATCGCTCGTACAAACTATCTTACGTGACGGTGTGTATATCCATCGTCTTCCAGAACACCCCGTTGTTTAAAATACTCCGTCTCGCCATAGCGTCTGTATACATCGCGTATGTTATTCTACGACGGACATTACTAGTATTCCCCGATTGACCGTTTATTTAGAGTCATCTTGGTGATCAATATGTCAATTGTCTTGACACTTGCAGTGCGTACCCCCTGCGGAAGTTTCACGATGTGTTCCTGACTGTTTCTGTCCGCAGCTAGCACCGGTTCGTCACTCACTCCGGCTTCCCACTGTGTCAGCGAATTACTCATACGATAATACGAACGGTCAATTAGGCGGCACTTAAGGGCGTTAGCACGACATTCAGCAGTTGGTATGTCTACACACCCTTCCCTAAAAAAAGCCTTTGTTGGCGCCCTCGAACTGTCCTGATTACCCCATATTCTATTTTCATTGGGATAGCGTGGCGTCGGTCATCGTATCAAGGCTGCTATTCAACCTGCGCGACCCCTCGCTCCTTGGCATGTCAACCACGACCGTGATGAAGAGCGAAATCCAATTCGCGGGCCCCGCCGCAGGTCCTAGGAGGCCCAACACGAGCATGCTCACTGGTTTCAGCAATACCACCGCATCGAGTGTGTAGCCCACAGAGGGATGGATCCTCAAGACGGACGACGTTATTGTAATTCCAAATCATTGTACCATCCTACGTATACTAGCTGTACACTAAAGAGACCCCTATCGTACCACCTTATCGAAAGTCTGAATCAATTTATGTAAATACTTCCGGGCGCCAGCAGAATCGCCGAAAGCGCTGATGACGCCTTCGGTTCCAGCATGACCACGTTGCCAAGACCACTACTTCCACAATCTTCATAACCGACCGCATCCTTACAAGTCGACTTTCGACTCGCTTTTGTCATATTTCTAGCTTTTTCTCGCGCGGAGTTGACCTTCACGCTTCTTACTGCGGCGGCGGGAGTGTTTTCAGTCGATTCCTTGACGACGGGGTGCAAGGATGAATATCGGCGCCAGATATCTTTTGTTGGTCGTGGGCGCAGTGGTGCGTTTCCTTGCTGTTCCATTGCCCAAGTCCACAGCGACTGACAAACTGTCTGACAAGTAGGTTTGTATACACTATATCATTAGTTTTACCCATGAAGAGTACGGCCGAATCACATCCATAAACAACATCGCCTCCCATTTCAGACCCGCCGCCACCACTGTACCAGACGCTCTGGAGACGGGGGATGTCCGTATACCTGTTCAGAACGACCTACCTTCTACGCACGCTCCAACCCCCCCGCGACCACCCAAATCCGCAGCAACCGCAGCAACCGCAGCACCGCCCCGCGCGAACGCGACCCTCCTCATCCTAGCAAAATACGCCGACGTAGACAACCTCGTGCCGACTATCCGCGATATAGAGGATAGATTCAACAAACATCATAACTACCCCTACGTCATCCTCAATCCCGAAGCAGAGTTCGGTGATGACTTTAAGAAGTGAGTACTAGAACCGCTGGTGTCGAGCGTGTTCTGACTGGGTGCCCGGTGTAGGCGTATCTCGGTGTTGACAAAAGCAAAAATAGAGTATGGTGTCGTCCCAAAGGAGCTTTGGGACCAACCAGAGTGGATAGACAAGGAGAAGGCGGCTAAGACGAGGGATCAAATGGACAAGGACGGCATCGTTTTCGGAGGTACGTGGGCGCTGGCACACTACTAGTATTAGTTGAATTGACAGCGCTTCCTGTCACCAACAATAGGGAGCCTTTATCATCGTAACCTGTGGCGCTTCAGAGCAGGGGTATGTTCTCAAAGCGTCGGATACTCGCGCTGGCTCACTCAGTCGGCTCGTAGTTCTTCTTCAAGCATCCCCTCCTTCAACAATACCGATGGTACTGGTGGATTGAGTGCGTTTTCAGATCTTTCCTATTCAATCAGCCATCTGACGGCTTATAGCCCCGGTACCCGTTATCACTGCAACATGGGCGACCCCTTCCTTTTCATGGAGCAAAACAACAAGACCTTCGGCTTCACGATGACCTTGTACGAATTCGGGTCTACAATCCCAACATTGTGGGGCCATGTCAGAGGTACGAATCTACAGTTCCTACTCTTCGGCGTAGTCTTCTCACTCTTCATACCAGATTACATGGGGGAACATCCGGAGTACATCGCGCAGGATAATGCGATGGATTATCTGAGTGACAATGGTGGGGAGACCTACAACCGCTGCCATTGTACGTTTCTTTCTCCAACCATCGGCCGCGTGTGTCTGACGACCCAAGTATAGTTTGGAGCAACTTCCAAATCGCTGACATGGGCATGTGGCGAGGCGAAGCATATCAGTCCTTCTTCGACTACCTAGACAAAAAGGGCGGGTTCTACTACGAAGTAAGATTAGCCTCACCCTTGTCGATATCCATGCTCACCTGGCCGCGCAGCGCTGGGCCGATGCACCTATCCACAGCATCGGAGCCGCACTCTTCTCGCAAAAGGACCAGATCCATTTCTTTGACGATATAGGGTACGAAAACAACCCGTATATACACTGCACGCAGAATGCGACGCTGTGGGAGACGTCCAAGTGTGGGTGCGATCCGAAGCGGAATTTTGGTGAGGCTCTTGCTTTGTCTCTATTTATCGACGGCTGAGACTTATGGACACCTACCACCCACGCAGATTACGACGGGTATTCTTGTATGAAGCAGTGGGAGAGGATCCACTCATAGACTCAAGCTCGCATCATGATGTATCGCCGTCCAATGATCAGTAGCTTCTCTCCGACTGTGGCGTGTCTAATGACAGTCTCCGGCCTATAGTCTTTCTGTCGAACAGTACTTCGTAGATACCACTAGATCAACGATTTGCGAGGGATGCTCATATAGACCACACGTATGCTTCTAGCTGTGGTCAAGAGCGGGCTATTCGTACGATTAAGTCTTTATTCTTAGGTGCCCTTCGTCCTCGTTCTATGGTTCAGGTTTGTTGCAAGCTTATGTAACACGATGTCTAGCAACAAGGGAAACATTCTCGCTTGAACCACCATCTCGTCCTGTCGATTCCTCTGCACGCTTCCCGACGCAGACGCGGACGTTATCCGTCTTAATTATGGATGAAGGAATCTTGTGAGTGCAATCGAGTCAATGGCCGGAATATCAAGACCCGCGTGCTGGGTGCTAAAGCTGCTCGAAGTGCACACCATGAATGCTACGTCAAAGGTGCCCGCCGAGTTGATTTCAATCAGAACCATGGAACTAACCAGCGCGCGGCGACTTCTAGCCGTTACAGTCAACTTTGATTCCAGTTGGAGTCCGGGCTCAACCGTCTCTTTCACTCGACAAGGCCTCCAGGGAAGGTTAGAGCTGTTTAGGGCCGAAGGTTGTCCTAAGGTGCTACAATGGAGGCCGCGTCGGCCAGTGTAAGTGTCGAACTGATTCGTCTCACCACGCGTTCCTACCGTCGAATGGCGCAGATTGGTACCGATTGCGAGTGAAATCATCATAGAGTGCATCAAAGACGAATGTCGCCGGTTCGACATAGTAACGGACTTGGTCGATGTTCGTTGGTTGGCCGAGCAAGCGGGATACCGAAAGGGGGAGGCTCACGTTCAGATCCAGCATTCGTTCGCGTTCGGGACAAGCTCTAGTTGGATTGTGATGCGCAAGGTAAGCGGATGTAGCATGTCCCTATGTCGTCGTTGGTGCTTGATCTACCCAGCTTCGATTCTACATCGTCGTTCCGTGGAACCTCAGTGTCAGCCTGGAATTCTCCGATAGCGAAGATTGCTTTCGGTTTATTCACCGTGATACGGTACGTAGGAATTGACGATTCCGTGTCTTGGCGCATCTCATCAGCGGTTAGAATATACTACCTAACAGAAGCATTGGGAGTAGAACTGACTCCACACAAAGAAGTGGTAGACATAGCTCTTCTAAAATACATGGATTGCCCCCGGAGGTTGGGCGCACTGTCATCGATGACATATTTCATGCTATTACCCCCGTCGCGTCGCATCATTATTCTGGTACGTTTGTGATGCACATGTAATCGCCTTCTCACCAACTCTTATGCAGCACAGATGGATGCCGTTCGGCGGGGGCTATCCTGCTCCCGCTTCTTAGAGGAATTCTCGGGGCCTGAGACACAGCCGATACGTCGTCGACCTTCCAATCCCTTCGCGACTCATGCTCGTCGATGCTACCTCACATTGCACCTCCAAGTTTACACCCTTCACTTCAGCGATGCTCTGGCGTTCATCAACCGCGTTGACTGGGACGTATCAACTGTCCCTCCTACATGTATATCTAGCCCTTTCCGATCCGTTAGCAACCTCCACCTCAACTTTCCCTCCGGCACATCCCGAGCTCATGGCGACAAATCAGACCGCCCGCCAACCCATCGAGAGGACATCACGGTTAACATATCGGCTGGCGAAATTTCGCTGCTGACTGGCACAAATTCTGTATCTGCAAGGAACTCGTGCACTATCACCACCGAGCATCGCAGAGTCAACATTAATTATATCGCAGGCGACGTTTACTGGGGTCCTATCAACGGCGGTAATGTTGGAGGAAGAAATAATGTCAACCTCAGTGCGTAGTCTTCATCCCCATTGAATCAAATCGAGTCGACTCATCGTGCCGATACTTAGTTCATATGTAAACTTAGAGTGTGATTCTTGAGCCGACGCCCCATATTCTCTTGCTCTCGCCAATATTCGTGGTTTCGTGGTAAGAGCATCGGGACGAATACTGCAGTCACTGCCATATCTCTAGTGTGTGGCCTTGCATCGCAACGATCAGAGGAATGGATCTGCCAGATGCCAAAAGCAAGAGTTCTGGGCGAAGTTGTCCAAGCTCACGACTTAGATTCATAGGCGTCTACGGATTTTTCCTTCGACAGGTATTTTGGTGTAGCGGTATGTTCAAGGCGGAAAGATGCCAATTCGTCCACCGCCTCAACGGACCAAGTCGCATTGCTACTTGAAACATCGAGCACACTTCACCAACAGGGAATTGACCTGAGGAAGATAGACCCTATAAACAAACATTAAATTGAAGCTGAAGAGGTGGAATGCAAGTGGAATGGCGCAAATAACGTCGTGGTCATGATGGGTTTGGATCGGAGCACGAAAATGGCACTTTCTCTAGTACTCACTGGTCGAAATGCGAAATCCCCAAGCTTGGGTGATTTCCTCACTAACGAGCTGCAGGGTGTTACATTTGGAAATCTTCTTTTCAAAAAATGTATTGAAGTTTGTCAGCCAATGGGCTCCACTGGGTGGGATCGTCCGTATACGCGCAAGAGTAGACTGGAAGGAACTTTGACATGCAGCTGCCTCCCGCACACATCACCACAACCAACTGTCTGTAGCAATGACAGAGATTTCCTAGTTCCCTCGTGTTACGCCGACGAGCCCTGTCCACTGCGACCATTGGTTCTGAGCACATGTGTTACAACTCCGCACATAGTCTACACAAATCCAACGTACCATTTGCGAACCCACGTTATCATACAGGAACCCGACTTCAACGCTCCTCGATCTGATATCGTCTCGCGGACTGCCTTCCACTCTCGCTCCTCTAAACCAAGTTTTGCGGGTGTAAAACAAGCTTCCCCGATCATCGATGTGGACTGCGACGGCGAGTGCTGTTCAGACGGCAAACGTAGAGTACGCAGGGTAGGGTGCGATGGCCCAGCGAACTTGAACTCGCCAAGCATTGATCCGTGAACCTCCAGGTGCCTCAACGACGACTGGCGCATGATGAAGTCCCGTGGCACAGAAACATCGTCACAGATCAGAGTCTTTAACGAGATTGAGCCAGTCGAAGCCCTGTGGATCGCAGCGAAATCTATGCTTCGGTTTTGTGAAGATGAGGACCCATGTATACTCAGGTATGTGAGGTTTGTGAGCTTGGCAAGAATCTCGTTCAAGTCCAGATAGAAGGGCGTGTATCTTCCGAAGTTGACCAGGATTCTGGCGGTGAAATGGGTTGTTATTTTCTGGAGGTGGGGCTTTGCTTTGATGGCGGCGCGAAATCCGGGGAGAGCGCTGCGAGGTCCAGGTAAGCAGCTTCGCACGACGAACGAGACGCGCGAGTATAGCGCTCGTTCGGCATGGTGCGAAAGGGAGTGGGAGAGGGTGAGGCACTTGAGGATTGTCGGCTTGTCGTCGATGTTGTCGATGATGAGAAGCACCAATTCGACGGGGAGCTCAGGCATGCTGGTTCCCAGCGTCATGGGCACACGAAGGGGAGGCGAGCAGGAGGCATTCCCGACCACTTTTTATCCTTCGTTGAACGTAAACCCGAAGCGAGCTTGAGCCAAGCCGATGCCTTGCCTATCGCTGCATCAAATCGATACACGGTCCGAGCCCACGAGTTTATAATGAATGGCGTTCGTGACTCGAGGCTTGGACTGACGAAATGCCCGGCCAGTACGTCCGCATCAGCCCCTTGAGGCGTCCTCCGATTTAATCGACGCATCTCCGAAGAGACACGATACTCAGAAGCCTCGTCCTTGACAAATTCATCATCCACAGTGCCCGGAGTTTTTTGAGGCAATTCTGCTGATTCGAGAAAGCGATGAGCAGCTACTCGCTGGTGGAGATGACAGTGAACCACGTATCAAATGATGGATGATCAAGGAAGGCCTCATGTCATAGGAAAACGGTGTGCATGACGAACTTCCCAGACATAGAAAACAACGCGCAGAACAGCGACGGTCGGTGCACGCTGAACCTAGACAAGATGGGATTACTCGATCACGTTGCTGGCCGCGCTGTTTGCTGCACTTCGGCGAACCATTGATGTATAGAAGCACCTATGATGGCGAGGTGAGCCTCGAGCTTGTTAGCAGTAAAGATAAACGGCGATACGGGATGCCCATTGGATCTATAGCAGTTGCACTATCCAGCAGTGGCAATGTTGCAATACTGACTGCTGACTTTGGCCGCCGAGATATGCCTTTGTGACTCCTGTGATAAGATAGGGAGCTTCTGATAGGGGAAGGTGACGCAGTGGGGCCGATTCTGTCAGTGAGGTTCGACGATTACAGAGAACTCGAACGCAGTGATGCAGTAGAAAGTTTTCGCCGACCCGGAGAAATCTCTTAGTCATTTTGGAAAAGACTGAAGATAGTTTTCCAGCATGAATGATGATCAATGAGTAATACTATTGCGGGATCGTTAGATATTAATGATGCGCGCGCTTGAAACACATTGCCAGTTGTACTTGGCCATGTGTGGGTGTATGTATTCCTGGGAGGAACGCCAGAAACACGAGGACTCAGTAAGGTAAGTACAGCCACGGGATTTCAGCGGTACAGGCGCGATTGCAGGGGCACATGCCACGGACCAGTCTCTTCTGGTCCTCTGCTGCTAAGGCAGCAGTACATTTGAACGCTCTGCCTCGGATTTCAGCGTACATCAAGGGGGGACTCTTCACGGAGACGCTTTCAAGCGGGTATGAGGGGGGGATAGGCGGCGGTAAGCGCAGTGCTTTCAGCGGTAGAATAATGCCGTCTTGGGATGAACGAGGCGGGTGAAACCCATCATCGATCAAGAGCGGGTCTTGTGCGGGTCTGGAAGTATCAGAGGACACGGAAGTCGAAACTCGAGAGTCGAAGATGGTACGAATCAAGTTCCTCAATCGCGAATCGAGGGGAGTTACGGAATGATGCAATCACTGTTCTAATCAGAAAACGCCCATTGCCGACGACTGTTGTTCATAGTCGTCGCGTCGAAGTTGGAGCTCCAAGTTACCTATGAGTGACTATGGAAACTTCAAACCCGGGCACGTACCTCAAGCGATGGAGACGAAAGGCCCATGGTGTAATTTACCATGCGATGTCATCACCGTTGATATTTCCGTTTCAAGTTCCCATTCAACCATCAGCTTCTATGTCTCTCCTTGAAGCTTTGTATCGCGTAGCGCCTTGGGGGTCATATCACAGGTCGTAAGGCATCGCCCACTGACTTTGCATAATCACTCCACAGGCATCCTTGGATTTGATGTTTGCACTTACCGAGATCAAACTGATAAGGACCCCAAAGTTTGATCAACCCGTAGACATCGCGGCCACTATAGTTCAACGGGAAGACCCAATCTCAAGGTGATGCCACGAGGAATGCCCGGACATGATGGTATCAGATGGGTCATGTCATTATGGTCTGTCACGATCGTCGGACGGGGCGTACGCTCCTTCAAAAAGCATCGAGCGATATGCGCACAAGACATTCTACCGGAAAGATAGGCCATAGGTCCTAGCGGGTTCTAGAGCGCCGAGCGCCGACAAAGTTAAGATTCTGGACATGGTCATCGATGCCGAACTCAGGCACTACAATTAAATTAGCGTGGCAGTGGCATTTGCAATCTCTCAGACAACTACAACCTAGTGGGTATACATAATTACGATTTTGATTGAGCCCACATTGTTAAGCACGAGAGAGCTTTGAAGTGGAACTTTCTTTTCCATCGGTATCGTCCTCAATCTGAGTTGTGATGTCTACCTTGATGCGTCGCATGGGCATACTTCCAATAGTCTGCACTGGCTCTGACCTCGTGTATTCCGAATTGACGGCGCTGTTGTTGATGGCGCGAAGCTTTATTCGAATGGTGATCGCGTTGAAGGTGATACCCTGCAGGTCTTTGAGAACCGCGCCAAAAGTTATCGACGCAAAATCGAGACTTACCACCGTGGGTGTGACAAGCTCCAGCAATATGTATTGGGCGTTGACACTGCGTGAGTAAAGCGCGAGTAGCAGAATCTCGACGACGAGCTGGAGTGCCGCTGACTCGATCAGGATGCGGGCAATCGGGAGTAGCGCGTTTTCCGTCTTATATTTCGCCGACTTGTTTGATGTTCGCCAAATGCGGTACGCCATTAGACCAGTTGTGATTACGTTCTGAACAACAGCAATGGAGTAGAACGCTTGAATCCACGAGTTCAGTCGATTGGTGAAGACGGACTGTGTTGGGTCGACTTGGACAAACAATGCGCAGACTGTATATCCGGAAACTGTGACTCCAGTATTAGTGCTGATCCCACATCAGATGCCGCCAGCTACGCACCCAAACTACCCACCAAGAGCATGAGCGGGAGGACGATGATCCTCCAGTCGCTATTCCATAAGATGAAGCATCTATATATCTAAAAGCCAGAGGCCGTTAGTATAGTTTATATTGGTGTGAAGTGGGCTCACCCCCGCCGCGTTACCCAATATCTCTTGGGTCGCGTATAGAGTGTCTTTTAGCACATGATCCCACCTCCGCAGATTCCCAATATACCCGACAGCACCTCCTTCATCACCGACGTGTACGGCGAATCCCTGGAGGAGGCGATATCCATTCATTGCCAGGTGCCATGTCGAGATGAAGAACATGACACAGGAGATGCCGACCATAACCTTGAATTAGAGATCAGTTAGACGGCAGGGGGGCGTAGAGGGGCGATACTTACTCGGCTATGGACATCGCTTCGATGTCCACTACCGAAGGTGAACAGCATTGTACCACAAAACAGACAAAGAAAGAATCCTATGGATTTTTACCATGAGTCTGCAGCCCAATATGTGGGCCGATCCTCCTTACCATAAGCAAGAGACTGAAGAAACCCTAAGTTAGAACATCACAAGGGAAGGGGGAGAGACGAGTACCTCCAACCAGGCCGCAAGTAGAAATGTCTTGTCTAGTGGTAGTTGGGACATGGCTCGGGCTACAGAGGAACTAAGAAGGGAAGGGGGATTATTGGACGCCTGTGTTCTGCAGCATGTGCTGTATATGTAGTTCGGGGATATCATTCCAAAATCAGAATTACTTGTGCCGGTGGGTACATTCTGCTTCTGCTATGCCTCAAATGTCAGGATTCACATATGCGGTAGGATTAAGTCCAGATTCGCGGCGAGACTCACGAGGTTTGGAAGTACGAAGTACTGGGGCTATATCGGCATGGATCTCGAGAACCACCACTGGTCGCTTAGGGTATTGATGTGGTACTGATGCTGATGAAAATCGTTCAAAAATTTGATGCGTGATGGATCCATCGTGCACGGCCAGAGTGGCTGTATATGTGTTCCATATTGCCACTAAAACTTGGTGATGCAGCCTCGAGGAGAGTAAATCTTCAAGCTCCAACTCGGCAAGTTCCCACCGTCGGCGAACCGTGGGAGATCGAGACTCACGATCGCCCTCCAGATTCTTCACCCGTCACTGGCCAGGGAACTTGAGACTCGCCAGTGAATTGCATAGCGCTACATATTGATGCAGAATGCAGATTCTACAATCCTTCCAAGTCACTTCTACTGCCTGACAGTGGCTCCCGTTGGGCGGGGCATTCCAGAGTCTGGTTTTGGCTTTGGTTTCCGAGTTGAACTTGTTGAAATCCTCTCGGATTGATATTGCGATCATCGCTCAAACTATGTCTCAGGTGAGTTTTCTTGATATATCCTCTGTACATAGAAATGACGATGAAAGGGGGCTATATTGAGAAGGGAACTGCTGAACGATGTATCGCGTGGCACACTCTGTAACCCAATTTGCACTTACATGGAGCCACGCCTCGCGCCCGATGAACATACAACAGCCCGTCAGGCTTTCTCAAGGTACTTGGAACAGTCCTCACATCCTGGTAGGATGTCTATCATCGATGCTGTTTCACCGTAGCCTGCATGGATACAGCATTCCATCCCTTAGCGTTCCGATAGCTGCTTTGCGTCCGCATAAAGGAATATCGAGATCCATTCTCCGAGTACTTCATGATGCACTGGAAGCAAGGCCTGAATTCGTACCTTCATCCCAATTTCAGGCATTGTGAGTTTCGCTTTTTCGGGCCCAAAAATAGAGCTCTGACGAAGGACGTAGATGCTGGCTATAATCCTCGTCTTCGTGTCATCTATGATCATCGTTCTGCGTTCATTCCTGCTGCGCAAGAACTTGACCGATGCCAAGGGCAACCCTCTACCTCCTGGCCCGCCCCACCGCTACGCCTTTCTGCGCCGATACCCAGAGAAGCCGCTGTACAAGTGGGCCAAGAAATATGGGCCAATATATTCAGTCTGGATGGGCGACCAACTATTTGTCGTCATTAACGACGCAAGCGTCGCTCGCGACCTACTTGTTGTCCACGGTTCCAATTTTTCCAGCCGCTGGTCATATTTCATGAAGAACCAGACGATTCTGGGCGGGGGAGCGATCACAGCCTCGCCGTACAACGATACGTGGTAAATCTCTTGGCTGCCAACTCGTTGTCGACCACTGATGACCGTGCCAGGAGGAAGCACAGAAAAATTGCAATGTGGCTCCTTCACTCGAAGGCCGTGGATACATACGCGGGCACCATTGACTATGAGGCTCACATGCTTGCTCGATCTCTCTATGAAGCATCTGCACGTGGCAAAACAGCAGTCGATCCCGCCCACTTTGCCGGTCGCTTCGCTCTGAAGTATGTCACGATGTTGAACAATGCCTGCATACGTCCTCACGATATATCGCTTGTACAGCAATATGCTCACGCTTGCCTTCGGTATACGGACTGTGTCGGCCTCTGAGCCCTTGGTCGCTGAGGCTATCCGTCTAGGCATGGAGTTCATGCGGCTCACTGGTACTACGTGTGCACGTTACATCGACGATCATACTGATGCTTGTTTCACACTCTAGGCCCTTGGACTAATATGATTGACTTCATCAAGGTTCTCCAGTGGCTTCCCACCCCATCACGGGCCAGTGCACGCCAGCTTCACAGCGACTTTCTATATGTCTACGGAGCTATGATAAACCAAGTCAAAGAGCGAATAGATTCGGGTGAGGAGGTACCGGATTGCCTCGTCAAAACACTCTTGAATTGCCAACACGAAGAAGAGCTCAGCTGGAAGGATATGTGTTTCATCGTAATCGCGTTCACAACTGGTGGGGTTCACTCGGTTATTATTTCGATGCTTCCTACTAGGTCCCGTACTCAAGAACATTGCAGACATCGGGGATCATAGAATGGTTCTTGGCGTTAATGCCATCCCACCCTCACGTCCAAGCTAAAGCCTGTGAGGAGCTTGATCGAGTTGTCGGTCGTCACGCGTCACGCTTGGCCCACGGCAAGCGACGAAATGAAGCTTCCCTATTGTAGGGCGATAATCAAGGAGGTGCGCATTCTAACTCATTTCCACTTCCGCGATCCCGTCTCAGGGTACCCTATTTCAGGTTCTTCGTGTTCACGCTCCCTTCTGGATGGGAACGCCCCACTGCTCCGACGAAGATTTCGTGTACAACGGGTACTACATTCCGAAGAATACTACCATGGTCCTCAATGTTTATGCCCTTCACCATGACGAAGATCGCTACCAGGATCCGTAAGTTCCTATATTGATGTATCAAACTCTTTCTGATGTGGGATGCTATAGCTGGACTTTCAATCCAGATCGCTATCTTGGTGATGAGCTCAGTTCCTCCGAGTCGGCGAAGCAATCAAATGTACACCTTCGGGATCACTGGGCTTTCGGTGCGGGGTACGTCGTCTCACGTTGACCGTAAAGGCTAGTTTCGCTCAATTAACGGATTCTCAGCCGCCGCCTCTGCCCGGGCATGGTCATGGCCGAACGTGAGCTGTGGATGGCTTTATCTCGGCTTTTGTGGGCCTTCCGTGTTGAAGAGGTTCCGGGAGAGCCCATTAGCCTAGATGAGTACGAGGGACTTTCCGGGCGTACCCCTTTGCCGTTCAGAGTAAAACTGCAACCCAGGCATGAGAATGTTCAGGATATTCTCTTGGAGAAGGACGAAGTGTCCATCACTGTGTTTTAGTCCTCGGTTCTCTCGGCAGTTCCTTTTGTCGCATTGTCTGCATTATAATAGACTAGCGCAGATGTTTGTGATCCTTGAGCGCTCTCGTGCTCAATAAGAGTTATTTATATTCATCCACAACATCACCGCCAGATCACTTAACAAGTGCTATCAATTATTTAATTTACTGCACCCATTCTACTCGATCTCGAATCCCAGTATTGTGCCCCAAACGATAACTCCTCAAGGCGTTGACTTTGCCAGGCTTCGCGGAGACGGTTGTTAGCGACTGATGGCAACGCTAGCCCAGGTGCGCATGAGGTTCGCGTTTCCACATCAATCTCGCGGAAGGGAGTGATATATCCCACGAGAAGGCTACGGTGTGCTTTTTCATGTGTTCTGGTCTTGAGGTTCTGATACACTTGCATGTACGATTCCAAGTTAGATTGCAGGTATCGTCCGTGTGCAGCGGTGATCCAAGTAAACAATCAAATCATGATGTATTCCCCCCTAACCCACATCACCCATATCATTCTAGCTAGGAACGACTACTCGCGCTTAAGGGTAGATTGCTCAAATAGCACCGCCGTTGGGTGTGTCAGTCCATCACCATTCATCTCTTCCTCCATTCGCCGCCAACAAATCTGAAGTATGACCACTCCAAACCCTCGTGTAATCTTTGCGAAAATCCCTGAAGCTGCGCAGGGGCTCGCAGGTCTACCGCTTCCCGGGGAGCATCTTATTTACGACAAGACACCTGTTATCGATCTTGCAAATGTACCACTCAATGGAGGCTTCCTGACGAAAACGCTGATACTGAGGTCTGTATTCCGTGATACAACTACAAACTGAGTGGCATTCTAACAGTCGGCCTACTAATTTAGCCCAGAACCTGCTCTTCGCGAACGAATGAGAGACCCCAAGCTTCAAAGTTACACCACTACGTTCATTGTTGGTGCTCCGTATGTCGCATTTCGATTTCGTGCGATCGTTTCTCATCGAGTTGTAGCGTCATTGGGTTCGGAATCGTCATCGTTCTACGTTCCGAAAAGGAGGGTATCAAAGTTGGCGATTACATGTATGGGCAAACTCCATGGGAAGCGTACACTGTGCAGCCATACATCGAGGGTACGGGAATCTCTATAGTGTTATTTCATGACTGACACCTCCTCGACACGCAGGTCGTATTGACTACAAGGAATCTGAGTGGCCGCCCGCGACCTTTGACATGGACTCTCTCGCCCTCCAAGTTGTTCCAAACCCAGGCGGCGCATTCCCACTGACGAGATACGCGAGTTTACTGGGAACACCTGGCTTGTCAGCATTCGTCGGGTTCGAGGGCATGGCTGAGGCCGAAGCGGTGAGCGTCTATTTGAGGGAAGACGCGAGATTGTACTCACATCTTTTCAAGGGGAAAACGATCTTCGTATCTGCCGGGGCATCGGGTGTTGGCAGGTGCGTGGATTCCATCTTTGCTAGTGCCTCAGCACTTAATCCCGCTCCAGCATGATCGTTCAGCTTTCAAAATTGAAGGGGTGAGCCATCGTGGGATGTACGTGCAAGGGACACTGGCTCACCAATTCACATCTCAGGATGAAAGTCATCGCTTCAGCCGGCACCGATGAGAAGGTGGAATATCTTAAGTCCCTGGGAGTAGATGTGGCGTTCAATTACAAGAAAGAAAGCTATAGCTCCTTCCTTGCGAAGAACAAGCCTTTCCAAATTTACTGGGTAAGCTGCATGACCGTTTAAGTAGCTGTTCGGAGGTTGTTGACACGCCACCAAGGATAACGTTGGGGGAGAAGCTCTTGAAGCTGCGATTGAACACATTGAGCCGTTCTCTCACATCGTCGTGAGTAATCCACTCTTCTATTCAATAGGCCCCGTGTTGATGGGTGCTCCGTCAAGTGCTGCGGTTCACTTGGAGACTATCAACTTGCTCCGGAAGAACGCTACGGAATAAAGGTTTGTCAACTTGGAGTTATTGTGACTTGCCGTATTCATTACTCACTATCCGCAGAACACCACCCTCATTTTCAAGAGACGTCTCACGATCCGAGGATTCCTCGTCCCAGACTTGATCCCCAAGTTTGCTGGCAAGTTCTTCGCGGAAATACCGGCCCTCGTCGCACAAGGAAAGCTGAAGAGTCAGGAGTCTATCATCGAGGGCCTGGAGAATGCTCCAGATGCTTTGTTGAAGATGCTTAAAGGTGGTGAAAGCGTCGGTAAAGTCGTTGTTGTTGTCGCCAAGGAGTGATCAAACCAGATGGCATGTTGTATGTTTTTATCAGCGAGGAAACAGATCTGGATTCTTTGCGTAGCGTGGAGGTCAACGCGACTGTAGAGAAGCGGGATCTAGGGAAGTAATATGGATGACTGGCTGAGAAGGACGTCCAACGGGCTCAAGGTTGTGATTAACGTACTACTAGTTCACGCTGCCGAAACTCCAAGCCCTAATGCACGAATGCCCAAAAGCATCCGCTACGATCCTAAGTACAGATGGCCCATTTCGAGGTCTACCGCACGATATCACAATCCTGGCCTCTGTTTAGCGACCTATCAGTCATTGCGCGCGCTCTTCGGAGGAGGATGGTACGTACCTGTCCCTCTAGCTAACTCGACCGGGCTTCCATATCGGCGACTCGGCACACCAAAACCAGACGCGGGCGAGGTGGTATTCGAACGAAATGTTATGATGATATGTACGAAAGCCGAGCAGATTGGCCGCGCACCGTTGCGCCATTGATATTGAAGCTTGAAGCCTGAGGCCTGAGGCCGAAGGTGCTGGTCAGTGGTCGGAAATCCAAAGCTTCACAGGCCAGCGCTAAACTGAATCCAACTGACCATCACACGCGTGTGATCACACGTCCATGTACGACTGCTTCGACCATCAAAATTTCAACACCAAGTTCGTCGTTGGTTCAACCGTGGGGCACGAGTCGTATCATCGACCCGGCGTTGACGTGAACGCGGAACACTTTCGGACGTTGACCGTTGACGTTGAAAATTGAATCTCAAAATTTGGATGTTTCATAGTTTGCCTTGAAGAGGGTAAGCATTTCTGAGGGCTTGGAAGTTTCGCGAAAGGCCGTTTATCAATGATACGCCATTGATTTCCTCCGTTCTTGCGCGCTGAGACATTGGGTCTTCATCTTCTATCCAGCTATCGTTGTTCGGCGGGTGGCTACCAACGCCCCGACAACACGATCACGATCGGATGGTAATCCGGATTCCTATCTGTTCAGACAGTCTATTTGGCCATTTTTGTCTCTTAAGATAGACGGCTGTATTTATTGTCCTGATGGCAATGTCGTGGGGATGATCACAGAGGCTGCTACAGCTCCGATGAAAACAGCGCCACATCCTCACCCAGCGCATTTGAACCCTCTCCCATCCTTTGCTCACTGTTTCTGACTTGATCTCTTCCGACGACGCGGTCAGAGATCGGTGTGGATATCAAACGGTAAGTGTTCGTGGAACATGCCCGTTCTTGATCGGCCATATGTGGAGTGCTGCCACCCACCTGGAGGAAGAAACATATGTCTCAGCATCGACGGGGTTTTTGAGCCTTCTGAGCGCAAGGTGACTTATCATCCTCCTAGTAGGTCCCCAAGGAAGTTCACGTTGATCACAGAATTCAATCATACTGGAGTTTCACAACCGCATTGTGCAAGACGATTCAGAGTGTTACGCGCTCAAAGATCGTAGTAAGCCACCAATTTACCATGTCATTAGCATGCCAATCACTTGGTACGGTGGATTCTGTCACTACGTCCTGAGGATATATCCTTTAACTCCGATGTTCATCAGGGATCTACAGCGGGCTCTATTCGAGGCTTATGTTTGGCTTTGTAGAACATACATACCGGGAGACAGGATCTTCCTCCTTGGTGAGGACTTGCGATCGAGTTGTCTGATACCAACCTCTAACTTATCCTCACAGGCTTCTCGCGCGGGTCATTCGTAGTACGGGTCCTTGCAGAAGTAATCGAACGAGTGAGTGAAACTTTCTTTCCAGTTTACGATCTTCCCCCTTACAATGGCGCCATAGCTCGGTATCCTGTACGAGAAGTGTACTTATGTGGTCGATCTGTGAGTGTGCATACTTCTGCATGAAAACACAGATCCTCCAATGCATAATCAGTGTGCAGATCCTGCTTGAGTTGTACTTGGAGACAAGAACAGGAACAGAGATGTGCTATTGCACGATGGTGAAGATTGGCCTATCCCACGCAAACGCCAAGGTGCACTTCGTTGGGGTCTGGTAAGTCAAGTCCCGCTTCTGAGTGGTTGATATAGTCATGAAATAGCCATCGCAGGGACACGACCTCTTTTCAGGACATCGGATCGGGCTCGGGCGTCCCGGAGACGAGTGGGGGGATGGAACACGTCTGTCACTTTCGACAAGCCCTAGCGCTCGACGAGCAACGAGTCCAATTCCTGCCAATATATGCACCAAGGGCTGAGGACACTAGGAACAATCGCTCTGAAGATGTCAAGGAGATGTGGTTTGAAGGATCTCATTTTGATCTGTGCGCTGTTTTAGGCAGAAGGATAGTTTTGGGCACTGACGAAGACCTTATAGAGGAAGCGGAAAGCACCCAAACCAAGGTTTTAGCTCATCTCTCAGATGGATGGCATACGAAGCAATTCAACACGGTTTACCAATGCACCCTTTCTCTGGAGAATGTGTCTCTCTGAGGGCGACTAAATCAGTAGCGGGAAGGTGGCAGTTCCTTGCAATCTTGCCACTTCGTGCTCAAAACACACGTAGAAGGCGGTGAGTACATCTGCACTGCAACTAATCCAAAGTGATCACATTCAATCAAGAGAACGCCTTAGAGCCACTCGCCAAACTGATCGCGCTCGATCACAGGAACACATTCCTGCCAGCCGTGTCATCCTTCAAGGGCATCGTGTCCACGGTTCTGTTCTGGAGGCACTCAGGTCGAGCATCTATATACCGGCCGCACGATTTCAGAACGGCACTACTTGGGACGATCTAGCCCGCATATCATCGATTACGGAAGCTGACCCCTTCGCATCGGCAATATCTATGTTCGCCTCCATGTCTACAACGCTGTACCGGGACTCACTCAGCGAATTGCTCACCCCACATGCCTCACATACTCAAATCGACCTTTTCAGTATATCGTCTGCATCGTCCCAATCTCACACGTCAGTGGAGAACTTCATCCTCTCACGACCTGCCTCCCGGGCGTCAAGTTCTGGTTCATTCAACTCCCTCCTTGATCTTTATCTCAGTGTACCAGCATTGTCGCCGATATTGTATGACGGTGATAATGGTACTTCTCTTGCAATCCCTGGGTCTGAATCCCAGGCCGTAAACATTGCCATATCAGTGAACCAAATCACGATCACCCCCAGTGCCGATTCCGCGCTCTTGGGGAGGGCCATCACCTTCAAGGGAGATGCGTGCACCATCAACATCAACTACAATGTTACATTCATGGGGGACAATTTCAACGGTCCCATCCTCGGGGGAAATATCGGTGGAAGAAACAATGTCAACCAAGGTGAGGACCTAGTAGGCTTATCTTGTTGACACTATTAATGTTGTACTACTTGCGTGTCTAGTCGCCTATGGTATCTAGAGTCGTGAACATTTTCCATCGAAGGCCCTATTTTCGTGTTGACAATTAAATACAGAAGCTTATGTATCACTATACTATTGTAAGGTTGACGTTGATCTGTTGACCTATCATACATGGGCAAAACAATTTAGACATGGTGTTAGTCAACCACCAGAGTAGGTTTCAGCGAGGGGACGTCCCGCTCCGCACTCTCCCACCAATCCGCCCATACCGAGTAAGTGGCATCATAGATTTCGACATCATAAACATCACAGTGAGTCGAACGTGAATCTCGGACAATTCGCGTATAGGTCTCAGCATGGCCCACGTCGAAAACAGCCAACGTATTATTATCCATGACGCTTGATAACTGCGCAGCAATCTCACTCGGCTCCTCAGGTACATGCATGAGGCAGATGTACTGGAGTTCGATTGAAGAGAATGGGCGCAGACTTTGGAGTGTTGATTCTGGTGGCATATACAAGAAGCGTGCTGTGAGAAGCCGGAGGCGTGGTGCTGAGCGTCAGAGAATAATTACCGATGCCACATCCAAGGAGAGATACTCGAGGTTACTCGGTCCGCGTAACAGGGACGTTACCGTCGGATGAAACTTCGTATCCTCCAGGGAGAGCGTACGCAGCGAAGGAAAAGTCTGGAGAATATGGGTGGCCTCGGTGCCAGCAGAATAATGCATAACAGGATCCCCGGTGGCGGCGAGGTTGACTAACGACGGTGGGGCTTCCTCAAATATCAACAAGTCCTCGATTGGCGCTTCGAGATAACGGAGACGAGGACAGAGGGCCATAAGTGACAGCGTAGTGAATAATCACATGTTGCTGGCTCTTGACCTTATGGAGAGAGATAGAGGTTGGTCGGTCAGAGGCTCTTGTCCAGGCCCTTCGACAGACACTTCCCGTCATGTTCGCAAATATGACCTCGCTTACGACAGGACAGGTCCACCGCAGTGGGAGCAACCGTGGGAGCGGACAGAGTGGGATTGCAGCAAACTAGACCTGCAATTAATCTGTAATCCTCGGTACCTACATGCAATCTTACCAGCGAAATTGCAATACATTGTGTAAGGTACCGTTATTAACATTTTTTGCGACTCGTAAGGGGGTAAAGTACGAGTACTCTGACAGTCTGATCGTCCAACACATATGATAACACATCTACCTGCCACCAAACATGGGTGCATGACTCCCGGGCCCGTGTCCTAGCCGCCTGCCTGCTTGGCAGTCTAATACCCCTCGATAACCCAATCCAACCCCATAACTGCGGCGCCCAGAATTCACCCCTTCATCTCAACAGCTGAAGCTCCGTTGATGTTCGTAACACCTGCCTGAGCAACTGTATTGGTCCCACTCCCCGTCCCGCCCCCAAAGCGCCAGCAGACGAAGAGGCAGTCGGGGAAGAGACTAATGCCAAACGTCGACGTCGGGGGTATAGAAAGAATCATCCCGCAGCCTGTGATGGAAGTAGGAGTGGGCCCGGGGTAGAAGGACGAGGAAGAGGTGGAAGAGGCGAGAGAGGAAGTGGGGGATATTTCCGGGCCAATAGAGAAGGGCGCGGGGACGGCAAATTCATTGTTGATGTTGCCTACGTCTGTCGCGCGGAGGGTGTAGCCGTCTCTGCGAATGCGAAGGGGGGAGCTGGTCAGAAAGGGAGCGAGAGCACGCGACATGCAATATTATTGGATATATCATAGAATGAGAAAGCACGAGTAAGAATAGACGTGTATGAATTAGTAACGAAGAGATAGAACCATCCGTGCGGTAAGGCGCGCACATATATAACGAGCGTGTCTTGTCCAGGCCTTTGAATGCCCAAACAATTGAAAGGTGGCGGCGCGAATGGTAGACGGGGTTGCTGGCGTTTCTGGACATAACAAGGATCTGCCCATCCCAAACGGTCAACCCAAAGTACAACACGGGAACGAGTATGGACAAGATAAATACAAGGGAAAGTATGACAGGGAGTGGACGTTTGTGCCACCGTCTGCGGGCTGTTGAGGATGGCGAACTTGGAGCGGAAGGTATGGTGGTGAAGGAAGACCGAGAACGTCGCGAAGTGGGATCTACGTGAGAAGGAAAAGCGTTAGGAACATTGAGGAGAGGAAAGGGCAGGTGGGATCGGGGACAGACTTCGGCGAAGCGGGTAAATGGCAAGGATGGAGAGTATTGAGCACTCGAGTACTCAAGTACTCATGAATCATCACCCTCGTTAGTCCATGTAATCCTTACATTTCTACACGATAGGCATTCTCGAGAGGCTCGATCTGGAGGCCGGAGGCTATGGCGACAAGCAACACGAGCGTACTACAAGAAATAGAAAGCAGTGATCAGCAATTGTGGTGAAGAGGAGGGAAGGAAGGCAAGAGGAGAGGAACAAGCAAGATGTGTCCTCGCAATCCCAGGAGACCCCGTTGCTGAGACAGGGTAGGGTAAAGGATATAGTCCTAGGCTTATGGAAACCCGGAAGGGCCTGCTTTCTTAACCGACATTCCGGGGTTTGGCATTGTTTGCCCCAAACGCGTCCCCCGGAAACACTGTATTTGACACGTGTATAACCACTGAGTACTTTTTCGAACTGCACTACTATCACGTGTACCGTAGTGCAAACACACATAGATGTGCAAAACAAATTTTAAGTTGTTGTAGATTCCGTGTCTTATGCTCGGACATGAAGTATGTTTGAGAAATAGACTTCATTGAGCTACTGTAAAATCCTCAAGGCATTTGAGAAGTTGCAAGTCCATTTCCGCGGGCAAAATGTGACGTGCAAATAGTCGTTTAAAATTTGACTTGAATTCTGTGGAAGTAATAACAATCCTACAGACTTCTGATTTTTTTCTTAGCTAGTATAGTAGTGCTAGAGTCTGCATATAGAGCCCCTTGCACTCGTACCCACTGGTTCATGCACAGGAAAATCAGCAACATTTTGCGTGACAAAGAAGCTCCTATTTGCCCCTTGTTTTGCAGATCCATGTGTTGCCGAGCGGCCGAATGCATACGGCGGCACACACGGCTGCGCTGCTGGGTCTGAATGACGCGTGACACACTGTGACGAAAAGTTTGCAAATCTATGTTTTTGGGTACCCGTCGTACCGGCATCGTTATTGCTCTACTACTCG
This sequence comes from Pleurotus pulmonarius, assembly GCA_012980535.1. Taxonomy (NCBI): domain Eukaryota; kingdom Fungi; phylum Basidiomycota; class Agaricomycetes; order Agaricales; family Pleurotaceae; genus Pleurotus; species Pleurotus pulmonarius. The sequence goes on along the minus strand of SJKF01000012.1, from coordinate 542,238 downwards.
GAAAGGGATTCACTCAAAAAGTTGATAGGTATTTAGCCAAGATGCACGACAACCCCTCGTAGCATGCCGGGAGTTGTAGGGACATCCAATCTGGAGCACCAGGCCGAATTGTCCAAAATTTTGCAAATCTGTCTAAGTGATAGTAACGTGTCATCGATTTCCGAGTCAATAATACTACATATTAGTAGTGTGGTTGTAATGTATGCATTGTCCTAGTCAAGAAGAAAACTAACTAGTTAGATGTAAGATTATCTGTAAGGGCAACCTCAAGATGGCCGACAGCGCAAGCCTAGCAGAGGGAGAATCCAAAGATATGAATAAGACTAACTACAATACATGAGGAAGCTGCTCACCTAGCAGAGGGAGAATCCAAAGAGAACAGGATAAGGATTCTCCATGCTAGGAAGCGAAGTATATACTGTAGTAGCGTGGGAGGAATGAAGGGATAACTGTACAGTACACCAGCCACAAGTCCGAACGAATATCACAAGGTACAAGGAGGCATGTGATAATGAAGTGGAAGGGGAATGTACCAGAGTCGTGCCAGCGACCTGGGGAAGGAGAGGCGAAGAGTAACGAAGTGGGGGAAAGAGGTAGTGGTAGCCCGGACGAGCCCTAAGGTGTATAGACGAGTCCGAGCGAGTCCAAAGTGCGGGAAGACTCCGGAGTCACCGGACGTGGCTCGGACGCGAAGGGAGTGGGCGGAAGGGAAGTGGAAAGGAAAGGGAACGAAAGGGGATGAAAGGGAAGTATGTGAGAGTCCGTGGGATGAAGGGAAAGAGAAAGGAACGAGGAGGAAGGGAGAGGGACAGGGGGAATAGGAGAAAATAGGAGTGTCCCCTTACATCACCCCCCCTTCAAGGTTGCGGCGACCCGACGCGAAGATTCTTGCCTGCCACGCCACGAATTCACCAACCCTGAAACCCCAGATTGCTGCGAGAAGATGTCGAAGTACGATTGCACAGAGCCCGGAGCCTTCCGACTGCGCCAACGCTCCCAAGACTGGTCCAGTGCTGTAGGAGTCATCCGGAGCGGTGCAGGAGTCGTCGGAGTCATCGGAGTCATCCGGAGTAAGCGTACTGCATCCGGATGACGATTGTGGAAGTCCTTGACCTTCTGGGCAGCATGTTGGAGGTTGCTCGCGGGCTCCCAGGAGTCGTGCTCGATACCATAGCCTCGCCAGCGGACCAGATACTTCAGGACCCGACCGAACCGTCTGCTGTTCCGGACCTCTTCTACCTCGTGTTCCTCCTCTCCGTCAACGAGCTGTGGAGGTGGCGGAGTGACAGGGCGTCTACCCGGAATGGGGTCCGGAACGAAGGGAGAGAGCTTGACCACGGGGAAGACAGGATGGAGACGGGATAAGCCTGGAGGGAGCTGGAGTCGGTACGCTGCCTTTCCAACCTTCCGGACGACCTTGTAAGGACCGAGTCGTGCGTGTCCGAGTTTCCTGGAAGGTCGGGCGAGGTTGATGTCCGACGAGTCCAGCCAAACCTTGTCACCCGGCTGGTACTCCGGAGCAGGAGTCCGACGCTGATCGTAGTAACGCTTCATGTCGTCCTGAGCCTTGACCAACGCAGACTGAGCTTCATCAACTGCGGACTTCATCCGGTCTACAAATTCGTTTGCAGACTCCATCCGAGACGGTGGCTGGTGAGGTTCGAACCCGAGACGAGGATGTCGGCCGGTATCTAGGAGAAAGGGCGACTGCTGAGTGGAGGCATGGACCCGGTTGTTGTATGCGAACTCCGCCATAGGTAGGAGTCGGGCCCAGTCGTCCTGACGCTCTCCGACGAAGATCCGGAGATAGGACTCGAGTTCCTGGTTAGTCCGCTCCGTCTGTCCGTCGGATTGAGGGTGGTATGCGGTGGAGGCAGCCAGCTTGATTCCGAGCATCCGGTAGACTTCTCGGGTGAACTCTGCGACGAATTGCGGACCCCGGTCAGACACAACGGACCGAGGGAGTCCGTGCAGCTTCCACACGTTCTGCAGGTACAGGTTCGCGGATCCGAGGGCGGACACTGTGGTGTGAGTCGGAATGAAGTGGGCGCGTTTGCTTACAGAGTCGACCACATTCATGACAGCGTCAAATCCATCGGACTCCGGAAGCTCGACAATGAAGTCGACGCTCAGGCGATCCCAGCGTTCGTCCGGAATAGGAAGCGGATGAAGTTCACCCATTGGCGGATGCCTTTGGGCTTTCGTCCGGAGACAGAGGTCGCAATGGCGGGTGTAGGATCCGACGTACCGGGACATGTTGGGCCACCAGTAGCTGCGCGAAACAAGCTCAAGGGTCTTCCATCTGCCAGCGTGTCCTGCGACCTTGGTGTCGTGGTGCTGGGCTACAATAGTCCGACGCAAGTCCGGTGAGTCCGGAACGTAGATCTTACCCCGGAACATCAGGAGTCCGTCCGATTGAGACCATTCCGCACTCCGGACTGTCTTCCGACTGCCCTGCGCTCTCTTCAACTCCTCTGCCGCCTTTGCCACTGCATCTTCGAACTTCGCATCTCGCACTCCAGTCCGGATAGCCGTGAGGATATCCTTCTCCTCCCCTTCAAGAGTGACACCCGTGGCACGGACAGCAAAGTAGGACGGCTTAAGTAAAACCACATCCTTGTTGTCGTCCTTACCATCCGAGTGATCCGAGCGCCGCGAGAGAGCATCCGGCTTACCCATAGTCCGACCCGGACGGTGCTGGAGAGTGAAGTCGAAGCGGGAGAGGTATAGGGACCAGCGGGCTTGACGACGGTTGAGCTTCTGGGCCTTGATGAAGTACTCCAGGTTCTTGTGGTCTGTCCAGATCTCGAACGGAGTCTCCGCGCCTTCAAGGTAGTGCCGCCATTCTTCGAGTGCCCGGATGATTGAAAGCATCTCCTTGTCGTGTATTTCGTAGTTCCGCTCCGCAGCCTGTAGGCTTTTAGAGTAGAATGCGACAGGATGCCATTTACCATCATCCGGGTCCAGCTGCGACAAGACTGCACCCGTAGCGTAGTCCGACGAGTCCGCCTCAACCCGGTACGGCCGATCCTCCTTCGGAAAGACCAGAACAGGTTCCGAAGTGATCAGCTCCTTGATCCGAAGAAACGCGGATTGAGCGGAGTCGTTCCACTGCCATTCCTTTGCGCAAGTGAGGTCAAAGAGAGGCCGAGCGATATGCGAGTAGTCCTTGATGAAGCGGCGGTAGAAGTTGACAAACCCAAGGAAGGATTGGAGTTCAGTCCGGGTCCGAGGGGTCGGCCAGTCCGCGACTCCGGAAACCTTTACGGGGTCCATCTCGATCTTACCCTCGGAGATGACGACTCCGAGATACTCCACCTTGGTCTGCTCGAAATCGCACTTGTCTGCCCGAAGGAAGAGCTTGTTCCGCTGGAGGATCTCTAGGACTCACTTGAGAACCCGGCGATGCTCTTCGCGCGTCTTGGTGTAGATCAGAATGTCATCCAGATAGATAATGACCACACCTTCCGTAATGAGCTCCCGGAACAGGTCGTTCATCATGGTCTGGAAGGTAGACGGGCTGTTGGTTAGTCCGAAGAACATCACCAATGGTTCAAAGAGTCCGCGCGTAGTCTGAAATGCGGCCTTCCACTCGTCACCCTCCTTGATCCGGACGTTGTTGAAACCCCATCGGACGTCGAGCTTGGAGAAGTAGCGAGCGTTCCGGAGTTTGTCCACCAAGTCCGAGATGAGCGGAAGCGGGTACCGATTCTTGACCGTCATGTTGTTGAGCTTCCGATAGTCCTGAACCAAGCGGAGAGATCCGTCCTTCTTCTTCACAAAGAACACTGGGGCGGCCATGGGCGACTTGCTGGGGCGGATCCGACCAGTCCGGAGATTTTCTTCCAGAAACTCGTCCAGCTGTTTCTGCTCCGCGGGGGACAGCGGGTAGCACTTGGTAGAGGTCGGTTCCGCCCCGTCCAGTAGCTCAATGGCGTGGTCCCACGGACGCGGCATGGGCAGTTCATCAAAGGACTCCTTTGCAAAGACGTCCTCGAATTCCTGAAGGAAGTCCGGGACTGCGCTGTTCCGAGGGTCGTGGGGTTTATTGCGCTGGAAAGCCAATGCGAGGCGCTGCGAGACCGTCTCCGAAGCCCGGATGTGTTCTTCCCGAAGAGTCCGAAGGTACTCCGGAGTAGGAGGAGGAACGGCTGCAAAGATGCGGTCACCCTCCTCAAGTCCGGAGTCATCCGGAGTTGTACCCTCATCGTCCTCATCATCATCCTCGCAGTCCTGAAGCTGCGGGAGATCGTCCGAGTGAAGTTCCTCAACCCTTGGCATCGGACCCGTACAACACTCCCGGAGTCGCACGGACTCTTTGCGTCGGGCCAGCTTGTCATGGCGGAACTCCTTTCGACAGGTGTCGCATCCGGACGGACAACGGCTCATGGTCACCTCCTTCGTCTGCCAGTCGATCTCAGGGTTGTGCTTCCGAAGCCAGGTGTATCCGAGGATGACGTCCTGCCGTCCGATGTTAGTGACTGCGAAAAGCATCCGTTCCGTGTGGTCCTTGAACCGGAGTACAAGGTCCACGACTTCGGAGATGGATCCGTTTTCGTTGGGCGATCCGTCAACGTTGAAGACCGGAATCGGAGCGGACAGCTTGCGTCGGGTGAAACCATGGGCATCAGCAAAGCGCGGATGCATGAAGACTCCGGTGGCTCCGCAGTCCACCAGGGCCTGCAGGGTGCATCGGTGTTGTGTATCTGTGCTCTGCACTTCAACGGGTATATCTAATGAAAGCTTGCCGGGCAGCGTGGAGATCTTATAGCTACTGGGTAGCCGCCGTTCCCACTGCGGGCGAAACCTTCGGAGTGTGCGGATTGTAACCGGAGTCGTTTGCTTAGCGTTGGATGAATCATCGGAGTGGTCGGAATTATCATCTCGTATTTCGTCTACGCTAAGACAAGCAAATCGGTTGTTCACCAACGAGGTCGCACTGATCACTCGTTGGTCTGGACAAAATCCGCCGTGTCTGATTCCTCAACCGGGGCCGTTCCCCCATCGTCTATTCCTTCCGGAGTCCCTGTGCTTTCTACAACGTCGGCCGCGGTCAAGAGATCTTCGATGGCGGACATCCGCTCCTCGGTGGTCATGAACCGGACATCATACCGGAGTGGGCACTCGCGGGACATGTGGCCGGGCTTGCCGCATCGGTAGCAGAGCTGCGAAGTGGCGGGTCGGGAGCGAGTGTGGTCGATGTCCATGGGGACACCAGGTGAGAGAGCCTTCGGAGGAGGCGGGGGTTGGAAACGGGGCTGCAGAGGCGGGAGCTGAGTCCGAGGCGCGGGAAGTACGCCCGCAGGAGTCCGAGCGACTCCGGAGTTGGCTGCAGGTCGGACGAGGGGTCCGGAGTGTCCGGAGTGACCGGAGTGCACGCCGAAGTGGAAGGATTGGTTGGCAGCACGGTTGTCAGCAACCCGCTGCGCGGCCTTGTACCATCCCTCAAAGTTGTCCTCGTCCGGACAGTCTGCGGACTCGGCAACGCGACTCTGGATGATGGAGTCCAATCCGCGGCGGAACTTCATCGTGATGTTGGAGCCTTCGGAGTATCCGGACTGGTCTACAAGGTCCCGGAACTCGTCGAGGTACTCCTGAAAAGTCCGACGGCCTTGATGGTACCGGGAGGACTCCAGTTTCAGCATTGCGGCTTCACGTTCCCGGTCCGGAAGGAAGCGAGTCCAGAATTCGGTTGCGAAGGCGGCCCAGGACTCGAAGTACGGATCCTTGGGACTCCGGAGCACCATGTCCGCGTACTCCTTAGCTCGATCCTTCTGGAAGAAGGAGAGACACCAGAGGATTTTGGCCTGCTCGGTCGGAAAGTGGTCCGGACAGAGCTGGAAGTAGATGGAGCACGCGTTGTAGAATGCGCGACCATCCTTGCGGTTTCCATCGAAGATCGGGGGAGAGGCGGGCTTCAAGCGAGAACGCGGGGTGTTTTCGGATCGACTCGGGGCGTGCTGGGAGGCTTCAGTACCCCTCGGCTCGGAGTCCGGAGTTGTTTTCGGAGTGATCGGACGGGGTGTTAAGAGCAGTCCTTCAATTCGGGCGAGTGTATCGTGGATGGAGCTGATTTGGGTTTGGTGTTCGTACGTCTGGGCCCACAAGGTCTGCAAAGTCTCGGAGTCCGGTCCTGAAGCGACTGGCTCGGATGGCGGGATCTGGCTGGAAGCGCCCGTCATTTCGGAGTTGTCAGGGGAGCGAGGGATGGAGTTCCTTGGGTCCTCAGAGGTGGGTGGGAGTAGCAGGAGAGCGTCCGGAATGTCCGCAAAACCGGAGAGACGTCGGGAATGAGTCCGGAGTGGCGCAGGACGTTTTCCGTAGGGCTCTGGTGCCAGGATGGGAGATCCTGTTCTGCTGTAAGGGCAACCTCAAGATGGCCGACAGCGCAAGCCTAGCAGAGGGAGAATCCAAAGATATGAATAAGACTAACTACAATACATGAGGAAGCTGCTCACCTAGCAGAGGGAGAATCCAAAGAGAACAGGATAAGGATTCTCCATGCTAGGAAGCGAAGTATATACTGTAGTAGCGTGGGAGGAATGAAGGGATAACTGTACAGTACACCAGCCACAAGTCCGAACGAATATCACAAGGTACAAGGAGGCATGTGATAATGAAGTGGAAGGGGAATGTACCAGAGTCGTGCCAGCGACCTGGGGAAGGAGAGGCGAAGAGTAACGAAGTGGGGGAAAGAGGTAGTGGTAGCCCGGACGAGCCCTAAGGTGTATAGACGAGTCCGAGCGAGTCCAAAGTGCGGGAAGACTCCGGAGTCACCGGACGTGGCTCGGACGCGAAGGGAGTGGGCGGAAGGGAAGTGGAAAGGAAAGGGAACGAAAGGGGATGAAAGGGAAGTATGTGAGAGTCCGTGGGATGAAGGGAAAGAGAAAGGAACGAGGAGGAAGGGAGAGGGACAGGGGGAATAGGAGAAAATAGGAGTGTCCCCTTACATTATCTAGGCCGAATAAATGGCAGTAGTTGTTGCACTCGTGTTGCGAAGGGAATTCTTTGAATGCAGAGCTAACATTGCCGTTGCCGTTGCCATATTCTCTGCGACAAACAGTCAGTTGACAGGACAGCTAAAATAGGATTTACGCACACCGAATTCATGATTCGTGGGTCACTGAGAAGATTCCCGCCACCTTGAAAATCCGAGATGCATAGCTCTCCGCCAGATTTCGTGTAAAGTATATGCTGCATGCAGCATAGAAAGAGGGAGGTAGGGAAGTCCGGGTCATCTTCATTCACGAGAGGTTTGGTGTTACCATTGTTGATGTATTTGGCAAATCCAGCAGCCCTCGGGATCTTCTCCTCAAGTAGATAAGTGATCGTCGTTGAGGTAGCGGGAAGCCGAGCGTGTGTAGCAGAGGACGCAATACCCGATAGTTGTGGCAATGCCTCCACGTACAAGTTCTCCAAGCAGTCTGAGCCGGTTCTTGATTGCAGCTCACTGTTGTGCAGTAGCGCCAGTGCACTCTCTCAATGCAAATATTTCCATGTCGATAAAACTATAACCGAATGTGGGTAATGACATGGCCCAGCATTCGAGGATATTCTGGATAAATGGGTTGGTATACTATTGATGACACAGTACACAAGTGAGCCTTTTATTCTACTGACTACATGTAAGGGCACTGACATCGCTTGAGGTTGACCTTCCGACGGACTTTCGTACCATGGTTGCAGTCCGAATTAGAGGCCTATCAATCCCGCATCAACTCGTCGAGGAAACGCCGCGATAGAAACAAGATCCTCCCTCATGGTGTTCCGGACCATATGGAGGAGTTTCCGGAGCTTTACGGCGGGTTGAACTTCAAGGTAATGGGAGTCAATTACTGCTAGGTGTTTGTCTGATCCTTCGTGCCTATAGGTCAAGGTGCAAACAGAAGCCCTCGCAGAAGCGAGAGCATTATACGCGCCGCCAGACCATCTGGTCTTCATATTGGTTCCACCATCCTTCGAAAATATTGTTCTTCAAGGGTACCGAGGGATGGGTAGCCCTGATATCACCCGCGACAATGTATGGGATACCTACTGTGCACTCGTGAGGATGCTGAACCGGAGAGTCGGAACGTACCTGAAGACTGGGCGCACGACTATACGACTATGAAATGGCCGAAGAGGTGGAGTTCGAGGATCCGCACCTACAAACGGCACACTTCGGGAACCTCGAGCCTCTCGTAGATATTGGGACCAGGGCGGACGGCTCATTTTACCATGGAGGTGTTAACTGCGGGAAAGGATTAGGTGAGTACACCCAAAGATATCTTGGGCATAGGTAACTGAGAAGCTGTTGAGATACCAGTCATCACGCACAACTGGACACCAGGGTCGATGAAGATGAACCAATAACATCGATGGTCTCTGGGTCGAGGGGCCGCAACCACTCTGTGTAATGCTCTCAGAGGATGAGGAGGGATTGGATATGGATTAACATGACAGGCTCTTCAAAATGTCCGCTGGCGAGGTTATGTACAGGTCGTGAATGGTAGTAGCAGAGTTAATCGCTGATGATGTGCCTTTAACGATTGATATTGCATAGTGGGCTGGGACTTGCGTGTAATATGAGCTGCAGCGGGATAGACAGGTTGGGCGGTGATCGATGCATCCGATGATGTTATCGGATTCGCACCTGTAAGTACATTTTGTTTACTTGCGCGCCATTTCCCCTCTGCCCTGATGTTCATAGTAGAGACACCCAAGGTATACTTGAGGCCACCGTGGAGCGAATAAGTGCATTTGAAGGTGCTGGGGGAAAAGCGCAGCGATGGATCCGAATATGATAATCAATAGTATCTATTCAAAGGCAACAAGTGGTGTTGGGGGTCCTACTACTATATATGGTAGATGCAAACAATGCCAAACCCCGGAATGTCGGTTAAGGAAGCAGGCCCTTCCGGGTTTCCATATAGGCTAGGGAAGGAATAATGAGAGCATTATCAGGGTACTCACTAGAATTCAGAAGCATAGCTCTATAGAATGAGAACACATGCCGAGTGAAAGATCACGAATGTCCTGGAAGCAAAGATGAAGCGAAGCGACACGGCTATGGGAAAGAAAGGAATTTGACGGTTCAGGGTGCAATTAGGGGATAGGAGTGCATAAAACTCAAACGTAACAGCCAACGACGAATAGCTATCTAATATACACCCACTCCACCCTCCCCAACTGGTATGACGATATAGAGGACGTGCTGCAGCGAAGAAACTGTATCCTCTCGTAAATTACCCCTTCATATACTGACTCCCCACTTTTCCGTTTATCCCTTCTGCTATTGGATGCTTCGCTTGGAAGCGCCTCTTCTTGTACATCCTCGCCTGAAAGATCCACTGGGCGCAGCAAGACGCCGTAATGATCCTTAGTAAAGGCGTGCGTGCCAAGCGACGCGAATACTATGCCATTGTGCTTATGTTCTGGTTCGGATGTCAGTGTCAGCGAAGACACCGACGTCGACGCCGACGTAGGCGTGGTGTTGGTTGGCCATGGGTGAAGGCTGAGCATGATGCGCATCACGTTGTTCGCATCGAACGAAATGGATGGGTCGGGCAGGGCGGCAGGCGGCACATATAGCAGTCCCCCAATACTGTAGTTCCCACTGCGCGAGTGATACCCGTAGACGCGCACATTAGCGAACATTTTGAAGTCGGCAGCAAGCATTGAGTTATACGGCGACGCGCCCGATCCTCTCCCTCGGGTGCGTTTATGGGCACCTGGATGGGGATCATCCCAGATGAGGAGCCGCCGATCGTGCCCTCGGGCGAGGCACTCGGCTTGAAGACGGTAAAAGGCGCAGTCGAAGCCCTCACCATATTTCACCGGGATTTCAATACCGAGGGGGGACAAAAGGGCATATACTCTGTCCTCGGGGAGGGTGGTGTCACGATAGCACATTGCGTGGAAGAGGAGGAGGGCTTGATGGACTCCTGACTTGTAGACAGCACGCTGTCGCGGCCCACGCACTGCTGTTGGACAACCATAAGCGAAAAGACTGAGGAGAATAGAACGATGGGTATTTCGAAAACGCGTACCTATCACATTCGAGCTCGGATTGATGACGCCCTCTCGAAAAGCGCTCAGCTTTGACTCCGTGTCGCTGAGGAGAGTCCAGTCCGCTGCAAAGCACTCCATACGTGTTGGAGCGAGAACTTCTGGAAGCGTCCATCCCCTCGCGCACCAGGGGTCCCCCGTAATTGACGCCATCGAGCTCGAGGCCGAGCGAGTTGAAAGGTACACTGCACAGACATACGCACGGCGGTACCATCCAAACATATGGTGAATCGACTCCTCCCTCTTAGCTTCACTGATGCAAATACTGTCCATCCATAGGTACCGGCACCCCCAGCGCGATTCGACGACCTTCTGGAACCCCTCAAGCTTCTTGAAACCCTTCTTCTCAGCCGCTTGGACGTGCGATGGAGGGGACGATTTGTCCGAGACCTTGGAGACTTTCGAAGCAATTTTAGTGAATATATCAATTTTGTTAGTAGCGGCGATATGAGGTTCGTCGTTGAAGTCGGCGAAGCACAACTCCTCCTCGTCCGGGTCTTCCCAACAATGTGACAGGATTGCGTACTGGCCAAGCAAGCCAATCTGTTCGCGGACCATATGGGTGGGGATGGACGTATGTGACCTGTTTTCGGCGATTAGATCGTGAGTGGCCGAGAGGATGGTGGAGATAGGGACATTATATGATGGATTGTTTGTGTTGTAGCGGGTGAGCTCGGAGTGGAGGCACAATATGAACTTGCCGCTGTCTTCATCGTCACCGTCACCTACCAACACACCTCCGGCCTTCATCATTGCGGCATCCACATACGGCCGCACCCCCTCCACCCTCCTGCTCAGCCACTCCTCCTCAAGTCCATTCCTTGCCATATAATCACCATATCGATGCCCCGGTCTAGCACGCTCATCCACAACATACTCTGCATAAATCATATTCGTGACTGTCCCCATGAGCGCAGTGGTTGTCAGCGGGCATCTAGTCCATGTCTTCAGTGCGGCGGAGATATTCCGTGCGAGCTCAGTGCGGGGTATGGTACGGTTTGTGTGGGTGTCGAATAAATAGAAGGGGCGCTTGGCGGTAAATGTTGAGATATAGCGATCGTACCTGTCATGGAAGGGAGGGATGCATGTATAGATGAGACACGAGTAACGTGGAGGCGGCGAGGAACTCACTAGATGACCCACAGAAGCAACCACAACATCAGCTCCGCTTCCACAACATGAGTAAAGGTCGAGACCGTCTCACCTCATTCTGAGAAATAGTGTAAGACGGTCAGGAACTGGATCAAGGTGCAATGAAAGCTACGCACTCGAACAGCATCCCAATCAACCCGATGCTGCTCAACAGCATCTCCCGTTCGAGTCTTGTCTTGTCGTTTCCAATGCATCGCAAGGCTCAAGCATTCGGTAACGCCCATCAACACGGTCGGTTTCCAGATGAACTACAGTGGGCTGGGAATCTGATACCGTGTGCGTGCTTAAGGCCAGGTGGTAAGGACTGCACTCTGGCGCCAGATTGTGCAGCGAGTGTCGGCGCCTCGGTCCCTCCCTTGTAATTGCATTCTACCTTGAAGTGGCGTATCTTTCTCACTAACCATGTGCGTGCGAATCCCATTGAACTGCGCGGGACTTCGGGAAGCATCCTGGCGGGGGTTCGAGGAAGGAAGCTGTACCCTCTGTGACAGTCACGGCGCTCCCTCCAGTCGCCAACTTCGAGCTACTTGAGAGACTTCTACATCCGTATCCTCCAATTACTCCTGTCAAGCTTTATGCCCTGTGCAAAATGCTGTATGTCTATTTTGTACAGCGACCAGTGTGTGTGTATCTCCAGTGGATGGGCAAAATCCTGCCCTAGATCTTTTGCGTGATCGCATCCTCAATCACTCTCCCCGCCAATCCAATTATCCTTTCATCCCTTGCTTGCTCTCCCACGTAGGCTGTGGATAGGGATCGAGCGCCTTGAGCCTCCCGTTGTCCTCCCAGCATTTCCCTCGCAGTAGTGGAGCACCTCGTGCTGAAGGACCACATATTCTCTCACACCTCCCTTTACGGTCACAACCCTTCTCTTAGATATCCTGTGGCGGCGTACCTGGGTGACTATATCCACACAGGTTCTTATCTCGAATAATGGATAAGTCATGAGTCACGACATCATTCTTTACTTCGATATCCTGATCAGGAATATCATACAGGACAAGCAGTACCACCGGGTACGCGCTGGCAACTATCACTCCTCCGTGCTCCAAGGATCTGCTTCGAGCTTGCGCGCGTCCGAAGTTATCTAAACCGCAACCTCGTAGTATCATGCAGGGCCCTCCGGTCCCTTCACCGCACAAGATAATCACTTGTGACGCTCAATCTACGGATGTAGACTGTATCGCGTTCATCGGGAATGAGTGTGTCACCACGCAACCGATTGACACCTGCCGGAGGTGTGTTCTGATTAGGACTCGTTGGTCAATCTGTCTTGCTGCGAGCTAGGAAGTGGTTATGGTTCCGCCCGAGGAATGTTACAATGAACACAACGCCTGGCAGTCAGTACACTCGTAGCATGACCCTATCCTCTACTCGGGCGAACCGATATCAGCTGTATGATCCGCCCTGAGGGGACCGACAGCCGCGTGAGGTCCAAGATGTGCTCATGAGGCTTGCGCGTCTGCAGTTATGACTCACGAGCGCGTGTATACGAATTCCTTTCTCTCTATAACCACCATTTCCCTCCGCAAATATTCAGACCGCCTCAATCATGCCCAGAGACCGAAATACAGGAATCGTGTAAGTAACATTAATGACTTGTCATCCTGAAGTTGCAGTGCTCACACTTAAGTACAATAATTGTAGGATACGTTATAGCTTTTACATTAAAGGTAATTGTTCCACCGAGCGTTGCTCAGATCTACGTGTTGACCAGAACATGATACAATCAAGCCATTCATGTTGACTTCGACTCCAAATGGAGGCCAGGATCGACAGTTTCACTCGTGCAACGGAGGTGGGACAGAGAAGAGTTATTGTACAGGAAAGGAAACTGCCCCAAGAGACTGCGATGGGTGTCGTATCAGCCTACGTGAGCATTCAACCGTGTTGTTTGTTGGCATATGATCCTATCATATCACACAGCATGTTCCCATACTCACACATCATCATCATGAAGAGTGCTGAAGGGTGGGAAGACTCTGGCATTGTGATGGCGCTTCCCCAAGCTGTGGAGATGGCGGAGCGAGGTATCTACGACCGACAGGGAGAGGCCCAAATCAAGGTCAAACAATCATTCTGGGCTGGAACAAGCACCATCCAGCTCAGGGTGCGCCGGGTAAACACACTTTATTCTATCGGCTCATGTAGGCCACCATTAATAAAGTACTTAGTGGCAGGCCTACAACTGCGCCGAGTTGAATGTAAGTGTTGCTCTTGAGTTTGCGGAGAGCGAAGACTGTCTCCGCTTTATTCGTCAAGATATGGCATGTATATGTTAGATTTTAGCAATCTTGGCGGTACAGGGGGTATAGGGGTACACGTGACTATGTAAGATTATACCGCGCGCCCATGTATTTTTCTTTATGTGTTTGCTGGAGTCCCAGTCAAACGCAATACCATCTACTTGTTGTATCGTATTCGACGCGACCCTCGCAGGCTTATTTCAACACAAACGCATCGCGGGTGGCTCCCGCTCACCACAGCCGGAAGATGGGATCCCGGAGCAGCGCACCTGCGATTCTGACGCCGATTTCGACGATTGCGAGCGATCACGCCCATCGTAGGCAGCGGGAAGCTGGCAGACCCCTTTTAAGATGTCTGGACAACGTCCTCACAGTCTTGAAGCACCCGGATCGCAGCCGATGTTGTGCAGATGGCAAGGATTGGTGGAAGAGACTAGTGGGATAACAGGAGAAGCAGGGGAAGTGATCAGATGGCATGCAGCACGGCGAGATGATGAAGTAAGGACGGTAGCAGCGAAGACGACGAAGCTTTGGGTTGCAGCACCCCGTTGACAACTGCAGAAGGACGGTGTGGTGCCGTATAATTATCACAGACGAACTTGAAGGCGGCCGCGGCTCCGACATGCCCGCAGATCGACTTGAAGGCGGCCGCAGCTCCGAGATGCTTGCAGAAGAAGACGACGATGGTGACGACGACGACTCCCACTCCCTATACCCGACATCCCTGCTCTACCTCATCGGTATCGAGCCGTTATTGCTGCACATCACGTCGTAATTGGGATGGCCTGGGGAGTAGTTGGAGGGCGGGATGGGCCTGACTGTTGCCTGAAGATGAAGGAGAAGGTCAGTCCCTATGTGCAAGAGGGACTTCTGAAGAAGGTGAAGAAGATCTTGACGTTTCGTCGAGGCGGAGAAGAGGTTTCCGCAACTGTGATGGAAGACAACATTGGCTGCAAGTTTTGCTGGCAAGGTTACCCTCTTGGGGTTCTTTAGTTCAAGGGGAAGTATTTTCAGGCTTTGTCTACACTGTACCGCACGTCGATTGAGGGGAAGTGTTAGATTTTAGCAATCTTGGCGGTACAGGGGGTATAGGGGTACACGTGACTATGTAAGATTATACCGCGCGCCCATGTATTTTTCTTTATGTGTTTGCTGGAGTCCCAGTCAAACGCAATACCATCTACTTGTTGTATCGTATTCGACGCGACCCTCGCAGGCTTATTTCAACAGTATATTGCACGACTCACTCTATCCCTCGCTCTGACTTCATGCTAAGGATGGATTGGAGGATAGACATGTTGATTCGCAACAGAAGGAAGACGAGGATCCCGTCATCAATTCCATCATTCAAACTATCATCCCCCTCTCCTTCGATTTTTCCCTTGGTATGTTTGCGCGATCAATTTGACGAAACCACCATCTGATTTCTTGTACAGCACAGATGCATGCTCTTAATCGTGGTCTTTCATGCTCCCAGTTCGAAGAGGAATATTCTGAACCGGAGACAAAGCTAATCCGTCATCAAAGTTCTATTCGGAGCCAAATCCGCCCGTGTTATCTTATGTTGCATCTTCATGTTGCTTCCGCCTTTGACATCGAATTAAAGTCGTTCACACCAAGGAAAATTAGGTCGTTCATCACGACCTTTGATTGGAGCGCAACCAGCGTTCCGCCCGCCTTCCTGTCTCGTTCCGACTCTTTTCGATCTCTCAACAATCTCCACCTCAGATTTCCCCCACAGGATCACAACCACTGTCCCTCCGCGCCGTGCCGTCAAGGCGATCTCACCATCACTATCTCTGCGCATGAGATCTCATTTTTGGATGGCACAAACTCTGTTTCTTCCGGGAATTCCTTCTCTATAAATACAGTACATCGCATCGTGAATATCAACTACATCAACAACATCGGCGATGTATTCTTGGCTCCCATTAATGGAGGTAATGTCGGGGGTAGGCATAATCACAATGTCGGTGAGTACCGTTTATGACACTTGTATTCGCATGTCTCAGACTCTTTGGATCTCAGTTCGTCCAAGGTCTCCAATCGGATCGTGTTCGCCTCGAGCACCACAAACGCAGGTTGTATCAGGTCGCTGAGTGTAGGCGTGTTACCTTCCCGTAATACGTTCTGAATGGCTCGATGCAAATAGTGAATGATACACTGTACTGGCTACGGTTTACGACTTATACCCACAAGAACATTTAATACCACCCATGCTTCGTCCGAGTATACAGAGCCGAAATCATCGTGTATTTACTCTAGCATTATGTCCGAGAATATACTCAACAGTATTCCGGACTATCCAAGTCCTTGAGGGGCGTACCAAACCAAGTCGAATGATCAACTCGATTGGCCAGCCGCTGGGCTTTGAGCCCTTTGGCAATAACCCCGTGCACAACTCTACTTGGTAAACTTGTGGTGTGTTGCTACATGTCCGTGGAGGCCTTCGTCTCGAGAATTTGTAAGAATAAAAAGAGTTTGCGAGCGGCCACGGCGGTGGGGGGCGAGCATGGGAGCAATATATGAAGTTGTTCACAACGGGCGAACACTGGAATTGAGGCTGGTATAGTCGATGGATCTATACACCTACTATCCTTGTTACTTACACAGCCCTTGTCGGTTCACATTTGGAACACGCACCGTATCAAATCCTCATTTGCCACGATATCGTCATCTTGGCGCCGCCAGTATGTTCTAGCGTCGACGGTCGTCGGCAATGCAAGTCTTGGGTGAGGTTCCCAGGACTAGTGTTGAGTTCAAGGAAGGTAGAAGGACCGGGCCGACGAGCCTCCGATCAGAAACGTACTCGGGCCGGCAGCATCTGCCTAACCTGCCTCCAACAACGTCGAACTTCTGTCGTCGCAGCCGTAGGGTGCGCCCTCCTGCATTTTGGCTGGCTTCTCTTGGGATCGCTGTAATTCGGGATCTTGTCTATGATGTGTCTTTCCTCTTGCTTCATCTCAGGGGCCCATGCTAACGGCATCTCACTCAATCAGCTCGGTACTTTTCCATGCAGTAGAATATCTAATGACGGGCGACGCAAGATCCTCTAGATCAAGACTCGCCCCAAGACGCAAATAACAATCCCTACATGGCCGGCTTTAGCAGCCATACGTCGAATCGTTGCTTGAGTGTCGTTTTACATTCTAACACCCTGCCGTCTCGACCAGATCCTCGTATGAACAAGAAATCCTCGTGGAAGCTCTTCGCGCGCTCTAGCCTGGGGCCTTACCTTGGTAAATCCGAGAGCCTCTGCCCTCCCATTTTCGCAAGGCGACACGCAAGACGGTCGGTTGCAGTTGCACGACTTCTTCCCAAGATCGGCCTAGCCAGTGACTCGCAGTGGCGACACAGCGGCCAGTCCCCCGCCATCTCACCCATCGCACGTCTACCTCACCTACAGATTGAGAACATCGTCACAGCGAATCTTTTCGGCGCTAGATCTCACCTATGCGGGTCTAATATTCGAGCATCTGATTCAACCAACAGGGCCACCTGCTCAGTCGTCTCGAGGAAAATTAGACGGAAACCGCCGCACGATATGGTTCGGCAGGTTACCAGCCCCCAGCGACGATGGCGAGAAGTTCGCATCACTCCAGAGATACGAGCGCATCTCCTTCGCGAAAGAAAAGAGACACCATGCATCAGGGGGTTATCACGCTAGTAGCCGAGAAGGCATGGCCTTCGACTCTCAAAGTCGGACAGACACCAGATTGTACGAGACGCCGCTAGTGCTTCTCACCCTCATAACCCTCCCGCGTCTTCCATCGCGTCTACTCAAACTTCAGGGCATCACCTTCATTCCATCTGGTCGACGTCAGTGGCACATCCAGATATGGATGATCTCCAGCGTAGGGTGGACCACAGTACCTCAGACTCACCTCCAGGCACTTGAATCCCAGCGCAAGGGAACGGGATATGCCGATGAAACGTACGAATCAGCGCCCATCGAGGAACAGAGAGGCGAAAGGGGAGAGGGGAAAGGAAGCAAGGGCGGGCACATAGGACGATTGAGGGCACGGCGGTCCCAGCTTTCTCTAGGTTTTTGAACCGAGTACGCTGGTCCAGTCGGCTAGTCAAACGTACCTCTGCACCGACTCTCCTGTCAAGGCATCAAGTAGAAGACACTTACCTTCAGCACGGCGTCGTCATCGAGATCGGGGGAGATGGCATACGTCGACTGAATAGTCATCCGGCGTAGCGTCGTATTGGGAGAGGGAGAATGCGGTGAAGTAGCGTCAGTCGCAAGCGTAAACTACAGTAGCGAAGCACCGAGAGGGAGCAGGATTCGAAAGTAGTGCGGCGCAACCACTCAGCGTGGGACAGATTCCCCTGCTACCTTCACTCACTGTACGACTCTTTGAATTCGACCCGTCGCAACGAGACTGGACCATAGGACCCGGAATATATGGGAGAGGTTCCGGGACGGGTGCGTGCAGATAGAGCAGATATGGAGCGTCACATCATAGTAAAGAGAGAATGCCGAGAACGCCGCAGGACCAGCAAGAACAAGGCGGGAATAGAAACCAAAGAAAGGGAGGCGGCGTAGTGGATCAAAATCACGGCTGGCGCCCCAAGACCCGTCAAACGCTTGGCGTCACCGCTGATGGCTGCCGAGCTTGAAGACGATCCAACGGTTCGACGCTTTGCCTGTCGCCCTCGCCGCCCAGATTTGAGAAGTCAGCAGAACGCGCAAATCAATACCGTCGGATGCAACATCTCAGCTAGATGGGTTGTTCCCCCCAAGAACGTTGACAAGACATTTGCTTACCATTGTGCCGAAAGTCCCTCAGTCAAAACCGCGTCCTTCAGATACAGCTTTTGCTTTCTCGGTCGCCATTCCCTCCCTCTTTCCTTCGAGTTCGGCGAAGCTCTGGTATATGAAGATCATCGACCGGTGCTGGTCGCCTGGCGCACTCAGAGCGTGCATATATGCGCGCACACGTGGAGGCGCCGAGCGCGGACGAGAGGCAGGATATGCATGCAGGTCAACGGGTATAGCCAGGTGGTGCCCGTGATTCGCTGCCCGTCGTCCTTGATTTTAGCGCTTGAACAATCGAGCTTTGCCGGTGACCGATTTGCACCACTATTCACGAGATCTACGCTCTTCAAGGTTTCTGCAGCATACCTAAATCTCTGCTCGCCGCGCCGCAAAAACACGAAAAGGAGGAGGGTCGATAGCCTAGATTTGTCGACGACGACGGCGAAGACCTAGCACGAACGCACCGTCACGCGTCATCGGCAACATCTAGCCTAACCACTGACTTTAACACTTTTCCGTCGCTGACCTCTCCACGTCACCACGACTGTGTCCCCCCGTTGACCAGTGTTCGGGTGCACATGTAAGGGGTCCAGAGTGTCAGAATCTCCTCCCGCTGAATGCCTAGGTATTGCGAGCATGACAACGAGGATGCGCAAATGGATGAAGATACATAAGAAGATGCGTAGGCTTATCGTCGATACATTGAGGTGAGAAGGGATTTGGGAGGAGAATCATAGGAGGAGTGTGTTAGGTGCGGGGGACGCGGGAAGGCGAAAGGAAGAGAGGAGGGGGAGAGGGAAGATTTTTCTCTTCTCTTATTTTCAAGGTCCGATTCTCCCTTGAACTTCCCTCGTCTGGCCACATACCTACGGATACGCATATACTTGCTCGCCCACCGACGTATCGACTCTGGTCTCATAAAGCACCTTGATCTCATTTTCAAACATGAATAATGTAACTTGAGCTATGCCCAGTATTCCCCCGTGCAACAACCAAAACATCCTAGGCTACGGAGGACTTGGGTTTAACCACCGAATCTCGATCCACTCCACTTGTGCATACTTCTCGCAATTTCTTGGGGTAGAGGAAGGGCGCGCCTCCGAGACAGCGGCTGTACCACTCGAGGCGAACTAGATTCAACGGCATCCATACAAACTACAGGTCGACTGCGATGAGCGCCCAAAGCGAGAACGAGGCAGGGTCAACACTTACTTGTATTGACATTCTGCGTGCCGCCAATATTACTAGCAGTGATGGGGCCCAAGAACGCGTCCCCGATATTGTTGATATAGTTGATTGTGACGGCACGGTGCACGCTATTGATAGAGAATGAGTTTCCAGCAGAAACGGAACTCATGCCGTCTACGACAGAGATTCCGTGTGCCGATATGGTGACTGTGAGATCACTTTGATGAGATGGTGCGGACACGTCATGGTCATCATCTTGAGGCACAGGTGAGGGAACTTTGACGTGGAGTTCGTTGAGGGATCTGAAAGACATCGAACGAGATGGAAAGGCAGGAGCGATCGATGTTGCCGTCCAATCAAGCCTCAAGATCTGAGGGGTGGCGTCGAAGCCGAAAGCAACCTCAAGGCGTAAAGTAAGATAGCATGGGCGAGTTTGTTCCCGAGTAGAAGCTTGATGACGAATCCACTTTGTCTCGGGCTGAGGATATTCCTCTTGAAACTGAGAAACCGAGATGCCACGCCTAACAGCATGTCTCTGTGCTGCTTAAGAAATCAGATGACGTACAGATTCATTGTGAAAACATACCACGATGACACTCAGAGACAAGAGGGGCAATGGCGTCAACAATGCCATCGACGACGGTGAACTGACCACCTTTCTGATCCTGGACAATGTCTTTGTACTCTAGTTTACTCTGAGGCAGAATCAGAGCGAATTGGGGAGCGGGTTGAACAATAGGCACACCATATCTTGTTGAATGAAGCGAAGGCAGTCCTCGCGTTGTGCGAATTCAAGGGCAACGCTTGCACTCAGCTCGGCGTTGAAGTAGAATTGGTGCTAAATGTTTATTAATGTTGGTGCATAATAATAAACGAAGGACCTACGCGGTGCACCTTGAGCTGAACGATGTTTGTCCCTGACGGCAACGTCTGTTTCACCTCAATACGCGCCATTCCATCTCGGTTGTACGTCAACCTATTGAGCATCTCACTGGATAATATGTCCAAGTGGGCTACCACGATATGTTCACGTCCGTCCTCAGCATACTCTATGCCAACATGATGCCCATAATCTAACAATCTGTGCAATGCAGTATTCAGTCGTAGCATCAAGAATGCTAGTTTGCTACTCACGTTGGTTGACTCGGCGTCCATTGAAACGCCTTGGGACAGTTTGTCTTCGTGTACAGTTGGCAACGTTGGCCACCAGGAGCTGTATCGCTGAATGTGACAGTCAATTCCGTTCTACAACTGTTCCCAAGATCAACATGAATGACTAGATTCAATTGCATCTCAGTCAATTATTGTTGGAGGACATATTATCTGGTCATACCTTCGATATAAAACTTGTAATGTATCCTTCAACATCACCAAAGCTTTAGCGCTCCGTCTTCCCAATTATCAAGGACTGGACCCTCTACTCACGCAATCCCTGTTTCGTTGTTCCAAGAATATGCCATGACAAACGCCGCGACGAGATGTGCGTGGAAGGGAAGTGGATGATGATGACTCCACTAAAAGTGTTATGCAATCTAGTAGGCCAAGTAGCCGGGACAGCGCTTTGAATGTCCCACGGATGCTGTTGCATCCCAAGCCAATTGCTGTGCATTACCACCCAGCCCTTCGACTCATACTTTGCACCACAGTTTCACCTTCGTCAATATTGGCCGTGCTGCATAGAACATGTTGATTCGGCTCAGATGTTTCTCGGCTCGATCTAGCGCTCGCGAACAACGTCGTGCACGCAGGGACTCACCCCAGCACGATTACGCGGTGTTGATGTTGTCCACGCATATTTGACATTCCGAAGATCGTCAATTCTTAACTACCCGAGGGAGAGGAAAACATATGTGTGAATCATATTTTATATTTGGGTGCTACTGTCTGCCCCTGGCATGCCTTTGTACTCCGTGGTATATCGGACTTTGATTCAATCAGAACGAGATGGTGGCGCCAACACCACCAACAACTGATGTCCTGACGCTGCCAGTTGCGACCAGGGAGTACGAGTAGGGCGGGGAAGTGAACGTTCCAACCGCAACGGTATCGTTAACGGTACCCTTGACACCACCCAAGTCGTTTCCGCGCTGGACAGCAAAGCCTTCGTCGGTGGAGTATATGGGCTTCTTCGAGGCTATTCAAAATCCCCAAGACGGACACAAAGAAATGCTGGATGAGGACAAGATACATGAGAATATCAGGGAACGTACCAGACCAGACATTGTTTTCGATGAGAAGTTGGGCGCCATCTCGAGTATTGATTCCATCGCCGTTGCTGTCGAATACGTTGTTGAAGAGATGGCCCGTCCCGAAGCGGAAGGACGGGGTTCTATTAATTCGTACCGCCTCAGCAAAAGTATGGCAACCACGGAGGGAAACATCATACCTAGAGTTGATGTTGAAGAAGTAGTTATTTGCGTAGGTGACGGTGATGGCGACATCCTCTTTGCCATTGCTATCGGAGTGGCCAACGAGCGAGCCTTTCCAATGGTCGTGCAAGACCGAGTTGGTGACAGTGACGCCGGTGCAGCCATGCGTAATGTCGAGAAGCCCGTCGTAACTACATCAGAGGCGCGCCAGCTTTATCAGCATGCGGCGGAACGTAAGTGAAGGCAACGCACAAATCTTTGTTGTGATCAAGGTCGCTCGAGAGGTCGACGTGGTCCACCCACACTTGATGCGCCGATTGGATGCCGATGTTGTCTCCCGGAGCGAGGACCTTCGCGATCTTCACATTCCTGATGATAACGTTGGTGACATTCAGTACGCGCAGTCCGATGCCGGTGAGTACTAAACGCGTGAGGGTCAGACGGACTGGCACATTCGAAGGAAGAGGACGAGACACACCAGCGTTGCGTCCAAGGACGGATGTGTTGGATCCAACGAGGACGACTGCGTCCCCAGTGATGCTGCCTGGGAAAAGCAAAGCAAGTTACGTTAGGGGGTTCTTACGGCGCGGAGAATCGAACACGAACCCGAGATTATGACTGTCTTCTTGGCGTCACCTGAAACCGCGGAAGTGAGTGCATCAAGAGTGGAGACGGTGGTTGTAGGGCCTCCCGCGCCGCCAGAAGTGCTGCAAAAACGGTCCACGCGTAAGCTATGCGAGGATAGCGTGCGAGGGAAAGTACGTACCCGCCATTGAGAGTAGCGAAGCCAAGCGTAGCGACATCGTTGACCGAAGCCCTCTTGACCAAGCTCGGTGAAGCCTGAACACGTCGTTGAGCATCGCTGGTATAGATTCAGTGCACGCGAAGCTCGCAAAACCTTACCGTGACGATTTGTACAGAGAGAAGGACGAAGGCAGTAGTGAACCACTTCATGTTATTCGTGTTTTGCCAAGTAACTGGTCGGAGGAAACAGGGACTTGTTCTGCTCCAATTATGCCGCTGTTTAGCGAGCTTTTATACATGCACTAGGTTCAATGATCATCATACACAACACATATATCAGACAATGTTTAGCATACGAAGCTTTGTGGCGGCTGTAGGCTACCTGATCATTGGAGGGCGAAGAAAAAGAGAAAGAAGGGCAAGGACGGACCGTCAGGACCGCCCGGACCAGAGTGAAGCGCACTAGCAAGACGTTTGATGAGCATACAGAGGCATCCGGCATCAGCGAAAGGCTCGCAAAGTGACAAGAAACGCAGCCTGTAGGTGGCTGCCAGTCCCAAAATTGGACTTCTTCCGCTTCAGTTCTACCGTACTTGCCCCATGACCCCGGATTGGCCGCCAAGAATAAGTCGAGCGATGGAAGGTCGGGGTATTTCAAGAATGTTGTTCCGGCGGGAAGTCGTCAGGGTGAGCAGAAGCATACTGGGTCGTGAAATTGAAAACATGCATCACCCGTCACGTTGTACGACGTCCGCGCCGCGAAGATGGTGAGAGGTGAGAATAGGAAGGTCATTCGAGAAGGGTGGTGGTGTCATCTGCGGACCGCCCCACGTCCCAGTGAGACAAATGTCGTAGTGCGATGCGTCGTGAAATGAACAGAACCATGGAAAACTCGGAGAATAAAGTACGTGGCCGTCCCGAGCACATGCGCAGGCGTCAGCACGAGACTGAACGCTTGCGAACACGACGTGCGATCCAGGCCACGCGATGCCCACGGTCAAGTCAGCTGAGCGTCCTCGCATTATACTTCGAGGCTCGGAACGAGCAGCGTCTTCGCCGTTCATTAACGGCCAGGCGGCACTTGACCTGAGGTTGCCTTTGACCACCTCCGTCTGCAACGCACTTCGAGGGAGGGGATGTCTGGGATTCTGAGTGGCCCGGGGAGTCGCTTCGGATAAACGCAGGTGATATTGGTGGGGCCGTCTCGAACCGGGAAGTATGAAAAGAAGAGAAGGTCCTACATGATTTACGGCTCATCAGAAAGGGATATATGTTTGAACTAGAAATGGTACTCACGTACGTGAGCATACGGAAATAACCGCGTCAGCATCGTGCATTGCCTAGTCCTACTACAGGGCCCCTGCGTGCGGAGGATCGATACACGGTCAGAAGGCTCGAAATTCAGTGACACGGGCACTCGCGCCAGCTGTGTCCTCGCAGTTCCATGACCTCCTTCTATCCCCAAACAATTGCGAACGTGCTACGGCTGTACTGGACTCGACGTATCTAATAACAAGCGGATCCTGAGGCCAAGGGAGCCTGGATCCATGGGGGACGAAGATACAGCGACGACGAAGAATTAGCAAGATGTAGGATAGAACCCAAACATTTTCGCGTATTCTTCTCTGATCCGGTGGACGAACAGTTGCGAATCAAGTTCGATGGTGGAAGTTTTGCGAGGTGGGCATCAAGGCTGTACCGAGAAGATGAAGGCTGCCCAACAACTAGGCGACTCGAAGACATATCCGCCGCGCGAGCCTTGGGAGTGCTGAAGCTGAACTAACTCAAGAGTCCCCTCTCTGTCCCCATTGTGCCATCCTGGACTCTGCTGAAGTCTTAGGAAGCGTGTTGAGCATGAGCAGGGGTTGCACAAAGATCGGCGCGCAAAAAGTTGGTGCCGTATGCGGCTTGCGGGGAGCTGACGGAGCGTCGCTACACGAGAAAGCGTGGAGAACCTGAGAAGGATGCGCATGAGACGTATGGACGCTATTTGGGAGAGTCGGCAAGGAGCAGCGGCTCTGGCCAGACAACAGACGTCGGACCGTTGGGCAAAAATACTGATGAAGAGGTGGAAATGGCCTGGAACGCGGTGTAAGCTTGGCATGGCATGAGATCAGAAGACGCTGACCTCAATTCGCCGCCGTCCGTAGATCACTTCGCAACCTGATCCTAGCGTCGAGTAACTGGACTACTCCAGGACCATCGCCCCTGAATACTGGCGGAACGGGCCACGTTGCAAATGCATCCTCTCGACGGAATTGGAAGAGTACGTGGGCCAGCGTGGAGGCGATGGATAGGTAGGTGATCATATTCTACGGGAGTGAAGAGGCCAAGTTTTGGTCAAGAAGCGGCTCTGGTATCGATGGGAATTGTCCTCGCTGTGTAGGCCAACTTCTAGGGGAGAAGTAATCGCACCTGCGGTCTGTCAATAACAGGTAGACGCTACCTGATTCGCTACGTACCATGATTCATCACAATCCGTTCCTTTAAGCAAGCATGCTACATGAATAAATGTGGATTTAAGGCGAGTCGAACGCGCCCTGAAGATGTGAAGATGTGAGCCTCAGTTTGGTTATCGCAGTTCGAAGAAGCGTACGCGCTGCGGTTGTCCCCTGCGCAAGATTATTTTTCTTGCGACTGATTGCTGCAGCTCGAAGCGATGAATTGCTGGAGTTCGATAACGAAAATTGACGAGGTTGGTTGGTGAAACGTCGAACATTGAGCTTCAGGAGAGTGAAATGCAAGTACGACTTGAGGAGGGCATCGTGCACCCAGTTCGGTCGCAGGAGACAATAGGGTCTCTCATTCCGCGGGAGGATTGCAAGGAGATGGAGTGCAATCTTTGGTGGAGCGCCAGGAGTCCAATGCGAGACAAGTGAGAAAACGGCGGCAACATCCGGCGCCCTCACCAGCCTCGCCCGTGGCTTCGCTGCTCTCTCCACTTACTGAAATTCATTGTTCCGTCAACAATGTGTTTCGAGGGAAGCTCTTCGCCCAAATGATCTTCACGGAACGCGCAAGGGATCGAAAAACAACAATATATTTATGAACTCCACGTACCGAAATAACTTCCGAGATGGAATATCAGCACTGCAATACCACACGACGAGCCTCTTCTAACTAATTTCAACACACCGTCCCTACATTCTGTCGCGAGGGAAACGGGGTGGGGTGAGGTCGCATGAAAAGGTGAATGTTGGAACGTGCATTGCAGGTGAGTCCGTCGTCCCAAACCTTTGCTCGCTCTTTCATGGAGCCTTGTCCAGCAACCTTGCGCACACAGAGCTCCTCCCCAAAAATCACAGATATCTCCATTGATCCCCAGTCAGCCCTTAGCTGGGCTCCTCCTCATTCAACCCCTTCTCGGTTTCCTTTCCGCCGACGGCGTCCGCACTGCACTGTCCTGTAGAATCTACCCCCTACTCCGTGTGCCCACTTATCGCATAGAGCATCGGCGGGCATCCAGTGGAACATCACATCGGAGGGGACCCACTTTCAGTGTCGATGCGTTTCCACATCCGTGGTTCACCGGCATTTCGAGCCACAGCAACGTCGGGAGAATGAGTGACTGCTATCTACCAGGTTCTACCCTTCCATCTACGGAGTCCAGCTCGCCTCTGCCGCTTCCTCGTCCCCCTCTTCGCGCGGCCCTAATGATATGATCGCAACGCTTTTGATGATGTGAGGGGAAAAGAATATGACGCGAATACACCATCACCACAACCATCACCGCGCCAAACGTGGATACCCCACTGTCGGCCAACGACACTTGTAGCTGCCCGCCGAGAAGTCTCCCTTCCTACGCAGTCCCTCATCACTCCCGCCTCTCGCTACCTTCCCCCGGCGTCGTCATAGTACTCCCGGCCGCAGAATTCCAGGTAATCGACACTTCAGATTCAGACCCCTTCCGCCGATGGTGTTGAACTCGCGAGCGATAACATGAATTCGCATACAAGGGTGTGTACCGAAACACTCTCAACAGTAACGACATGATGTATCATCGCAGCAGAAGCTTGAAGGCTCGAACAGCCTGCAATTTCGTATCTGGGCGAATCGAGAGGATGATCCCGTGGGTGATGGACCGGAAGAGGAAAGAGGAAAGAGAACATCGGTGGTTCGGGCGCCGGGGAACGAACTATTTTTCACTCTGATTTGAAGCTCCGGCCCCTACATCTTGGATCCATCGCCTTGACTCCTACGTCTATCCTCGTACAGCAACCTTTCCTTTACTCCGTCCAGTAGCCGCAGTGCGATGATCCTGATATCGTGTTCTTACCGGGCTTTCGCCACCACCGACCTTCAAGACACATTGCTTTTTTCGAGGCGTTAGCTTCGTTGTCTTGTGCTGCATTCCGCTCTTTGGTGCAGCGTGCTTGATACTTCGGCGACCATCGGGGCTCGTCGCTCGTAGGACGTAGGGCATCGAGCACACGGCACGCGCAGGATCAAATACTTAAATTTCGACACGTCGTATCGGAGGGCACCTACTGCTTATTGAGACACATTCCCAATTCCTTCTTCCACTTCTTCCTAACTCGTTTACATAGCCTTTCCTTGTCTCCGCATGTCATCGTGCCATCCCTCGCTCTCCCACTCATTATCTCGCGGTTGAGGTTCTCTACCACCAAGAAACCTCTGTCTGCCCTCGATGTAAGCCTTCTGTACTCGCCATCGTCGTGTTGCGACGGACCTCCGTGGGCTCGAATATCCCATACCACCCCTCGCATCATGGGAAGCCCGACCATTTATGCTTGCTTATCCTTCACCATCTACGATCATACAAGTGCTCAATTCGCAGCTGTGAGCTTATTGCCAGGGTCATGGTGGATCAAGGGTGGGCCATTTCGATTGATGCATGTCTTTTTAAGGTCCTATTACAACTCACAATTAGGGACTAGAACGAGAGTCAGCAGCGGATACGGCGCATCCTGAACGATACACCGCTCTTCGACGACTTCCTCGCGGGTCGCGGTACTCTGGTCGGCATCTATACTCGAGGTGGCGAGATTGCTCATCATGGAAGGGTTTGACATTCGCGGACCAAGCGCAGCCACCACGCCGAGGGCACCCAGCGTATATTCGCTGCACTCGTTGTCGTTCTTGTCGCACTGGAGTGCATGTATCTACCATGAGAATATTTCATCCGCAATGTTACGAATACAAAACCTAGTAGACGATTTGATTCCGTCTGCACAATAGTAAGAAATGGAATACGGGGTGCAAGGCGCTAGCATATCGGGTGTATTTCGTTTAGTCGTGCATTGCAGAAGAGACATTTTGAGCAAATATCAATATGGCCCCGCTCGCTGTGTACGTAGTTTGGCGGAGCGGCTGGTTCCGCGTGCTGACTGTTCTGCTTTCTTGGGCCGAAGTCGAGCGCGTCTGCGAGCCAAAGCCAGCAGGATGCCTTGAGCTCGAGAGAGTTCCACGGGCGATTGTGAGTCAGGTGGCGGCTCCATGACAACTACAGTTGAAGTCAGGTACAATAAGACGCATGCGGTTACGAATGTTTCAATACTCACTGGTGTTGACATTATTTTGCCCGCCAACGTTACTGCTGCTAATGGGGGCTAAGAATGCGTCTCCGGTGTTATTGATGTAGTTGATGTTCACCGTGCGGTGTACGCTATTCACGGAAAAGGAGTTCCCGGCAGAAGTAGAATTCGTGCCGTCTATGAATGTGATCTCGCGCGCGGAGATGGTGATCGTAAGGTCTTCGTGGTGGGACGAGGACGCCGAATTGTCGGTGCGTTCCTGGGACTGGCGCGAAGGAAATTTGAGGTGAAGGGTGCTGAGAGACCGGAAAGCGCTAGGGCGAGAGGGAACTGCAGGAGGGATATTGGTTGCGGTCCATCCAATGCCGGAAATTGAGGAGGCGTCCGAGATAGTGATTTGCAATGTGACATAGCACGGTCGATCATCCCCGCGATTGGCACCTCGATGGTGTATCAGCTGCGTCTCAGGCTGAGAACATTCATCAATGAACTGAGAATAAGGAACACAGCGCTGAGCGGCATCCTCTTCTGCTACACTGTATGTAAGTCAACGATAGACTCAGATCGAAAATCGTGAACACATACCAGTCAGAAGATTGTTATGAATTGGGACAAGAGCACGCATGATGGCATTGATGGAGGCGACATTACTTTCCTTGTCTTCGATGTATTGATTCTGCAATTCCCACTTTAAATGCAATCAGAATGAGTTATAAAACGTGTTCAGTA
The DNA here is from genome assembly GCA_012980535.1 of Pleurotus pulmonarius. Classification (NCBI taxonomy): domain Eukaryota; kingdom Fungi; phylum Basidiomycota; class Agaricomycetes; order Agaricales; family Pleurotaceae; genus Pleurotus; species Pleurotus pulmonarius. Next base: position 513,503 of record SJKF01000012.1, on the reverse strand, counting down.
GAATACACGCACGATCTCCTCATGAAGAAAGCGAGTGCACTCCTCCGAATTCCCAAATTCAACACAGAAACTAACATCAATTTCTATTGATTCACCATATTCTCGATCCTGTGTCCATTCGCATCAGGCTAATACATGCAGAGAATAGAGTCCTCACCCGTTCCACCTTGAACCAGATAGTGCTTGTTCCGAGGGACAATGTGCGTGTGATATTGATATGAGCGATATTCCGTCCATTGTACGCAGCTCGTGAAGCCACCTCACAAGCTTCTGCGTAAGTTGACAGCACCTCTTGAAGCATATACCCATCCGCCCAATACTCCACTGCAACGCTCCTTCCAAAGTACCTACAATATTCAGTCACGCACTGCCTCTACTGACCAGGGAAAACACTCACTACTCACTTAGGTTTAGGTGGTTTCCAATGCACCAATTTGGGACAGTCTCTAGTTCCATACAACATCTCCCACCCCCTCGATGTCGACCATGGCTGATGATTTAATGAAACGGTCGCTCCTGTATGCCAACCATCATTGACTTCGACGTCAACACCTGGGCACTCATCAACCTATAGAGCCCATGAACTATATCCCATACCGACCTTCGATATAACAGAGGTAATTTGTACTTGGGTCGAACCAATCTTCAGTCCGACAACCTTCCACATACACAACTGTGCACTTACATAATTCTGGTTTCCTTGTCATAGTGCTCCCACATATTTGGGAATGAACACACGCAGCTTGACCAAGATCGTCGGGTTGGGCTGCTTGAAGCGAAGGGACTGTGGCGCCAGGTCGCTCATGCCTTGCTGCTTTATGCAAGCCTCGCGGCTCAGGCGTCTCACGAGTGTCACCCGTTGCTCAACCAATCATACTGTGTTATCATTGACGTGGACCATTCAAACCTGTACAGACCGCCTCCTTCTTGCCGACACACAAGGACACCCAGCACCAGCCACATATAGTCCCCTCGGGGGTTCCTAGTCGTACGTTTACGGTGAGGTCGTGCGCTGTAGCAAGGCCTGGCAAATTAAACCCTCCCTGAATATCTAGCCCTCCAACGAGCGGCCCATGCCCACAAATGCGTCAATCCCAAACACGCCGCCCTGTGGCTTCAGGGCAACATAGCCTTGTCCCCACGGTTGCGTCGTTCCCATACAGCGGTAGCCCTTTTGGACAAATTTTGCAGGAGTAGAGTGTCGAGAAGCATGATGAATTGATATCGCTGTCTCAATAGGCGCCACAATTTGCTCATGGCCCACGGACCAGAGAGCCTCTCGCACCGTTGGTCCGAAAGCTTGGAAGATTGAGCGCGGGGTCTTAGGGTCAAGATGAGAGACTGAGAACGCTCGCTGGAATGCTCGATGTCTTGCTTCAAAGCGCCTTCCCATCTCATCCTAGTGCGACGAAACCATTACTTAAATGTGGGGGCGTCGGGTTGAACACGAGGGGCCGCAATGTGGTGCGTCTGCGAGGGTTGGAGAGGCGAGGCGGGGAGGAGACTTTGCGTTCTGCTGGCGGCTTTCGTTTGCAGCTGGTTATATGATCAGGCAGGGCAGGGCAGGAGACTCAAGAATCCTGGCTTCTCCCATTCGTAGATGCAAGACAGAGGGGTATCGACGGAATCGAGCAAGGTCGTCTTCGTTATGAATGAGGTAACGCGACTTCTAGAGAGTAGCGAGAGGTCAGCGAGAGGTCGGACGCAACCCGTAAGTTCCCTTGCCATCTTTCGGGATTTAGCGAATAAATGCAGTGGTCGAGACACGGTTGTAAACGTTCAGCCCCGCTTCAACAGGAAGTGTACGGCAATGCTCGGTGGGGAACAATACGGTCTTCAGGGTATTCGGGCACCATATTGAGGCCTGAGGGCCCATCGGGCGGGAAGTTTAGGCCCCATCCTCTCTGTATCTCATAATTCAGCGAGTCATGCAAGACGACGGAGAGAAAACGCATCAAGAGACATCCCGATTGGGCCTACTTTCCATCACGGAACTCTACTACATCTATACATGCCATGAGAAGACCCGAGCACATATCCCGACTACCACGCCAACAGGAGGAACGATTCGCCGCTTGGCTGAATCTGACAGTTTGTGTGCTGACATATCCTGTTTAAAGCTTGACCGAGATGTCTGTAGTCGCTAAAGTATTCAGATAGGACGTCGGATATCAGGTACTTTAGCAAGCCGTCATTCGGAGGTGAGACTTGCAGGCGAAGACGTAATAGCCACAATCATGAATCAGTAGTATTCGAACTCCTCCTTCGGGTTGACTCCTCCGTCTCACCCGAGGAGCGTGGCCTATGGTACACTGGTAGAACCCTTCGATATTCATGGGAAATCAGTACATAAGGCCTGGTAATGGTGTACGAAATTGACAGCTGTGTGTCTTGGTGGGTGCTGCTCATGAATGTCCGACTTCTGTAGGCATAGCCTTCTTGATGGAAAGCTATGTACTTCCGAGTGAGTGGCCATATTTCTTTTACAAAGCGCAAGCTCAGCATTCAGAACTCACGTATCGACCAGAAGGCGGTGGTCTCTACGGACTCATGAATAGCCCCCATCAATGATAACGCGCTACGATTGGCTGAATAGAGCCTGACGTTCGTGAGATCTTTTGGTAAATGTCACCGCGAGGTGTGCATAAAGCGAGAGATGAACGCTACAGTCTCCTTCGTGCAAATAACCACCTTCTGCTGTCCTGCAGTCTCCGCAACCACAGCGATCTGCTGCCTGGTCCCTCCTGAAGTATGTCCTGGGACTATGACAAAGAGATGGGAATTCAGTGAGTTCAATGGTCAAGAGCTTGGAGGTCGCAGTGCTGAGAATGTGGCTTGGTTGAAGTACACGTTATCATATTTCGATTGAAGGTAGTTAATTGATTCAGTTTTATTTGGCCGTAAGCCTTGACACAAGTGACAAAATATAGCCGTGCGGATCGACTTCAATGATAGATGGCGTCCAGGAGTGACCTTCTCATTGTATAAATCAGTATCGCGGGTGTCGGACAAGGGATACATAATACTGCATGCAGAGGAAGACTGTCCCAAGGTTTTTCAGTGGACATCACATCAGCTTCAGTGAGTGTTGCGTGTTGTGCCAATTCAATGCATACATCACTGAATGCCATAGGATAGATACTTGTGTCGGAGAGATAGCATCATATTATACTCGAATGATGGGCATAAAGAGCAATTGGCAACTGTTGAGGAAGCCGATGAGAGAGCATCCCAAGCAAAGTATGGTAGACAGAATGTGGCTCGTATTGCGGTCACGCGTACATTGTACTTTGGAACAAGCACTGTCTGGTTCGAGGTATACCGGGTGAGGACAGGAGTCTCAACTTGTGTAAGCCTGATGCTAATGGATGTAGGATCGGTGGTACGGTACACACCCAAGCTCAAGCCCAAGACTTGACGTAAGTCTCTGTCTTGAATTTGCGAATGAGGAGAACTGCACTCGCTTCATTCAGCAAGATATGGTGCGTGGATTGTATTTCGTCGTTTAATAACTCGCTCTGACTGCACACGAAGAGGAGCTTAGAGTATAAATTCGGCATCAAGGGTGACGAGGAAACTTCTATTGCTGACATCCTTCGTAGTCTTGTCCCAATCACTGACACTTTCCATTCCGGTATATTTGCAAACATCGTCTGGGATTGCCATCTCATTTGTCATACATATAGCACAAACTAACGCTTTTCGGCGCCGTCTTACTGCGTCTCAGTTCTTCGAAGAATGTCCTCAGCCCGACACAAAGCTGATACGCGATCGAGCTTGCAATCGGGGCCATGGTCGACCGTGCTATCTCACATTGCATCTCTCCATCAGCCTACGTTTTTCGCTCTCATGCATCGTCTGTGTCGACTGGAGTGCCACCACCATTCCCCCAACGTTTCTGTCAAGCTCTGCTCCCTTCCAATCTCTCACCAGCCTTCACCTCAAGTTTCCCTCACCAACTCCTCAGGATCACAACAACACCTCGTCCTCATCCTCACAATCTCGGCCAGGTGGCCTCACCATCAGCATCTCGGGGCACGAGATATCATTTTCAGCTGGAACGAGCCCCCTTTCTCTCGGGAGTGGCTTCACCCTCAACAGTGCACACCGCACCGTCAACGTCAACTACATCAATGCGATCATGGGTGATGCGTTCCTGGCTCCCATCAGCGGCGGAAATAACGGAGGAAGGAATAATGTCAACAATTCTTGTGCGTACCCAACGCTTGATAGTTATGATGCATTTTTCTCACCTCATCTCTAGTCGGTACGGGAGCCGATGAAGGACCACGCGCGCTGAACCATTTGACTCTATCCAGCAGCCCGTTTGGCAGTTGCGCCCAAGGACCCAACACCAATGATACGCAAAGCGACCAATTGCTAAGGCCCGCACGAAAGAGCATATCTACATACACCCGTAGGTTCATACGTGCGATTCGATACGTGATCGCTCGCTCTACGTAGAATCTCGCAACATTTGCTTGAGTATATATATGCCATGGGCTGTATAGTAGTGTCTCTTAGCTTTATTGAACACCGCCCGCGCAGGTGATTCTTCCATTCGCATGAGCGTTCGGTACGGTGGGTCGACGGATGTACACAGCCTGGCGATTCAGTGAGAACAGGAGCACGAAAGGAGATCGAAGACGAAGACGATTCCAACCGCACGTAGGGCCCGAGCGGCACCTCACGTGTAGGGAAGAAGGGCCGACCGAAGTGGAGGAATTGTGATGAAGCTCAATGGGGTGCCTCATAAATCAGGGTGACCTCTCAAATGGTTCGCGGCCGGCGAGACGGGAAACAAGGTGGTACGCAAAGATCGCCATACTATCAGTGTTACGAAGGTGCGAGCTGATCAACGTGAATTTGGGATTGAAAGGAAGTTTGTTAGGCTAGTAGGAAAGGAGTGGTGGTGTCACTAGCGGGAGCTAACAGCATTTATCCAGTCGCTGACTGCGTCCGCAGGCGTCAGCTGAGTCTACCAATACAAAGCGAGGTCGTCGTATTCAATAATCGGTAGGCGTCATGACCTGTATCCACGGGTGAGTAGCGGTAGTTTGGCGAATACGGGGGGTCATATCGCACCCTACTGGGGACGACACTGGTTGGGTTGGTTAAACACGCGTGAACTTGTAAATTACTGACCTCGGCCAGTTTTGAGAGGCGTACGTAGCACGGTTTCCCTTTATGCATTGTCCATTGTCCTTGCGAACGACTGCCGCACCTAGAGCATCGAGTATTGGGTCGCTGGGGTTTGAAGCATCCTCACTTCAAGCTTTGAACCTCGGATATCACGGCTTTGGGTAGACGCCTGGAGATACGTTAGAACAAGGTATATGACTTGCAGCCAGTTGACGAAGGAGGAAAGGTCCACGAGAGAAGAATGACAGGAGGATCGGACGTTGCTGGGGATGTGGCTGTTATGCATCGATTTTCCGAGGTTGATCTTCCGAGAAGCGGGACAGATCAGGGTGAGTAGAACGTCTGCGAGACCAAAGTCAATTGCTAGGCAGTGCTGCCACGGGTACTCGAGTTTGGGTACCTAAAGGTACATGAGTTGAATCGTATTTCAAGGGAAGGGTAAACACACTGTATACTATTGATCGTCCATGAACACAGCCTATTCCAAGTAGCTCACTGGAGGCATTCAACCAACAGTCAACGCCGTCTTATCTTTCTCTATTCTGCGACGAACTGCATTACGGATTGGTGGGAATTGCAAATCGACCGACACGGCTCTGAATGCGGCTCTGATTCCGCAGAAGGGGATTCCATGGAGATGGAGTGCGTTGAAAAGTGGCACCGTAACGAGGCTCGCTTTGAATCTGCTTTGGGATGTCAGGCGCCCTCTGGTGCTAGAACATGCAACAAAGAGAACGGCACGCGGCAACTTCCGATACTACATGTGCCGGCGCTCATGGCGTTTTGGTATGCCGTTCCATCTGCACAAAAAATAAATGCCGGGTTTCTTATGGTGCCGCCCCCGTTTCTCGGAATGCCGCCGGTTTTCGAGGGTGCCGCCGGTTTTCAACAGTATTGGTGACAGGGCGCGACTTTGGAGCAAACATGGGCGCGGGTTTGGCGTAGACGGAAACTTGCACGTGCTAAACAGGGGCTCAGTAAAGAAATATTGATATCATTGTCGACTTTGGTCGGCAACATGATATTTGCTAGTGAATGTATGAATATATATCATAGCTCAAATTTGACAACTTCGAATAGCCTTAGAGAACTGTGTAGCGACTCGTAGGAGACATTCAAACTTTACAGACCTTGAGTCACCTGACTTACTTTGTACTTGTGTGACGTGTACAATGTTTCCATTCATCCATTCCTCTCCACTGATTCCTACTACAACAGCATCTGGGACAACTCGTCAAACATAGTATATGCATGGAGTGCCTGCGCCCATCGTTCTGCACGTGGCTTCCATGTTTTGATAGGTAAAGCAACCCGAAGCTCTTTCCCTCCTTTCTTCCCACTCGTGATAATTTCTTCTGAAGGATATCCATCGCCATCCCATTCATCGGGAAGAACACCGTAGCCGGCAGGCACAACATTGTGCTCTTGCGCGACCGAAACTGCTGTCTCAAACAGCTGCCTCCCTGCCTCGTCGAACGGGCAGACACTATGGGGTACTTTGACAGGCTTGTGTCGGAGAGTCGTTTCCGCAGATGCTGCATTCCACTGTCTATCGATTTTCGGTTCGTCGTACTCATCATACCATTCATCATCATCCTCACCTCCCGATTGCTCTCCTGCATCGACATCGACATCCATTCTATCTTCGGAACCCACTTCGGAACCGGACGTTCCGACTGGCTCATCACCGTGAGGCTGCGTTTTTTTGTATGCTCCAGCAGATTCATCCTTATAGATGCCATTTTGGAGACTTCCAAGGAAGCGTAGATCCTAAGAAGGAAGGCCTACTGTTATTTGCAGTCATTGAGGAGGGTGATCATGGCTCACATCTGGACTTTGGTCATGCCCTTCGCCTGAGATTGGGTGAGAATTCCAATTTATTCGAAACTCCTCGCAATCGTTGTTGATCTCACCCAGAAATAGGAAATGCAAGATCCAGCGGTGATGAGGGTTCTTGCGGTCAAGGTGGTGCTGCCGCTCCAGCCGAAGAAAGAATCCTCGCCATGCTCGGGCGAACTGCCCTCCTACTTCACCCCATACTCGTTCGATACGGGTGTTGTTCGTAGATGGTCCCCACACGAAGCTGGCACGGTTTGGACCTCGTGACAGGATCATGAACATGGAGACATCCCTGTTCTCACCGCCGCGATCGCCACGCACCCGCGATGGTAAACCATATGCCAAAGCAGCATCGAGGAACATCTCTAGGACCGTCTCAGCGCGGTTATTGGTACTGGCACGTAGACCAGTAATCTACACATAGATTAGTTTGCCGTCTATCATCTCTGGTAGTAGTACATACAGTGCGAGAGTAACCGTCTGCACACCCATGAATCACAATTCCCCAGTGGATTAGTTTATGGTGTCCATCAATATGCCAAAGTGCATTTGGACGAGAGACGTGGTACTGACGTCGTTGTATTCTGCGTGATTGTTTTCGCAAAAGGCTACCAAGTCCATCGACACGGTGTGATGATGTGATGACTCGTTTGCGTTGAATACGTAATCCATGGCTGCGTATGTATCCACGAAGATATCGTAGCCCCGATTCTGGATATTTATCACGAAAGGACCTCACAAGAGTGTCCAAATCACCATCCGGGACATCAGAGAACTTGCGTGAAATACCATACTCCTTGAGATAGGACTGGACAGTATTTCTATGCACGCCTAGGCTTTTGGCAAGTGTTGTGAGTGTGAGATTGCGTGACGGTCATGTTGCCTCAACCATGAAATTGGGGTCAATGACTTTCCGTGGGCGTCCTCGCTTGCCAGTGTGCTCGACTGTAATAGGATTGATATATGTGAAAAACCATCCCAGACATAAATGATTTAACAACTGGGCCAAAAGGCCACTATGCTGAAGCTATTCAGCACAGTTGTCTGGGTCTATATAAGCAACTCCAATGCCACAATGTGTCATCCAGATTGGACTGTGACAGTACCTCCCCGTTAAGGCACCAAGCCCTCGAGGTGCTAATGCTGACACATTTCACACCAGGGTGCCCAACCCTGGGCATCAGTCACCCCAGGATAAACTCCAAGGAGCGCGTCTATAGCAGGCCCCCAGGGGCCAGACCAAACCCCTGTCAGCCATTGGAACTGGGACCCGGCACCACCCGGGATTGAACCGCTGACCTTTGGGAGCTTCAGCATACTGTGAAAAACCATCCCAGACATAAATGATTTAACAACTGGGCCAAAAGGCCACTATGCTGAAGCTATTCAGCACAGTTGTCTGGGTCTATATAAGCAACTCCAATGCCACAATGTGTCATCCAGATTGGACTGTGACAATATATCTGATATTTGATGTATCACTGAAATCGGGTGACATCAGCCATTGTCATCAATTAGATAGCAACCTTACGTTCCACTCGATGTCTGTTTAGCATCTTCTAGTTGAACAAAGAGTGTCTCGAAGGCATCTTTCATGGTCTTGAGCCATTCGGGGGATAAACCGTAAGAAATACCATTGTTTTCAAACACATCAAGCAATGGATGTGCATCTCTTGTCACGATATTGTAGTGATACTGAATGCGAGTAAGATTCAGGGCATTGTCTTGAAGCGCAGCTAGTGCATGGTCATAGATGTTATTCAGAGTTCTGAAGGCGTGTTGTACATCCAATGGCCATGGTGTCGTCCGCAGTGGGAGTCCAAGGAGAGGTGACATTACCCCTGCCCACCCCTGTCTGATATGTTTACTTAACGTGTTGCTCGCTGTTTTTTTCTTCTGTTTCATGGCTACCATGCCGGCAGGCGAGTTCAAGGTCATCAAGCATAGTAAATTCTTCCTAGATATGCGCATGGTGGTCTTCCAGGCAAGTACAACTAATTCTCATCTTCCGAAATCTTGATTAATATTTATGTCTTAGATTCAGAATGTCTTGTTCCGTGTTGACATTGCCAGTCTCCAGAACTATTCAGAGACATTCAAAGACATCTTCAGTATCCCTCCATCAGGTCCTCTGAACGAGGGCTCTGAAGAGAATCCTGTCATTCTCCAGGGGATTTCAGTGGATGAATTCGAGGCTTTCCTTACTTGGTTATATCACATGTGAGATGCTCTCTTTCCAATCATACAAGACCTTGTTGTTTACCCAAGCTTAGTGCCTGGCGTTCATTTCCTCACACAGAGGAAACTCTGGTGTCGATCTTGTCTGTTTCTCACATGTGGCAGGTCCAGGCTGGCTTTGACTATGCGATGGACCGTATCGTTGAGCTAAACCTTCCGGCAGCAAGGATGCTACATCTGGGTGCTCGCTTCCGCATTCGGGATTGGGTTCTAAACGCAGTTCCAATCCTCTTGGCAACATCTGCACGGCAGCTGACTGATCACGACATTGAGTTAATGGGTGCGAGGGTCATCAGCATCATAATCAAAGCGAAGGAAGTTGTCGATGAACAGCGCAAGACTCTCGCGGCATTTCCTCCCCCTCTTTCCGATGCACCTTCTTGGGGATGTGAAACACATGCTTCGTGCCACCGAGTTTGGAGGGATACATGGTGGAAAGTCATTGCCAAAGCCATTCTACACCCCAAATTTCCACGTCCATTGACAGATTGCATCGGGCTGATTGTTGAGACACCATACATCGGAATGAGTGCTCAGTGCAAACAGGAGGCGATTCTTAGTATTACGGAACAAGGAAACTTCTCAGTTGAGGAGGAGATCAGGCGGCGTGCATTGGACTCCATACTTAGCTACCACGGCCTTTAATATATCTGTTATTACCGTTTGACTACTCTAATTGTCTAAAATTGATCTTGACTTCTCTAGTGAGATATCGGCCCTTAAATTGCGGTAACAAGTCACAATATATTTAAGCACTCCATCCGTAATTTGTTACTTCTACTTTTTCTTCTCATTTACCATGGTGTTTGGCTCGAAGTCAAGGCGCTCTTCCCTCTTCAAGAAGTCCCGTGCACAGAGCAGGAATACATCCTCTTCATCACGACCTATTCTGCAGCAGAACACCGAGTGGGTCTCTTCCGATGATGACGTGCCTGCTACACAGGGCGTAGCTTCAGGCAGCCGAGACGCATTGATCAAGACCTTGAAAGGCTGGAAGTCTACTCGAGCAGGCCTTCTTGGAAAAGGCGACCAAGAAACTCGCAATGCTATTCAGCATTTGATCGGATCAACATCTAGCGAGGAAGTTTCCCATAGCCACGAGCAAGCAAGATCCGAGACAAACCATGGCCTAAAGCGGGCAGCAGGAAAGGGTGCTGTTGTTGGGAAGCGACAGAGCTCGGTGTCTAAAGGCAAAGGAAAAGGAACAGACAAGGTGAGCACCAACCATTGCAAAGAATATATAAGCTTACTAGAACTGATAGTTGAGTCAGCACACGTTCCGTGTTGGAACGGTCATCTTGCTTCCTGGAGGGGTAGTGGTGAGTAGGGTACAAACATTGCAACCTGTTAAGAAACTTATACATGTCACCAGGACCGAGACGAGGGTAACGATCAAGGAAGCGACACTGAGCCCTTGCTTCGACTTCCCGAAGATAACAGCCGAGTTCCAGACAAGCTGAAGCTCCTTCTCCTCAAACAACAAGGTCTTGCCCTTGTTGACCGAGAAAACGGCATCCCCTTTGAGGCAGATGAATCCTGGGTCGCAGTGGATAGGCGTCTTCGAGGATACTTCCCAGCAGTGTGGGATCACTTCGACAACCTCGAATATGGGCCTGAAGCTAACCACAGTGATGAGTTCCAGTCACGTTGGCTAGTCTGCATGCGCATCCAGCGGCGGGTTCATGTTATGCCAAATGTTGACTTTCCAGAAGGTGCCGACCTAGATGAAAGTTCAAGGGTGAATCGATCTGGGTTCAAAGAGCGTACCCTTCTGCTGAGTATGTTATGGCTGTCCTGGTGATGGAGTTTAGCTCATTATTTTTTTCACAGCAACAAGGGATCCCATACCTCAAAGTCTTATCCGGCAATGGGCACCTGGCCAATGGTCACAAACGAAGACCGAGACAGCATTGAACACAGCAGCCTCATCTTCGACCATCCCATCTGTGACAGTAACTTTGTCACTGAAGCGGAAGGCATCTGCATTATCGGTGACCTCAAACTCCAGCGGAGCGGATCAGGAATCAGGCCCTCCCCGAAAGTATCATACAAGATGTCAGTACTTTGATTCATGAAGACAGCTACTACTTACTTGTTCCTCCTGATGGCAATGTAGCTCGGAGCGCCGCTGTTGTGTCTGCAAGCAACAGCACAGTGGCAGTAGCTACGGCAGTTGATGCAGAAGCAGAACTAGCCACAGATCTTGGGTCTGACCATGACGACGACGATATGGCTGATGCCACTTGGCATAGCAATCCCACACCGCCTGCAACACGTTCACCTCTCTTACTCGCCGAGATGAGCTCCTTCACCATAGATGATTCCATTCCAAATCCCTGGGGTACAACGGCCCTTGACCTCGGATTCTAGCACCGCAACACTATCAACCTGCACCACTATTATTTTCTTTGGCTTTTCTTGCTTGTTCTCCTTCATTTTCTTTCACATTAAACCTCATTAGCTAAAATCAAAAAAAGATAGACAATAGCTTACTACATGTGTCCTCGTCTTTAATCAATATCATAGTTTTTCGTGTAAATGTGGAGTCGGTCAGCGGTTTGGCGTTGGTTGAGCAGAACGAACATGTCAGGTCACGTCACACAAGTCACGCTGCTAAGCAAAAATACTCTTTGTCCGCCCAAAAGCACTGGCGGATATCTTTTTCTTTGAGATATACATGTTGAAGTACACATACTATTCAACTATACACATCCTATGCCTTGGTGGTTCATCCCACCCATTGAATTTACTGACTTTTGCTCAACACGCCAGTGCTCACTCTCCGAAATAAGTCAGGTGACTTGATGTCCATACTTCTTAAATGGCTCCTACGTGTCGCTACACAGTTCTCTAAGACTACTCAGAGTGGTGTGCTCTGAGCTATAGTATATAATCATACATTCACTATATAATATCATGTTGCAGGCCAAAATTGACGATGACATGAATGTCTCTTCACTTTGCCCCTGTTGAGCACGTGGAAGTCTCAGAAACCCGCGCCCATGCTTGCCACTCGACATCAAAGTCGCGGCACACCATTTGTATAAGTCGCGCCCGCTTCAGTAAGTCGCGCCCTGTCACCAATACTGTTGAAAACCGGCGGCACCCTCGAAAACCGGCGGCATTCCGAGAAACGGGGGCGGCACCATAAGAAACCCGGCATTTATTTTTTGTGCAGATGGAACGGCATATTTTGGCTTTCCCTCCACTTTGCCTCAGTTAGCCAACCTGTAAACATTTCGTGGCACAATCGGGGCACTTCGTCCCATCAACCACGTCCTTTTCAGAATCTTCGCGCCTGCTCTCTTTGCCAAAGTTGAACGCCAAGGAAGATGCAAGTGGCGAGGCATCTACTCAAGATTCAATCATTTTTCTGAGACTCAGTGTTGCGACCACAGTACCACACGCGCCGACAATCACTGGCCGACTCCAGAGAATGTTTATGATCTCTACACGTAGGGGGGAAGATGGGAGGTTGCGTGGAACGATTCAAATAAGAAAAGTCGCGTCGAGTGAGTGAGTCATCCCATGATCTTTCCGGTTAGTACCAACGTTCTATTGCAGATGTCGATGTACGTTCCTGATGGTCCTGGGTGGTACGAACGTGTAGCTTCCCCGTTACCTGCGCCCGATTGACATTGAACCCGAATAGATCCACGCGCCAGTATATGCGACGTGCGTCGTTCAAGTGCGCGTCCACGTTTACGCGCCTAGTCGTCGTGAGGTTGTAGCATCGAGGAAGACATCTAGAAAGTCGAGCGCGTACGGACGCATTCTCTTGCATCTTCCCCCTTGTTAGATTTCGCGTCTGCCGGCGTTCGTTGGGCTCTTTGGTCCGCGCATGTCGTGTGATATGGAGTGGGGGTATGGTGCTGTCATTACGTTGAGGGAGCGTCCAAGAATTTGCTGGTTTACTGACATTGTTGACGCACACGACGTTGACGCCGCATGTTTGGGATTGCAGAATGATCTATGGGAATTTCAGGTGATCAGTTCATGCGGGAAGTGGGGGTAGTGGAACGTGGACGAAGGTGCACTCGTTCTTCCTTATTATGGGCGGCATTGTTACCAAGACCGAAGGTGGGCTTCGGACCATCCACTACCGTGATGTCGCGCGCCAAATATCGCCTTCTAGTCGAGACGAACATTCGCCACCTCATGCTGACGGCACATATGCCTTATCTACTATTGCTCAGCATTTGCCGGCTCATGTGCGAGGTGTTTCGGGATCGTCGGGATCATCGGGATTATCAGCGGCCAACGAGAAAGTAAAAATCGACCGCAAATAGACTCCGGCGCGTCGAGTAACCGTACAGAAAACGGAGTGTACGCAGCACCGATTATGCTAGTGGTGCACACTGCGGAAGGGATTCCAGTTGCAACTACTCTAAACGGGTTCGCGAGCTACGAAACAGCTGAGAAAATAAACACAAATGTACGGGAAGCGCTCCTTGTGGTTTTGCCTGGTATGAATCATATTCTAACAACGCAGTCGGTTCGAGGCTAAAATTACATGAATCCTAGATGTGGGGTATGAGAGAGGACCAATCTACAACTGCTCTAGCTCCCGGGGATAGATCCCTCAGCAGCATGAACGACTGCACAATCAAAATTATTCTGCAGGTAAAATATGCGCATACTACCACCAGCAGCAGCACGGAGAGGACCACTCGTAGCATAGCTAACACCCAGTTCCTCATCCCGCCACGGCAATGATCCCGGCCCTTCATCTTATCCACGATGCGCCTAAGCAAGACCAGGACGGTCCAGACAATTGGGATAGACACTATCAGCATAGCAGAGATGTCCCAGACGAGGCGCTCGGCATGCGTAGTGAACTCAAACTCCCAGGCGATGCAGTGGACTCCTCCGAACGCTGTTGCGGTCACAAGCGAGCTAGCCATGGCTGTGCGGTGAAGGCTGGTGCTCGTGGCATTGCACAATTCTGTGTCTGCGTCGTGGAGCCCCTTGAGGACTTGAAGATGCTCGCCGATGATGTAGTTATGGAGATCCAAGATGAACCCTCCGTTAAAGATCCGGGTCAGATGATGTTTCGTGCAGTCGACTGAACTTGACTGATTGTCAGGGTTCGGTTGATCGTCGGGGTTCGGGCAGAGTTGGGAGAAGCCCCGTTCAAATTCGGGGCGGATGAAGATAGGGAGCTGCACGTTGTACGGCTTGTGCCACCAGAACAGATATAATATACCGCACAGAAGGGCATATGCGAGTGTCATTATCTCGAGCTTTGTAATAGTGAGACGCTGGGCGACGCGTGCAAAGAGCTGAATGAGGAAGTAGGAAGTTTGCAGGACGATGATGGCCTTTGCAAGGGCGTCACCCTTTGATTTGTCCTTGATTTCTTTGAGGGCCACGGAAGGCCAGGCGAGCGGCCGCGGTATGTTCACTGGATCTGGAAATACGAAATCTCTAGGGTGTGCGGTTGCACTCTGCCCGTCTGCTCTGATGACGACGATGCCACCCATTACAAGGAAGAATGAATGCGCTCTTGTCCACACGCAATCTATAGGAACATGTCACTGGTCATCCAGGCTGATAAATATGTGACTTTCCTGTCAGCTCGTCGTTGGCGGGGTCTGTTGTAGGCAACTCTTCGACCTCTGCGCAGCTCTTGTCGATATCGTTTGTCGATGTGCTCTCTCCTCTAGCACATGCTTTTCTGTACGCTTCGGAGACTTGCCTTGCCTCGGCCCACTGCTGGACCGCCCACATCACCATGAGCTCTGGAACCAGCAACGCCCAAAGGGAGTGTGCAATGCGCCACCACTGTATTCTGCAAGCGCTGTCGCGAACATCTTTCGCTGGTATGTTTGGGTGGATGGCGGTCCAGGTACAGGCGAACACAATGACCAAGCAGGTCCAGGCGATACCGAGCGCCGAGCGGCTGCCGATGTCAAAGCCATCAAGGTGCTCATCTGCGCTGCTGTTCGCCCCTGTTGGACAGATCATGTCACGATGGTTGGCGCGGTATGTATGTCCAATATCAATGTAGAGGAAGAAGAGGGCAAGATGTCTGCATTCTGCGAAGATTTTACGGAGAGTAAATATAATGAGGTCTTGTGTGCGCCTAAGGAAGCTTGGGCGGCGATGAGGAATGTTGAAGAATCTGCTTGTTATCGTAAAGCATCCAGAAGACAGGAAACAAGGGCCTTCCCCAGTACTCAATATCAGATGGTCGTCTCAGCATCTTTGTGACCCTTGTTTGAATATTTGATTTCATCATATTGATAGATGCCCTGGGTGCCGCGGAATATCTCTCTTGTCTCTACGGTGTCTGTCGGGCGAGTTGCACAGTGTACCGAACCGTGGTTATCCATTTTTGTGCCCGTCGCATCTCAACTGTCAACATACCCTTCTCCTTCATCGTCCTCAGTATCTGCTGTTCAAGGCCGAAAGGGAGAGGAATGAGATTATCTACAAGCGCTAGATAGCAAAGATTCTAATTGAGCGTCTGTGCGGTAGCACTTAGAACGACGCTGGGACGCTCCCAAGCGAGAGCACCATGTGGACTTCAAGCACTGCACAAATTTAGCGACAAAACTTTCAGCCACTGACCATCGCATTTTAGTTCGGCAACTCACCCTCCGTGTATTAGCTCCAAAGTGGGATTACCCGCCACAACCGCGAACTGGGTCTCCAGCAAGAGGCGTGTATACTGTCTTTACTGCGACGCTTTCCAACTTGCATAGTATGTCTCCAGGTTGTCTACCAGACCCGGGTTCCTCGCCGTCCACCCAAGCAACGCCCTCGCCAAGTATAGCCTGAGTAACATCGTTGCTCCCAGGGCCTCTTCGAATACTGCAACGTTCGATCAGTATCAGCTCTGCATATCGACCATGATCACTTACGGTTGATCTATTTGATAAGCTCAGGGGCAGTCTTCATTACCAGGATCCATGTGCTTGACATAAGCTTGAACTGTGCAGCTGTGGGTATAACTCTGACGATACTTTATATCAGGGTATAGGAAAAGGGAAATAGACGGACTGATGCGAACGTCCCAATTATCATACATAGGGCTTGGCCTCCGAATCATCGTCTCGTCTTCATGGTAGTGAGCATAAGCGTGCAAATTCGATGATCCAAGGACGGGAGATGCGCTGAGGCTGACTAGGACCTGCAACCGAAGTGATGAAGGAAGGCGAAAAGTTCACAAGAGAAGGATAATAGGAGGATCAGACGTTGATGGGGTTGTGGCAATCGGACATCCGTTGGCGAGGTTGATTTTCCGAGTAGTTGAGCAAAACAGAGTGGTTGATACATGAGTCGGATCGCATTTCAAGCTCAAAGTCAACGTACTGTATACTATCGATCATCCATGAACACAGGCTACTCCCAGTAGCTCGCCGCAGGCATTCAGCCAACAGTCGACACCTTCCTCTAAGCATTCTGCGGCGAAACGCAAAGAAGGGTGCATTATGGATTGCACACCAACCAACGCAGCTCTGATTCCATGGGAGTCTATTCCAAGGAGGCAGAGTGCATTGTAAACGTAAATGGCACCTTGGTGTAACAAGGCTCGCTTTCAGCGAGCCAGAGGGATGTGCGGGCCGGCAACATCCGATGCTACATGCGCCAGCGCTCATGGCGTTTTGCCCTCCACTTTGTCTCAGCTAGCCAACCTGGAAACATTTTGTGGCACAGTCAGAGCATCTAGTCAGTCCCTCCAACCCCGTTCTCGTGCCTCCTCTCTTCGCCGAAGTTGAACCCCGAGGAAGATGCAAGCGGCGAGGCATCTACTCAAGATTGAATCATCTTTCTAAGACCCAATGTAACGAACAGATTACCCCACGCGCTGGCAATCACTGGCCCAACTTTGCAAAACGATTAAGATCTGTATACGTAGGGGAGAGGGGAAATGGGAGGTCGTATGGAACAATTGGAATAAGGAAGGTCGCGTTGAGTGAGTGAGTGATCCCATACTCTTGCCAGTTAGTACCAACCCTCTATTGCAGATGTCGATGTACGTTCCTGACAGTCCTGAGGGGCACGAACGAGCGTAGGGTTTGTCTGACTCGGACAACAATGTCCACGCGCCGCTCGAACCATTGATCGTTGAAATGTAGACTCTTACGTGTCTCTCATGTTGGCCCTTGGCTCCATCATCGACATTGCTCGCTGTCGCTTTCCTCAACATCGACGCCATCACTACCATTGCAGTCCAATCCAATCCTCAGACCGTCAATACACCATTTTCTCTTTCTGCTTCTCAGTCACCGATGTCCCGTTCATCGCCTGGCTCAACACCTCCAATGCTCCGTCCGCCGGCATATGCCTATATCCTCTCTCGCCCCTGCGTTTTGCGATCACATCACGGACAAACCAAGATCCTGTCAAAGGATTACAAGTTCGCGTGTTTCTCGCAAAATTTCAACCAAACTGATGAGAGAAAATAGACGACGTGTTTACAACAGTTGCTGCGTTGGACACAGGGTTTTGCGAGGAGAATGGGAGGATAGGCGGAGATGAGGAACCGTGAGATGTCGAGCATCCGAGCATCCGACCGAATACCTTGCAAGCTTCAGCTACACGAGTCGCAAGGGGCTCGTATCCACCTTATCTGCGGGGGTACATTCGACTCTATGGATGCCAGCGGACTCTGCATCACAGTAGCGAGCTACGTGTCGCACTGCGCCTTGATGGGGAAGAAGAATACACACACGCACCCTGGCAAAGTAACCGTGTCCTCCCTCCCGCGCGCCCCCAACGAAGCCTCCACCCAACGAAGCCTTCACCTAGTCGGCCATATGTCTCTCTCCTTGCACTGCCGCTCATATCTCCCACTCGCTATCTATACCGACGTCGCCATGATACTCCTCGCTGGTTCAGAATTTCGGTACCTACCTCAACGTTTCTGCGACAGCGCTAGACGTCGTTCGCTCGAATCCCACTCCCGTTGTCGGCGAGTCGAGAAGATTGAGGTGGGAAAGGGGGAGGCGGATGGTCTCAGCCGCCATGAGCCTTGTGACGATGTTGCTTCGCGCCCTGTTTTGATGGAGGGAAAAGGATGACGTGGGGCTCCATCACGCCCGTCAAAATCACCCTCCCTTCGTCCCATTTTTTCACGACTGGCGCCAAGCTGTAAGCTAGCCCGCAACTAGCCTCGCTCCCCTCGCCCCGCTTCACAGCCGCCTCTACTCTCTGCTACAACCATACGTCACTCGACTCGAACTCCCGATGCTAGCCACGGCAGGGCATTCTGGGATACCGTCTGGTCATACGGTAGCGGATATGGGGACTTGGACGCAAGTGCGAGGAGAGATATGAAGGAATGCGGGAATGCCTCATTCTTCGTATCCTTCTGTTCCACGTCACTCTTCACGCCTCCATGGCATCATCGGGATGTCGAGCGCTGAGCTTCTATCGAGTCGTCGCCGAATCGAGGAGCGCGGAGGGGGAGGGAGGAGAGGAGAGGGCATGGCGTAGATGATGGCCCGGGAGAGAGAGAGGAGGACACCGGGAATCGGGATGCGGCATATGAAACAGCGCTGATCTTTTTTTTTTTTCATTTCAAGGTCCGGTCACATCCCATTTGTCCATTTACTTCTTGATTCCCGTTGCTGCGCCGCCTGTACTCTTACCATGCCTACCCTTCTGTAATTGTTCAGATAGACACCCCGCGTACCTGCACCGCCTTACTCTGCATTGCATTCTTCTTTGGTTCGCTGTTTTTTTTTTTCTTTTCTGTTATGTGTTACTTTATCCTTCGTTTACTCAAGGGACAAGTTGCGCGGGGAATGACAACGGTACTACTAGGGAATCATTGCGAGAGCAGGGGAGGAGGGGAGAGGAGTTTTCGGGATACCGATACTCTTGGACATCGCGGGCGTACATAGACTCTATGTCGATGCCACTGTTAACACTTCTCCTGCTCTCACGTACGCCCTAGTCAACGCTTTTCGCCTTGGATAAGTACTGTAAGGGTTGCACCCTTCCGGTGCGTGTATCCGAAGCACTCCTATCCCCTATCCACCCCTTTCCGGCCCTTCGGACTCGAACGCACATGATCCCGGACCTACGGAACGGTTGCGGACACACGTGATAACGGATCATCACTTCGGAACGACATATACCTTATCTCTTTTTCTTCTACCTTAATACTTTGATTTCCATATCCCCATCCTCTTCAGTTACCTCCGTTTTGCGTTTCGGACCATATTTACATATTTACATATGATTATCTTCGTACCTACAAAACACTCGTGTACTCGTAGCTACAAGAACAGATTTGATTTCCCCCCACTTGCAGTCAGAAGCCTGAGTCCGTCCGAATCCGCCTTCCTCCGTTGTCAGAGCTTTCCGCCTTCCGAGATCTAGTTGAAACTACGCCGTTGTCTTTCTCCTGCCGTCATTATCATTCTCCTGCCTTCCTCGTCGTACCTCGTCGTTCCGAAGCAAGCGTATTCGATCCGAGCGTTCCGGAGTCATTCCGATTGCGCATTAGCACGTTTCTCACACCGGAAGCACATTCTCTCACATTGCACGTCTTAGGTGTCACACGGACTTGTCCTGCCGGAGGCGGACCCTCGCATTGCATTTTAGTTTGACCTACTTACAGGTCTATACATATATTCACTACTACAGTACTGCAAGAAACAAAGCCTCCGACTCTGACTAGCAAGCATCCGGGACGATCCAGAGTTATATACTACCATCGGCAGGACGTCCCTCGCTGGAGCGAGGTAAACACGTGACGTCCCATCAGTATACTAGGCCGTCTGATGTAGACGTCACCCAGTATTCGAATCCGAATTCATTCTCGCCGATTCGTCTGGCGTCTGGACACCAAGCCGTGTTGAGGAGGACAGGTCCTCGTCGTGGACGCCGATGTACGTGGGGTTGAATCCAACCAACGAATAGTCTGCTCTATTAGTCTGCAGTCTTCGAGGTGCGTAGCTGTCGCATGCGATCGTGGATTGAGCTGTGATGGGTACAGTATCAATGCAGCGCGCGCCACCTGTTCATCTGCTACGGTGTGTGGCCCATCTGCCCGTCTCCGTTCCTTTTACTTTCATATGCCCATTTATTCCTCCTGTCCTTCTCTGCACGTCTCTCTTGTTCCTTCCCACTGATAACACCAACATCCTCTTTTCGCATGGAATCAGAGTGTGTCCTAGAGCAAGACATTGAATGCACGCACCACATGCTCATTAAGAAAGCGGGTGCAATCCTCCGAATTCCCAGATTCGACACAGAAACGGACATCGAGATGTGAAGGTGAATCATAATTGTGATCCTACCATTAGGCGTCTAGGCTCGCACATGAAAGAACCCATGTCCTCACCCGTTCTACCGTGAGCCAGACATTGCTTGTCCCAACGGACAATGTGCGCGCAACCGCGATATGAGCTACATCTTGTCCAACATACGCCGCTCTAGAAGCTATCACATCAACTTCTTCGGGAGTTGCGATTATCTCAGAGTGTATATATGCATCTGCCCAGTATTCCATTTCAACACCATTCCGGAGGAATCTATGCCTCTTTGGAGCAGTCGACCTTGCTATACAGCAGCTCTCTCTCACCTCACCCAACGCCTCGCAATATAGCGAAATAGTTGCTCCGGGACACCGCCTGTCATCAAATTTGACCCGTATCCCTATGTTTTGCCACACTCCTGTCAAATCCTACAGGAGTGAAACTCAAATTAAATAACGACCTTCAATATACGAGGTGTAAGTCGTACTTGAGCCAATCCAATTATCAGCCCTACGATCTCTGGGTCCTTGACTCCGTACTCACACAATTCCGCTCTCTTGGTCATAATGCCGAAGACCCATAATTCAGACTGAACACGAGCGGTTGGAGGTAGTCATAGAGAACGTAGAAGAGTGGAAGATAGTCGTCCGAGCAAAAGAGCTGTAGCGCGGTAGCGCTCACCTCTCGTTGCTTCACGAGAACCACGCCTCAAACGATGACCACGCTTCCAAGATCTCACGACTGTCATACTTTACTCAAGCAATCAGATTGCATTACCATTGATGGGGGCTATTCATATACATGTAGAGACCACCTTCTCGACTGCCAGCGCCGACCGCATACCACGCCTCCTTCGAACCTCCCACTCGTACGATCTGGTCTTCCAACGAGGTGGCCCGCATCCACGTAAAGCGTCACACATGGGCGAGGAGCCAGCGCCTCGAGTCAACATAGCCATGTTCCCAACAAGGCAAAAAGTCGACTAACAGCCGTATCATTGGCACACCACCACACGCGGAGAAGGGCAGGCGTGGCGTGTGTGATACATGGATATCGAACCCTCCATAGGCGCCACGGCACGCTCATGACCCATGGCCAATGGGCTGTAGAACCGCCCAGTGCGAATCCTTGAAAGGTCCAGCGTTTGGCGGTGCAATGCGACGATTCATTGGCTGTAGCGACTGAAGGATTCAGAGTTGCAGTGCCGAGTGTTGGCATCGGTGGTAGGACGGTGAGATATCGGCAGCGTTCGGTGGAATTCGCGATCTCAGAATTGAGGGTGCCTGCCCATTCCATTACTCCGCACCAGAATTTCAGCGGATTGCTGAGCAGCTTGTGGCAAGTGCGCGACGAAGTATAGGTACGTAATTCGATGCGGTGATTCTTCCTTGTCCGGCGTATGAGCGTTGAGAGAGGCGCAGGAGGCGCAGAAGGAAAACAAGGAATGCGATCAATTGACAGTTAACGGTTGTCAGTCTACGGGTGGACGAGCTGTCCTCAATATGCACGATGAGTGAGGTGAGGGCAGTTGGAGAGGAGCACTCCAAGGGGCCAAGGCATATTTGCGAGGCCGGGTGTATCGACTGCATATGAACGCGAACTGGGAGGATGCCTGGAGAAACAGAGTAACAGCACTCGAGAGGGAGAGCAAACGGTCGATGGTGCCAAGCTGGATAGCGTGAATGTGATATGTGGAGGGCGGGTGCGGGAGGGGAGAGGTGTTGAAGCTTGAAGAATGGAGAGGAGTTGAAGATTGGCCAGGGCACGCCGCCGCAAACCGACGGAGGAGTTGGGGTGATTCCTGAGTGCATGGAACGGGCGACGGTACTAGATTCAAACCCGTGATCCACAGAAACGGTTGAATCCAGAGGATACATGGACAGCGGTTGGCGGGAGTAGTAGGTGGCGAGGAGTAGGAGAGAGGAGCGTCCTAGTGACGAAGGCGTCGCAAACTGACGGCCAAACCGATTCACCGAAGTTCTCGCAGGCTTTGCAGAGAAGATGAGCTTTAGGGAGGGCTTTGCTTAAGTAGGTGTGTCGACGAGTGGAAAGATGCCCGTGGCAAGATGAGTGGGGCTCATATCTGGGCTCTTTAGACGCTAGGATTAACGAAAATTTACACTGGCAGAGGAGTCGACGGAGTATTCATACCTTGGACACCATAAACCCGAACTGGACACTCGACGAGTCCAAAAAGCTCGCTAGGGCTGACTATCCACGAACGCAAGGCACGTGTTACACGAATCTGCCAACGGGCACGAAGAGATCTCACTCCCACCGTCTTCTCTCAGATAATGGAACACCCCTCTCGCCGTTTTGAAACTTCTGGAGGTGACGAGTCGTGAGGGTTGGGGGAGCCGGGGCCTGATACATGTTAGAAAGGAAGGTAGCAGTCTGCGTAAATATGCTAGCCCCTTCGTACACCATCGTTGGCAGAGGAGTGCGATCTGAGAGTTCGGAGGACGGACCTCAACGCCTTCATTGAGGGAGGTCACTGAAGGGACTAGGTGAGAGCCTGAATGGTATGTTCCAACGCGTCTTGGAATATATGAAAGCACTCACAAAAAGAGATGGTGGTTCGCTTTGAAATGAGATGTCCGGGCCGGCTGCATCCGATGGCCCCTTGTCCAGACTCCATTGAAACCTCTCACCTCACAGTCCCAGAGTCCTTCGCCACACTCGAACTTCACGAAACACACAAAAGATGGAATCGGATACTCAAGTTGCGCACCAATGTCTGCCCAGGAGCACTCAAAATTCGGCGACTGCTGCGGCGATCAACCTCTCAGATAAACGTGCACCACACACTTCGTACTTGGTGCTGGAAATATCTTGTTCGGGAGGAGGGGAAGGAGGGGGGCTCTGAGAACAGGGGGCTCTCAGAACGGTGTGCCTTCGTCGGTGAGCCGGTCATATTTAGCGCTCCTGCGACCGCCTGGAACCCTTTAGTGACTAATCGCAGTTTTTCAACCTCTTTCGGCGCTGGCCCAACACTGGTCTCACTCGTAGACAGTCATGTTTGGCGCTACCTACACTCTCGGGCGTTACCAGTGACATGTTGACACCCAGCCTTTCGCGCAGTCTCAACAACACGAAGCCTGGTCTACGTACCGTTTGACAGACATCCCCGTCGTCATTCCACCTCAATCCACTCCAGGCGCACCGCGGCTCCCCACCTTACAGCCTCCTTCAACGCTGGATGTCGTCGGTACACATCCGTCCTCTCAGCGCGCGGAACTCGTCCAACGTCCACCTCAACGCTGTGCCTCATCGCGCCATCATGGCATATGAGATACTTTCTACCCTCTCGCTTCCGCTGAATGGCGCTACCCACTATTGCTATTCCTTGCAGGTTCAGTAATTTAGCAACACTCTGTTGTGGAATAGCACGACTGGGTGGTAGCAAGTGGAAGTGAAGATGATGGGGAAGGCGTTGCGAGTGCGGGACATGCCGATTGGATCCCAAAGTTGAAGGTGTCGGCGACGACGGTCGCTCCGTATGCGTCTCTCCAGGGGCAGAGAGCGTCGGCTGATATCTAAGTATGCGACATAAAAGAGGAGGTCGAGTTCTGCCGCACTCACGCACTGTGCCTCCATCGAAGATCACAACAAAGCCGGAGGGATGGGTCACTTCTATCTACCCTTTTTTCTACGGCCCCTAGCTCGGCTTTTGCGGCTGCCTGGTCCCCTCTCTCAGCAGCGATATCAGGCTATGATTGCATGGGACATCCAAGTTTCGCGCCGTGCTTTGATAGCGGAAACGTATGAGAGGAGCGGATCAACACCCCGTCGAAGTCGTCTTTTCATCACACGAGCACTTCCAGCAGCTAGCACCACATTCTCGGCACTGCCTGCGTGATGTGTCTTCCGTTC
This sequence comes from Pleurotus pulmonarius, assembly GCA_012980535.1. NCBI lineage: Eukaryota > Fungi > Basidiomycota > Agaricomycetes > Agaricales > Pleurotaceae > Pleurotus > Pleurotus pulmonarius. The sequence goes on along the minus strand of SJKF01000012.1, from coordinate 489,195 downwards.
CCTCGACTCCGCTCCCAGAACGCCTTTTCTCCAAGCTACAGACCTCTATTACCCAATCTCAAAGTTCTGACGCGGTCCTGCCTACCGCTGAACGTTCTGAACTAGCGACTGGGTACCTGTACGCAAGCACGCGGGAATGCCCGACTCTGTGTATCCCCTTGCCCCCCTTCTCTATGTTCACGCTTCTTTGGGATCGTGAAGATATCGAGCGCTCATCTTCTCTCTAGTCGTCGCCGAATCGAGGAGTGCGGAGGGGGTAGAGAGGGAGGGAAAGGAATCAGAGGCGAAGGATGACGTTGAGTTTACTCTGAAGAAATCCAATCAAGTTAATGGCGTTGGAAGGACGGATGTTCGCGCCGGCGACATCCAATGCCATGCTCCGCTCTCCCGCTCATGGTCAGCTTTGTTCTGCGCCGTCCCTTGCCCAAAGTCGAGCCTCACATATTGCGCTATGTGACGATGAGGTATATACTCCGAGAAGTGAAACCGCTTTCCAAGGACTCACCTTCCCAAAGCACTCACGGACCTGTACATCTTCGTCACTTCGTGCTATGATCTGGCGTAGGGGGAGCAGAAAGGTGGAAGTTGAGGGGAATGTTATTCCTTTATCGGTAAGTTTGTTATGGTACGCACTCGTCAGTTTCAAAAACTGTCCAGGCCTGTTCAACGTCGGCTTCTGATGGTCCTCTGTGCGCAGGAGACATGCGCAGACGGCGGTCCATGGTGTCGGCAACCAGCAAGAGGGGTGAGTCAATATCTCTCCATTGCATCGCATATCTTTGACAAATATTCTCTCAAAGTCCGTAGTCGATGCCCTTGCCCACGGTTCTTGGACACAGGGATCACTACGTATGCTGTTAGCTGAGCCACACTTCGCTAAACAATGAAGACCATAGTCACGCGTAGCTATCTGCATCTCGTCGCATGCAGTTTGATACTAGGCATATGTGTTGAATCTGGCCACCTTTGAATTGGACACCCAGAAATCATCCTCCGTTGAGCGCAAGGGGAAGTCTGCGGAATGCTACGCGCCGTTGTATTGTCTGCAAATTATGTCAATGTTGCGGAACTTGCAGACGGACTTCTGGACAACTAAATTCGGTTTGGCTGCTGTCACACCGCAACATAGAATGTCTAACATCTAACCTCCATCACACGCTCGGTTGAACATACCCAACACAGGCCGCTTGGGACTACACGTGTAGGTGAACTGCCGCCCTACCCCCAAAGTCGTCTAACAGCCGTCCGTGTCTATGCTCCGCAGGGTTTTAATTCGCTGGGTGCGACGTAGGTGATTGGCCAATGTTGCTTTCTCCCGTCATGGCCACTTGATGTGTCCTCCCACACCAAGGGGACCCCACCAATTATTTGTGAACGCCTGAAGTTATGTGGCGCAGGGAGACAGCCTCGCGGGATCTACCAATTTAATCGATGTCTAACTCGCTTCCCGTACATCTTCATACGCGGCACAGAGTTCTACTGGAAGGAAGGTGGTCATTGAGTATCCAAATGTGGATACAAGGCCTGTTCACCTATAAAACAGCGCGTCTCAATCTCTCATCCTTCACTCGAACAACTCAGTCGTTCAAGTACCCAGCCAGTTGTCTACAGCACCTGTTCAAACACCCATCGTAAATATGTTCTTCAACACCAAACCCATTGTCTTCCTCGTCGTCTTATCTGTCATCGCTACCTTTGCGGCCGCCACACCCGCCATGCTCGCTCGCGGCGGCGGCGGCAGCTCCTGTGCCCCCTCTACCTCCCTCAAATGCTGCGACCACGTCGGGACCTTCAGCGAGGTCTCCCCCTACATCAATCCCCTTGATCTCGTTGGGATAATCGCCGCCCTCCTGGGCCTAGTCGGGCAACTCTTCACGACCGTCACTCTCGGTCTCACCTGCAGCGGCATCGATATCGGAGGCTCTTGGTGAGTTTTTCTGGCTCGTGGAACTTGCAGGAATAATACTGATTCTCTCCGTAGCAACTCACAGACAGTCTGCTGCGAGAACGTCGTCTTCAGTAAGCATTGCCATATACATCCGCTTTTATGAGTCAAGGGGCGTGCTGATGTACTTGTTTTGTAGACGGCCTCGTCAATGTTGGATGCACCGCTATTGACATCCTCTAAGCCCTTTGCATTCGGCGGAGCAAATTTGCAGAGAGCTTCGCGGGAGGTCCTTGTGGATATATGAATTCTACAGTAGCTTCTATTGTTTTGTCGTTTCGTGATTTTGTATGTGCCTATGAATGTATCGTCAACAAGTGTTCACATTATGAAGGTCGACCATACTAATACTCTGCGTGAAGCCCTCAGTCGGTGGGTAGTATGATGACTAGCAAAGACATTTATGCGGGCTACATAAAGGCTCAACAACCGTTGCGTATTCCCACTAGGCCTCGTTGGAGAGAGGAAGCTCGCATCCTTTTGGCGCATTTGTAACGCCTCACAACAACCATCATTAACGACCATCCAATTCGAGCCGTCCACATACGTGATGAAGGTGGCGACGAGGGCGCCAGGACCCCCGATGAAGTGCCAGACTCTGTGCAGCACGTACACCAGGGACTCCAAGAAAACGGAGGTTCGGGCCGGAAAAATCCGGGACCAATCACTTCACCTACATACCTCGACGATGCCCTCCGACAACTTCTTCGCCAAAGGGAACACGCAACCTTGCAAGAAACGACGAGTTATTCACTCAAGGAATCGAATCGAGCACTATTATACCACATGTGTTATTCCGGGTTGACTTGCCGAAGCGCTTACGGGCTCGCATGTCTTCAACGCATCTGGGACCACGATCTCTATGGGAGAAATGAAGGAGCGAGGGCGCGCAGAATGGAGAATCTGAACTGGTTAGTTCGACATCCCATACTCTTGTTATCACCTAACCCCTTTTCAGGACGGTTGTCATTGACGCCTTCCGCTGAGCCTCAGTGGCACGAGTAGGTGTGCCACAAGCGTCATGATACTCCGGGGCAACGCTCCGCGCAGCTCAACCCAATCTTCTGATGGATCGAGAACTCGCAGATAACTGCGCACGGTTTCCCATGTCGGCCCTTGGCTTCAACTCAACATTCTTCGCCAACACCTCACTCAACAGTGAGCCCGTCCCCACCACGTCTGTTCATCCCCATACCATCTTTCCTCGACCCATGTTGTATTCGACACACACACTCTGTGGTTCGACACCATATTCCCCGATCTGCGAAGCTTATACATTGTCCGCAGCAACGCCCACTTTGCTGGACGTTACCCATAAGATACCCACGCGGGCGAATTCAGTTCCGCTTTATGAAAGATGAATCAACGAATTCCGGATGCTACCTTCCATTGGCATCGCTCGAAAATTGGGAGATTGGGAGATGGAACCCCGTCAGGCCCGCGACTTGCTGCTAGCTGGAGTAAAGGGGGGACGTACTCGCTTCTATGAGTACCTTCGATTCAAGGAGAGGAAAGGAATCGAGCGTTGGCGGGTAGTCGGCATCAGAGCGAGTCAAAGTGCAGTTCCATTTCCGCGTTAGATGGCCCCTTGCCGGCGTCCAGCGGGAGTAGCTGGTCGGACGTTATCTATGTCTGTATCTACGAGATACAGCTCTCCGGGAGGGATCTCTGCGCCCGCAATAAGCTTACGATATGTAGGAGAATAACGATGTAGACGCACCATCACCGCCTTCTCATTGTCGCTACTGGCGTCTCCGGCTCGCCATGCCCTCCATTCGGGCACCAACGCTCTGCGCTTCATGTCAAGTCTCCCGCTGTTTCCTCCCATGCCTCAAGGCCGCCGCTCCGTAGCATCTACTGCAACTCGACCACCGAACGTCTGCCATCATTCGGAACTTCACAAAGGATCTGACATATCGTTGGATGTTCCGAGCCAGCGACTGGGCTTATGCTGTACGAGCGTTTGAACGCACATATACGGACGTGTACGGGAGTGCGACCGCAGGCATGAATGGGTGTGAGGATGCGGGAATGCCGGTTTCTTCTCGTTCCCCTACTCCACGGTCTCTATCTGCATGCATTCTTGGGAGCATCAGGACGTCGGCGACTGGGTTTCTATCTAGCTCCAAATCCAGACGTCCTGGAATTGAGGAGCACGAAAGGGACTTCGAGGGAAGGGGAGTGGAGAGGTGATAGCGTACACGACAGTCCGGAAGAAGGGGAGGAAAACACCGAGATGTGGCGTACGAAACTTTTTGTTCAAGGTCTGGTCTACGCCCCTCTGTCAATTTACCTCTTGATTCATTTTCTCGTTGCTACATCGGATCGACTTCGACTCCAGCACCCACGAACCCGCGAGCTCGCTCCTTCGTGGATGACCAATGTCGATGACGTGCCACCCTATCTGTACTTGTCCTCGCCGTCGAATATGTATCAAGCATTCTCTTGCGCGTCCACACCTCTCCTCGTCAGTCAGGAGTTCCATAGATGCTGGGGACCATCCAGCCGCATGGGTGTAGCGACTCATCACACACATCGCATGCGTTCTCAAATAGAAGAGACTCTAGGTGGAAGAACTACGGTGACGCCTGCTGCTCAGCGCTGAATCGTTGATGCAACCTGTGGGATCCCACACGAATGCGAACTCCCGGCACTCCAGCGTTTTGATGAGCGGGCGGGGTGATCGTGTTGAGGCTTCTAGTGCCTGCGTAGTCGGGTGTGTTGATGTCCATGCGCCATGGTGTTTGAGCGGGAAGGTCAAATAGGACTTCCGAAGAATCAGACGCTCCCCCCCCAGCGATATCCCCATGACGGACACTGGGTTTGGCAAGGGTGAAGCGGAGCACAAATCGGGATCCTACTGTGTTTGTTGGCTTTCAGCGCCTCAGCCGCACGACTCCCAAGTCCCTCGTATCTACCGACGTATCTACGTCGGCAGGCTCGACGCCAACAACGTAGGTAGGATTGAAGATTCGACACCTCGCTCGACTCCGCCACTGCCAGGGGACTCTTCGCGGGTACACGATGCACTTCGCCACGAACGCACCATACTATGCCAAATTCACCGCGCCGCCACTCCGTATAAGAACTCAAAAAAGTCGGCCACCCATACATCGCCTGCTCGCCTGCGGCCAAAACTGCGAGATTCCGACACTTGTCGCCAAGTGAGCTGAGCTTGCGAGCGAGAAGACAAATGCATGCATCATGCGAGTGCGACAGAGTACAGAGTACGAGGACGGTGTAAGGGAATGCGGACACCGCAATGCCTCGGTTCTCGAAGGCCCCATCTCCATGCACCCGCATCTCCGCCGAAAAGAAGCGCTCAAGGCTGGCCTCCCATCTCCTTCTCCGTCCCCGAGAGGAGGGGAGGAGACGAAAAGAGGAAGAGAGGGAGGGAAAGAGAAGAGGCAGGGCGAGGAGAACACTGGCACTGCGGGCTACTGCGGGACACGGAACAGCCCGATTTTTTCGTTGATAGTCAATGCTGCCTGTCAATTTACCTCTTGGTTTGCGATCGATCATCTATGCAAGACTTGTCCTCGGACCTCTTCTAAGATTCTTCGAATATCTGCTATCAATGTGTACTTGAATGATTCTTCTTGTTGGCATTCTCCTTATCGTTCAACCCTCGTAACCCGTTGTATATATTGCACCCCCTTTCCTTCGTTCTGCTTACATGCGCATACTTACATCCGCTTTAAAAGTTCTCGGCCCTCCCTCTTGCTGTTGGCTCGTTTCTCCCCCATCTTACCGCCTTCGGCCATTCAAATATCCACGCGAAGTGGTTTATTAGGGCTGTTCAATTCTAACTCGTCTCACTTGCTCGCGTCTCACTTGCTCGCGAGCACGCAGGGTCCTGCCTGATATGACATTAGTTTCCCTTTAGGATTGCTTTGTCATTGTCTGAGTTCAGCGGAGTCTAAACACGCAAAACGCGTCCACCCAGTGAGATGGTGGTCCTGAGCGGGCAAAGGACTCTGAGGATGGAGAGGTACGTGCCAGATATGCCCCTATCCCAACAAATAGGCTAATGGCCTTCCGTAGAGTACTGTTTGCTCACTGTTAGGATCCTATGGTCGCACCTCCGGACGAATCAGGCGGCCCCCAGACAAGAAATCAAGTGACCTGGTACGCGTTTGGGGAAAATTAAATGGTAAATGAGGTGCGAGTTCTGTTTCCCATTGTGTATTCGCTTGAACTGACCATTTTACTTCCTGCAACATTCTGCTGTATATCCGACAGGCTTCCCAGACTCAACTACACATTCACACTCAGACGGCTGGATTAGGCAGGACCCTGCGTGCTCGCGAGCAAGTGAGACGCGAGCAAGTGAGACGAGTTAGAATTGAACAGCCCTATTTGTATCTTCTTTATGCTCCACGATGGCAGCCCGACATCCTGTTTGCACTCAGGAAATACGTCGTGGGAGGGAGAAACTAACCTGAGCGACCGAGTCGGGCACATTTGCCCCTTTGGACAGCTCGTCATCCAGTACGTCTGCAAGTTATATATTACACATTCGTTGGCTGAGACTCATGCCTTGCAGCGCCTGCGTCTTCCCACTCGCTTGCAGTGAACTGCGGACCTGCACCGGCACGCCAAGTGAATTCAATGCACGGTGTACCATGATCGCCCTCATATATCTAGGCTCGCAACGGACAGAGCCTCCGTCACCAGCCAATATCGCTCACTCGCTCGCCCGCCCACACAGAACTGCGATGCCCTGGGGAAATCCCAAGGAGACAGAGTCCTAGTACCTCCTTGTCCCGCTGTGTCGTCAGCACCTCTACAGACCGCGATCGTCCCGGAGCGCGTGAGTGATGCACGACTGGCTGCGGACACTCTACTGGACATATTTAACGTGTACCATGCTTCATGATGCACCCACGTGTTCCGATCTTCGAGCTCTCGCATCTCAATTGCCCAGGACCTCCTTAGGTTGCCCTGTACCCGATACAATGATGTGATTCCCTCACGGCCCTCCGTCACGCGCACAGCTGAGTCTTCCACGACGGCGACTACGCCCCATACATCCCATTGGTGCAAGACGCGGCGGTGGACCAAGCGGGGGATCTTCCTGAGCCCTTCATTACTTTCCCGGCCTGCCTCCATGCTACACTGCCGCAGGTGGGTGGGCGCAAGGCCCTGGGCAGGCTTAGAAAGGATTGCACTCCAATTAGACGAGCGAGGAGGTAGAGTAGCTGCAGGCGCTCAAGGCACAATCACGCTGGAGGGAAATTTCTTGCATATGTATTACATAGTGGTAGGGTATGGGAATGAACAGTTTAACAAAGTTGAAAACACCACACGGAGAGGGAGAGACGGCAGCGAGAACGAGCAAGAAGGCGACTGCGGTATATGTATTCTCAGACCCCCCCTCGTGGTTGTACGTACATTTGCCCTATAGATCTAGAGTGCGGATGCGAGGAGTGGAACAGTTTCAGTATGACCTGGGACGCGACACGCGCGGCTGTACCCGGCGACCGACTCCTCCCTGTCATTCTGCTTGTGCTTGCAGGAGTGGGGGTCTCTCGTCGTTTTTAGCAAGTCATCAACTCAAAGTCATGTACAGCGCCCGCAATTCGGCCTCACCCTCATGTACTCAACAGCATCGGTCATTCTTTATCTTGCTGGCGTTTGGCTCTCTCTCAGCCTGATCTGCTTCTAACTTACTCAGGCGCGGCCTTGGGCACGAGTTAAATAAGAACTTCAGGCAGACGGCGGGGCTGTATTGCATCGGCGACCCAGTTTGACCCAGCAGGTTCAGCACGTCTCTCAATCACTATCCGTTTACAGAATCAACAGACCAGGTATCACATCGCTTGCCCTTCGCTGTACACGTTATCGCGCCTGGTGTGTGGGGAAACTGTCCATTGTGTCGGCCCGCTTCTTGTCACCTTCAAATGCCGGGTTGTTTCAGCACCCTGAATAGGTCTATGCATCACCGACCCATGTTCATGGGGCTTTTCGTTGTTGATCTCTCTCTCGAATGACCGAATAGCCGAACTAGTGCGTCGACCTGACTCTCCACAGCAACATGGTGCGGACAGCGAGAGGGCCCCTTTAAGACTTGGCAAGATCATGCGACAGCAATGTATCCTGTTCGTCGATTTGGCAATCAGTCTATCTCTCGAAATACAAGCATCGCACTCGGCTCTCAAGTCCCCTTCCCTCTTTCGACTTCGTCACACCCGATTCCATGACATCGTCGATATTGAACTACGCTGGTCACAAAATACACGTCTAAGAGTAGGAAGAATGCGGCCTCCCAACGAGGTAAGTCTTTCGTATTCATGGGCCAAGTACGATCATCCGGCTGACAGCATACCTATATATGTTGGTCATCAACCTATCCAGTGATGTAGACTTTGGAAACTGTATACCATCCATTGGTCACACGTACCCAACGCAAATGAATACGGGCTACAAGGTAGCATATATGTATAGGGTCATAACTGATTATCTGTATTTATGATTACTGTATGTATGCAGAAGAAGCGGGGTATAGATAACACAACCAACGACCATCCAATAAATTGATAATACTACTAACTGAGGAAATTGAAAATTTGAGAAAGCCCTCATGTCCCCAATATAAATATGGCATTTGACGCTGTCGACGTTCTCTGGCCCGGCGAGTGGGCCCATGCATTGACGATTCTGCTTCCTGAGGCCGAGGCTGGAACGAAGTAAATGAGGGCATCATGGGAACTACGATTTTGATCAGACAGGATGCTGGATGAGAAAGACAGAAATTATTGAAGATGATCACTTGATACTCACTGGTGGTGACATTGCCAAGAATCCCATGGATGGGAGGCAGTAATATTCCGGGCATGACGGCGACCAGGCCCACCATATGCATGCGGGGCACATTGCCCACGGTGAATGTGTCCAAACGCTGAGGAAAATTACGGACAACGGTGACGGCGATGGGGCCTCGGTTGGGCTGTGATGAAAATGTGCGGTTGCGGTCCTGAGATTCGCCGCTGGAGGATCGGGAAGTAGCGGAGCGCCGGCTATATGATACACGACGGAAATTCGTCACACGCCTTGAGATACGGTAATGATGAACCTAGTACAGCATAGAAGATGTTTTCAAGCAACATACTTTTGCTCAGATACAGTAGGGGCATTGTCATGGGGCATTGGAAGGATCTTTTCGCGGAAAATAGTACTGCATGCTTCGCTGTGGACACTTGCAGTAAAATTCGAGAGGGAATCTCTCGGGCGACGTACCACTTTATCCACGTGTCCGTCACGGTGTACTCCTTGCCACATTGAGGGCAAGGATGCTGCGAACGCGCTAGGTATCGAGATATGATGACACCGACATCAAAGATTGCCCCCGGTTTCATTGCGTCCAAAAAGCGGTTTTCTGTGACGACATGATTGTCATCGAGACGAACCATTTCCCAGTTTCCCCCAATAATATATTCACTTGCGGGTCCATCTCGAAAATAATGTAGAAAGATGACCCCTATTACCTTGCTTGAAAAGCTAGGTCCCCCATGTTCGAAAATCGCCCGATTTGGGGGGGGGGGGTTGACCAGGGGTCAGGGGCTATGAAATAAATATGTTTCTCTGCTTTTTCGAAGGTTGGTATCGTTTTTGAGTGTGTCAATAATGTTAGATGTCGAAGTGAACAGTGGAAGAGTCTTCCGGCACCTCGCTGCGCGTTGGCATGTCTTCCGTTAATTTAGTATATACATTTGAGTCGATCCATTAGAGGTTGTGTATATTGTACATCTGTAGTTTTACGTTACAAACTCGCCCACTTCAAACAGTGTAATATCAGCCAGCAGATCGTCTGAGGTACTCATGAGCGCGCGTCACAGGCATGGAGATGGTGCCTACCCTCGCTGACGTGCTGTCTTCCGTCGCCTTGATCCCAAACTTGAGTAATGTCGCTCGATGCCAACGATGGATCGTATATTATGCCTGTGCACGCCAAGAGCTCCCAGCAGTCGTTGTCCTTCACCGTGAAGATCTTGAGGCTTGTTTGGCCTACCATTATAGCGAAGACTTTCGTGGCCCTTATAGCTCCTGGACGACACTGAGCGTTGTATGATACGATGATGGCTTATCGTACTTACCTCGCATCGACTGCCCGTCCATTGCGATGCGCTTCCAGAGGTGAGAGACGATGGTCGTTACTTTCCTGACATATTCTTTGTCGCCGCCATGCCAGAAGACGGAGTAGAGATTTGAGACGTTGCCTTCCCGTGAGTCATGCTGCTCTGCAAGTTGTGAGTGGGAATGGGAATGCGCGCTGTTTCGGTGGGTGCGTACCTTGGAGCATAATGAACTTTGATGTCATTGTGACTGATGATCGCGACGAGCTGTACTGTGTGATATACGCGACGCAACCGGTGTGGCATTCAGCATTGTTCTACATAATAAATGAAACAACCTTTCTCTCGCGTTTACAGGCGCTGCATCTGGTGGAGCGCAACGAACCTGCACGCAACAAATCGCGTCATAGTTTCGTAACGGTTGCGTTGTCGAGTAGTTCGGGATTGTCGACATATTTAGACTTTTTTGTGCGTTCTTAGCTGTCGGCGCTCCGTTAACTGTCGACGAACCATAGATTCTGTGGTAAGGTCCGATTGGCACGCTTTCGTCACGCTTACATTGTTTTGAATCGAGGTCAAATTTCTTTTTCTTTCATATCGCGTCTTCAGTTAATATTTCCATCCTCGTTCGTTGACGATGATTGATGCAATTACTGACGCCACATAATTTGCACCCAGGAGCTCAGTCCCTGTCGCGCAATTGTTTCTCCTTCCTTCCAGATCCCCGTTCCAGATCGAGTATTGATCGACGACGCTTGCACCTCCATATCTCGGGATGAAGGCATAAACGGAGTGCGGCACTCGTGAGCCGATATATTTCTCCTTTGGTACTTATTATTGAATCCACGGGAGTTTCGATAGGCGACACGTAGACTCGAGACGCCACCAGTCCCGTGTTGGAGCGCAACCGATATGGTCATACAGCTTCAGGAACGCACACTTGTTTTGGTGAGAGCGCTTTATTGTTAACGTTTATGTCTCCGTTACTGCAGATCTATGGTACACGGCGTACGCCACCGTCGTCCGCGATGTAGTCGAAGGGCTTTCCATCCCCCTTTATTCATCATTGTAGGTGCAGAACAAAACGAGTGTAAACTAGTACGTTCCCGACTAGGTTCTTGATTGCAATGGCCGAGAAACGACACATGTCCCCTCTGTCGACCACTGATATCCCCCTTCCCTCCATGCCCCTGCATTCGAGTCCCACGCCCCCACTTTCGACGCGCCCTCAATGGTCAACTTGCTATCGTCTCGCTTTCGACGCACCCTGCTTGCGCTTAACCCTTAACTTGCCCGCGTTTCGAATCCAGGTATGTTCGTGTATGCCACCACGATGCTGCGTTAAAGGCTTGAATTCGAAGTGTGAGATACTACGTAGGTTCTATATTCAAGTTCACACTCACGTTTCCATCAAACTACCCACAGAATCCTCCCGCGATCAAGTTCGTTAATCGGCGGTACCGTCCCTTGATAGATGAGGCCCCCGACTTCAATGTCGGGCCAATCTTTCGGCCATGGAGGTGTGTGTCTCCAGTATTCTGTGTGCGTCTGTTTTCGCTGATTCCTGCCACTGTCCTTGTGCGCGATGACGGCGATCTTGAGTTCACGAGGCTCCTCCCGAAGCTCGAGCGTTTCAACATCGTGCTGAAGGGGGCTCAAACTCCAATGCCTGCTCGCTGCGCTGTGTGCCGTGGACGAGGTTACCGGCAGAAGATACAGTGCACATCTGCAGAGCCTGCGCTTGTTCCGCGTGCGTAGGCTGTGCCTCATGCCAAAGGATAGTGGGAACGAGCATCACCAAGAGAGTGGAGGGACGAGTGTAATTGGGGGGAGAGGGTGGTGATATCAAAGTCACTCATATATTTGCCGAACTTCCTGCACTGGAGGAATTCGAGGCAATGCGCGACGACGAGACATGGATACAGTTCGCACAGTATGGCTCGACGCGGATCGTCAAGTAGAAGAGCCATTCGGGCGACAGGCCTGCGGCTTCGTATGTAGGAGACAGGTGGTCCCATGGCTGGGAGGAGGGGGTGACGTCCGTGGGTCCAATGACCTCGCTGCGCTTCAGAAAGGTATGGAAGTGTTGAAGTTAGGACTTGAAAATATGCTTGAAATTTCGAATAGCATTAAACGGTATCACCCACGCCTATAGGAGATATATGGAATCAGAGTTCTAATATGTAAAGAGTAGGTAGAAAATATGCATATGCTATGACCATCTGACTTGTGATGCATGATTTCGTGTTGGCATTTGCTCTACCATGAGCTGAAAGTTCTAGGGCCAGTAAGTGCCTACAGTCTGATCCTGGATGGAACTCTAGCCACTCAAGCATACTCTAGCTACACCCGTTCTGCAGTGTGAACACCGTGATCATCATGTACCACAAGATGATACATATGGCTCAACAACAGTCACTAAACTATACACAGTTCAATAGTTCACAAGCAATCATAACGACAGGACACGTACACCAACATCAACATATACGTTACTTACCAGACATGACAGTCCATCCACAATGACTGTTTGCCGACAACGACTGTTTGCCGACAATGACTGTTTGCCGACAATGACTGTTTGCCGACAATGACTGTTTGCCAACAATGACTGTGTGTCGACAACAACAGTCCATCGACGACAACACAACAGTCCACTGACAAAGACGGTCCACTGACAACAACCATCCACGGACAACAATGGTCCACCATTGACAAAGATGATCCACTAACACAATAGTCCACTGACAATGACAGTCCCCCGACACAATGGTCCACCACCAAAAATGGTCCACCGACAATGACCATCCACGTACAACAACGGTCCACCACTGACAAAGACAGTCAACTGACACAATAGTCCCCTGACACAATGGTCCATTGACAGAAAGGTCCACCGACCCAATGGTCCACCACCGACAATGACCATCCACGTACAATGACGGTCCACCACCAACAAAGACGGTCCACTGACACAATAGTCCACTGACAATGACAGTCCCCCGACACAATGGTCCATTGACAGAAAGGTCCACCGACCAAATGGTCCACCACCAACAATGGTCCACCGACAATGACCATCCACGTACAACGACGGTCCACCACCAACAAAGACAGTCCACTGACACAGTAGTCCACTGACAATGACAGTCCCCCGACAGTCGACCAACAACAACCATTCACGGACAACAGTGGTCCACAGACAGCAATGGTTCACCAATAACAATGGTCCGCTGACACAGCAGGTCACCGACACAACTGTTTGCTGATGACAACTACCATAATGGCCACAAATGATCAGCGTAATAGCCACTAACAATCACTGTAATGGCCACTGTAATGGCCACCAATTACGACTGTAGCAGCCCTGCCCCCTTTAGATGCATTATCAAAAAGGCAACCACCAGTTGCTTCCTTATTGCAAAACTCGCCGAAGCTTTCCAAGAAATTCTTGATTAGATTGTAGTCGATACCATTGTCACCCTCAAAGTCCCCATCCTCCTCGGCATCACCCTCTTCATCTAGGACGGCCTTGAGTTCCGCTTCCATCTCCTTCTCAGTCCGCCATAATGCTACCAATGATCACATTAATGGCCACCTATTACGATTGTAGCAGCCCCATCCCTTTAGACACATTATCGAACAGGCAACCCCAGTCGCTTCTTTATTGCCAAACTCACTGTGGTTTCAGTCAACCAAGCTGATGCCCTTTTCATTCTTTTTCATGCATACTATGCATCAGCTGATGCCGATCAATGACCACAATGATGATGGAAGGCAGAACATGGGGCCTGTGCCATCAATCGATATTGATCATACTCATGCGCTTCTAACGGTGGACATCCAGATACTTGCACTTGTTTAGATGGGAAATATGCTGTACTCAATGGAATAAATTGACTATGACTCGTCCCTGGGTAGCCACCCATGCTCTAGTCGCCCCAAGAGGTTCCTCACAGACGCCAAGCACCCTGCTTGACGCTTGAAGCTTTCCAAGAAATTCTTGATTAGATTGTCGTCAATACCATTGTCACCCTCAAAGTCCCCATCCTCCTGGCATCACCCTCTTCATCAAGGGCGGCCTTGAGTTCCGCTTCCATCTCCTTCTCGGTCCACCGTAATGCTACCAATGATCACCGTAATGGGCCCCAATGATCACAGTAATGGCCGCCTATTACAATTGTAGCAGCCCCATCCCTTTAGGCACATTATTGAACAAGCAACCCCAGTCGCTTCTTTATTGCCAAACTCACTGTGGTTTCAGTCAACCAAGCTGATGCCCTTTTCATTCTTTTTCATGCATACTATGCATCAGCTGATGCCGATCAATGACCACAATGATGATGGAAGGCAGAACATGAGGCCTGTGCCATCAATCAATATTGATCATACTCATGCGCTTCTAATGGTGGACATCCAGATACTTGCACTTGTTTAGATGGGAAATATGCTGTACTCAATGGAATAAATTGACTATGACTCGTCCCTGGGTAGCCACCCATGCTCTAGTCGCCCCAAGAGGTTCCTCACAGACGCCAAGCACCCTGCTTGACGCTTGAAGCTTTCCAAGAAATTCTTGATTAGATTGTCGTCAATACCATTGTCACCCTCAAAGTCCCCATCCTCCTGGCATCACCCTCTTCATCAAGGGCGGCCTTGAGTTCCGCTTCCATCTCCTTCTCGGTCCACCGTAATGCTACCGATGATCACCGTAATGGGCCCCAATGATCACAGTAATGGCCGCCTATTACAATTGTAGCAGCCCCATCCCTTTAGGCGCATTATTGGACAGGCGGCCCCAGTCGCTTCCTTATTGCCAAAGTCATTGTGGTTTCAGTCGACCAAGTTGATGCCCTTTCCATTATTATCTATGCATACTATGCATCAGCTAATAACAATCAATGACCACCATGATGATGGAAGGCAAGGCATGAGGCCCTGTGCCATCAATCGATATTGATCATACTCATGTGCTTCTAACGGTGGACGTCTAGACACTTGCACTTGTTTAGAAGGAAAATGTAATGTACTCAATGGAATAAATTGACTATGACTCGTCCCTGGGTAGCCACCCATGCTCTAGTCGCCCCAAGAGGTTCCTCACAGACGCCAAGCACCCTGCTTGACACTTGAAGCTTTCCAAGAAATTCTTGATTAGATTGTAGTCAATACCATTGTCACCCTCAAAGTCCCTATCCTCCTCGGCATCGCCCTCTTCATCTAGGGCGGCCTTGAGTTCCGCTTCCATCTCCTTCTCGGTCCACCATAATGCTACCAATGATCACAGTAATGGCCACCTATTACGATTGTAGCAGCCCCGTCCCGTTAGACACATTATCGAACAGGCGACCCCAGTCGCTTCCTTATTGCCAAACTCACTGTGGTTTCAGTCAACCAAGCTGATGCCCTTTCCATTATTATCTATGCATACTATGCATCAGCTAATAACAATCAATGACCACCATGATGATGGAAGGCAAGGCATGAGGCTCTGTGCCATCGATAGATAATGATCATACTCATGTGCTTCTAACGGTGGACGTCTAGACACTTGCACTTGTTTAGATGGAAAATATAATGTACTCAATGGAATAAATTGACTATGACTCTTTCTTGAGCAGCCACCCATGCTCTGGCACCATGGACTGCAACGGGGATGTATCCCAACCAATATTACAGGCCTTAGTAGGCCACTTACCAAGCAACGTAAGGACCTTACAGCAATCCAGGCTGAAGCTGCTTTATTTGCTCCTACTTCAGCTATAGCATCAGCTTTATCAGCCTTTTCCTCTCCTATCAATACATCAGTGAGACTTTGTGGCAACAACAGAAAGTCGAGCTTATATAACACATATCTCTGCCATAGCTGCCGAGAAAAGACCCTTTAGTGCTGGCCCACGCATGGCAAGGATGATATCATAGTACAATCCTGAAATCTGCTGAGTAAGTGTTCAATCGATGGAAGTGATTCCCAATACTCACTCATGATCCGTGAACATTCTGCCTGTCAGGCTCCTGCCTGTATGGCAAACACCGCTGCTTTGTCCATGCTGAAGCTCCAAAGAACCATGCTAATACTGTAGAGAGTATCTCTACTGCTGATACTTCTCAGTAAATCCCTTGTTCAGATGGTCAAGAATATTCAGCCAGTACCAACAGCAACTCTAATGGTGTATTAGTGTTGCTTCTTGCTCATTTGATTGTTAAGTGCAATCAAGAGAATACTAATCCTTCCACTCTAGTAGATCTGCACACACCCAACAACATTCACCATCCCACCTGCCAACGGTTGGCCTGCACTTAAACAGAATGTCAAACTACAGGGCATCCAAGAGTGTGGGAAGGTTAGCCAGTAGCTAAAGGCAATTATATGTCCTTGCTCTCCTCATTTCTCATCGCCCATTCTGAGGAGCTGTGTATCCCGCAGGTCAGCATAGCATATGTCACTTTGCCAGTGTGGCTCTTAACACCCTGTTTGGGAAAGTCAAGAGAATTTACGAAAGATAAGAGAACCAGTCTGGGAAATATGAAGATTATGCCACAGAAAATGATTACAAAGCTCTCTTTCTTTGTGACCATCATTGTTCGCTGTGTCAGTACCATGGCAAACCTATCGCATGTTGCTCTGTTGTCACATCTCAATGATGATTCTGGTGCTGAAAGGTTAATACTTTTATACTTGCTGTATCAGCATACATTTCTGTTGCTCATGTCTTTACTACCAGCAGGAATGCTTCTGGCAAAATAGCATGTGATTCAGTCACCTATCCACCACCCATCTATTCGCCTACCAATCCCTTGAATATGGCAGGAAGTTACATGCCTTCCATTCGATATGGCAATAGAGAACCACCCTCTATTTCCATCCGTGCAACCCTCCATCCTGACTTTACACTTTTGCCACTTGGCCATCAACATCGCATCATATTTGCCACAAGTCCCATTTTTCGACAGGCATGCTTAGCCACTGAAACCAGAATTGGATGGGTTTCACAGATTATTGGACGCAATGGACGAGATTTCAAAGTCTTAGTGCATTGGTATAGTCGCCAAACAGGATTATTTGTCGGTGAACGTTACATGTGGGTAGATATGTGGTTGGTAAAAGATGGATGGAAGTTTGTTGTAAAAGAATGGAAACAAGCCGTCAAAAGAAAAATTGGTAGTTGGATTCGCTACTTTATTTAGAATGGACGATATAATTTGTTATGAGTAATAGATTGATGCTAAAATGGTGACAACCTTGTAAGCTGAACAAGCAATTCAACTTCGCTACAACCTTGGTGTATGCTTCTTAGTACAGCCACTCATAAGGAGGTTGTTACCCCTTGGAGATGCGCCACCATCAACAGTTAAATACTTATGGAGATAGAGCCACTAACCCTAGAAAGAAGCGGACATCTAGGGATTTACAGGCGATGTTGGCCCTGAAATTCAATTCGACGCACTTGGTAAGTAGAAGGGCTCTTTTCTTCCTGACCAACAACATTGTTCGACATCCTCATCTCACTTGTTGACATCCTCCTCCGCCATGTCTGCTGAAATTTCTCAAGACGTATGCGCAACCATGACGGACGCATCAAAAGCTCTAGTTGTAGAGACGCCATGCGAGATCACCGGAGGCAGCCTTACAACAATGGCACCTATAGTTCTTTATAGGCCACGAAGGCATCATCTCGAGTCTTCAACCGAGACCGCACCTCTTGTGGCTTTATGGGGAGAACCACTTGACGACATATTCAACACATTAAACGCTCTCATCGTCACTCCTGCCCTTGTACGCATGGGACATCCTGGCGTCCTATTTCTGGATGGCCTGGTGGATCCACGGATCAATGAGGCATTGGGGGAAGAGGCACAGCTTAACCGTACCACCAACGCATTCTTCATCGAAATTCGTATCTTTTACCCCGCCTGCGATGTCAACCCTATCACCATCGAGACAATTGTCGAGCCCTTCGAAGGGCAACTCCATGTCATTCCGACTCGAGGACCACTCTCGATGGAGAGTCTTGTTTTCGATCCTCGAACATATGGCTTTGGAGCCATTGTAGGTTTCTTTTCGAAGACGTCGGACGGCTACTACGTTAAAATCATCCTCCGTTTTAATAAACGCGAAACACGTGGAAAAGGGCAGCGAGTTGTAGAAAGAAAGGTTTTTGTGGCGGCATGGGTTCACCGAGATCATGTGAGTTTAGGAACTGAGGATCGTCGCTTGTTGCAATTGGACAGTTTGATTCTTAACAAGCCTGACATTGTTAAAATGCCTTTATCTACACGCTATGTGATACTCATTTTCCCTTAAAACAATGACTTGTTCTTGTACTTTCGTCTTTCTGCACTACTTTTTTATTGACTTATATATCACCTTTCTTTAACGATCCTTTTCATTATCGCATCATTATTGAGGCAATGTTACTGGTCTAGAAATCATTTTAATAGTCAGACTGACTCTAGTTTAATCGCGAATAGCTGTTTTTTTTGTACCATAATTACTGAACTGCCAATTTAGAAGGAAGTATACCCTTGAAAACCCTAGTATTCCTGGCAGCAAAGAACAGTCATTAATGAGTACGAACTGTCTGATCCACAGTGGCTCAAGGAAGACATATGAAGAGGGCATGCGTGCGGTACTAAGAGAGGGCCAATGAAACAGGGGGGAAGAATAGGGATTCCAAAAGAAGAAGGCGACCGTTACATACGCCCTCCCGAACAAGTCCAAGCTTGTTCAAATTAATGAGAGAGTTCTGCCGCATCAGTCATGGTAACATACCCGTTAGACGAGGTGATGACTGTAGTGGCACGCGGGGAGGCTCCAATGAAATGGCGGTTTCTTTTGTCTTTGTCCTTGGGTGGGAACATGTTATTGTTGCCATTTATGCGGTTATTACTGGACACGCACAAGACAGGACGTGTGCCACCAATGAATAAGAATGGCAATGTGGAAGGGTCTGCATTCTTTGTTCTCCACACTCACATTTACCCTTGAAATCTGCCCTACGCTCTGCGATTTCACACCTGCTGCATCGTTATAGATGCGCGACACATTATTGGTGTGCCTCACATGAGATGGGCTCCGTCCATTATTGTTCTAGTGGCGAGGAGCGGCGCGGTGGTAGAGCTGGAATCCGTCCAGGGTAGGGAGTTCCGGATTTGTAATACTTGTGTTTGTGTTAGGTCTCGGAGGACGTGCCCGTTTGATCATTGTAGGTGCGATACGCAGTACTGGCGTGCCTCTCAGGAGGTGGGCCCCTCCCAGTAGTGTTCTGTTTGCAAAGAGCGGCGCAGCCGTAGAACCAGAGTCCCCCTCAAAAGGTTTAGCGCGAGGCGTACAGTGAATGACGTATCGTCATTTGGCTTTAGGGCAGGGGGTGAGTCCCTCTCTATTAGTTTCGACGGCGAGGAGTAGCATAGTGCTAGGTCCGGAATTCATTGAAGGAGTTTACCGCGAGGTATATACGGAAAGTTGACGTAGCGTTGCCTGGGGTGTACGTTGGCACGAGTGATAAGGTATGTCTGAGCAGGGAGTTCCAGGTTTGCTTACCTCTGTTCCTGGTAGATATCGGAAGACGCGCCTATCGATCGTTGTAGGTGCGAGACGCGTTACTGACGTACCTGGCAGGAAGTGGGCCTCTCCCCATTTAGTGCTATAGTGGCAACGAGTGGCGCAGCATAGTGCTAGGTCTTGAAGGAGTTTATTGTGAGGTATATACGGAAAGTTGACGTAGCGGTGCCTGGGGTGTGCGTTGGCGTGAGTGATAGGGTATGTCTGAGCAGGGAGTTCCGGATTTGCATTACTTCTGTTTCTGGTAGATATCGGAAGACGCGCCTATCAATCGTTGTAGGTGCGAGACGCATTACTGACGTACCTGGCAGGAAGTGGGCCTCTCCCCATTTAGTGCTATAGTGGCAACGAGTGGCGCAGCATAGTGCTAGGTCTTGAAGGAGTTTACCGCGAGGTATATACGGAAAGTTGACATAGCGTCGCCTGGGATGTGTGTTGGCGTGAGTGATAGGGTATGTCTGAGCAGGGAGTTCCGGGTTTGCATTACTTCTGTTTCTGGTAGATATCGGAAGACGCGCCTATCGATCGTTGTAGGTGCGAGACGCATTACTGACGTACCTCGCAGGAAGTAGGCCTCTCCCCATTTAGTGTTATGGTGGCAACGAGTGGCGCAGTGGTGGAAGCAGATTACCTTCAAGAGGTTTAGCGCGAGGCGTAGATCAATCGACGTACCATTTCTCAAGGTGGCTGTTGGCGTGAGTGAGAAGGAGGAGGGAGTTCCGAATTTGCAATCTTCGCGTTTTTGGTAGACCTCAGAACCTGCGTGTCTGTGAGTTTTGTTCACTTTGTTGTATATGACGCGACTGAATCGCTGCCGCCAGCAACGAACAGGCGCGATGAGTAGGGTCGTTACATTCTGTCAGGTCCGATCCATCCCCTCGGTTGAAATCTAGATTGTCTTGACGGAGAAGGAGAGTAACGCCACTCGAACGGGGCCTGATGTTGATCACTTTAGTTGCTCCTGATGTACATATTATGTTCTGCTATCTTAACGGAACAATCCTGTCGTTGGGGACTCGTAAAAACTAATCTGTATTATAGGAGTCCCTACGAACAGTGTTATGTTTGTGACGATTGGGCGATATTGTGAACAGCTTACCTGCGGCAACGACATTGGTTTCTGCTATCTCTCGTTCCCAGAGCTGTTCGACGCGTGTAGTCTCGTTTGATCGTTCTGAAATCTTGCACGTACAAAACGACAGTTCCCAGTGGTCGTCGGCATTTGTTGTGAAGATGTGAAGTTCCGAGTCTCCAATCTTGACGACAGACTGCCTTGCGGTTCTTCCTGTTGCGCCGTTGCCCTCCATCCCTATAAGTACAATGTTAGTCGTTAAAACATGGAGTTTGGAGTGCCGACCACTCACCTACTGCGACAGCTTCGGTATCACTATCGTTTATCATATCTCCCCATGTTTGTATCGTAATCTTCACGACCTTTTGCACAAGTTCCTGATCTGGCCCGCTCCAAAAAACGCAGTATCTCTCCGTGTATTCCATGTTCGTGAAGTTTCGGGTAGCTGCTCTTCAGACGTCAAATTTAGTTATGAAGTACAAAGACAAAGCTCACGTTTGATCATGGTGAATTTTGAAGTCATACTGGATGGTTTGAGGAAGTTGGATTATGATTCCGTTGCCGGGTTTTGATGTCAGTCGTTGGCGTCAATCTCGGCCTGATTCAGGATCTTTGTCGCTCCACAATTCTATAATGATACCTTGCGCGTCGTCAATATGTTTCCCTGCACAACGGGACTTACGGTATGGTGCAAGGGTGCAAGGAACCAAGAATAGTGATATGCGATGTCGTGATTGAGAAGCGACTAAAGTGTGAACCGTGAAATAGGATTCTTGGTTTATTCGATTAGACACCATCGAACGATGCCTCGCCGTCCTTTCCTAGGTGTGTGTATGCGTGATTTTTTTTGTGCTAACTATTCATGTTGATTTTGGGCTAGACGATGAAAATAGCGAGGAAGCTCCTACCGGGCACTGCCTTTTGCTGACAAGAGGACCAGAGACCGTGGTCGCTACTAGGATTTGTCGTCTGCTTCGTTGGCATTGGCGTTCGTTTGTTACCTTGCGTGGTGTTGTACCCGGTGAGCTTGATGGTCATGCGAAATCTGTCTCGTGCCCATTTTTTTATTACCTGATTAGCCCACTCGTCTCCCAACCGTGTCGTTTCTGCGTGGAAGGTTGAATTCGCATTCAGCTACGCCCAGGGCACAGTGTGGTTCACATCTTCTCAGCCCTCTCGATCATGCCTTTTCGCGATTACGGGTCAAGTTCCTGCACGGTCTTCGCGCCGCCTATCCAATCCCTCACTGTTACCCAGGAGAATTGACAGTATAATCGAGCCTGCTGTGACCGTTGATGATTCATCGTCAGTTGGCGGCCCCCCTCCGTTAATGACCCCGAGCTCTTTTGGGGCCACAAGTGTGCCGACTTCACCGTTTGAGGCCAGTGTCGACGTCAGTTCCTACTTCACCTTTGAACCAGTACCCCAAGGCTTTGACTTTCAGAACCGAGGCCATTACTCGTTGTTTCGAGAAGTGGAAGCTTCCGATAGGGAGGTGGACGATGACGATTTAGAGACAAATTTTGTTTTTCTGTGTTGGTGATATACATCCTTTATTATAAATATTTTCAGTTCATTCCCCGCGCACCTTTCACACCGCTTGTTACGCTGTTAGTGAATTGATTGTGCTCCTTGTCCCTCTCGTAAAGCATTTTCGTTGTGAGGTTGAGCGCCGCTAGCCTCTTGTCCTCCGGTTCCAGATGTTGACTTGGATGTTCGGTTAAGAGCTGAGTTCTGAAACCTCTGAGTATGCGCAACGTGGAGCGTCCTCGAGATCGAGAGAGGGCAACGTAGGCGTGGAAAGGATCCATGGAATTCTTTGTCGATTCGTCGAGATCGACGATGACATATTCGATAGTTTGTCCCTGCGCTTTGTAGTCGGTGAACGCGTAGGCCGGTGTTAGGGCTAGTTGTCGACGTTTTACTGTTGTTTTTGCGCCCGTCGCTGTGAGGATCGTGAAACTGGTTTCGGAAGGGAAGATGGGTATTTCGTTGGCTTCTAACCCCTCGAAGCGAGGAAAGCTGCAATGATCGAGCTTGAAAATTACACAAGCTGGCGGGTAGCCTAGTTTCATAACACCATCCTCTGCACCCTGTTCATTCTCCCTCGAGTCAAGTACAATACCTGACACGGTACCCCTGCTACCGTTCGCCAAGTCGGACTCGGTTGCGATGTTTAAGAGGACCATGCCGCGCATTCCTATTGCAAGTTCTATTTGCACTGACAGGCGGCCTGTTTGCTTCAGCGGTAAGTTTGAAATGGCGAGCAGTTCTGATCTTGAGACTGGTCGTCGGTCTTTACCGATGGTATCCTCCGAGGGGCAAATATACAGAAGTTGCTTCGCTGATCTACAATGTTGGCGAACGGCAGCGGTATTCCATTTGTCTCGTACACTGTTTCTGGAGGTCACCAGTACTGCGTCTGACCAGGGTTTCTTCCTAAAGTCGGGCTTTTCGCTGCTGCCATCCGTTAGCACAAGAGATTGAACCATCGCGATGTCGTCCTTCGTGCAGCCCCCGACCCGGAGTCTGGTAAGCATGTCAGTCCATGCCGCATCCTGGACTCGCATTTGCTGGGTCAACGTCACAACGGTTGTGAAAGATTCAAATAAACGTCGCCCAACAGAAGGTCCCATTGTAGGTGAGTCAGGGTAGTAAAGTGCGCCATTCTTCATGACGGGGGGGAACTGGTGGAGGTCACCAAAAAGTAAGACGTTGATTCCTCCAAAGGCACTCATGTCACAAGTGCCCATTCGGCATTTAGTTTGGCAGCACACCTATGTCTGGTAAGATTTGTCGTTCGACGCAGTGATGACGGTCACGTACCTCTGATATCGTCTCCAGAAAGGACTTCGTGAGCATCGAAAATTCATCAATAATGAGATAGCGTGTTTCGGCGATATGTCGAATCCTTTTGGCCAAAGTTACAGCGCTGGACTGGGAAACAGACCCTACCTTCGACGTGACGCCGACGGCAGCCCATGAGTGGAGTGTCATTCCACCTATTCTTGTGGCAGCGACTCCCGAGGTCGCCGTTTTCGCAAGCCAAGATGAAACTTTTGACTGTTCCATCATCGTAGTGATGGCCTCTATCAGCGCTGACTTGCCAGTACCTCCACAGCCATCGACGATCATGAGTAGTTGTTCTGGTGTCTGTCCGTTAATCTGTGCCGCTATGTGTTTCTTGACGATGCTGAAAGCTCGCTGCTGCTCTGCATTGAGGAAGACGGTATTGCTGGCTGCCAATGTGAGATAGTTTTTTGCAGTATTCGCGAGTTGCTCCACAACTGTGAGGCCTGGTGGATCGTTGATATTGATGTGTTCGTTGATTTCCACCCCGGGCAGTCCGTGTTCGTTGAAACTGGGTCGTGCGTAATCCATCGAACCATCGCCACGCATGTAGTTACAAATGCGGTTGTGCCACTCTTCGTATGTTTGCATGTCTGAAAGCGACGCTATTTTTGCTGGATATGCCCAATCGGAGACATCACCTCGACAGTCGTCGAATACTCCAGCATTGAATGCGAAGAACATGGCCCTTGTCGCGAACCGTTCGTCAGCAGGCGTGTATACGGATCGTTTCGCTTCAGTCAAATCTTCGTCCGTTATGTCCCTTTCGTGTGTTAACATCGTGTGGTCTATCAGTTCAGAAGAGATCTCCTCTTCCATAACTTCAGTGAGGTTAGGCATCGGTCCTTGTTCGATGTTTGTAGGATCCCTGTGGGCGGCCTTGGCACTTGTGTGATAGTACTCCATATTGTCCATGATTCTTTGGAACTCTGGGGGACATGTCGTCATAAAGACGTCAAAGGCGTGTTCGAACGTTTGGCCTGCGGGCTTTAAGTCCTCTAGTCGCCTCCACGGCTTGAATAGTGCTAGCATCGATGCCCGGTAGATGTCCAGAGTGGATTTATCGTTTCGGCTAGGAAACCACCGCCCTATGAATTGCGGTAAGGTTTCGTGGCCTTCTTTTCTAAGTTTCCGTTTACTGCGACGAGGACTACCAAGGGAATAGTCGTAGAGATCGGAGGAATTTGTCGTCGATTGTGCTCTTACGTCGTATGTCTCGATGAAATAATCCCAGTAGTTGAAGTCTTCGAGTTCTGTCGGCCTCCAAATATATTCGTCCTTCTGGTCTCGAAGTTCTATATTCCGGGCACCCACATGCAAAGTAGTATGTTGCTCCTTGCTGGCTGTTAGTGATGATTGACGTGTTGGCTAGCACTTACCTCGCCTAATCGCAAATTCTGGGCGTGAGGATCTTCGAGACCTAGTCGCTCAATGTGGCTAACAGTCAAAGTTAGATATACTCATTGGTATAGGAACTACTATTTGGCGTACGTTTGGTTGCAAAGTTCCGGGAACGTGTGTTTCAGGCCAATAACGACGCTATCCCAATATATAACGGAGTAATGGTTCGAGATGTATCGGTCACCCCAACCCATGAGGTAACCTATGACCTCTGGCGCGCTAAACTCTTGGTCTCGATTCAACGCGTTCGCGCAGCGATTCAACATCTTTTGGTTGAGTTCGTCCACCTGGGGATCGCGAAGGCTTTGTTGAGAGTGAAATGCTAGTCGTCGAGCCAATACTGCGGAAGCATTGCTACTTTTTTGTTGTTTTTTGGTAGCGTAAAGAGTTATATACCACGCAATACCCCCCGTACTAGCAACATTGGTCAGAAGCTTGATGTCGTGGTTGCAACGTACACAAAGCATGAGCGTGTTGTTGAACGCTACAGCCATTTGATGGATTCTGGTCGGCCCCCACTCCCCTGTTTCTGCGACCCAGCTGTGTGCGGATCTCGCGAAGGGGGCGCCGCGTTTGCACTGCTCGACGCCTTTGCGAAAGCGTAAGCATCCATGCCCTTTGCACGAGTGTACTTGTAGCGACCGTGCTAATGTTTTGATCGAAGCAGCGGCACGATCTGCGAAGTCAGGCTGGCGCGGGTCGACAGGTCTGCTATACGAACAGGAGGAATTTTTGGGTAGTTGTTCTATCGCCTCGGCTGATAAACCTCCAATATCCGCGGTTATGTTTTGGGCAATCCAACGTCGTACTTTATGTCGAAAAGCCTCCGCTGATAGCGCGTCCGTCATCTCCTGTGACGTGGGTGCGTGCGCCAGCCATAAAAGAATGTGGAGATGGAGCATGCCTCGGCCCTGGGCTTCTACCGTTCCAACATAAGACTTGAGGGTCCCTAAAATACCCTCTTTGCGACGTAAACGTCCAAGGGTGTTTTTCTTGTTTTCTGAATAGAGCCCAAAGAGATGTTCGAGTATTACTTTGATGGTAGTGTGGAAGAATTCCGACGCAGCGAAAGGGTCCGCAGCCGCGTTTTGGGCTCGAGTAGAAGGATCGGGCCCATCTTGCCATACAAAATTGTCTAAGTCGATATCTTCTCCCGCGAGCACCTGTACAATCGGATCGTGAACATCTGAAGGATTGATGGTCAACCAGAGTGACGGAGGTCCGTTTGCTAAGGTACAGCCCCAGATTTGTGATCTGATGGTTCGTCTGCTTTCGTCAGTGCCCAGTACATGAGTGCGAAGTGCAGCTAGTTGTTTTCGAAAGATACGGATGGTGGGATTGCTGAAGGGTAGATTCTTAGCCTCTTCTTGGCTCGCTGTCACGAAATCTGCGGCCCGTAGTTTGCGTATTGACTCTGCGTGTTTTTTATAAGTCGACCGTTTGATTTGCACCAGTGTCGACGTGTATACCTGACGTTTAACGATGACACCGAATACTTGAAAGATAAACTGTAGGTCGAGTCTGAATCTTCTGTCGGCGTACAGCAGTGCCCATCGTACGTGTTTCTCGTACGACACTTTAATCTCGCGGTGCACTTCGAAACCACCCCTGCCATATGGAAATAGCACCGGAAAAGCACCCAATAGATGATTCGGTGACTCGATGGGTCCCACGTAGCGTAAATTCGTGTCTTTTTGTACTCGTGGGTATTCGTTGACCAAGGTAGAGCCGTGCTTCACTAGTAGCTCTTCACATTGAGCAAGCTGAGTAGCAGTATTGTTAAATGCTGCCGCCATTAGCTGCGAATCCGAGAGTCCTGCCGTGTCGGTGTCAACCATGCCGTGAGATTGGATAGGTATAACTTTCGGATTTTGTTCTTCACTCGAGTCTTCCATATCCTGCAAGTCATCTTATAGACCGAATGATAGATGAGTGATTGGCGCGAAGCTTTCGTTTTGTAGACTTACCGTTGATTTCATTTGCAGACCACTGTACACCATCCGTTGCATCTGGCACATATCCTCCATGTTCCTCCTCCAGCACGGTTTCGTTGACGGACAATCTCACCGTTCGGAGGAGTTCGATCGGCACTTCATCCTCTGGAAGGGCTTCCAAATGAGTGGTGTTCATCTCGAGGTGTGTATATAGGGCGTTGTTTGCTTTGAGCCAAAGAAGTGCTGCTTCGACGCGTGCTCTGCTCACACTGAATAAACCCCTCAATGCCTGTGCTGGTGCGTTGTGCATTCCAACGAAAGTAATGCCGATCGTAGCGGCTAATATCTTCGGATGTGCAGGTAGACTTTTTCCAACGACGAAGTCTGCCAGAGCCTTGACATCCAAAGGAAAGGTAGTGACGTTCCCCTTCAGGCCGCTGGTAAGTGTTCTCGGATCTAAACGCATTTTGTGATTTTTCGGATACAGTTTGACGATGTACGCCGCGGGTAAATATCGCGAAACGAGTACACGCTCCGGTAAAGTTAAGGAGCTGAGCTCAGGCGGGACATCTCCTATCCACATGTTGTTTGCAAGGCTCAGAGGTGGTGTTCGTTTTAGCTTGAGGTCAGCGAGGCATTCCCGGCAGACATGCGTTTTTCTATCTTTGACGGCGCCTTCGTATAGCAACATACCGTCGACGATGTGTTGATGAGGATGAGGATATATTGGCGCCAACGATTGCGGAGAGGGTATACTTCCAACATCCATCCTTTCAGCATTCGAGGCTAGTGTGTTTCTGGCACAGGCGGCACATATGACCTTGGCGAAAGCTTTGTTACCTGTGGCCGTGATATAGTCGACCGTACAGGCGTGTAGTATTCGCTCGTCCACAGGCGCCAAGAAGGGTCCGTCCACCAACGTCTGAATTCTCTGCTCTCTTGTTTCCGATCCAGACGGAACACTTGTCCATGTATTATAGCGAGCCCGTTTGGCGGATGGAGGTAGTTGCCATGAAACTCTAATTAATTGTTAGAGCGCGCTCTTTGTACATGATAAATAGCTTACTGAGATTGCCTGCTCGTGGCCTCGACGGTGTTTAACTGCTCATCTTCTTGTCTTAAATCGCCGTATTTCCTGCGAGATGAAAGTTGGTGTCGGAACGAGCTGCAAAGGAACCTTGATAGACTTACCTTTTCTGAGCACCCTGAAGTGTCAATATAAGCCGCGCAACTGAGTCCCGATCAAGAGAAGCGAATATATGTTCCAAAGACTGTATTGAATCCTTCGCGGCGTCAGGTATATGAATTCCCGACTTGAGGATGGCGTCGCCGATTGCTTTGAGATCAAAACATTCCTTAGTCGTTGCAGAGGTCGAGGGATTCGATCCTGCGTCCAAGGAATCACCGACTACTCCTCTTTCAATCATGGTCAGTACTCTTTTGTTCGTCGCTTTGCAAATGTGCAATGCTTACATTCGCGAGGCTGATAAATATTTGTAAGTTCTTAGTATGAGCTTCTCTCTTGTGCTAGCATCTTGCCCTTTCCATTTCGTGAGTAGCGACAATCGTGATCTTCTGTCTTTTCGACTGATGCTGATTCCTTCGGCCTCGGACACAACTACCGCTTGGAAAACCGTGAGCTTCTCTAAAGCGGCCTGCAGGCGGTTCAAATTGTTTTCTTCCATGGTACGTCGCGAGTAGGATGCAGGTTTCCCTCGACGTGCCACAAACTGCCGCCCGTATTTATCACTTTGGTCTGATGTCATCATTGTGAGCATTTCCGGCGCTTCAATGGACGTACCTGCAAATGGTTATATGCAACGCGTCCTGATTAAGAGAGATCGAGATGGAGAAAGTTATGTGCTACAAGCTTGCTGCTTAAATGAGATGAGTTTTCGTTCCGGGATGAGAATTTCTTTCTTTCTTACCAGCCCTTCCATTTATTCACCCTCTTACGCTCGTCACCTCGTATCGTTCCTTCCCGATAATGAAGTGCGTGTTCTTTGGCGGACATCTTGCTGCCTGGGCTGATGTTCCAACGAAGTATTGCCACAGACGCGCATCGCTCTCGCCTTGCTCGGTTGACCACTTATGTCGCGTCCGCAAAGGCTCTCAGCACCTGTTCCTGGAAGGCTTATAAAACGGAACATGTTGTCGTCGACGAAGTCGGCGCCGATCCCCTCAGCAACCCTGCACAGTTGATCATAGTCGGTCAAGTTAGCCACGGTGTCAGTTATCTGGGGCCAGTTGGCAATTTCAACGCACAGTTCGACAACATGGCCAAGGCGAAGCTGACATTCGAGCTTGAGTTACCCGCGGAATCTAGTTTCACCTCTGATTATTTCAGAGCCGTCGCCGCTCTACGAAGGTTCCAGAAGGATATAGCAAAGTCGACGGATGCGCGCAATCTGCTTGTTGATGCGTCGAACAGTTCCGCTATCAAGTTCGGCGCTCCTCTTTTCCGCCCGAAGGTAATAAATGTTGTTCGTTGTTTTGTTTAGTTATGTTAAACGTGGAATGTGCAGATTCACGACGACGACGAGGAATGTCTGCCAGATGGCGATATCGCTGATAATACAGGTGAGCTGGGCACTTCCAGAGCTTCCGTGATTGACAGTGTTGCAGACGATCCTAGTTACTACCCAACCTCCAGCAACTGGCCCGTCCCTTCTGACGCAACGCAGGCCTTTATGGCTATGTCAGAGAAATACGTCTTCGATCCTCTCGCCGTTTTTACCTCTGCTGGCCGGCGAATCGACCCCTTGCAATTTGCACGTCGTCTTCCTGGTGCATTGGTGGAGGTCCATTTTGACCTGCACCATTGGTACTTTTCTAAGGAGAAGTTCGATTCGTTCAACGCTCACCCCAGACAGATCGTGATTATCAAGGAGGCTGCTATACCAGACAGTAAGCGCATGAAGAAGAAACCGGCTCGTGGAATCGTACGGAAAGAAACCCCCCTCGGCAACAAGGGTTTGGGTGCTACCTTGGTGGTGAAGACCAGCAAGGAGATGGCAGACACTGTGGAAACGCCGGCGTTAGTCAAGAAGCGCAAGGTCCAAGAAGAGAGTAGGATTTAATCTCATCTTGATCATCATTCCTCCCGCTCACGGCTGTTGTTAGAGTCTGACAGTTCTGGTCAGGGATCAGTCGACACTCTGGCCAGTTCAGTCCCTTCCGAAGTCGTTGCCAGTCTCAGAATTGGTGACGACGACGGTGTTCTGGTTGATCACGAAGACGAAAGTAAGTATGAAAGTCTTTCTAATCATAGAGTTTAAATCAGAGCCACTTGTCTAGAAGAATTCGCGAAGGCTCTCACCGACGAGCTCACAAAGGCTGCCGGGGAAGACGTTGCCAAGAAATCTTCCCGTGGCAAGGGCAAAGCCAGAGCTTAGTTTTCGAGCTTGGATATGTGTTTCCTCTCCGTCCGATTGCGTTTGAACGGGTGTGTACATTAATGTCTCTGTTGCCGAAATCCCGTCTGTATGTTTCTTTTGAAATAAGGATTCGAAGTTTCATCATTGTCGTTGTTCAAGTGTGAAGGCAGAGTTGATAACGAGACCCCACGAGGCCTGTTTTGGCCGCCGTGTGTGATGTTTGTCAGGCTGTTTACATTGGCGCTGCCAGATTAGGCTTTCCATTCAGAAGTCGTCACGTTGACGGTACTTTCTCTGGCCAAATGTATACACGACAAATCGTTTGCCCCTTATCAACAGTGCTGCAGCATTCAGATCCGCCCGTCTTGGTGCATGTGCACACATACGAGGCACGCCAATGGTGGAGGTAAAGTTTCCACTCATAAGATACGATCCTCTCTTTTGCCGTTCCTGAACTAACCGTACGTCCTCTACAGCCTTCGTTTGTGCAAATGCAGATCGCGCTGCATAGAGTGAGGGCAAAGTCCAAATCTATTGGGAAATACCACACTCTCAACTCTGCCCCTCTTCGATGGTCGACGAACTCTTGCGATCGCAAGCTTCGAACACTGACTTGGATTCTTTTTCTTTGATATCGCGTCTTCAGCTTATATTTCCATGCTCGTTCGCTGACGATGCCCGTCTCAATTGCTGACGCCACATCTTTTAAGTTTACACGGCCTGTTCTGGAAATATGACATGTTCGCACCACCAAGGAGATCCTGCACCCAGGAGTACAGTCCCTCTCGCCCAAATGTTTCGCCTTCCTCCGAAGTCCCCGGCGCAGACTGAACGATCATTCGTAAGGTTTGTGCCTCCATATCTCGGGTTGGAAAGCACGAACGGAGCGCCGCACTCGTCACGGAGCGTGAGCCGATATTATTCTCCTTTGGTACTTATTATTATCAATAGGCGATGCGTACACCGGAGATGCCACAGGTCCTGTGGCAGAGCTCCACTGGTGCGATCATGCAGCTTCTGGTTCATACAGGAACGTATAACTGTTTTTGCGAGAGCGTGTTATCATTAACCTATATGTCTCCGTTAATCCAGATTTATAGTACACGGAGTACGCCACCATCGACCACGATTGGTGGAGTCGAAGGGCTTTCCCTTCTCTGTTATTGTTCTGCATGTTCCATCATCGTTCCCTTTCCCTTCCCACCTGTATCTCCTCTCCTCATCGGTGAGTGGCGCTGACTTCCGGCGCTGAATGTGTAGCTCAGAGTCAACCTATATCCGACTAGCATCCCTCCTTACATCGCAGGCTTCATTAGTCTATATGCAGAGCATACGTCTCAATTGGTTAATCCCTTTGTTAACTTTGCACGGAGCCCTAGCGGTCGCGGTCACAAGAGTTCCTACTTTCGACGCGTTCACGTTCTAATGCGATGACGCCGCTTTGTTGTATACGTGTTTACATTGCAGGATCTTCGCTACGCTGATATGGCACTTATCTTTCTGGATCCCTGTCTCGTTTTCACGCGTGTTTTCGCTTTCGTTATTTTCGCGGTGCGTCGTTGGTACTCAATTGCTTACAGAATCTGACTCCTCGACAACAGTGCGCCTCTTGCTCGTGTAACAGTTCCCTTCTTTACGTGTTGGCCAGTAAGATCTGGCCTTCGATCCGCACCTACGTGTTTTACTCCTCCCTCCGAGATTTGCATGAAGTCTGTCCGCTTCTGTGGTTTGACTGCTTTGGTTTTCGTTGACCATGAAACCTATAATGGAAGTACACCTCAATCCGCGTATAAAGTCACTGACGTCTTATCGTCACTAAGCCAATTCTGTCGGTATGGCACTCCCTCAGCATATTGGACGCGGTCAAACAGCTCTACTGCTATCCACTTACTTGACCGCCGAGACTGTCGTCTTTGTTCAAGCGCGTCCTCATGTCACAACCATTCGCTCTGTTTCCGACCTTTACACCGACTTCTTGGTGCCGAGAGTCGCGAGTTCGCATTCCAGGCTGCTGGCTAACAGTTCGTCGGCTTCGCAGGCTGACTACAGCCACGTGTTCAATATGGCATCGCAGCAAATCACCTTGACACATATGCCGTTCGATCCAAGCAGTCCACTCGTCACGCATTTTACCATTTTATTCCGCCCTCAAAGCTCGTCGAGCCTCCTTCCCATCAAGAACCTTGTCCTTCAACACTTTATCGGTTCTAACCAAGTTTCTTGGTTCGGGAATTTACTCGTCGTTGCCCACACACCTGACGGCACTCCATTACCGTTCACGCCAACATGTATTGAAGGAGTGCGATATATTTTGACTAGGTGAAACATAAACCTTTTACCTCAACTCCGTCATTGATGACTATTCGATAGATTGTTGAAACTTCGCTACGTCAGAGATGCCTTAAGGTATGCTCAGTGGCGGATGGAGCGCCCTCTCAACCTTCCCGCCCCTCCTTTTGAACCCCAGTCCAATGTGGCGTCGCCTTTGCCCAGGGAGGTACTCCATCGTATCATCTCATTCACTGATATGCACACGCTCGTTTCGATGAGCGCAGCTAGCGCTGGCATGCGCTCCTTGGCAAAGGAGAGCTTTACTTCCGCTGTGTACAGTACCCTTTTGCTGTTCATGCCCGCTGCCAAAATCACCCATTTTTTCGCGTGCCTCAGCGAGGTGCAGGGCGTCATTTTTGGGGACGTCCCTCTACGTGTCCAGCTTCGAACTCGCTGGCGCTTGTGGGGGATGCACATGGCGGTTCCGCACGGTAATTCCGTGCCCGTTGTCGGTTGGTTCCTTAATTGCGGCTATTCCAGACGGCCGGTGTCAAAACCCCATAGTTGGGGGACCTGCCATATATATGGCCTACAAAACGACATAGTGAGTTTGTTCGCGCCGTTGGACGTCAGCCGCTGATGCAAACATTTGTAGGAACCCAATCGTTGGGTTTACATCCACGAGAGCGAGAACGAGATGACCCTCACACCCATTCTCTCTTCCAAGACAAGCGCTCGCATGACCATGCTCACCGCGCACGCCCTCGTCAGCCTCTATTCCCCTTATACAGAACAAAATATCTGCATCACAACCACGGCCCTCGACGTTTTGCATTATCAAGCCCTGGGATTTATGGTCTTCCTTGACGCCAAGGGTATCAACTGTCCTTGCAATATCATCTGCCCCCGTAACCGTCGCGCACTCGACTCGGGCCACGGGGTTGATATTGTTTGTTGGGGTGGGATGGCCAAGAACGAAGGGATTCCCGATGCTGAACTCCGTCTATTCAAAGCCCGTCTATTCTGGACTTTGGGCGACAGTTGCCACAACGTTCTTTGCGGGAGATTCGGTGAAGATCAAGATTGAACCCAATGGAATTGTTACTTTCAGTAAAGACTCAGGGCAGACCCTCTTTCGCTACGACTTATATGTATTTCTGGATTCGCGCGCGAGTAGTTGAGAAGTATAAATGGTGACTGTGTACAATACATGCCTTGCGACTATCATTGTAATTCCTCCCTTGAACCTTCTGCGATCTGTACCATGCTCTCGTCACATATGAGCTTTCCAAACCTAGACGACAGACTCGTGAAGAAACTGGAGGCCCTCCCTGGTGCTCGTGTTCTGGCGAATACGATGGTGTTCGATCACATCGTTCCCGTGCAGATGACCAACCACACCATCTATCGCTTCTTTCACCACGGCGGTGGCGAATGGCGTTTCGTCGTCTTTGGTGTTGTTCAAGACACAAACGCTGGCAGTTTTGTGAAAGCGACTGGTTGTACAAATGTGAGCTTTCTTACTACCTACTTACATATCTAGTATTGACTCAAACACACGTTCGTAGCTACCACCAGTCACTGACAATTGTATAGTCAGAGACAGACTCGCTATAGGAGGACTAGGTCCTGACATGCCTCGCTCGAATGTGTTCTTCAAAATGCAGATGAGGCGACTCGTTGAGCTTGCCTCTCTCTTTCAGGAACGGTTCGATTGGGCGTTGGTGGGCCTCGTTCATTCATCGGCTGCTATAAAAGGACGACTAACGAATACAAATGTCAGAATGCTGATTGTATTTATCCAAGAATTGTCGACGACGAAACTCCCCTTGCCCAGGATGTTGTTTGCGTAGAGCTACCCGTAAAATAAAGCATGCCCCCGATTATACTGTAGGTGAAGTGCTAACGGTGAAGAATAAAATGGCATGGCAGGGTTTAGTGACGAACAGGAAACGCGCCATCGACCCCCGAGAGATCTATGAGTGGCTCCAACCAGGAACGCTAGTAGTCCTGGAATGCACTCTAAGGGTCCTTGTTCGCCACGGAGAAATAGTAAGCACGTCATACATAGTCTTATTAAACAAATGTCGATCTTTGATTCGCAAGATCCCCGTGATTGCAGCCGAAGAAGTACAAATTGAGATCGACTATGCCACAATGACGAAATCGCATGCGCGCCGTACAGAGTTTCCCTCCCGTCGACCGGCCAAAGGGTGAGTTCCTTGCTTGCCGAGGTTGGCTTTTATATCTCACCTTAGTCCCAAGCTTTATATTCGATATAGTTTGCAACCCTTTTGATGTCGACGAGTCTTCTTGATCTAGCGTGCACGAATGTACTTGTATCCCTTTTCGTCTGTGATCCATTAATATCATGTCGCTCACTTTCTTGTGTGCCTGATTACACGAATATATATATATTAGCATCAATAAAGCATGATTCGTGTTTACTGAAACCTTTTCGTGTCCCCGCAATGCCCCCAAGAAGCTTCAGGCTCGCTTTAGGTCAGCTCTTACTGTTACACCCTTTGACCCGACTGCTCATCGCTGCAGAACCTGCCTCTTTCAAGAAATCTCCGTCGCATATGAGATACGCCATCGCTGGAATCGGACTCACGTCTTTCGACATCGCGCGAATCAGGCGTAGGCTCAGATGGAACTGGATCAGTTTCCTGGATGGTGTTGCCCTAACGCCAGGTATTGAAATCTATAGTTACCAAAGCTCGCTATCTAATGTGGTCCTTAGTGTTACAGAAGCGCTTCCAAACGTATAAAACAAGTGAATTGAAGATGTTTGGTATGGAAGTGACTATCTACGTTGCCTTCGTGTGCAGACGCTTCGTCCTTTTCGCCGCCGAAGGAAAAACACGAGATGGAGTTTTTCCATTCGATGAGAATAGCGAGGTGGACGCAGAACTCCCTAGTCGTGAGGCGACCCCGTCAAGTGACGATGAAGAGGGAACAATGCCACCCGAACTAGTCTTACACTCGTCGTGAAACCATGTTGTTTTTGATCTATAGGATATATCGGAGATTGAAAATTAAAACGTCCAGCATCTGCTTGATGTCGATGTTCCGATAGTGTTAGATCTTGGGACCGTGTACCAGACCCAGTTTTGATTCCGATTTTTTTAACACAAGCAAGGTACTTTAATCGCAAACTGCGATCCTTAATATCCTATATGGTGTCATGTTGTGAGGACCTGACGGCGGGGGCTAGGGGCATAGGCTCACCCGTAAAGAAGTACAAAGGCTCAGTGGTATCGCGTGAATACTTTCCCCTGTTGGGTCTTGGATCCAAATCGTATGAACCTCCACATGTCTCGCTATAGCAGGAGAAAGGCCCAGACGAGACATAACTTCCCTCAGCGCTCCGTATCTTTCTCCTAGAATGCGGTGATATTCAGGTCTAGGAGAACACTACAGTTAATGACCCGAGGGATATTATGGATCATTTACTTGAGCAACACGTGCAGAAATCTTGTCAGCAAAGTTTGGTTCTTCGAGATGAGATGTTTGAGCTGCGGAGCGAGCGAGCGGATCCACTCATCAGTGGAATATTTCAAGCCATGTTCCATCGCAGCAAAGAGTTTATTGCGGTACCCGGAGATATCCGCCTTCAAGCGCTCCAGCGATTGGCCATAATTAAGCGCCTGAGCGTCGATGGTGTGGAAGAATGGATGTCTAGCTAATCTGGGATAATCGTGATGGACAATCTCCATAGCCTTGCCGACACCCGCCACCATCCGTCTGAAATAGTCAACTTGCTTTCGTCGTGCCTCGACTGAGGGACTCTGCGTGAACGCTTGGAGGCGCTGTTCAATGTCCACCAGAGAGTGGACGATGCTTTTGTAGGGCTGGATGTCCAGATCAATTCCCGTCTGAGCCAAGGATCTGCCTGAGAGACCGAGAGTGATGTACGTATTATTCTGAGTGCCTGTCACGTTGTTAAATACACCACCACCGTGGTTATGATTGTTGGTGGTGCCGCCGCCGCCGGAGTGCACAGCACTGTTGCGAGTGTAAGTGTTGTTGGCGTAGTTATCGGCAGCACTCCACCCCTGCTGAGTACCTGTGAAAGACATGGTCGACGAAGGCTCCGGGGGTTAGGAAGAAAATTTTCAGCCAGTACTGCAGCTCGTGTGAGAAATCAAATTTTCAACTCGAGCCGGACGCCCGACGAGCGGCCGTTGTCGGAGATCTAACTTTAAAGTAAGTAGGTCATTCTATATTCCACTATGGCATGCTGAACGTTCAGCGGGCGCTGAATAGCTTAGGGCGAATGCACGACGAAGTATAGGTACGTATTTTGGTACGGTGATGCAGTTGTTCGCCTGCGTATGAGCGTGGAAAAAGTCGCAGGAGACGTATGCATGAGGCGGGTATGAGATCAGTTGGCGGTTGACGGGCAGACAAGCTGTCCTACATCTGGATGTGGGAAAGGCGGCAGCGAAGATGGAGGTGATTTCGAAGAGTGAGGCCGAAGAAGAGTCCGTCCAGTCGTTCAGAGAGATCGACGGCATCAACGATTCCCTAGATACCAATTCCCGGATCCGGGACTCCAATGCCCCAATACACAGGGGTATGCACTTGCGCTCTCAAGATTCCGCACAGGCGCAAGAGGAGTAAGCGAGGAGTGGTCTCCTGGCGCGCTTTCTGGAAGGCACTGTATGTCTGTACGTATAGCAGCGCCCGAAGTAGGAGGGATGAAGGGCTGCGGTCTGGATGGACCTCGTTTGCGTCAATGGAGTGCGATCGTACCTGCGGTGCATCAATAACAGATAGACGCTAATCAATCCACCACATACCTCGATCCGTCCTGATCCCTGGTCAAGAACCATATGCAACACGTCCAGACTCCGAGCAATCCGATCCATACTTTGCGCCACATGTTTATGGATTTGAATTGCTGGAATACTGACAAGCGCGGGCGTTATATAGATATTGTACTGTGGGGCTGTAGTTGAAGCAGATGGGAGTTGAGTCCGCTTGAATTTGGGAAGATACGAGCCTGAGCAATTGAGTTCCGAGAAGCGTACGCGCTTCAGCTATACCCCGCGCAGGACTTATCGTCCTCGCGACCGATTGCTGCAGCTCGTCATCCTGGGAGTAGTGGGTCTTGGCTGGCTCATCATCTGTCTTGTCCTGCATGTCCGCAGGCTCACTTCCTTTTGCCGTGGTCTCAATATCATCCGCGTAGGCCGCATGGATTGATATCTACTTCATCAATCGCATTGGCTTTCCAAGGAGCAATATCCACACCGTGGTATGACACGCGCCGAGCTTCTTGTCACTTGCGGGCTCGCATATCTTCAACCCATCGTGCTTAGAGTCTGTCGGGAGAGAAGCGGGATGGTAAACGTTTGAATTCGAACGTGCATTTCAAGGTGAGTCCGTCCTCCCAATCTTTTGCCCGCACCTAAAGCTCCTTCAGGAAGCTTGTCTTCCAGGCGAGCCACGAACAACATCAAGCTCTGGGGCAACGCTACCCGTGCTCAGCTCCACTCAACCTTCCCATGGCTCCAGAACTCGCAGAATCCTGCACACCTGTCTTCTCTACTTGTTCAATATTTCAATCCCCGTCGTCGCTTTCCTCCTCGCTGATGTCGTCCACACTGCGACTGCTCTTCTACCACTCGCCGGGTTCCCCCTGCCTCAACTGCCTACCTGCGTAGAGCGTACTCTCTTTCTCTATCTTCGCCGTTGTCCTCGTCCGCGCCCGCCCCAGGTCACGTTGCCGCTTCGCCCACATATCCCCAGTTTCGACCCGCCCTTGCTGCCGCCGAGAGAGACTACCAACAATATATATGTGGGAGTGCAGGATGCTAGGCATCATCACTACTCCTCGCATGTTCAGCGATTGGGCAATGGAACCCTGTTCACTCCCACGACGTAGTGGTAGTAGGTAGAAGCGGAGGAAGAAACCGTAGCGAGTGCAGGATCTGCCTGTGGGACCTTAGAAGTTGCGAGTATCAGCTGTGAAGGGCAGTCTGTATGCGTCTTTCCAGGAGCAGAGAGCGTTGGCGGGTATCCAAGGAGGACTCAGAGCAGAGGGGGACGAATCCCGATGCAACTCCACTCCTGCGGTGCGCAGTCATCATCAGTCGCGGCAACGTTGGAAGAACGGTCGCGTCTATCTACCGATGTATCTACAAGACCTAGCGCGATTCTGCAGTCGCCTGGTCCTCTACGCGTTGTCATCAGCGTATAACCACGTTGCGCGCTGCGTTCTGATGGAGGAAAGAATGTCGCGGACGCACCATCCCCTAGAATTCACCTTCCCATCGTCCCGTCTTCCGCGACTAGTAACCTCGCACTCTCTACGCTACATGTCGATCCTCCCGCCCCCTTTCGCCACCGCTTTCAAGGCTTTCGCCACATGCTACAGCCATTGAGTATCCTACTACTCAACGTCCGTCGTCAACGCAGAGCTGCGACAATCATCGTCCCAATCACCAAGCGTTCTGGTCCAGCGACCGGGTGAATGGATGCGCATACAACGACTTGTACGCAAGCACTGAGACAGGTATGGAGAAAGGCGGGAATGCCCGACTTCGTGTTCCGCTGCTCCACGTCTCTATGCCTCCACGCCTCTGCGGGATCATCGAACCGTCGCACACTTGGTCTCTACTGAGTCATCCTCGGATGGCGAAGCGCACACGGGATTAAGAGGGCGGGGAGTTAGAGGGAAAGCGGGATGTACATGATGGACCGGAAGAGGTGTACGAAACAGTGCCAATTTCTGTTTATTTCAATGTCCGGGATCCTGCAGTCTGTCCGTTTACTGCCTGATTCATCGTCTCACTGCTGCAGGCTCTACTTGAACTCCATTCATGACGCCCGTTCAGTGATTATTCCAATGGACGCTGCCACTTCGTCATACCTGAACCTACGCTGGATTTTACTATCCAGTAGCTCGCTCTAATTTCCATCACGTTGTGTGCGGTGTTATTTGTCGTTGATGAAATGTTATGATAGCAAATTAAGACGAAGCTGCGAAGAATCATCGTGCATGATACACGGGCGCTGGAGGAGGCCGTGAGTACTTCAGTGTTTGGCGCGTTTTCATGCCTGCTGCCGAATTGGGCTTGGCGTCAATGTCGATGTCCGTCTTTCGTCTCACTCTCGACATTTGCGACAGATCAAATTCACAAGAACGTGTCTTGGTAAATTGAGTAAAGTCTCCTATTTGCACCATCTCCATAATGCCGCCATAATCAAGATCCTCGAATCGCCTCTCCAAACGTTGCTCTCAAACGCAGCTGGGTGCCAACTTCGCTCGCTTGACATACTCTAGAGCCACCGCCCGGAGAGAGGGGGATGAAGTAGGCATGGAATGGCACACCTTCACTTTCAGTGCCACTGGTAAGCTCAGCATTTCTTACGCTTTCGAGCACCACGCGTTAAAGGGAACATTCCCTCAAGAAAGCCGATGAAATTCCTAAGCAAGTACGAGCGAGCACTCCAAAAGCCGCTGCCAACGTGCAGCGCCATTCTGCTCATGTTGGAGTAGTCGCAGATGTCTACGCACCGTTTGGCATTGACTCATCCCTTGGATCATCTTCCTCAACCTTCAACAATCCAATCCAATCCCTCCCGACCGCTTTCTGCATTCGACCCCCAAATGCAGTCCCAGTCAACACATGTCGAGCTCAACATTATCAATTCGCTGTCGGCCAGGGCCTACATCGTCTCCCGTCCCTTCTACTTCACGATGATATCCCAGAGGAGTCAAGAGGTTGCGCGTGTGCACTTTCCTCACAGGCTCTGCAACTGCTACAAACCTGGGAGCCGCTTGAAGAGGGTGAAAGACGTGTGGAGGAGAGGCATTGAGGTCTAGAGGATATGGGAAGTAATTGGGATCCCTGAGACATCGCAGACGCCTAAATACTGGGTACTGACAGGGGCCCTGGTCGACCTCCGGCGATTCTCAGCTCTGGCGCTCTCGCTGCATCAGCTGCGCGCTAGCGAGGGTTCATCGACATCGTTCGGCCGTATCTACCCTCCTACCCTGCTTGCGCCAGCCCAGCTCGACCCGCAGCGCACAAGCCGACTCTCTGTCGTCGCAAAAGTCATACTCTCAGTCCGCGCTGCGCTGCATTCTGACGCGGAAGAAGAAAAATTTCACGGGCACATCATCGCCATGTCAAGATCTCCGTGCTGCCCCTACCTGGGATCTGTTGTAGGGTAAAGAGGGAGATGGGAAGTCGTGTCGAATAATTTCCGGTCCTTGGTGAGTGTGTCGTCCCATGCTCATGTTCATATTTCTTCCTGACGCTCCCTTTCAGCCTCAAAAGCTTCGAGCCCATCCGGTGTCGATTCCGAGCGCTCCTCCACGCGCAGGTGACGACGTTGAAAGTGTCTGGTACTCCGCCACGCAATCTTACCAACGTCCACCTCAAGCTGGTCTTTCCCCTGCTCAACTAGACACCTACGCGCCGGTACCGGTCTCCATGGTCTACCTCACCTCTACCTCGCACCCCTCTCGTCAGCTTCTTCAACATTGCTCTCACGCACCTGCGTCTCCCTCCAACCCCACCATGCCTCGCCTCCTCGATTGAATCCTCTCGCCGCCAGGAGAGCTCTCCGACGTCGCAGTCAATGCACCCCGTACTCAACGTCATCGATACGCTACCAGCTAGCACACTGGCGAGGCATGGGCGCTATCCACACGTCAGACGATGGATTTGGTGAGGGCGGGCGGAACAGTAATCGGGATCCTGAGGCATTGCTTCGTTTGCTTCCAGCGTTTCGACCGCACGACTCCCAAGTCCCTCGTATCTACCGGCATATCTACGGGGGCAGGCTCGACCCCACGAGCTTCGGCGCTGCCAGGGGACTCTTCACGGCAATAGCGGGGTACATGTTATACCCTGTCTTGACGAGGGATAAAGACACCACGAACGCACCATTCTCATGCCAAATACACCATGCCGCCACTCCCAACAGGGCCTCAAGACGGTCGGCCACCCATACCATCCTTTTCCGCCGGCACCGCCCCTCTCTCTCTCTCAGCGGCGCGATAGTGCTCCGTGCCGCTACGTCGCCTGCTCGCTGCGGCCAAAATTGCGAGATTTCGACATTTAACGCCGAGCTCCCCGAACTTGCAAACGAGAAGATGAAGTCGCGCAGAACTACGGGACTAAGAGTGCGAGGACGGTGTAGGGGAATGTGGACACCTCGCTTTCTCGAACCCCATCTCCAAGCATCCGCATCTCCTCCGAGTGAGGACGTTGCAAGCGCTCTGCCTCTCGGTCATCGCTCCCGATAGGAGGGGAGGAGAAGGAAGTTCAGAAGAAGGGAAGGGAGGGGGAAAGAGAAGAGGCAGGGCGATGGGAACACTGGCACTGCGGGCTACTGCGGGACACGGAACGGCCCGATTTTTTCGTTGATTTCAAGGTCCGGTCAACGCTACCTGTCCATTTACCTCTTGGTTCGCGATCGATCATCCTCAGCGATAGTATTGGGCTCGATCTGGGCACGTCTGCGCTCGCAGAGGGCGCTGTATTGTACGTCTACCAGTCATGTCTTACGCGTCATTACTGACACTCGAGTCCTGCAGCGCTCGACCTCTTGCACTCGGTTGCGGCGAATTGCGGACCTGAGCTGGCACGCTAAAGTGAACTGGAAGGCACAGCATACTACGATCGTGCTCAGATATCTGGACTCGCTGCACCGAGCCTCCGTCACCAACCAATATCGCTCGCTCGCTTGCTCGCCCGCCCACACAAAACTGCAGTGCCCCGGGGATATCTCAACCAGGTAGAGTCATAGTATCTACTTGTCCCACCGCCACAGAACGCGATCGTCACGGAGCGCGGTAGTCACACACCGCTGATTCCGAATACTCTACTTGATGTACTTAACGTGTACCACCCTTCATGCCGCGCCTGCGTGGTCCGATCTTGCCCTCAATGGTCCCACACGACCTTACGTTGCCTCGTTTGCGACAGAATGACGCGCTTCACTCATGGCGCGGATGAGTCCTCCACGACAGCGACGACGTCCCATACATTCTACTGGCGTAGCTACGCGCTCCGTCATGGCGGAGCCTTCCGCGACGGCGACGACGTCCCATACATCGTATGACGCGGAGGTGGAGCAGGCGGAGGATCTTCCAGAGTTTTCATTACCCTGTCAATATTGCCCTGCCGCGAGTGGGTGAGATCGCGGTCCTGGGAAGTCTTAGAACTTTGTGAGAAATGTAGAGCATGTGTATTAATTACATAGTAGTAGCGTATGGGCGAGTAAACGAAGGAAAGCACGAGACAGAGGGGAGCACATGAAGCAAGATAAAGCATTGCGAATACTGTAACGATCTAGGAAGGCGCCTGTGGTATATCTATATTACAACACCATTGGTCCATTTGTTCTACAGGTTCAGGAGGGGTACACGAGGAGTGGAACCATTTCAGTATGGCCTGTGACGCGATGTGCGCGGCTGTACCTAGCGACCAATACCGGCCTGGGATTCTATTTGGCGCTGAAGAGGTGCAGTGGGCCTGCGAGGCAGAGGGCACAGGATACGAGGCGAACGGGACCCAACGGGACTCAATATGCGAACTAAATAGGAGACAAATTAGTCATGGAAGAAGAGCTAGAAATGCCACAGTAGGGCGCACTGGTGTTGACATTATTCGTCCCGCCAATGTTG
This sequence comes from Pleurotus pulmonarius, assembly GCA_012980535.1. NCBI lineage: Eukaryota > Fungi > Basidiomycota > Agaricomycetes > Agaricales > Pleurotaceae > Pleurotus > Pleurotus pulmonarius. Next base: position 446,054 of record SJKF01000012.1, on the reverse strand, counting down.
CTGCTGCTGATAGCACCGAAATAGCTATCACCAGAGATGAAGTTAATGTTGACGCTGATGCCATGGAGACCAGCAAGGTTGACCTGGACGTTGCGATGCTCGCTTGCGATTGTTATCGAATTTCCCTGCGCGACGGAGTTTGTTGCGGTGAGGCCGTGAATCCCTGTTGCTTCCAGAGTGAAGCTGAGAGGGTCTGTATTGTTTTGAGAGGGGCGATCATGGCTAGGGCGATCGTGCTGTGCAGATGATGGGAAATTGAGGTGGAGACTGCTGAGAGAATGGAAGGCGTCGGAGGACAGTGGACGGGTCGGAAAGTTGTTGATTGCACCCCAATCAACAGTAACACCATCAATTGTAGTTGCGAATAGTATAAATGTCAAACCCTGGAGACGCAGCGTGCAGGGGAGATAGCACGGATGATCGTGGCCCCGATTAGAGTCTCGGTGACGTATCAGCACAGTCTCGGGCTGAGGATACTCATCGATGAACTGAGAATGGGGAATTTGACGCCGAACAGCGTTCTTCATTGCTACATCGCAAATGAGACGACAATGGGCTCAGATCGAGAATCGTGAAACCATACCAGAATAATAATCGTCATGGATTGGAGAGAGCGCACGCATGATGTCATCGATGACATCGACGCCACTATCATCGTCAGTGATGACTCGCTCCTCCAATTTCGTCTTTGGGTGCAATCAGAGTGTGTCCTGGAGCAAGACATTGAATGCACGCACCATATCCTCATGAATAAATCGAGTGCAGTCCTCCGAATTCGCAAATTCAACACACAAACGGACATCGACATCGAATAATGGCATGTACCTTCGACCCTATGTCTATTTAGTATTAGGCTTGCACATGCAAGAACCCTTGTCCTCACTCGATATACCTTGATCCAAACAGTGCTGGTCCCGAGTGACAACGAGTGCGTAATCTCGATATGAGCCTCATCCTGTGCGTCATACACCGCTCGTGTAGCTATCTCGTCAATCTCTTCGTTAGTTGCGAGTATCTCGTAGCACATATATCCATCTGCCCAGTATCCTATTTCGACACCGTCCGAGAGGAAGCTATGCCATTGAGCTACACTGTCTACCAGCTTTGGACCACAGTCAATACTCACTCAAAAGCAGGGGGCGTCCAAAGCAACTCTTTGGGGGAGTATACCGACGTGTACAGCAACACTCTCCCACCCGGCCCCCATGTAGCCTGTTGATATAGTGAAATGCTTGCTCTGGGACACCACCTATCATTGAATTTGACCATTATCCCTATGTTTCGTCACGTTCCTGTCAACTTCTACGCGAGTGAAACTGAAATTAAATAAATACCTTCTATGCCGAAGGAGTACTGTGTCCTTGAACCAATTCAATCGTCAGCCCTGCAACCTCCCAGTCCTTAACTCCATACTCACATGATTCCTGCCTCTTCGTCATAATGCTGACCCATACTTCAGACTGAACACGAGCAGCCAGAGCCAGCCGTGGAGGGTGTAGAAGAGTGGATAGTAGTCGTCCGAGTAAAGGAGCTGCAGCGCGGTAGCGCTCACCTCTCTTTGCCTCACTTTAACCATTCCTCAAACATCTCACGAATGCCATACTTTACTCAACCAATCATTGCGCATTATCATTGATGGGGGCTATCCAAAGCTGTATCTACTGCCGCCTTCTCGTCGATATACAAGCAACGCCTACCACGAGTCCCCTCACGAGCGTCCAGTCGTACTCCTGCTCCAGCTAAGCGTAGCGAGCGATTTGCAAACTATCAAGTCCTCCAACAAAGCGGCCCACATCCATAGAAGCCATCGAGCTGCACTATTGCCTCAACGCGACGGGGACATAGCCCCGCTCTCAACAAGGGCAAAAAGTCAACTAACAGCCGTAATTCAGTACGACATCACGAGGAGAATGGCAGGCGTACCCTGCATACATATGAAATCAATGCCTCGATAGGCGCCACGATACGCCCATAACCCACAGCGCAGCTGTAGAACCCCTCGGCGCCATTGATTTGATCCGAAGGCCTGGAGGTTCGAAGCTCGAACTCGTCTTGGGCGTGGACGGCGCCACTATGGGAGATTGCGAGCGGGTGTTGAAGTCCTACTCCGAGTTATTCCTCTCTATAAATGCCTGGAAATTATCCGCGAATGTCCTTCCCTCCCTCCCTCCCCCCTACCGTGCGGCGACGACCCCAAAAAGGCGTCAATCACGAGCAGACACGAGCAGCCATCACCCCCATGCACCGCAAAATTGTTCCCAGCACGGCGGAAAGTGGACGTGGGGTGCGTGATAGACGGATATCGAAGCCTCGATAGGCGCGGTGATTGATTGGTGAGACAGAGGCTGTAGAGCTTCTCGGCGTCGACGATCCGGACTGAAGGACTCAACGTTCAACACTCGATACTCACAACTGGAGCGCGGAGTATTGGCGTCGGGGGTGCGATGATGAGATAACTTGCCAGTGCTCGGTGGGATGTGCGATCGCCGGCTTGAGGGTGTCTTCCCATCCCATTACGGCGCGCCGAATTTTCAGCGGGCACTGAGTAGCTTAGGGCGAATGCACGCCGAGGTACAGATATGTTATTCGATACGGTTGTTCTTCATTCTCCGGCGAGCGTATCGAAAGTCGCAGGAGACGTATACGCGCACAGGGTACGTGATCCGTTGGCAGTTGTCGGTTGTCGGTTGGTAGGCAGAGGCGCTGTCCTACATATGCACGAGAATTGATGGGAAGGGGGTGGAGAGAGTACTCCAATTCGCTAATGTGTAGTTGCGAGACGGGGAGTATCGACTGCATACGAACGAACACGAACGGGGAGGATGCCTGGATGCCAGAGTAGCGGTGCTCGAGACGGAGCACGAAGCGTCGATGGTGTTGACCTAGCTAGCGTGAATGTGGTATGTGGAGGGCGGGTGAAGATGTGAACATGAGGGACTAATGCAACAGATAAGAACGGAAATTGGTCCTACGTTCATGAGCGCAGACGAGGGCATGATCCCCAATTAGCGGTTGTCCCCTGGTTGCATCTACGTTGGGTTGAAGCTAACATTATGAGATTCGGAAGAGGACGAACCAGGCAGAGATGGGCCTCACGATCATCAAGCGATGGTCCATAGTTTCTTGAATCCAGAAACGTGAAGTGTGTTACAGTATGGGCAATTTGACGGAGATCTGAACGTATTTCCCGGGGCCTATGGGCGATCGAGTGAGGTTGATAAAGTCGGCGCGGAATGAGGGAGGTAGACACTAAAAGAGGGAGCCAGTCATCAGGGATCGAGTTCGAGGGAACGCAGTGGCGGTTCGACATACATATGAGAAGATCTTTCCAGTACATCATCTTCTCAGACAAGTGAACCACCTCCAGGCCGTCTGGAACTCATGTTGCCGCGAGGAGTTCTGGCGCCTTGAAGAGTACGCGTAGGGGAAGATGAACGTATAATGATCATATCTGGAGACCATTCACCCCAGGATGGACGTAAGCGTACGCAAGCAGAGGAGTTAACGGGATATCCATACATCGGGAACCATGGACTGGAGCTGGCAGACAATGGATGAAATCAACAAACTCGCCAACTTGGGAAACAAACTTAAGAAGAAGACAGCGACTAACCCCGGCTCGAGATACATATCATATCATTTGACTCACTGTTTGTGCACGAAAGCCCGAGCTATACGTAGCTGCCAGCAGGGACGAAGAGATCCCACTTTTTACCCCGCTTGCAGACCTCAGCGCGCGTTGTCAGGCTCAGAGCAACCGAAGAGCTTGACATTTGATAAAAACTAAGGACTCCTTCTGCGGAGATACGTTTGCCACTTCGTTGCCTCTCATTGGCAAAACTGAGGACGTACCGACTGCTATCCGCCACTGAGAGTTGGGAGGATGGGTGAATGGCCTCGAAACCTTCATGGAGTGGGGCGAATCGCTGAAAGGAATATCCGACAGCCATGTTCCGTTATTTCAACGCGCCTTGGAAGAGGTGACATTAGCTGGAACGTACTAACAAAATTGACGAAGTAGTTCGTTGTTGTGTTGTGATGCCGAAGATGAGCTGTCCGGGCCGGCGATATCCGAAGCGAGTGATGGAGCCAAACGACTCGTCCCCGTCTCTCTCATCATCCCCTTGTATCGTCTCCATTCCACAGCGTAGACGCCACACTCGAACTTCACTGAACACACGAATAGCGGAATATGGGACCGAGCATCTGAATCGCGTACCCTCTAGCTCTCCGCGCCGTACGACCCAATACTCAAGAAGCGCTGAGATGATCAACCTCTGGATTGCGTCTTTCAACGTGCTCTGAACACTTGGCGCAGGAACTCCCCTCGGGAAGGGGAGAAGAGGGGCACAATGGTGTACCTTCGTCGGTGAGATCGTCGTAATCAGTGCTTTTGCGACTGCCTTACACGCGTTGGTCCCAGATCTTCAACATCTTTGACACTGGTCTCGCGCGTAGCCAGTCGTGTTTGGCTTTCCAGGCAGAGCGCGCCGGTTGGTACCCAACCAAGGAGTCGAATTAGAAGAGGGAGACGACGTCTCACGTGCTACTCACTCGCTGCGCCGGCGCCAAAGGCCGTAGCAAAGTCGGAAGGATGGATCGATTCTATCTACGGCCCTCAGCTCGGCTTTGCGGCTGCCTGCTCCTCTCTCTCCGCGTCGTAATCATGCTATGATCACAGGCAACATGCACTTTGCACCCTGCGTTCTGATGGAGGAAAAAAGTGATGTGGACGCACCCCTCCCCGCCAAATTTGCTTTCACATCGCCCCATATTTTCATGACCGGTACCTCGAACTGCTAAACAAGCACCGCTGCCGCAGGCCTCACACACTCTACGAATACCCCTCAAATCTCTCTCCTCCTCGCCCGCGCCTGCGGCCATCCCTCGCCATTCCGAAACGAAATGATCTATCGCTGAACTTCGCAAGCTCACGGCTTGGGATGTGAGCGCGCATGTAACGACTCATATGCAAGTACTGGGATAGGTATGGACGAAGGCGTGAATATCCGAGTCTTCGTGTCTCCCTGTTCCACGCCTCTGTCTCCGTGCCCCTTCGTCCCATCGAGCGCTCGGCTTCTAGTCATCACCAAATCGAGAAGCATGGAAGGGGCTTCGAGGGAGGGGAAGTAGAGGAGACCGGATGGCGTACACGACAGTCCGGAAGAAGGGGAGGAAAACAACGGGATGTGGCGTACGAAGCAGTGTCAATCTTTAAACGATTTCAAGGTCCGGTCTCGCGCCGGTCTTCCACCCCGTTTACCTCCCGATTGCGCCCCACAAACCAACCACAAACACTTGCATTTCTCGAGCGTCTCATGCGCTGGCAGCACCGGTGACGATTCCTGCGCCAACTCGAGCAACACAGACCACGACAGGAATACATGTAGAAGAGTTATGCCACGTCCCCCGCCGACTATCTCTCCGTGCAACCATCGTTCTGACCCCTCCCGTAACGCCCAGAGTCCATGACGCGCGAATGTGGTCACTCCCCTTCGGCGGTCGATGGCGGATCCCCTATATCAGTACCATCGCCTGGCGTCTGGGAAGGTCCTCTCTTGCCATCCAGTACGCGCGTAAGCTCCCTGCAGAGGGATATGCATATTCCTCTGGACGCCATGCACTGAGGCCCAAGCACGTCCTGACCTCCCGGTTCACTGCGTCGTCCAATGTCACTCAGTGCCCATCAACCCTCCCCCACGCTCTCGAATCCGCTATTCCGGCAGCTGCAGGTCCGATGTGCACATCGTTCATTCACATTACCAACCGTGCGCCGATCCGGCAAGGAGCTGTCTGCATTCTCAGTATTCCCAGTCACGTACAACGGTAGACTGGCCCGAGGTGTACATTACATATTGCAGCGCGAAGCCGTTCAGGTACGATAATTGGCAACAGCACGCGCGGCGCGCAGTCGCAGTATTTATGATTGTGCTCTCAGCCCGAATATACACGGTCTGTCCTATTCATATGCATTAAACGGACTCGCTGACGCCTTCGTGCAGGCTCTGGCCTGTTAAACTCTGGATATGGTGTCTACCTACATGGTTCAGTGTTGGTGGATAGCGAGCGTATTGCCGGCCATCGATCCTGCCGCTGGGGGGTCCCATTCGCCGTATCCCTTCCTTCCCTTTACTAAGTCACACTTCTATTCAATCTTCTTGCCTTCTTCGCTCCATGAGATCTTCTGCCTACTCATTTCGCTATCAATCAATGTGATCCGCCGATCAGACCTTTCTTTCCTGCGATGCATCCAAAGATAAGAAAGAATGTAAATACGAGTCTGGTATAGTGTATACACTGTCGGTAATGCACAATGTGTTCAATGTCCGTAGATATGGGTTACCACAGAGTGCTTTGGAAGACGATGATGGCGATAAGGATAGCAAAAAGGGCCAAGTTACCAGTAGGGGTTTTTACTGTAGGTAGCGTAGGTTCTGGTATGGCCTCTTCAATAAGGCTCGTGGCTGTATTTGATTGTTCACTACATGCAGCGGCAGGGCTTGTATCTGGGGAAGATTCCTCCGTCAAAGCGCCTGACGGGGAACGCAGCATGGTCAGAAGGTTTGTAGGGGGGGCCGTATTGGACGTAGTGGGGGCTGGAATGAAAAACAACACCAGAAGATTAATGAGAAAGAAATGGGGAATGGTGAATGGTGAATACACACGGGAGGAGTTGACATTGTTCCGTCCACCAATGTTCCCTCCGCTGATAGCACCAAAGTAACCATCACCCATAACGGTGTTGATGTAATTGATGGTGACGGTACGGTGTACGCTATTGATGGAGAAGGAATTGCCGGCGGAAACTGAATTCGTGCCATCCAAGAACGTGATCCCGCGCGTGGAGATGGTGATGGTGAGGTCGTCTTGGTGTGACGAGTTGTGACCCTGAGATCCGTGCAAGGGGAATTTGAGGTGGAGGTTGTTGAGGGATTGGAAACCGCCAGAGGGCGAGGGGAGAGTCGGGGGAATAGTGGTGGCACACCAATCAACACGGGTAATGTAAAAGAGGTTTTCGGTAGTGAGATGCAGGGTGAGGAAGCACGGTCGATCGTCGCCCCAATTGGAAGCTCGATGATGTATCAGCTGTTTGTCAGGCTGAGGACATTCATCGAGGAACTGTGAATGAGGGAGGCCACGCTGAGCAGCGTTCTCTGCTGCTACATCGCAAATGAGACGACAATAGGCTTAGACCGAGAATCCTGAAAGCATACCAATGTCATACTCGCCAGAGAATGGGAAGAGAGCATCCACAATGGCATCAATAATAGGGACAGCACCGCCAGTATTATCATAACAGCCTCGACACGCCAAATCGCTCTTTTTTCATGGAATCAGAGTGTGGTATAGAGCAATACATGGAATACACGCACCATGTCCTCATGAAGAAAGCGAGTGCAATCCTCCGAATTCGCAAATTCAACACGGAAACAGACATCCACATCTACGGGTAAATTGTACCTTCGATGCTACGTCTATCAGCATTAGGCCTCGCACATGCAAGAACCCTTGTACTCACCCGTTCGACATTGAGCCAGACAGTGCTTCTCCCAACCGACAATGTACGTGTAACTGCGATACAAGCCTCACCCCACTTATCATATACCGCTTGCGAAGCTATCTGATCAGCTTCTTCTTCAGTTGCCAACACCTCCCGACGCATATAGCCATGCTCCAAATATTCTATTTCAACACTACCCCAAAAGTCCCTATGACATTCAGCTAAGCGTCTACTAGCTAGGAACTACACTGAAGACTCACTTAAGTTCAGACGGGGTCCAATGCAAGACTTTGGGGCAGTCTATCGTTGTAAACAGCAGCTCTTCCTCGCCTGACTCTAGAAGACAAGTTGCTCCAGGACGCCAACTATCATTGAAATCGACCTCAATGCCTGGGTTTTGTCGGACAATCGTCACGCTCTACGGCCCATAGAAACTACAAATAAATAACTACCTTCAAAATACGGGTGGTATTCTGTACTTGAACCAAGTCAAATCTTCAGCCCTACAACCTCCAAGTCCTCGACTCCGTACTCACCAAATGCCAGTTTCTTCGTCATCATGCGGATGGTACATACTTCAGGCTGAACAGAAGCAGCTGGAGATAGTGGTAGAGAACGTAGAAGAGTGGATGATGGTCATCCGAGTAAAGGAGGTGTAGCGCTGTAGCGCTCACCTCTCGCTGCCTCACGATAACCACGCCTCAAACATCTCACGAATGTCGTACTCAACCAATCATGCTGTATTATCGTTGACGGGGGCTGTCCCGAGCTGTACAGACTACCGCCTTCTCGCCGATACACAGGGACAACCAGCGCCAACCACATATCACCCCCTCCCGAGTTCGTAGTAGATCTCACTGCTCTGACTATGTGTAGCGAGCTATAGGTAGACCATCTGTTCTTCGAACTAGCGTCCCACATCCATAGAAGGCGTCAGTCCTGCACGAGCAGCCCCATTGCCTCGAGGCGACAGAGGACAACAACAGTCTTGTTCCCAACAAGGACAAAAAGTCGACATACAGTCGTAATTTAGTACGACATCACGAGGAGAATGGCAGGCGTACCCTGCATACATATGAAATCGATGCTTTGATAGGCGCCACGATACGCCCATAACCCACAGCGCAGCTGTAGAACCCCTCGGCGCCATTGATTTGATTCGAAGGCCTGGAGGTTCGAAGCTCGAACTCGTCTTGGGCGTGGACGGCGCCACTATGGGAGATTGCGAGCGGGTGTTGAAGTCCTACTCCGAGTTATTCCTCTCCAGAAATGCCTGGAAATTATCCGCGAACGTCCTTCCCTCCCTCCCTCCCCCCTACTGTGCGGCGACGCCCCCAAAACGGCGTCAATCCCAAGCAGGCACGAGTTATCACCTCGAGGCACTGCGCCATTGTTCCCAACACGGCGCAAGGTCGAGAAACACGACGTGGTGTGCGTGATACGTGGATCTCGAAGTGTTGATAGGCGCGCCGATTTATGGATGAGACAGGGTCTGTAGGGCCTCTCTGCGTCAACGACCCGGACGGAAGGGCTCAACGTTCCATTTTGGGCTCAAATGCGGAGTGTTGGCGTCGGCGGTGCGACGATATAATGTTGCCAGCACTCGGTGGGATGCGTAATCTCCGACTTGAGGGTGCCTTCCCATCTCATTACGTCGCGCCGAAGTGTCGGCGGATGCGGAGTAGCTTAGGGCAAGTGCGCGACGAAGTACGGGTACGTACTTCGATACAGTGATTCTTCGTTCTCCGGTGTATGAGCGTGGAGACGCAGGAGACGTAGGCATGATGAAGGGTGATCAGTTGGCGGGTGGCAGCTGGTAGACGAGCTGTGCTACATCTGCGCGACAAACGAGGTAGGGTGTCAGAGAGTGTACTCCAAGGCGTAGTTGCGAGACGGGGAGTATCGACTGCATAGGAATCAGTGGAGAGGATCACTTGAGTAATAGTACTTGAGAGGGAGCACGAAGGGTCGATTGTGCCGGGCTGGATCGCGTAGGTGTGGTATGTGGAGGGCGGGTGCGGGTGCGGGTGCGGGTGCGGGTGCGGGTGCGGGTGCGGGAGTGGAGCGTGGGGAAGATTTGAAGAGTGTGCGAGGACATGCCGCCGCAAACTGACGGACGAGTTGGGGGTGATTCTTGAGTGGAGGGAACGAGCGATGATACTACATTCAAACCCACGATCTACGCAAACGGTCAAGTCGAGAAGATACATGGTCAGCGGGAGTGCAGATTCATTGAGCGGCGAAGGCACACGACGGAGGGGCTGCGCTGCTTGCTATCGCTGAGTAGAAGGGACAGCCAAGGAGCCTCGTAAGTGATGGGCCACGAACTGAGGACAAGGAGTAGGAGAGAGGAGCGTCCTAGGGATGAAGGCGTCGCAAACTGACAACGAAACCGATCCACCGAATTTCTCGCGGACTTTGAGGAAAATATGACCTGCGAAGGAGGGTTTTGCATGGCCAGCAGTAGATGGATGGATTTTACCTCTCCTGAGGTGGGACAGCCATCTGGCGGAGAGCATATCAGCGCGCTAGTAAAGAATGCAGGGCGTGCGTAATGAGAGGAAACGAGAGTGTTTAGTAGAGAGCTTACCTTCGACAATGTAATCTTGATTCCTTGTCCTCCCGCAGAGCGCTCAGGTATGCACACGGTATGCGGCCTATCTCCTGCAAACTGCGGGTCACGATAGCTCTACTACGCCGCGTCTTGGATGCCATTGCGAACGATGTGACTCCATTCCCGATTCAGAAGAAAGGCGGGAGTATCCATTACGAAAGGACGACGGTACGAGACGTCGACGAATTAATGAGAGGTAGGCCAGGACCAGTTCGTTCTCGCATCATGTGTTGTGCTTCGGCTGAAGCACACAATCACCGACGAATGGTTGTAGATGCTCTTCGTATGGATCGGGTACACCTCGACAATGCATTGCTATCATCTTGGATACGACACCCGCGCGCCTCAAGGATGGGATGGGTGGCGGTTCGCGAAGTCGCAAGATGAGAGGAAACATGTCCGCTGTACGATCCTTGGAACAGCGATGTCCGCATTATCCCATCACGGATTCTGCCTTTGACGCAGAGGGCGTAGGCAGGTAGAGGTGTAAGCAGGAAGAGGTAAGCGAGAGAAATGTCGCCTAAATCACCGCAGACGTATGCGGGAAAGCTCGTTTTGGGGACGGCAGTGATGATGTCGAACACGGAGTGGAAACGTCAACCTGCCACACAAGCACAGGAGACGAAGCTTGGAACAAAGTGGAACGCAACGAAGTCGGGATGACGCAGAAAGGAGCGGTTTATAATGCAGAGTCTTCTGGAGATGGTCGCGATAAGATCCACTGCAGCCGAGACACGCTGCGGGCGATAAAGGTGAGGGAGTGGCACGCGAGGAGCGGAAGGGAACTGCTCCAGTAGAAACCTTTGCGAGTTCATCGACGTGACTTCGGGATTATGAGAGTGGTGCGAGTAGACAAGGGAAGGTGGCGCCAGTAGCGACGAGGCGCAGCGGGCCTGAAAGGTGACCGTTAGCTCTCGGGACGCATAGTGCGAGCAACGAAGCCAATCACGTCGTCCTGGCGCGCGTTGGAAACACTGTAGATCCGTAGATCAGGACTGGATTCTTCGGAGAGTCTAGTGGGCGATTTCCCCAAGAGTTCGCATGTAGCAGCGCCCGATTCCCTCAGAACACTGGAAGAACTTGCTACGCGGGGAACGACTTCATACGGAGTTCGGTGGGTCAGGCGGACAGGGTTCGTGGAGTGTTGACCCCTTGAAGAAAGGTGGTGCGGTTTGAGCTCGTACATGTATAAGCCCATCCATACCGCTGCCGTTCATCTCTCCTACTTCGTCGTCCTCCGATCAAGGTTCAGCCTTTTGTTCCGTATGCTCCAAGGGAGGGCGATCGCACCTGCGGAAATCAATAAAAGTGAGGACGCCATTCAATCCACCACATACCTCGCTCTATCGCAATCCGTGTCGGGAACATATGCAACAAGCTCAAACTCCAAGCAATCTGGTTCATAGTTAGCGTCGTGTCACTAGCTTTGCATCGGTCGCAGGCACAGGCGTTTCGAAGACATTGAACCGCGGGTCCGGAGTCTGCAGCTAGGATGAGTCGAACACGCCCTGAATCTGTGAAGATGCAATCCTCAGCTCGAATATCGTAGTTTAGAATAGCGTACGCACTATACGGTTGTCCCTTACGAAAGATTCCTTGTCCTTGCCAATTGGTGCACTTCGTGGTGTTCAACTGCCGGGGTTCGAGCTTTACTCACTTGGATGAAGCTTGGACATTGCAACTGTGGTTGGGCGTCTGAGTACGCATCAGAAAGGAATATGATACAAGGGAGGGAAACGACGAACTGATATGAGCGTCTCATATATCGGGACTTGGCATTCAACTGATCGTCTTATCGTAGTTGCAAGTATAAGTCTGCCAATTCGACAGCTATCCGGTGGAAGATGCGCTGAGGTCTACTAGAACTCGTATGGGAGTGAAGGAGGAGGAGAACTTGAGGAGAGCAGAGCTCGCGGGGATTTGGCCATCGTGGTTCCGCTCCTTGTGGTCGACGTGCGAACAGCAGAAAGAATTGGGTGGAAAGAGCGGCTGCGTACGCAAAAGAGCAAAATACGTAAGGCCTCAATACAAGGAATGTTTGAGAGTTGCTCGAGCTTTGGTGAAGCGCCGGAATCGTTGTCTGCAACGAACGAGTGCGAAAATGGATGTTCGGGCCGGCAACACCCGTTGCCTTCACCAGTTCGATCTCGATTTCAGTCCACCCACATCTCGTCGATGTGCTTCAGGGCTGCACTCACACAACGCACGCAACGAGCAACAAATGTGGAGGCATCTACCCAAGGAATCGAATTGAGCACCATATTACAAGATTAACTTGTCAAACTGCTTACGGGCTCGCATGTCGTCGACGCTTCTGGGACCATGATCTCTTGTAGGGAAGAAGCGAAGGGGCGAGGGCGCGCGGAATGACGAATGTAGTGGGTGAGTTCGACATCCCATGCTCTTGTTATCACCTAACGCTCTTTCAGGACGGTTGTCGACGACGTTTTCCGCTGGGCCGGTGCGAGTAGGCACGCCATAAACGTCACGATACTCTGCAGTAACGCTTCCCAGCTCAAGCCAATCGTTCCATGGATTGAGAACTCGGAGATATCTACGCCCCGTGTTCCATGTCGCTCTTAGCTTTAACTGAGCATCCTTCGCCATCACCTACCTCAACAGCGATCCCGTCCACACCGCGACTGTTCGTCCACATCTACCTTTCTTCGAGTCGTATTGCATTCGACACACACACACGCTGGTTCGACACCATCGTTCTATATCTCCGACGCCTAGACATCGTCACCTCGTTCGACGGTACCCACAAGATACCCACGTCGGCGCGCACATTCCCGCTTCATACCCCCTAGTTTCCGCGAGCGATGCTGCAAATGATGAGCTTGCGAGTGCGGGTGCCACTTCTCATTGCCATTATTTTCAGGTTCATTGATTTGGAAACAGAAACTCATTCATGCCTGCGACTTGGTGCTAGCCGGGCTAAAGAGGGTGAGGCAAGGGGACGTGGTCCCCCCTAGGAAGGAGAGGGGAAGACGTCGCTGGGTCTGGCGGGTCATCGGCATCAGAGACAGTCAAGGCGCGGCTCCATTTCTGCACCAGATGACCCCTTGCCGGCCTCCAGTGGGAATAGCAAGTCGGACGGTATCTACGTCTGTAGCTACGGGATCCAGCTCACTGGGAGGGGTCTCTGCGCCCGCAACAAGCTTACGATATGCAGGACAATAACGATGTAGACGCACCATCACCGCCTTCTCATCGTCGCTACTGGCGTCTCCGACTGGCCATGCCCTCCATTCGGGCACGAACGCTCTGCGTCGACTTTCATCTCTCCCGCTCCTCCCTCTCACGCTTTAAGGCCGTCGCTCCGTAGCATCTACTGCGCCCATGGACTACCGAAACCATTCGGAAGTCCACAAAGGATCCGACGTATTGTTGGATGTTCCAAGCCAGCGACTGGGGATATGCTGTACGAGCATTTGAACGCGCATATACTGACGTCTACGCGAGTACGACTGCAGGCATGGAGGGATGCGAGGATGTGGGAATGCCCGATTCTTCTCGTTCCCCTACTCCTCGGTCTCGGTCATTGGGATCATCAGGACGTCGACGACTGGGTTTCTGTCTAGTCCAAATCTAGTCTCGAATCAAGAAGCAGAACGTGAATGGGGGGAGGGGAAGTAGGGGAGAGGGCATGGGGTAGTACATGGTAGTCCGGAGGAAAATACCGGGATGTGCCGTATGAAACAATTTTTTATCAAGGTCTGGTCTTGCCGCCTGTCAATTTACCTCTCGATTCATTTTCTCGTTGCTACGCCAGGTTTACTTAGGTTTACTTCTACTGCAGCACCCAGAACTCGCGAGCTCGCTCCTTCGAGGATGACCGATGAGGTTCCTACCAATCTGTACTTGTCCTGGCCGCCTATTATGTATCGAGCACTCTCTTGCGCCTCCACACCCTACCTCGTCAGCCAGGAGTTCCATAGACGCTGGGGCGCATCTCGGTCGTCGTCTGCGATCACGGCCAGCTTACAGCACGCGAATACAGCTTGCGCGAGGCGCGTAGTCCTCGGGAATCCAGGACCATCCAGCCGGAAGGGTGTAGCGACTTTTCACGCACATCGCAGCAGGTTCTCAAATACAAGGGACGCTAGGCGGAAGACCTACGGCGACGCCTGCCGCTCAGCGCTTGATCGTTGATGCAACCTGCGAGATCACACACGAATGCGAACTCCCTGCACTCCAGCGTTTTGATGAACAGGCGGCGTGATCGTGTTGAGGCTTGGTCTCCACAACACGCGGTGCTTTTAGATAATCGGACGCTGCCCTCCCATCAGGTCACCTGTATCCCCGTGTCAAACCCTGGGTTTGGCAAGTGTGGGTGGAGCACAAATCGGGATCCTGAGCCCTTAGTTCGTTGGCTTTCAGCGCCCTGGCCGCATGACTCCCAAGTCCCTCGTATCTACCGGTATATCTACGGGGGCAGGCTTGACTCTAGCGACGTAACATCTAAAGTTCGGCACTCAGTCACTGCCAGGGGACTCTACGCAGCAATAGCGGGGTACATGTTGCACTTCGCCTTGACGAGGGATAAAGACCTGAACGCACCATCCTCCTTCCAAGTCCACCATGCCGCCGCTTCCACTAGGCCTCAAGATGGTGAGCCACCTATACCTCCCTTTGCGCTCCCACCGCCCCTCGCTCCCTCTACCGACGCTTTCGTAGTGCTCTGCGCCGCTGCGACCTAGTGTTCAAGTCCCCAGGGCGGCCAGACCTTCGAGATTTCAAAATTTGCCGTCGAGGGAGCTCTGAACTTGGGAGCAAGGATATGAATGGGTGCATAAGCGGGATATGAGAAAAGTGTTGAGGAATGCGGACACCTCTTCTCCGCGTGTCAGCGTCTCCGCCGAGATAAAGCGTTCAAGGCCGTCTTCCCGTGTCCCTCATCGCTCACGAGGGGAGGGGAAGAGACGAAAAGAGGGAGAGGCAAAGGGAGAGGGGGAGAGGAAGAGGGGGGAAGAGCAAGGGGAGCATCGCGTCGCGGAACGGCCCGATTTTTTCGTTGATTTCAAGGTCCGGTCGATGCCGCCTGTCCATTTACCTCTTGGTTCGTCGATCGTCCCATGTCTGCACAAAACTCTGCGCAAGGACCTCTTCTACGATCCTTCGTATATCTGCTATCAATGTGGACTTGAATGATTTTTCTTATCGGCATTCTCCTTATCGTTTGATCACCGTAACCCTTCGTATATATTGCACTCCCCCTTTCCTTTGTCCTGCTTTTATACGCTTACTTACATCCACGGAAAGTGGTTCGTTTGTATCGCCCTTACGCTGCACGACGGCAGCCTGTCATCCAATTCCAATTCGAAATTTGAGGAGCACATTGTCCGAGCGGATGACGAGGAGCGAACGCTAGCGTTAGTAGTGGGGTCGATCCGGGCACGTGTGCGCTCGCAGAGGACGCGCTGTACAGTGTGTCTGCAAGTTATAGATTACACATTCGTTACTGACACTCGTGCCCTGCAGTGCTTGCTTCCTTCCACTCGCTTGTGGCGAATTGCGGGTCTGCACTGGCACGCCGAGTGAATTAGAAACAGACCATACCACGATTGCGCTCAGATATCTGGCTCCGCTACACCGAGCCTCCGTCACCAGGCAATATCCTCGCTCGCTCACACCAAACTGCGACGCCACGGGGATATCTAAACGGGACAGAGTCCTAGTAACTACCCGCATCGCCGCGTCGTCGTCACCTCCACGAGCGCAATCTTCACGGAGCGCGTGAGTTATGCCTGATTGGCTCTGAATACTCTACTTAACATACTCAACGGGTATCACGCTTCATGCCGCGCCCGCGTGTTCCAATCTTCGAGCCCTCGTATCTCAATTCCCCAGGACCTCCTTGCGTTGCCTCGCTAGCGACGGAATGACGCGCTTCACTCTTGGCGCTCCCTCACGCCCGAGTCCTTTGCGGCGACTATCACGCCCCATAGATCCCACTGGCGTAAGGACGCGGAGGTGGACCAGGTGGGGGATCATCCTGAGCCTTTCATTACGCTACCGTCCTGTGTCAATATTACACTGCCGCGAACTGGTGAGATTGAGGCCTTGAGAAGGCTTGGAAATCATTCTTTGCACTCCAATTCCGCGACCGAGGACGTAGAGTAACGGGAAGGCACTCGAGGCACAATCACATGGGAAATAAATTTGGAGCATATGTACTACATAGTGGTAGCGTATGGGAATAAACGATTGAACCATGGAAAGCACGGGGCGGAGAGGGAGTATTTAAAACGAGAGAAAGCAGCGACAACGATCTACGAAGGCGCCTGCGCTATGTGTATATTTCAACACCATTGGTCCGTTTGTTTTACAGATTCGGAAGGGGTACACGAGGAGTGAAACCATTTCAGTATGGCCTGGGACGCGATGTGCGCAGGTGTACCCAGCGGCCCACTCCTGCCTGTGACTCTGGCGGTTCTTGTTGGAGTGGGGTGGATCTGTGGGGGCGAGGAAGGGACCAGGTCAAACGAGGCGAGCGAGAACCAACGGGGCTCGACATGCGAACTAAATAAGACACAAATTAGCTGTGGACGAAGCGCTAGCGATGTCACAGTAGGGCGCACGAGTGTTGACATTGTTCGTCCCACCAACAATGCTTCTGCTGATAACACCGGGAAAGTTATCACCAGAGATGAAGTTGATGTTGACGCTGACACCATGGAGATCAGCAAGGTTGACCTGGACGTTGCGATTCTCGCTTTTGATAGTTATTGAATTCCCCTGAGCGACAGAGTTTGTGGCGGTAAGACCGTGAATCCCTGTTGCTTCCACAGTGAATCTGAGAGCGTCCGTATCGTTTTGAGAGGGGGTGTCATGGTTAGGGTAACCGTGCTGTGTGGATGACGGAAAATTGAGGTGGAGACTGCTGAGAGAATGGAAGGCGTCGGAGGACAGTGGACGGGTCGGAAAGTTGTTGATTGCACCCCAATCAACAGTAACACCATCAATTCTGGTTGCATGTAGTATAGTCGACGAACCCCCGAGACGCAGCGTGCAGGGGAGATAGCACGGTCGATCGTGGCCCCGATTGGAGTCTCGGTGAGGTATCAGCACAGTCTCGGGCTGAGAATATTCATCGACGAACTGAGCAAAAGGGATTCTACGCTGGGCAGCCTTATTCTGTGCTACACCGCAAATGAGACGACAACCGGCTCAGATCGAGAATCGCAAAAGCATACCAGTTGCATGATCGTCATAGATTTGGGAGAGAGCACGGATGATGTCATTGATGACACCAACTTCATTATAGTTGCTATAGAAGTATCGATCCTCCAATTTCCTCTTTTCGCATGGAATCAGAGTGTGGCATAGACCAAGACATTGAACGCACGCACCATATCCTCACGAACAAAGCGAGTGCACTCCTCCGAATTCGCGAATTCAACACAGAAACGGACATCAATATCTAAGAATGCACGGTAGCATTGAGTCTACGTCTATCAGCATTAGGATCGCACATGCAAGAACCCTTTTCCTCACCCGTTTCACTTTGAGCCAGACAGTGCTTGTCCCAACGGGCAATCTGCGCGTAACCGCGATATGAGCCTCATCCCGTTCATTATACTCCGCTCGAAACGCTATCTCGTCAACTTCTTCCTCAGTTTCGAGTATCTCGTAGCCCATATATCCATCCACCCAGTATCCTATTTCGACGCCATCACCAAGGTATCTATGCCATTGAGCTACAGCATCTACCACATAGTGACCACAGTTAATACTCACACATGTTTAGGTGGTGTCCAAAGCAACTCTTTGGGGCAGTCTACCGTCGTGTACAGCAGCTGTCTCCCACCCGGCGCCCAGCTAATCTGTGCATATAATGAAATGGTTACTCCGGGACACCACCTATCATTGAATTTGACTTGTATCCCTATTTCCGTCACACTTCCGTCAAGTTCTCCGCGAGGAAAACGCAACAAAATAACTACCATCAAGTTCATAGGGGTAAGTCGTCCTCGAAACGATCCAATCGTTAGCCCTGCAACATCCAAGTCCTCAACTCAGTACTCACACGATTCCGGTCTCTTCGTCATAATGCCAACGCATACTTCAGGCTGAACACGAACGGCTCGATATACTCATAGAGGATGTAGAAGAGTAGATGATGGTCGTCCGAGAAAAAGAGCTGTAGCGCTGTAGCGCTCATCTCTCGCTGCCTCACGATGACCACGCCTGAAATATCTCACGAATGTCACTGCCCTCCGCTCAACTAAACATAGCACATTATCATTGGATACAAGGTTACCTATTCATATAGCTGTAGAGGCCACCGCCTTCTGGCCGATACACAAGGACGGCCAGCGCCCACCACGAGCCCCTTCACGAGCTCCAGCCTCCTAGTTGTACGATCACGCCGAGGTCCTTCTCTGCTCTAGCTCAGCATGGCGGATTGTCCGCAACATCTAGTTCTCCAACGAGGTAGGCTGCGTCCACCCAAAGCGACAATTATTGATGGGCACCCAGCGCCTCGATACGACTGAAGACATAGCCTTGTTCCCAACAAGGGCAAAAACCCCAAACACCCTTAATTTTAGGACAACATCACGAGGAGAATGGAAGACGTACCCTGCATACATATGGAATCGATGCTTCGATAGGCGCTACGATACGCTCATGGCCCACCGCCCAGCTGTAGAACCTCGGCACTGGCGGTTTGATTCGAAGGCCTGGAGGTTCAAAGCTCGAACTCGTCTTGGGGTTGGGCGGCGCCACTATGGGAGATTGCGAGCGGGTGTTGAAGTCCTACTCCGAGTTATTCCTCTCCAGAAATGCCTGGCAAATTATCCACGAGCATACCTCCCTCCCCCCTTTCCCTCCCTGCCTCTCCCACCTACCGTGCGGTGACGCTTCCCACCCCACAACGGCGTCAATCACAAGCATGAACGAGGAGCCATCGCCTCGAGGCACCCCAACATTGTTCCCAACGTGGCGGAAAGTCGAGAACTTCGGCGCGCGGTGCGTGATATGTAGATATCGAAGTGGTGATCGGCGCGGGGATTGGCGACCCAAGGGCTGTAGAGCTTCTCGGCGTTAACGATCCAAACTGATGGATTCAACGTCCAATATTTAGGGCTCGAGTGCGGAGTATTGACGTCAGCGGTGCGACGATGTAATGTTGCCAGTGCTCGGTGAACTTCGCGATCTCAGCTTGAGGGTGCCTTCCAATCCCATTACAGCGCGTCAAACGCTCAGAGGATGCTGAGTAGCTTAGGGCAAATGCACGGTGAAGTACAGGTACGTGATTTGATACGGTTATTATCCATTGGCCAGCGTATGAGCATGGGGAGACTCGCAGGAGACATAAACGCGCACAGGGTACGTGATCCGGTGTCGGTTGGAAGTTGGCGGTTCGCGGGTATACGAGCTGTCCTACATACTCACGACAAACGAGGTGAGCTGAGGGAGGATGGAGAGGAGGGCTCCAAGGCATCAAGCTGTAGTCACGAGACGGGGATTATCGACTGCATACGAACGAACGCGAACGGGGAGGATACCTGGAGGAACGGAGTAACAGCGCTCGAGAGGGAGCACGATGGGTCGATATTGGAGTGTTGGCTAACGTAGGTGTGGTACGTGGAGGGCGGGTGTGGGAGCAGGGTTGGGGTAGGAGAGGTGCTGAAGAGTGGAGAAGATTGAAGAGTGGGGAGGGCATGCCGCCGCGAACTGACGGAGGAGTTGGGGTGATCCCTGAGTGAATGGAACGGGCGACGGTACTGTACCCAAACCCATGATCCACAAAGATGGTTGAGCTGAGAAGATAGGCAGACAGCTGGAGTGGGGGTGCCGAGTCGTTGATTGGCGAAGACACGGCACCGCGGGACGACGGAGGGGCTCCGTTAATTGTGATTGCTGAGTAGAAGGAGCGGCCGACAAACCACGGAGACGGTCGCGGTAATGATGAAGCTGGATCTACGATGGGGGCCACGAACGAAGGAGTAGGAGTAGGTAGGAGAGAGGAGCGTGCTTGGTGCTGAAGGCGCTCAAGCCTGACGGTGACAGACTTCAAGAGGGAAGGGGCTGCGAAGGGAGTGTTGGACGGTGGCAGTGACGGTAGGCGTCCGCTACAGGTGGGGAGGCGGAAATGATGATCAGTGCACTCCTTGAAGAAATGGGGTGGTGGCGGGACATCGATCTGGCGGAGAACAGTTTCCAGTATGGCGCGAGCGAGAGACGGGCGGAGTCAAGAGCTTACGGTGTGGTGGAGAGCATATACTTGTCAAATACTTCTCGATTCGTTATCCTCCAGCCCAGCGCGCTCATGTGGGCCCGGCCTTTGAACGCAACGCGTGGCAATGGCCTCCGCTAAGGAAGGGAGGAACAGTGTTCCCGCTCGGGCCGTTTGTGTAATCGGGCAACCTCCAAGTATCGGCGAGGCAGGACGGACCACCGGCTCGCCTCGGTGAGTCGTGTTGGAGCAGAAGAGCCAGGCAACACCCAACCGATGCTGTAATCTGCCGCATCTTGGACGCCTTTGCAAAGACACCGCTTGTTGTCTAATTTCAGACGAGCTACGGACGACGATACAGTTGTGATTTTGGCGAGGAGACAATGCGCACAGGCTGCGACGCCTTCAAGTTCGTGGCCAGCGGCGGTGCCGATCCACGGAGGAGTTTAAGGGATTCCCGAATTGAGGCGGCAAGCGACATTATGATATTGAAGTATTTAGGTGTGGAAGCTATACAAGCAAGCAATAGCTGAGATATTGGGCGGCGGGTGCGATTTCGGTACAACTAGGAGAAGGGGCGTACTTAGTACCTAGTACCAACGTTTGAAGGCGTGGACTGACGGCGGAACCGAGATTTTCGCAGTATTGAGGATTTTTATAGAGCTGCAAGCCTGATGGCATGACACAGCGCCACGAAGTTGTGAAGTTTGAAGCAGAGGTTCCGCAGGCAACCGATTCAGCTCGACGACTTGAAATCCACCTCCTGCCATCACCACGGTCCGCATGCGCAGCATACTCGTGTTTCGAGTTTGACACGAGCAGTTAGCGAACACCAAGTCAAAGCTGTCCGAGGCGAGACACGGGCAAGCGCGAGCAGAACGACGGAGGGTAGGGGCTGGTCATACCCTGTAAAGACGCGGACGTGAATGTTCGCTGTCCTCGCCTGGATAGATCTACCAATATGACGTCCATACTGGATTGGAAAGGGGCGGACCGCGGGAAACTGGGCCTCAAACTCGTCGGGCGATAGTTGATAATCTCCCGAATTCCAAGAGCGCGAAGCATAGCGCTGCATGGGTAATTTGACGCAGACTTGGACGTATGCGCGAATGATCAAGACAGAGGGAAATGGGCGAGGTAGATACTGAGACGGGGTGACAAGCATCTGCATCAGGACTCGAGTTCGAAGTAATGCAGTAGTGGACATACATACGAGGGGATCAATTCATTACATTATGTTCCCTGCCCAATGACGTACCCTCCGACTGTCTTCAACTCGATTTTCTGCACACAGTTCTGGCGCACAGAAGACGAGGGGCGTGGCGTGATCGTATGTGGGGGCTTCGAGCGCGGGGGTGGATGTAGTATATGCAGGCAGAGGCGATGAAGTATTCACACCTTGGGCACCGTGAACCCGACCTCCACACTCGGTCAAGCCAAGAAGTACCCAATTTGGGCATGGAGCCTAAGTAGAAGTCTGTCATTATCTAGCACAAGATAAATGATGCACGACTCACTATCCATAAACGCACGCGCATGTAGCACGCAGCTGAGCCTGCCAAAAAGAACGAAGAGATGCAACTCCTGCCGTCATTATAGCACCTCTCTCGGATGTCCCCGTGTTCAGACAGTAGGAAGTGGCGAGTTGAAGCATGAGTAAGCGAAGGTAGTCGTATACATAGATTTTTTGCCTCTTCGTTGACCGTCAACCATCGCTGGCAGACCTAAGCACGTTTGGAGGATGTACCAGATATCGGGCGATATGAGGCTGGCGGGCTGAACGATGGCCTCGACGCCTTCAAGTGACAAAGTGAGAACAACATTCTGTTATTTCAACGAAGTCCTTACAAGTGGATCGTTGTTGTGAAATGAGATGTCCGGGCCGGCAACATCCGAACCTACGGTAGCTTATCCTAGCTTATCCCGCTTGTATACCGCTAACGACACCTCTCACATCGAACGTCTTCGCCTCACTCGAGATTCACAGAACACACGAGCCGGAAGCGGACACTCGAATCGTGCATTTTCTAGCTCACGATCTCTGTGCAGTACTGCCCAAAACTTGCGAGATGGTCAACCTCTCGGACGCGTCTTTTTAACGGGCTCTGAACATCTGGTGCAGGAATTCTCTTCTGGAAGAAGAGAAGGGGTGCTCGTATAATGGTGGACCATCGTCGGTGAGTTGGTCATAATCACCGCTTTTGCGACCGCCTCACACGCTTTGGTGATTAGTCCCAGATCTTCAATATCTTTCGACACTGGTCTTGCGCGTAGTCAGTCATGTTTGGCGTTGGATATACTTCACTACTTCGCCCGGCCCTTCTCCCCTGTCTCAACAACACGAAGCTCCGTCTACGTACCGTTTGACAGACATCCAGATCCCCTCAATCCACTCCAAATCCACTCCACGCGCACTGCGACTTGCCACCTTCCAACCTCCTCGGATGTCGTGAGTACGCATCTTGCGGCTACATCTGCCCTCTCAGCCAGTGCAACTCGACCAACGTCCACTTCGACGTGGCGCCTCGTGCCGCCCTCTTTCCCTCCCACATCAAGGCATATATTATGCTATACACTCTCTCTTACTGCCTTCCTTGCACTGACACTGGTCCGGGGATGGGGCCCCCGCGAATCGGTGGTGGTTGAGGTGAGGTGTTGTGGACAGGATGTTGGCGACGAAGCTCGCTCCTTGAGACGTGTGCGCAAGGCGCAGAGAGCGTTGGTCGGTACCCAAGGAAGCAATATAGAAGAGGAGACAATGTCTGTACTCACGCACTGCTCCTCCGTCAAAATTCGTAGCGACGTTCGGTCCTATCTACCCTGCCATCTACGGGCCCCAGCTCAACTTTGCGGCTGCCTGGTCCTCTCTCTCCGCGTCGTAATCAAGCTGATCGCAGCCGACGTCCACTTTGCGCCCTGTGTTCTGATGGAGGAAAAAGAGTGACATGGACGCACCCCTCCCTCTTCAAATTTGCTTTTGCTTCGTCCCGTCTTTCGTGACCGGCACTCCAACTGCTACACAGGCGCCGCTATCGCAGGCCTCACACCCTCTCTCAAGTCTCTCTCCTCCTCGCCCGCGCCTGGTGCCACCAGTTGCCTAGCTCGAGCATTCTTAAACAATCCAATCTATCGCTGAACTTTGCAAGCTAGCGGCTGGGGATTTGAGCGCGCATATAATGACTTGTACGCAAGTACAAGGGGAGGTCTGGAAGAACTTGGGAATGCCCGATTCACCATGTCGCCTGCTCCATGTCTCTCTCTCCACGGCCCCTTGGTATCATTGAAAGGTCGCAAGGTCGGCTTCTAGGCATCGCTCAGTCGAGAGGCATGAAAGGGGCTTCGAGGGAGGGGAAGTGGAGGACAGGGATGGCGTACACGACAGTCCGGAAGAAGGGGAGGAAAACGCTGGGATGTGGCGTACGAAACAGCGCCAATCTTTTTGGATTTCAAGGTCCAGTCTCGCGCCGGTCTTCCACCCCGTTTACCTCCCGATTGCGCCCCACGAACCAACCACAAACACGTGCATTTCTTGAGCGTATCATGTGCTTTCAGCGCAGGTGACGAGTCCCGCGTGAACTCGGGCAGCGCGGGCGATGTCAAGAGTTCGACCGCCTTCCCCGCTGGCCATCTCTGCGTGCAACCGCCGCCCCGTGTCCCCCGTAACGCCCAAAGTCCATGACTCCCCTTCGGCGGTCAATGGCAGATCCCCTACATCGCCTGGCGTCTGGGAAGATCCTCTCTTGCCATCCAGTACGCGCGTAAGCTCCCTGCAGAGGCATATGCATATTCCACTGGACGTCAGGCACTGGAGAGAGGCCTAAGCACGTCTCGACCCCCCGTTTCACGAACTCGTCTGATGTCTGTCGCTCAGCGTTCATCGATCCTCCCGCGTGCTCTTGGATCTATCATCCTTGCACCTGCAGCGCTATCTGCCGTTCGTCTGAGGTGAACCGTCAACATCTTCCACTCACCTTACCCTCCACGAGCCGATACGGTAAGCAGCCGTCTGTATTCTGAGTATTCCCGGCACGGCTGAAAGTCGCATACCACGGTGCTGAGGTGTGCGATACGATACGATGTACGATGGATATGCAGCGCGAAGTCGTCTAGGCGCAATATATTTGCAGCGCGGGAAGCGCATTGCACAGTGCAACATTTACGACGACACTCCACACCTAGATACCCACAATCGCGGTCCTATTCGTATCGATCGCATTGAACGGCCTCGTTGACGCAAATACGCACGTCAGCGTCCATATTCTGCTTATCTCAACTTTGTTCGTTCTTGTTGTAGAATACGAAGCAAATATCTATTACATGCCATCGTACCCAATAGAGACTGTCCGGATACAAACCTAAGTAGATTAGTTGACTTCGTCTGGTATGTCGCACGAATGGCAGAATATGGCAGATAAAGTACAAGGTACTAGGATATCAAGTGTATGCAGACATATTCGAGGGACAGCGGTAAGGACAAAACGTACGCCGTAACGCATAATGTGCGCATACTTTGACCTCAATCGGCGTAACTGCTTCTGGGCGCTCCCGACGATAATCTTGCTATGGCCTCCACTGTGGTCGTGCCTTGGCGCAGCGAGCGACTCCACGTGTTGACGGTTTTGCTCCCAAAGGCTCAGGCTCAGGCTGAGGACGTCTAGCCAGCAGCAGGCCTTGAGCTCGAGAGTGTTCCGTTGACAAGCGTGATTTGGACGGGGGATTCTTGTAAACTACAATTTTGATCAGAGGGAAGAAGCATCGACTACGTCAATGTGAATGTTTGAATACGAACTAGTGTTGACATTATTCCTCCCGCCAATGTTACCGCCGTTGATAGGAGCCAAATCACCAATGTTGTTGACGTAGTTGATAGTGACGGTGCGATGCACGCTATTGATGGAGAAGAAATTGCCGGCAGAAACAGAATTCGTGCTATCCAAGAACGTGATCTCGCGTGCGGAGATGGTGATGGTGAGGTCCGCTTGCTGTGACGAGTTGCGATCCTGAGATGCGTGCGAGGGAAATTTGAGGTAGAGGTTGTTGAGGGACGGGAAAACACCAGAGGGCAAGGGAAAAGTTGGGGGAATAGTGGTGGCACTCCAATCAACGCGGGTAATGCGATAGACATCGATGGTAGAGAGGTACAGATTAAGGGAGCACGGTCGATCTTCACCCTGATTGAAACCTCGACGTCGTATGACCTGGGTCTCGTGCTCAAGATATTCATCAACGAACTGAGAAAAAGGAATTCTACGCTGGATAGCGTTCTCCTCTGCTACATCGCAAATGAGACAACAACAGGCCCAGATTGAGAATCGTGAAAGCATACCAGAATTATGATTGGCACGGAGTGGGGAGAGCGCACTCATGATCTCATCGATGACACACACGTCACTATCATTTTCATAGATTGCTCGAGACCTCAATTTCCTCTTTTCGCATTGAATCAGAGTGTGTCATAGAGCAAGACATTGAATGCACGCACCATATCCTCATAAAGAACTCGAGTGCAGTCCTCCGAATTCGCAAATTCAACACACAAACGGACATCCACATCGCAGGATGGGCGGTAGGATTGATACTACGTCTATTAGCATTAGGCACAGGCTCGCACATGTAAGAACCCTTGTCCTCACCCGTTGCACCCAGGTAGGGTAGTAACAATGTAGTAATAGTTACATCAGAGCGGAGTTATACATTGTATTGATACCATCAGTCCGCGCGGAACCCAGCGGAGATTTCCTTATATGGTAAGTCACTAATGTAGTCAATAAGAACCATCCGCGCGGAGTGTCCTGCACATCGGAAAGGCCGAGAAATTGGGCGAGCATGTGTGAGAACACCAAAGCGGAGTAGGTGAGGTAGCTGGGGTGTTTCCAATGATTCCTATACAGGTACATTGATGCGGGGGGCGAAAATCTCGGCACATCGGACCTCCGATGCAGGCCGACGTTTTGTGATTTGGGCCAGGACTGTCAGGCAATTGGTAGCCAATACATACTGTAGTATATTAGATGCTACTATGACCAAAACATTAGCACATCGGACCTCCAGTGTAGGCCGATGATTTCCGCTTTGGGCCGACGTTTTGAAGCGGTGACTGAGGGACATACATTACAATATACTAGATGATATCAGGTATCAAACATTGGCCCAAAGAGGCAAAGCCTTGGCACATCGGACCTCTGCCTGAGGCCGATGATTTCCGCTTTGGGCCGATGTTTTGAGGCGGTGAGTAGCCGACACATACAATAGTGGACTAGATAATACCAAGTCCCAAGCCTCATGACATCAGAGCCTCACTTGAGGCCAATGATTGCTGCTTTTGGGCCGATGATTTCCGCTTTTGGCCGATGTTTTGACTCTGCAATATGAAGTCCAAAGTCTCGGCACATCGGACACAGAGCGGAGGCCGATGTTTTCCACTTTGGGCCGATGTTTTGAGGCAATCAGTAGCTAGCATATACTACAGCACACTACATGGTACTATGTTGAAAACATGAGGACATCGGACCTCCGATACAGGCCGACGTTTTGCGAAGTAGGCCGATGTTTTCAGCCAGTGAGTGGCTGGCATGTACTATATGATACCAAGTCCAAAACGTCGGCACATCGGACCTCCGATGCAGGCCGATGTTTTGCGCTTTAGGCCGACGTTTTCAGCCAGTGGGTAGCTGGTATATACTGGAGTATACTGTCTGATACCAAGTCCAAAACATCGGCCCAAATAGGCAAAACGTCGGCACATCGGACCTCCGATGCAGGCCGATGTTTTGCGATTTAGGCCGATGTTTTCAGCTGGTGGGTAGCCAGCATGTACTGGACTATACTGTCTGGTACCAAGTCCAAAACATCGGCCCAAATAGGCAAAACGTCGGCACGTCGGACCTCCGATGCAGGCCGATGTTTTGCAATTCAGGCTGATGTTTTGCCCCAGTAGCTAGCTAGTACCTACCATGGTATACTGTACAATACTGCATCACAATTGCTGGCCCACATAGCCAAAACATCGGCACATCAGACACCCTATGCAGGCCGACGTTTTGCACTTTAGGCCGACATTTTGAGCCGGTGGGTAACTGGCATGTACTAGCTTATAGTTCCTGATACCAAGTCCAAAACATCGGCCCAAATAGGCAAAACATCGGCACGTCGGACCTCCGATGCAGGCCGATGTTTTGCAATTCAGGCTGATGTTTTGTGCCATTAGCTAGCTAATACCTACCATAGTATATTGTGCATTACTCCATCGCAATCACTGGCCAAAATGGCCAAAACGTCGGCACATCGGACGCCCGATGTAGGCCGACATTTTGCGATGTAGGCCGATCTGTTCAGGTAGTCTGCTGCGAACACATACTCAGATATAATATGTACTATCAAGTTCAAGCTGTCAGCCCAATTAAGCAAAATGCTGGCACATCGGACCTCCGATGTAGGCCGATGTTTTGCATTTTAGGCCGGTGATTTCAGTGTCTGGGTAGCCATTATATACTGTAATATACTCTATAATTTCACATCCAAAATGTCAGGGCAAATAGGCAAACCATCCGCACATCAGACACCCGATGTAGATTGATATTGTGTCATTCATCCTGAGGTCTCGGTGAGCAGATACATTGGTGATATACCGCAACACTGCACCATCATGGAACATCTCAAGGTATTTCCCACTTTGTAGGAAATATGAATGAGATTGATATAAATGTATTCACCTACACTTGCGGAAGATTGAACATATTAACAGATTTGTGCCAATATCATTTCAAAACCGATGCAGGCCGATGTTTTGCCTATTTGGGCCGATGTTTTGGACTTGGTATCAGACAGTATACTCCAGTATATACCAGCTACCCACTGGCTGAAAACGTCGGCCTAAAGCGCAAAACATCGGCCTGCATCGGAGGTCCGATGTGCCGACGTTTTGGACTTGGTATCAGAAACTATAAGCTAGTACATGCCAGCTACTTGCTAGCTGAAAACATCGGCCTAGCACGTAAAACGTCGGCCTGCATCAGAGGTCCGATGTGCCGATGTTTTGCCTATTTGGGCCGATGTTTTGGACTTGGTAACAGAGAATATATGCCAGTACATGCCAGCTACTTACTGGCTGAAAGCATCGGCCTACATTGCAAAACGTCGGCCTGCATCGGAGGTCCGATGTGCTGACGTTTTGGACTTGGTATCAGAAACTATAAGCCAGTACATGCCAGCTACTTACTGGCTGAAAGCATCGGCCTAAATCGCAAAACGTCGGCCTGCATCGGAGGTCCGATGTGCCGACGTTTTGGACTTGGTATCAGAAACTATAAGCCAGTACATGCCAGCTACTTACTGGCTGAAAGCATCGGCCTAAATCGCAAAACGTCGGCCTGCATCGGAGGTCCGATGTGCCGACGTTTTGGACTTGGTATCAGAGAATATATGCCAGTACATGCCAGCTACTTACTGGCTGAAAACATCGGCCTAAATCGCAAAACGTCGGCCTGCATCGGAGGTCCGATGTGCCGACGTTTTGGACTTGGTATCAGAGAATATATGCCAGTACATGCCAGCTACTTACTGGCTGAAAACATCGGCCTAAATCGCAAAGCGTCGGCCTGCATCGGAGGTCCGATGTGCCGACGTTTTGGACTTGGTATCAGAAACTATAAGCTAGTACATGCCAGCTACTTACTGACTGAAGACATCGGCCTAGTGCGCAAAACGTCGGCCTGCATCGGAGGTCCGATGTGCCGATGTTTTGCCTATTTGGGCCGATTTTTTGGACTTCATATCATACAGTACATACCAGCTACTTACTGGCTGAAAACATCGGCCTAAATCGCAAAACATCGGCCTGCATCGGAGGTCCGATGTGCCGACGTTTTGCCTATTTGGGCCGATGTTTTGGACTTGGTATCAGACAGTATACTCCAGTATATACCAGCTACCCACTGGCTGAAAACGTCGGCCTAAAGCGCAAAACATCGGCCTGCATCGGAGGTCCGATGTGCCGACGTTTTGGACTTGGTATCATATAGTACATGCCAGCCACTCACTGGCTGAAAACATCGGCCTACTTCGCAAAACGTCGGCCTGTATCGGAGGTCCGATGTCCTCATGTTTTCAACATAGTACCATGTAGTGTGCTGTAGTATATGCTAGCTACTGATTGCCTCAAAACATCGGCCCAAAGTGGAAAACATCGGCCTCCGCTCTGTGTCCGATGTGCCGAGACTTTGGACTTCATATTGCAGAGTCAAAACATCGGCCAAAAGCGGAAATCATCGGCCCAAAAGCAGCAATCATTGGCCTCAAGTGAGGCTCTGATGTCATGAGGCTTGGGACTTGGTATTATCTAGTCCACTATTGTATGTGTCGGCTACTCACCGCCTCAAAACATCGGCCCAAAGCGGAAATCATCGGCCTCAGGCAGAGGTCCGATGTGCCAAGGCTTTGCCTCTTTGGGCCAATGTTTGATACCTGATATCATCTAGTATATTGTAATGTATGTCCCTCAGTCACCGCTTCAAAACGTCGGCCCAAAGCGGAAATCATCGGCCTACACTGGAGGTCCGATGTGCTAATGTTTTGGTCATAGTAGCATCTAATATACTACAGTATGTATTGGCTACCAATTGCCTGACAGTCCTGGCCCAAATCACAAAACGTCGGCCTGCATCGGAGGTCCGATGTGCCGAGATTTTCGCCCCCCGCATCAATGTACCTGTATAGGAATCATTGGAAACACCCCAGCTACCTCACCTACTCCGCTTTGGTGTTCTCACACATGCTCGCCCAATTTCTCGGCCTTTCCGATGTGCAGGACACTCCGCGCGGATGGTTCTTATTGACTACATTAGTGACTTACCATATAAGGAAATCTCCGCTGGGTTCCGCGCGGACTGATCAGTAATAGAGGATAGTATTGTTAACCCTGTACCATTCACTACTGTACTTATGGGTTTAACAATGGCCCATAAGACATGGGTGTGTTAACACATAGATGGATGTTAACACATACTCAGCAATATATGATGGTGTTAACATCTTTCCAGATGTTAGTAGTTAACCCTTTAACATAGATTTCTGTGTGTGTTAACACTGTGCTAGCTATATATGGACATACCTTATGGATGGATGTTAATACTGTACCATCTATGCTGCTATGTGTTAACATTGACTGGTAGATGTATATTAACACTGAATCATCTACTATGATATGTGTTAACACTGGTGCATGAATCCATGTTAACATTCAGCCATTTATTATTGTACATGTTAACATCTACCTATAGATCCATGTTAAAAGCCAATCATTTATTACTGTACAGTGTTAACATCTACCTACAGATTCATGTTAACAGCCAATCATTCATTACTGTAAAATGTCAACACCTTCCTATAGAGGCATGTTAACACCTGGCCATTTATTATTGTAAAATGTTAACATCTTCCTATAAATGTATGTTAACACCCAATCATTCATTACTGTAAAATGTTAACACCTCTCTATAGATACATGTTAACACTAAGCCATTTATTACTGTAAAATGTCAACATCTTCTTATAGATGGATGTTAACACTCAGCCATTTATCATTGTATGTGTTAACATCTATCTCTAGATTTATATTAACACCCAATCATTGACTACTGTGCATGTTAACTTCAACATATAGGTGAATATTAACACTAAACCATCTACTGTTGTGTGTATTAACAACTTGCCACAAGACAGCAGTTAACACCTGTCCAGCAATGACTGTAGAAGTTAACACTGTTCACAGTTAGATATTAACATATGACCATCTACTGTTGCAGGTGTTAACACTCAGGCAGTTGATTAACATTTGACCAACAATCACTGTAGATGTTTACACTGTTCATACTGACTGTGGGAAAGTTCAAAAAGTCGGAAATACACCTATTAGAAAGCCAGGTATAGATTCATTACAAAATGTTGTAATGATATTAATGAGTATTGACCTTAATTAACAGTTACTGACCAAAAACATTGCAAATGTAATACAAATATTAAGGTAATCACTAGTTTAGTGACTGTGGAAAAGTCCAAATCTCAAAAGTGCGTACATTAGCCAGGCAATTGGTGGCTAATACTGCTAGTTTGAGAGGTAGTAGACCATCCTAAAAGGTCAGAAACATTGGAGTATGGGTGTAGGTATGTAGTATTAATATAATTGATGCATACTAGCACTTATACCAATGCCAAAGCATGTTACCCATGTTGAGGAATGTATTCACTACCCAAGTATGCACCCATGCCTATCCATGCTATTGGTGATGTCTGATGATAGCCACTCATTCAATACTACTTTATAATGATATTATCTTCAGTTATTGGGCATTGGGAACATGTCTCTGACTGTTAGCAGGTCAATACCTACTTGACCCATCTCATTGCACCTTGATATCACCATATCTGAGTATTGTCCTTTGGCAATGGTATAGGTTCAAGTTATGCACTAATTATGTTCATACTACATACCTACACCCATACTCCGATCCTTTTGACCTTTTAGGATGGTCTACTACCTCTCAATCCAGTGGCATTAGCTATACCTGCCTAACTAATGGTTGCATTTGCGACTTTTTCAACTTTTGGATTTCCCACAGTCACTAATTCTAATGATCACGGTCATTCACTATGCTCATATACTATGAACCACTACAAATCTCACTGATAACATGGGAACATTTTATAAACAGTGTTAACATATACAGTAATTGTTGGTCAAATGTTAATCACTGACCACATTGGGTGTTAACACCTGCAATAGTAGATAGTCATATGTTGATATCCAAGTGTGAACAGTGTTAACTTCTATAGTCATTGCTGGTTAGGTGTCAACTACTATCCACAGTCAATACTGGTTGAATGTTGACTACTGTCTTGTAGCAAGCTGTTAACATACACAACAGTAAATGGTTTAGTGTTAATATGCATTTACAGGTAAATGTTCATATGTACAGTAATCAATGGCTGAGTGTTAACATCCATCTATAAGAAGATGTTGACATTTTACAGTAATAAATGGCTTAGTGTTAACATGTATCTATAGAGAGGTGTTAACATTTTACAGTAATGAATGATTGGGTGTTAACATACATTTATAGGAAGATGTTAACATTTTACAATAATAAATGGCCAGGTGTTAACATGCCTCTATAGGAAGGTGTTGACATTTTACAGTAATGAATGATTGGCTGTTAACATGAATCTGTAGGTAGATGTTAACACTGTACAGTAATAAATGATTGGCTTTTAACATGGATCTATAGGTAGATGTTAACATGTACAATAATAAATGGCTGAATGTTAACATGGATTCATGCACCAGTGTTAACACATATCATAGTAGATGATTCAGTGTTAATATACATCTACCAGTCAATGTTAACACATAGCAGCATAGATGGTACAGTATTAACATCCATCCATAAGGTATGTCCATATATAGCTAGCACAGTGTTAACACACACAGAAATCTATGTTAAAGGGTTAACTACTAACATCTGGAAAGATGTTAACACCATCATATATTGCTGAGTATGTGTTAACATCCATCTATGTGTTAACACACCCATGTCTTATGGGCCATTGTTAAACCCATAAGTACAGTAGTGAATGGTACAGGGTTAACAATACTATCCTCTATTACTGGACTGATGGTATCAATACAATGTATAACTCCGCTCTGATGTGACTATTGCTACATTGTAACTCCGCTATGTGTTGCACCTTGAGCCAGACAGCGCTTGTCCCAAAGGAGAATGTGTGCGTAACCGCGATATGAGCCACATCCTGTGCGTCATACACCGCTCGTGTAGCTATCTCCTCAGCTTCCCCCTCAGTTGCGAGTATCTTGTAGCGCATATCTCCATCTGCCCAGTATCCTATTTCGACGCCGTCCCAGAGGCATCTATGCCATTGAGCTACACCATCTACCAGCTTTGTACCACAGCCAATACTCACGTAAATGTAGGGGGTGTCCAAAGCAACTCTGTGGTGCAGTCTACCGACATGTACAGCAAGCCTCTCCCACCCGACCCCCGGTGATATAATGAACTAGTCGCTCCGGGACACCACCTATCATCTAATTTGACCTGTATCCCTATGTTTTATCGCACTCCTGTCAGGTTCTACGCGAGTGAAACTCAAAGGAAATAACTACCTTCTATACTTGTAGGTGTGGGCCGTGCGATGCGCGCCCACGGAC
This sequence comes from Pleurotus pulmonarius, assembly GCA_012980535.1. Taxonomy (NCBI): domain Eukaryota; kingdom Fungi; phylum Basidiomycota; class Agaricomycetes; order Agaricales; family Pleurotaceae; genus Pleurotus; species Pleurotus pulmonarius. The sequence goes on along the minus strand of SJKF01000012.1, from coordinate 412,534 downwards.
GAATCCTTCGTTTTATAGATGTTCGGCATTTCCCAAGAATTCAACTTGCAGCAGTACCCTAGCACGACGCCCCGCCGTCTCTTTCATCCAATTTGGCGCGTCACTCAGTCACTCTTGCGAATTTCTCTCCCTCTACTCCCTTTCGTTACACATTGTATTATATTTGCCTGCTCCATATGTCATGGTGCCGTTTGCCTGTTATTCATACTTCTGCTACCCTTTATCCATCCCAAGCTAATCGTCTTCCTCTTCATTCCTCGCCAATATCCATGTCCTCTCCTTCTCTCTTCATCTCAAATTCTATCTATCCTGCTGCATTTCTGGATCCGGGAACGCGCATGGCGGCTATCGTCTCGCGTTTAGCGACTTGTTACCGAGTACAAGTCGAAAAGGGAAGATGACAATCTGCGCCATGCATAAGATACGCGCTATCGCTATTGGTAGTGTCATAAACTGGACCACCTCGCTGGTTACGCTTCGCCACGATAGCCTCAAGTTCACATTTGACGATGTATTATCAACGCTCTTACGCTACTTGGCGCTTGTGGGCCAACACGCCTGTGTGGCACGTACGGGGCCTTGAACTACATACGAACATAAGTACTTACCTTAACCACTGAGTGTGAGAAACTTCAGTTGATCGTGGAAGCCATTTATTATAATCAGATATCTAGGTAGGTATTCAGATCTAGCCCAAGGGCACCTCATTGCAGCTCATTGCCCATCGGTTTGGCTCATTTGATGCACTTTAAATCAACAGACATGGAAGACTACTGTTATTTGAATTTATGTAAATGTAAGACATCTAAGAAAGTGCCCAACAAAAGTTTATCTTAGATCAAAGCTAAATTAATTAATTAAATGACCTCATTTAGAAGTCACCGGCACTCGGCTATGTTAATAACCCTGCAACTTAGCGAGGCGCCCAAACCGTCCAGGAAATTAAGGACGGAACCTTTCGTTTCACTACAGGCCCCGTAACAACCCTCCAACTACCAACGTCAACCGTCGCCATCGTGCTCCACCGTTCCTTCTGGCGACTGCCTCTCCACTTGCTTTTCAATGCGCCTAGCCACGTTCCTCCCTACATTTTAATCGCTCCCTTCGTCTCTCCCAAGGTTATCTCAGCCACCTCCCAATCCCTCCGCCTACCCCAAGCGCGTACTACGTTCATCTGCAGCTAATCAACCCGTCCCCGATAAGCCAAATTCCGGCCCCCCTCTCGACCCCTCAAACACTTGAGTCATCCCCGATACAGGTCCACATCCACTATGAAAGTAATCCACACGCGTTACCTCAGCCAGTTTCTGTCTTCGTCTTCCAGGCCATTTCCGATGCCTCGAAGGCCCATCAACCGTCTAAACAGACACGCACGACTTACCGATAACTCTACTATAGCAGAAGAGCCGACGAAATTACAGAAAATACGGCTGCGAGCGCGAACTGACATACTCGCCTTGCCAAGAGGGACGAACATAATAAATACCAAATATGACAAAGTGACAGCGGAATCAAAACGACGAAATGACAACGGAATCAAAAGAATGATCGCGGAATCAAAAAATGACAGCGGAATCAAAGCGCCGTCAAGGCACAAGGGGTAAAATAAGAAAAAACGTAGGACTATATCAACGAATCTTCCTAGCGGAAGGATTCGTAACAGGAGCGGTATTCGGTACCTGAACCAATCCAATCGTCAGCCCTGGCACCTCTTAGCTCTAACTCCGTACTCACCCGATTTGGGTCTCTTCGTCAAAATGCCAACCCATACTTCAGGCTGAACACAAGCGGCTCGAGATAGTCGTAGAGAATTTAGAAGAGCAGGAGATGGTCGTCTGAGCAAAGGAGCTGTAGCGCCATGTAGCGCTCACCTCTCGTTGCCTCACAATAGCCCTGCCTCAAACATCTCACAAATGTCATACTCAACCAATCATACTGCATTATCATTTGATAGAAGGCTATTTACTCATAGAGTTGTAGAGGCCACCGCCATCTGGCCGATCCACAAGGACGACCAATGCCCACCAGGAGCAAGCTCCAGCCTCCTAGTCGTACGATCGCGCCGAGGTCCTGCTCTGCTGTAGCTCAGTGTCGCGAATCATCTGTAATCAGTCTAGTCCTTCGACGAGGTAGGCTGCGTCCTCCAGAAAGCGTCAATCCATGGTAGGGTAGCCAGCACCTCGAGTAAACATAGCCCCACTCCCAACAAGGAAAAAGATATAAGTACAGCCGTATCATAACACAACATCACGGGAAGAATAGAAGATGTACCCTGCCTGCCACCCATGTGAATATCGAAGTCTCGATAGGCCCCATGATACACCCGTAACCCATGGCCCAGCTGTAGGACTGCCTGGCGCCGTCTATGCAGATCCTTGAAAGGTCAAGCCTTCGGCGATGCGACCTGACGAGATATTCTGAGAGGTCACTGGATGTTCGTCGCCGCCGTAGGTACGTACATGCCTTGAGCATCCATTTCATCCATCAACCATACTCGCACCCCACAACAGCGTCAATCACAACCAGGCAACGAGAAGCCATCACCTCGAAGCACCGCAACGTTGTTCCCAACACGGCGCAAAGTCGAGAACTTCGACACGTGGGGTGTGCTATGTAGATATCGAAGCTTTGATAGGCGAGGTGATGTACTGATTACCCAGGAGCTGTAGAGCTTCTCGGCATCAACGTTCAATATTCGGGGCCCAAGCGCAGAGTGTTGGCATCGTGGATACGACGACGGGACATCGCCAGCGTTCGGGGAAGTACCAAAATCCTTGTTGGAGGGCGCATTCTATATGCCATTACGGCTTTCAGCGGATGCTCAGCAGCTTAGGGAAAGTGTGCGACAAAGTACGGGTACATGATTTGATACCGTTTTTTGCCTGCGTATGAGTGTGGAAGAACGCAGGAGACGCATACGCGCACAAAGGATGCGATCAGTTGGCGGTTGGCGGTTGGCGGTTGGATGGTAGAGGTGCTGTCCTAAATGTGCACGATACATGAGGGGAGGGGGGTGAAGGGAGTACCCCAAGAAATGGTGGCAAGACGGGGAGTATCAACTGCATACGAACGAACGAACGGCAATACCTGGAGGAACCGAGTAACAGTACTTGAGAGGGAGCACGAAGGGTCTGTGGTGTCGAGCGGGCTAGCGTGAATGTGGTATGTGGAGGGCGACTGCGGGGGTGAGAGACGTTGAAGAGTGGCGAGGACACGTTGCCATAAACTGGCGGAGGATTCGAGCTAATTCTCGAGTGAATAGAACGTGCGACGGTACTGTGGCACTGGACTGCAAGCCACGAGCTACGCAAACAATCGAGGTGGGAAGATAGCTCTACGTGTGTGCTTGCATAAGTCGCATTGAAACGCATTCTGGCCCCGACGAGTTCCAGGCGTGGCCCTGGGCGTCGTGGTGTCCGCCAAAAGAGCCTGGTAGACCGTCGTCTAATGGGAAGAAACTTGTTGGTTTGTTGGAAGGACGGATGTTCGGGCCGACGAGACCCGATGCCAAGTTTGCGGCTTTCACTCATCACTTTTTTGGTTCTCGTTCCCTTCTCCAAACCTCATAAACAACGGCTATCTCCTCCGACAACTGAATCAGCTTCTCAAGGTGCTGGGCCATAGTACCGCTCCGGCCGAGAATCATGGATTCACTTTTCTCAAAGCCCTCACGAACTCGTACATCTTCAACGCTCAACACTTCGTACCTATGAATTGGCGTAGAGGAGGAAGGAAAGAGACGGGGAGCCGCGTTGAATGGAATGCCTTTGTCGGTGAGTACATCTGACCACTGTTTCTAGCATTCTGTTCTCGGTCTTTCATGCCCACTGCCCAGATGATCAGTGTCTCATGATCCTTCACGCCTAGGAATGGCAGGAATGCGCAAGCGTGCCACTTGTCTTACTCCGCCGCCTCTGCATTTGAGGCGCATGTGCACTCCTGGTAACATTTGGGTTCCCCTACGCTCCACGTCGACATGGTTTCCTCTGCGTTGATCAAGAGCCTTCCTTCCGAGCCCGCGGCTCTTGCTGCAGTCGACACATATACCGTGGCATCCATGTATCAGCTCGTGGAGCTTACAGCTTACCCAACGACCACGCCAACATTCACCCATCCCCCAAACGCTCTCCACGCTAGCGCTCGCATCTCCGTTTTCTGATCTCATCGCTTCTGCTGCCAAGTGGTAATGCTTCTGATTCAAGATATCGAAGAGATTGGATTCGAGACTTTCCAGCCGCAAGTTGAAGCCCGGAAGACGCGATCAGGGTGATGTTTGGTTAACGGATGGAGCGTTCCCCGAAGCAGCTCGAATACGACGAGGAGAGGAACGGCGTTCTCCGGCAGGGGCTTCAGAATCCACGTACGCCTGGTCAGCTTCTCTGCTACTCCGTCGCTCACCGACCTTCAGCTGCTCGTATCTACGGTGTATCTACGGCTCCGACTCTTGAGTTCGACTCTACAGCTGCCCGTGGACTTGTAAAACACGAGGCTTTGAAGTCCTGCATTTGTACTGCACGTAGACGAACCTGGAACAGAATACCCTGGACGTACCTTTATATCATCCCGCCAAAATCACCAAACCACCACAGTCAACTCCAGAATCTAGACGAGCATGCTTCGCACGCCTCGCTACCTCTGCCGACCTCTCCCCGGCATTCCGCTCGTCGAAGAGTCACAAGTTCGGAACCCTCAAACCTGTCCTGCCCATCATAAACTCGCGATTGAAGGCGTGGATGCGCATACAAGGACGAGTTACGAGCCTCGAACGCTGCCTTATCTACGTATCCACAGACCCTACGAGTCATTCATCGGGACATAGCTTAGCATCAAGACGTCGGACGCTCAAGCCGTCCGCCTCGTCTGTGTTGGAGCTAGACTGTGGAGGATGGGCGAGGAGAGGGGAAGGGATTTGGCAAACGGGGAGGAGGACGCCCCCACCCCGCCCCGCCTCCTCGATTGGTCTCTGGCAGTACCGCTCTCTACGTCGCAGTCAATGCCCTCTTAACCAATATTATCAACACGCTGCCTTCTAGCAGGGTGCGATCCTGGGGCCTTTCGCTGCGCTCGTTGGTCGTTGACCGGGACCAGGACCGTTCACCTTCAGCGCCGCGGCCGCATGACTTACAAGCCCCTCGTTTCTACCAACGTATCCACGAGGGCAGGCTCGACGCCAATAACGTAGCATCCAAGATTCGGCGCTCCGTCACTTCCAGGGAACTCTGCGCGGCAGTAGCGGGGTATATGTTGCACGTCACCTTGACGAGGGATAAGGACACCACGAACGCACCATTCTCATGCCAAATTCGCCGTGCCGCCACTCCATGTAAGAACTCAAGATGGTCGGCTATCCACACCTCCCTCTACCCTTCTCTCTCTCTCTCTCTCTCTCTCCCCGCTTTCGTAGTGCGCCGCGCCACTGCATTCTAGCATTCAAGTCCCTGACGTGGCCAGAAGGTCGAAATTTCAACACTTGTCGTCGAGTGAGCTGAACTTGCGAACGAGAAGATGAATGCGTGCATAAGGACGGGGTACGAGGACAGTGTAGGAGAATGCCGCCACCTCGATGCCTCGCTTCTGAAACCCCCGTGTCCATGCTTCTCGTCTCCAAGAACCAAGGCGTTTGGAGCTCTCTGTCTCTCCCTCGTTGTTCCCGAGAGGAGGGGAGGCGAAAAGAGGGAGAGGGGAGAGGGGGCGAGGGCCAGGGAGGGGGGAAAGAGAAGAGGCAGGGGAACACTGGCACTACGAAACACGGAACGGCCCGATTTTTTCTTGATTTCAAGGTCCGGTCGATGCTGCCTGTCCATTTACCTCTTGGTTCGTCACGCAAAACTTGTCCCCGCACCTACGCTACGATCATTCGAATATCCACTAATGTCGTACTCTGGCTTACTCTATCTTATTCCTGTCGGGTTTCTCCACCGTCTCATATATTTCACTCCCCCTTTCCTTTGTCCTGCTTCCATGTGCATACTTACATCCGCTTGAAAAGTTCTCTGCCTTCCCTTTTTCCCTGGCTCGTTTATCCACGCAAAGTGGCTCGTTTGTATCACCCTTACGCTGCACGACGGCAGCCTGTCATCCACTTCGAATTCGAAATTTTGGGAGCACATTGTCCGAGTGGATAACGAGTAGCGGAAATCAGCGTTAGTATTGGGGTCGATCTGGGCACGTTTGCGCGCGCAGAAGACGAGCTGTATTGTACATCTGCCAATCGCGCGGTACACATTCGTTGGCTGACACTCGATTTCTGCAGCCCTCGACCCTCTGCACTCGATTGCCGCGAATTGCGAACATGCACTGGCACGCCGAGTGGATTAGAACCACAGCATACCACGATTGCGCTGCTCCGCGACGGACCGGGCCTCCATCACCAGCCAATATCGCTCGCTCATACAAACCTGCGATACCCCGGGGATATCTCAACGAGACAGAGACATAGTACCTCCTCGTATCGCCGCCTCCACGAGCGCAATCTTCACGGAGCGCATGAATTATGCACGACTGACTCCGAATACTCAGTGTACCCAACGTGTATCACGCTTCATGCCCCGCCCCCGAGTTCCGATCCTTGAGCTCTTGCATGCCAATTGTCCAGGACCTCCCTAGTTTCCTTTGTTCTCGACGGAATGACGTGATTCCCTCACGGCGCTCCTTCATTCGCACGGCTGAGTGTTGCGCAACGGCGACGACGTCCCATACATCCCACTGGCTTGAGACACAGAGGTGGACCAAGCGGGGGGTCTTTGATTACGCTGTCGGTCCGCCTCAATACCTGCTGTGAACTGCTGAGATCGAGATCTTGGACGTGCTTGGAAAGCAGTGAGGACATAGAATGACTGGAGGCACTCGAGGCACAATCACATTTGAAAGCAATTTCGAGCATTTGTAGTAGACAGTGGTAGTGTAGGAATAAACGGTGGAACCATGGAAAACACAGGACGGACACGGAGTATGTGTAAGAAGAGAAAGCAGCGAGAACGATATTCAGACTCCCTCAGGACTGTTTGTACATTTGGCCTACAGATCTGGAGGGCGGATGCAATAAGTGAGGGCGTTTCAGTATGGCCTGGGACGCGATGGGCACGGCTGTACCCAGCGACCGACTCCTCCTTGCGACTCTGCTTGTTCAGGCTGAGGCGGAGTTTGGCTACTACGAGGCCGGGACCAGGTCAAACGAGGCGAACGAGAACCAACAGGGCGGACTAGATAGGACACAAATTAGCCATGAACGAAGAGCTAGAAATGACACAGTAGGGCGCACTGGTGTTGACATTATTCGTCCCACCAACAATGCTTCTGCTGATAGCACCGAAATAGCTATCACCAGAGATGAAGTTGATGTTGAGACTGACGCCATGGAGACCAGCAAGGTTGACCTGGACGTTGCGATGCTCGCTTTTGATAGTTATTGAATTCCCCTGAGCGACAGAGTTTGTGGCGGTAAGACCGTGAATCCCTGTTGCTTCTACAGTGAATCTGAGAGCGTCCGTATCGTTTTGAGAGGGGCGATCATGGTTAGGGCAAGCGTGATGTGTAGATGACGGGAAATTGAGGTGGAGACTGCTGAGAGAATGGAAGGCGTCGGAGGACAGTGGACGGGTCGGAAAGTTGTTGATTGCACCCCAATCAACAGTAACACCATCAATCTCGGTTGGGATTAGTATAAAAAATGCCAAACCCCTGAGACGCAGCGTGCAGGGGAGATAGCACGGTCGATCGTGGCCCCGATTAGAGTCTCAGTGACGTATCAGCACAGTCTCGGGCTGAGGATACTCATCGATGAACTGAGCATAGGGAATTCTATGCTGGGCAGCCTTCCTCCGTGCTACACCGCAAATGAGACGGCAACAGGCTCAGATCGAGAATCGTGAAAGCATACCAGAAATATAATCTTCATGGAGTGGGGGGAGAGCACGGATGATGTCATCAATGACACTGACGTCACTATAGAGGCTATAGATGACTCGATCCTCCAATTTCCTCTTTTCTCATGGAATCAGAGTGTGGTATAGACAAGACGTTGAATGCACGCACCATATCCTCGTGAAGAAAGCGAGTACAATCCTCCGAATTCGCAAATTCAACACAGAAACGGACATCAACATCTAAGAATGACCTGTACTCTCGACGCTACGTCTATCAGCATTAGGCTCGCGCATGCAAGAGCACTTGTCCTCACCCGTTGCACCTTGAGCCAGACAGTGCTTGTCCCAATGGACAATGTGTGCGTAATCTCGATATGAGCCTCATGCTCTGCGTCATACGTCACTCGTGTAGCTATCTCCTCAGCTTCCCCCTCAGTTGCAAGCATCTCGTAGTGCACATATCCATCCGCCCAGTATCCTATATCGAAGGTGTCCAAGAGGTATCTATGCCATTGAGCTACACCATCTACCAGCTTTGGACCACAGTCAATACTCACATAGGTGCAGGGGGCGTCCAAAGCAACTCTTTGAGGCAGTCTACCTTCGTGTCCAAAAGCTCTCTCCCACCCGACACCCATCTATTCCGTCGATATAATGAAATAGTTGCTCCAGGGCACCACCGATCATCCAACTCGACCTGTATATCTACATTTTGTCACGTTCCTGTCAAATTATACGCGAGTAAACCCCAAACAAAATCACTACCTTCTATATAGAAGTCATAGATCGTCCTTGAACCGATCCAATCGTCAGCCCCGCACCCTCCAAGTCCTCGACTCCGTACTCACTCAATACCAGTCTCTTCGTCATGATGCCAACTCATACTTGAACACGAGCAGCTGGAGATAGTGGTAGAGAATGTAGAAGAGTGGGAGACGGTCGTCCGAGCAAAGGAGCTGTAGCGCTCACCTCTCGCTGCCTCACGATAGCCACGCCTCACAGATCTCACGAATGTCATACTTGGGGGTGTGGGCCACCGTGCCGTGGCTTGTACAGGTCCAGTCTAAGGTTGACATAGAAATAGATGAGGGTAGCATGGCAATAAAATAGATATCATAGACCATGATTTAGAGCGTGGTAGTTGGAGATTGCTATTGCCCACATGAGTGGCGCAATGGTGACCGCTGGAAGGAGAGTGAATTCTATGTGATCCACGAAGAGGAAGGCCCAGGGAAGGCAGTGGGCTTTGTGCGTGCCAGCGCAAAGATGTAAAGGTTAGGCGGAGGAACAAGGTGGGAGACGGGGCAGTACGCATCGTTGAGCGTGGAAGTGAGTATAGGTTCGTATTATTATAAATACTCATCGAGAATTGATAATCCCAGATACCTGAAATTCAATGGTGATATCATAAAGAGACCTAATCGATTCTATCCATCTAATTCCATCTAATAGAGAGTACACCGGGTGTGGTTGAGCACACTGGGTATATAAGGACTATGCTACCGATGTGCAATGTGGTGTTCGTGCATAAACTTCAATCCCTAGAAGGATATCAGATCCACAACCAGCCACGTAGCCTTATAGAACCGAGGCACATTATCCCATGTTCAAGCAAAGCACCTCATGTCTAAGTTACATACACACTCTTATGTACACGCCTGCACACTATCAAATAGGAACATAAAACTAGTTTTTGAATCTGCATTGAACTTGTGCCCTAACACTTCGAAGCGAGCTACCGCCGTCGCGTCCCGCGGATCCATATTATGGAATGTCCTTGAGCCCCGACAAGAAGGCAAGCGAGGGAAGGGTTGCGAAGTCACGAGTAAGGAAGTGTGATCTCGTATCCGTGATGTTGCTAAATCGACGTCCGCAGACGTGCTCGTACACCTCGAAGCATATCCAAGGACGGGACGGGACGATGGTGAAGGCTAAGTGAGCGAGGTGGCCGCCAAATAGGCGCTTAAAACCTAAAACCAGATCGAGCGATGAGATTCACACACCCGATGGACCGGTTACCGGGGACTTCAATACCCACCCTCTTTTGTAGGCGCCCGCGCAATCCGCCATTGATAAAACGGCTCCTTACATTTCATTACATTACATTCCAGGACCCGTAACTTTACTCAACCAATCATACTGCATTACCATTGATGGAGGCTATCCAAAGCTGTACAGACCCCTGCCTTCTCGCCGATACGCAAGGGCGACCAACGCCCACCACGAGCCCCTTCACGAGCTACAGCCTCCTAGTCGTACCCTCGCGCTGAGCTCCTGCTCACTGCTCTAGTCAAGCATGGCGAATCATCCGTGAACGATCTGGTCTTCGAACGAGGTAGACTGCACCCACAGAAAGCGTCAATTCTGCACGAGCACCCAGCGCCTCGAGACGACCGACGACATAGCCTTGTTCCCAACAAGGAAGAAACTCTCAAACAACCGTATTCTTAGTACACCAATCGCGCGAGTAGAGTGGGGAAAAGCCTGATGCACTGATATCGATGGCTCGATAGGCGCTACGATACAGCCATGGCCCACGAGTTGTAGGACTTTTTGGCGCCGTCGATCCGAAGGCTTGGGGGTTGAAACTTGAAATTTCACGTCGAAACGTTGATGCCTTGAAGGTCGAGAATGGAGATTGTGAGCAGGTGTCGGACTATCACCAACGTCGTACGCACTGCTCTCCAGCAACTCCTGGCAGATTATCCGCATCTGTCCCTCCTTCCCTCCTTCCCTACGCCCAACCAGCGCCCATCCTTGCACCCCAAAACGGCCTCAATCACGAGCAGGCACGAGGAGTCATCACCTCGAGGCACCGCAACCTACCGCAACTCCATTCCCAACACAGCGAAAAGTCGAGAAGTTCGGCGTGCGGTGCGTGATACGTGGATCTCGAAGTGGTGATCGGCACGGGAATTGATTGTCGACCCATGGGCTGTAGGGCTTCTCGGCGTCGACGATCCGGACTGAAGGACTCAATACTCAATGTTCAGGACTCGAGCAGGGAGTATTGGCGTCGGGGGTGCGGCGATGACGCATCCACAGCGTTCGGTGGGATGCGCGATTTCATGCTCGAGAGTTCTTTTACGGCGCGTCGAAATTGAGGAGGATGCTGAGTAGTATAGAGCGAAAGCACGACGGAGTACGGGTACATGATTTGATGTCAGCGTATGAGCGTTGAGAGAGACGCAGGAGACGTGGACGTAGACGTGCACAGGGTATGCGATCAGTTGGCAGTTGGTGGTTGGCGGTTCGCGGGTAGACGAGCTGTCCTAAATATGCACGATACATGCGGTGATGTGTGGAGAGTGTACTCCGAGGCGTAGTCGCGACGCGGGGTGTATCGACTGCATTCTAACGAGCGCGAACGGGGAGGAGAGCTGGAGGAACAGAATAACAGCGCTCGAGACGGAGCGCAAATGGTGGGCAGTGCCGAGCTGGATCGGGTAAGTGTGGTATGTAGAGGGCGGGTGCGGGGTCGGGGTCGGAACTGAAGAATGAAGAGGGCATGCCGCTGCGAACTGACGGAGCAGCTGGGGTAATTCTTGAGTGGAGGGAACGAGGGACGGTACTACGGTACTGGATTTCAAGCCGCGATCCATAGAAACGGTTGAGGGGGGGAAGATACGTGGACAGATGGAGTCGGAGTGCAGAGTCGTTGAGTGGCAAAGATGCGCCGACGCGGAAAGACGGAGGAGCTGCGGTAATTGCGATTTCTGAGTCAAGGAGACGACCGACGAACCACGCCAACGATTGAGGCGATGAGATAGCTTGATCTTGACGTGGCCACGAACTGAGGATGAGTAGGATAGAGGAGCGTGCTTGGTGACGAAGGCATCACAATGAAATCGACAGGGAGACCAATTCACTAAAATTAGAACAGACTTGAAGAGAAGATGGGCAGCGAAGGTGTTAAACAGCAGCCGCAGATGTGTATGATAGGCAGTAGGTAGGACGTGAGGAGAGCTATTGATGTCTGCGTATCCCAGCGCAGGAGGCAGGAGGACGGAAGAGTCCTGGGGAGAGCGGTTGTCAGTATGTTACAGCGAGCGGCGGAGGGGCGGAAGAGTAACACACGGGGGAAATGGACTTGTAAGTGGAACAGTGTTTGGGGAGAACATACCTGACTTGACTTCGCCCTGGCTCTCCCGTACTGAGCGCTCAGGCAATGCACACGGTATGCGGCCTATCTCCTGCAAACGGCGGATCACGATAGTTGTCGCTAAACTCCCGCACTTCTCAATGCGCGTGTGCTTCTACGCAACCTCGTGCCGGTTTGTGACCTATCAGTCTGCGGCGAAGCCCCTCCCTGGATTCCGTTGCGAGCAATGTGATTCCAGGGCCCAATTTCGGAAGAAGGGTAGGAGCGCGGGCCCATTACGGACAAGGGTACGAGATGTCGAAGACTTGACGAGAAGTACGGCATGAGGGTTGCCCCAGGTGGTCGGTTGGTGGTTGAAGACGGGCATATGATGTGTTTGCACACTCGTGCTCCCCAGTCGTGGTTGCGAGACGTGAAAGGATTGTCTGGGCACGAGCGAATGGTAAGCGTAAGTGCAGCATTCACTAGTCGAGGAAGGAACCACGTTGAGAACAACTGAATGTGTGGATGGCGGGCCAGAAAGGAAGCTTCTCGTGGGCAGCTTCCGGGGAGAAGCGTTCAAGAGGGGCGCGTACACGCTCCATGGGCTGAGGGGAGGATTCAGGGAGGACTTCAGGTGATCCCTGAGTCGAGGAGACGGGCGATATTACTTGACTTGAGGTCGTCATTCACGCAATCAGTCGAGCGACGAGAGAGCTGAACCTTCGACGGCGCGAGGAAATTTGGTACAACGAATAAGGGGAGAGGGTCGTCCTTGGTGATGAAGGTGCCGAAAACTGTTGTGGAGACCAAATTCTTGCAGACTTGAAGAAAGATGGCCTGCGCAGGAAGCCTTTCGTAGTAGTCGTAATGCGAAATTGTCCCCAATAGGTAAGATGTGAGCAAATCACCCAGTTTCTGCGTATTCTCTGACAAGGAGTGGTGAAACAGCACTCGATCTAGGGAGTGGAATCATTCGTGTGTCGGTATCGGTATCGGGAGAGGGGCGGAAAAAGGACCTTACAACGAGGAAACAAAGCTTCTGGAGGACAGAGTGTGCCTGACGATGCCTGTCCAATTCATTATTGTCCAGCACGGCGTGCCCTCAGGTATACACGCGGTGTGGGACCCATCTCCTGCTAGGGATGGATATGAGTCGCGACCGTCGTCAACCATGGTCCCCAGCTCTCTGGTGCAAACACGCGTTCCTCGCGCCGCTGTGAACCACATGGGAGCAGAGCAACCAGGGTAACCGACTCGCGGTCCTACTATGCCGTACCATGGATGTCGCTGTAACCCTGCACTATTTGCCTAGTGTTGGAGAAACGGTGGGTCTGAATCCATTACAGATGAGGGTATGGCGACGTTCAAAGAGTGGTGTGACGGAACCCGTACGTTCCCGTGCAATCTCCCGAGCTTTAGCGAATGCACATATTTTACAGCGAATTGGTTGTGAATACTATTCCCAAGGATCAGCCATGCGTCGGCCTAGTGCACTGTGATCGCCTTGAACACGGGAGCCGTGATATCGGAAGACGACGTTGCGGAACATATTGAGCGGAGGCGATGGTATGAGGCGTGAAACTTGCACGCTGCGGTGAACATTAACGTAGAAGGCTTTGTTTCCGGTTGCGATATGCAAAGGCGTCACTCTAGCGTCTTGCAACGACTACGCGTCAAGGAAATCTCGCGAGAACGGGCCGTTGAAGTGGAAATCGATGAGGAGATGGTCGCATAGGACAGTGGAATGCATTCGGGGAATTGAGCATACGGATTTGGAGGATGAAAGTCGCGGATTCGCCAAATTCTTCATTCGAGTACTGACTTCGCACTCGTGCAAGGGAAGATACGTGGTACCTGAGAGCAATTCATACGACCGTTGAGATCCTATATTACGAGGCTCGCCATCCATCCAATCTATGAGCTTTACGCATCGAGACTTACGGGATCATTGATTATCGTTCGAGACCTTCGATGCCCAAGGGTCCTTGTAGGTTATTTGCCGTTTTTCGAACGCGATGCAGGTAGTAGGTCGTGGCGTGCGAGGCCACATGATTCTGTGACCAGCTAATGACAAGCGGCTTTAGTTTGGGGTCCGCCGAATGAATTCGTTCTCCCTATATTCCATCATTCAGCAAGACTCTTCATGATAGCGAGATGAAAAACGCACCAGAGGGAGCCCTTCTACCACGAAACAAACTCGACCCATCGACGGCATCTGAAACGCCAATAATGAATGCGCGAGCACGATTTCAGCAGGACAGGACAAAGGACTAGCCGCCTGGTCGTGCTTGCACTGGCGCGATCGACGTGTCTGGGCAATAAATTAATAAAGGATTGGTCCTCATTTTCGCAAATTGTTGTGCTAAATTGACTTGAAAATCGTTGGGTGGTTAGAAGTTGAAGTTCATGAACATGTTGGCCGTGATTTGGCGCGCTTTCGGGCCGGCTGCCGACTCGAACTTGGCGTCTAGTCCGGCAAGACGATCATAGACGTCCATAGACGCCTTTCGTCCCACTCTCGACGTTTGGCGCACAAAGCGTCTGTTTGGTGACAGTCTACCAATCTCACCGTCTCAACAACACCACCGTCATCAAAATCCTCGAACGGCCTCTCCAGCTCGCGAACGTTGCTCTGAAACGCAGCTATGCGCCAACATCACTGGCTTGACGTGCTCCCAATCTGTCGTTCGGAGAGACGAAGGTAGTAGGCATGGAATAGCGCCCTTTCAATCCACTGGTAAGTTCATCATTCCCTACTCTTCGAAGCGCCTGACGTTAAACCCAACATTCCCTCAAGAAACCCGACCCCGACAACATCCTTAAGCGAGTACGAGCGAACACGCCAAAAGCCGCTGCCAACGTACAGCACCATTCTCATCATGTTGTAGTAGTCGCAGATGTCTACGCACCGTTTGGCATTGATACGTCCCACATCGATATCCTCATTCCTCAACGTTGAACGTCCACGGTCCAATCCAATCCCCAACCGTTTGCAAGCCTACATCCTCTCCCGTCACTCATACTTCGCGATGATATCGGAGAGGAGTCAAGAGGTTGCGTGCGTACACTTTCCTCGCAGGCTCTGCAACTGCTAATCAGAGGACTCAAACCTGGGAGCCGCTTGAAGAGAGTGAAAGGCGCCTGGAGGAGCAGCGGCATCGACGGGCTTTTGACGTGCAGAGGGTGCGAAGCAATTGGGATCCCCGAGACATCGCAGACGCCTGAGCGTTGGGTACTGGCAGGCCGTCTAGTCGCCACTCGGTGATTCTCGCTGCATCAGCTACACGCTAGTGAGGGTTCATCGACATCGTTCGGCCATACCTACCCTCCTACCCTCTTATCTACGGCCCCAGCTCAACCCGCAGTGGACAAGCCAACTCTCTGTCGTCGCGAAAGTCATACTCTCAGTCCGCGCTGCGCTGCATTCTGACGCGGAAGAAGAAAAATTTCACGGGCACACCATCGCCATGTCAAGATCTCCGTGCTACCGCGTACCTGTGATCCGCCGTGAGGTAAAGAAGGAGATGGGGAGTCGCTTCGAACAATTTGCGGTCCTTGGTGAGTGCGTCATCCCATGGTCGTATTAATTCTTAACGCTCTCTTTCAGCCTCAAGAGCTCGAGCCCATCCTGCGTCGATTCCGAGCGCTCCTCCGCGCGCGGGTGACGACGTTGAGAGTGTCGCGTTATCCACCGCGTATCCTTCCAATGTCCACCGCGGGCTGGTCTTCCCTTGCTCAACCAAATTGCTACGCACCAGTACTGTGCTTCACGCCCTCTACCTCGCACCTCTCTCGTCAGTTTCTTCGACATTGCCTCCACGCGCATTGCGTCTCCCTCTGCTGTGCCCTCCCTCACTTCCTTATTGGTTCCCCTCTCCGCCAGTTGTGCTCTCCAACGTCGCAGTCAATGCACGCCTCACCAAATATTATCAATACGCTACCCGCTAGCATGTTGCGATTCTGGGGCCTTACGCTGCGCCTGTTGAACGTTGACAGGGACCGTTGACCTTCAGCGCCTCGGCCGCATGTCTTACAAACCCCTCGTTTCTACTGACATATCTACGGGGGCAGGCTCGACTGCAGCGAGGTAAGATTGAAGATTCGACGCCTCGCTCGACTCCGCCACTGCCAGGGGACTCTTCGCGGGTACACGATGCACTTCGCCTTAAGGGATAAGGACACCACAAACGCACCATACTATGTCAAATTCACCGTGCCGTCACTCCGAACAAGAACTCAGTGAGTCGGCCATCCACACCTCCCTCTACGCTACCGCTACCCCTCGCTCCCTTGCCGACGCCGCCGTAGTGCTCTTCGCCGCTGCACTCTAGCTTTCAAGTCCCTGAGGCGTCCAGAACTTCAAGATTTCATCAATAATTGTAATTGCCGAAAGAGCTGAACTTGCGAGCGAGGAAATAAAGGCGCGCATAACTATGGGGCTGAGAGTGCGAGGACGGTGTAGGGAAATGTGGACACCTCGGTTCTCGAAGGTCCCATTGCCATGCATCCTCGTCTCCACCAACCAAGACACTGGAAGCTCCCTGCCTTGCTCATTGTTCCCGAGGGGAGCTTAGGTGATGAAAAGAAGGAGAGGGAGGCGAAAAGAGGGAGAGGGAGAGGGAGGGAGAGGGGGCAAGAACGAGGGCAAGGGGAACACCGGAACGACCCGATTCTTTCTTGATTTCAAGGTCCGGTCAATGCTGCCTGTCCATTTACCGCTTGGTTCGCGATCGATCATCCTCATTATTGGGCCCGATTTGGCCCTCGACCCTCTGCACTCGATTGCCGCGAATTGCGAACATGCACTGGCACGCCGAGTGGATTAGAACCACAGCATACCACGATTGCGCTGCTCCGCGACGGACCGGGCCTCCGTCGCCAGCCAATGTCGCTCGCTCGCTCGCTCACACCGAACTGCGACGCCACGGGGATACCTAAACGAGACAGAGTCCTAGTATCTACTCGTATTGCCGCGTCGTCATCGCCTCCACGGAGCGCAATCTTCACAAAGCACGGGAATTACGCACGACTGGCTTCGAATACTCAATGTACTCAACGTGTATCACGCTTCATGCTGAGCCCCCGAGTGCTAATCTTCGAGCACTCGTATCTCAATTCCCCAGGACCTCCAAACGTTTGCCTCGCTAGCGACGCAATGACGCGCTTCACTCATGGCCTTCCCTCAGGGCCGTGTCTTGCACGACGGCGACGACGTCCCATGGATCCCACTGGTGTAAGATGCGGAGGTGGATCAAGCGGGGGATATTGCTGAGCATTTCATTACTTTCCTGGCCCGCCTCCATGCTACGCTGCCGCAAGGGGGTGGGCGCAAGGCCGTGGGCAGGCTTATAAAGGATTGCACCCCAATTAGACGAGCGAGGACGTAGAGTAGCTTCAGGCGCTCAAGGCACAATCACATTGGAGGGAAATTTCTTGCATATGTATTACATAGTGGTAGGGTATGGGAATGAACAGTTTAACAAAGTGGAAAACACCACACAGAGAGGGAGAGACGGCAGCGAGAACGAGAAAGAAGGTGACTGCGGTATGTGTATCCTCAGACCCCCCTCGTGGTTGTGCGTACATTTGCCCTATAGATTTAGAGGGCGGATGCGAGGAGTGGAAAAGTTTCAGTATGGCCTGGGATGCGACGGGCGCGGTTGTACCCAGCGACTGGCTCCTCCCTGTGATTCTGCTTGTGCTTGCAGGAGTGAGGTGGGCCTGCGAGGCAGAGGGCACAGGATACGAGACGAACGGGACCCAAAAGGACTCGTTATGCGAGCTGGACGGCAAAGCAAAATGAGCCTTCAGTTCAAGTTCATCAGAAGATATTGGTACGCACTGGTGTTGACATTGTTCCTCCCGCCATTATTCCCACCATTTATGGTGCCCAAGAACGCGTCGCCCATGATGGCATTGATGTAGTTTACAGTTACTTTGCGGTGCTCGCTGCTCAGGGTGAATCCGTTGCCAAGTGAAACGGAATCGGTACCGGCTGTAAATGAGATTTCGCGGGCGGAGATGGTGATGATGAGGTCCCCTTTGTGTGACGAGTTGTGATCCTGAGATGCGTGTGAGGGAAATTTGAGGTGGAGGTTGTTGAGGGACCGGAAAGGGCCAGAGGGCGAGGGGGAAGTTGGGGTAATAGTGGAGGCACTCCAATCAACGCGGGTAATGCCCAAGAAGTCTTTTATAGAGAGATGCAGTGTGAGAAAGCATGGTCGATTGTCGCCCCGATTGGAAGGTCGATGTCGTATCAGCTGTGTGTCGAGCCGAGGATATTCATCGAGGAATCGGGATCGAGGAAGACCGCGGCGAGTAGCGTTCCTCCGTGCTATATCGCAAATGAGACGGAGATTGGCTCAGATGGAGAAACGTGGAAGCACACCAGACCAATAATCGTACGAGAGTAGGGAGAGAGCATGCATGATGTCAGTGATGACACTGATGTCACTACGATCGTTATAGATGTCTCTCTCCTCCAATTTCGTCTTTGGGTGAAATCAGAGGGTAGCGTAGAGTTAGACATTGAATGTACGCACAATGTGCTCTTGAATGAACCGGGTACACTCCTCCGAATTCCCAAATTCAACACAGAAACGGACATCGACATCTAAGAATGAATTGTACTGTCGAAGCTACGTCCACCAGCGTTATGCGCCTAGGTTCGCACATGCAAGAACCCTTGTCCTCACCTGTTGTACCATGAGCCAGACAGTGCTTGTACCAGCGGACAATTTGCGTGTAACCGCGATATGAGCTACATCCTGTCCATCATACTCCGCTCTAAAAGCTATCTCATCGACTTCTTCGGGAGTTGTGATTATCTCATAGCGCATATTTCCATCCGCCCAGTATTCGATTTCGACGGCATTCCAGAGGGATCTATGCCATCGCGATACAGCATCCACCAACCAGAGGCCACAGTCAATACTCACTTAAATGTACGTGGTGTCCAAAGCAACTCTTTAGCGCAGTCTACCGTCCTGCACAGTAGATCTCTCCCACCCCACGACGTCCAGTGATACAATGAACTGGTTGCTCCGGGACACCCCCTATCATTAAATTGAATCCGTATACCTACGTTTTGTCACACTCTTGTCAAGTTCTACACAAGTGAAACTCAAACAAAATAACTACCTTCAATATAGAAGTAATATCTTGTACTTTAACCGGTCTAATCGTCAGCCCTGCAACCTCCAAGTCCTGAACTCCGTACTCACTAAATGCCAGTTTCTTCGTCCTCATGCCAACCCATACTTCGGGCTAAACACGAGCAGCTGGAGATAGATGTAGAGAATGTAGAAGAGTGTCAGATGGTCGTCCGAGCAAAGGAGCTGTAGCACTGTAGTGCTCACCTCTCTCTCCCTCACTTTAACCACGCCTCGAACATCTCACGAATGTCATACTCAACCAATCATCACGCATCATCATTTGATAGAAGATTACCCATTCATAGGGCTGTAGAGACCACCGCCTTCTCGCTGATACGCAATGACGACCAACGCCCACCACAACCCCCTCACCAGCCTCCAGTCCGCGCGAAGGTCCTGTATCCATCGAACCATGGTGAAGTATACACGAGTACCTAGTGATTTAACGAGCCCAAGCGGCAGGGGCGTCAATTCTGCACGAGCAGCTAGTCCCTCGAGACGACCAAAGACATAGCCTTGTTCCCAACAAGGCTCTAAATACAGCGGGAATGGCAGGCGTACCATGATTGATATATGGATATGGAAGTCTCCATAGGCGCCATGATACGCTCATGTGCCATGGCTTGTATGAATTTTCGGCGCTTTCGATCCGAATGCTTGAAAGTCCAACTGTTCGTCGGCGCGACGCCGAACGAAGCGATATTGCGAGCGGGTGTTAGACAGTCATCGAGGTCGTACGGACTGATTGTTCTCCAGCAACTCCTGGCAGACTGTCCGTGAGCATCTATCCCCCAACCAGCACCCATACTCCCACCCCACGACGGCGTCAATCACGAGTAGGAACGAGGAACCATAACCTCGAGGCACTGCGCCCTTGTTCCCAACAAGGCGCCAAGTCGAGGACTTCGGCGTGTGGTGCGTGATACGTGGATCTCAAAGCCTCAATAGGCGCGAAGATTTGCTGATCATCCTCGGCGTCAACGATCAGGACTGAAGGATTCAGAGCTCGAGCGCTATATGGTTATTCTCCAGTGGATGAGCGTGGAGACAGGTGGGAGACGAGGGGGGTACGCGAATAGTTGGCAGTTGCGTATAAAGCCGCCGTACTATGCGTTCGGTGTAAGCGACGAGCCAGTGAGGGCTAGCGACGGAGTAGCCAGTCGTAGCCGCACGATGGGAAGTATGAGAATAGACGGACAGGGATTGATGAAGCGATACTAACGAGAGGGAAGCTTCGGGGGGATGAGAGCGGCTGGTTAGCTGGTTGGCGGGGAAATGGGCGGGAGAGCCGTGCAAGATGCACGCTTGCGACGCAGGTTGACCATGAACGCTGCGAGACGGCTAATCCTTGGACGGGACGAGCGAACTTGCCAGCTAAGCGTCCTTGGAGATGCATGCGTTGCGAGTAGACCGAAATTTTCGCAGACTTGGAGCAAACTTGAGCGAACTTGTGGTAGACGATGACCGTACATGTCCACGAGGGGCGGGGTGGAGGGGCGGAGATCAATTACTGCGTGTCCTAAATCCTGATGCAAGAGGCCGTGGGACAGCAATCTGGTGGAGAGGGACGATGAGTATGTTACTACTATCAGAGCGCCGAGCACGAACAAGAATGAACTTAGCGGAGAACTTACCTCTAACGCCTTACTGATTCGTCAGTATCCAGCATATCGAGCTCCGCTGTGTGCGTAGTTCGCAGCATATCTCCTCTAGTGATGTATCTCGATCGTCGCCAAGGATCATCCTAACTCCCTAACGTCTGCGTGTGTCATTCCGTCACCGGCGATGTCACAACTGAGACTTTGGCGGGAATACAAGCAGGATAGGGTGTAGCGTCTTTGACAGCGCCGCCGCAGATCGACGGAGGAGTTCGAGCAATTTCTGAATCGAGGCGACGACGTTATGGTCTATTGGATCCCGCAAGCATAGAATCTATACGAGCAGGCGAGGGCTGTCATCTTGGACCGCGGGTGGAGAGGAACATCCTTGGTGCCGAGTGCCAAGACTGAAGCTCGAAGGAGTATGTGGACGGCGACACCGAGGTTGTCGCAGGCTTGGAGATAAGGTGACCTATGGAATAAATGTTTCGGCTGTGGTCAACATCGAGACCTGGCAGCTAGGAAGCGAGGGAGCCCGTTGAGTGCTCCGTATCGCAAAACGGGAGGCCGGTATACAGCACTCTATCTAGGTGTGAATGAGCATCAGTATGTTGCCAGAGACACACAGAGAGGCGCTACACACTGATAATGTATTTCCTCGAACACGGCAGCCGTGGTGCTGAAAGGTCTCATCGACAAGACGAGATTGCGGCCTCAGACCAATTGCGAAGGTCCGAGGGGATGGTAGGGAGTACAAGACGAGAATCTCGCAAGCCATGAAGAATAGTAACGTAGATAGCTTGATCGCTGCTGAGATAGGTGCAGGCCGCCATCCTGCGTCTACGAGTGGAGGTTATCGAAGAGTCGGTCGTAGTGTGGACACCGTGGAGGGTATTCAGGGACGGTCTGGATGATGCGAGTCATGATTCTCCAAGTGGTTCGTCCTAATACCGACTTCGCACGCGCGCAAGGGAGACGACGCGTTCCCGAGATATATGACAGCTCCGTCGTTCGTGGCGCGCAAATAATCTTGAGGATCGAGGACTTATCGACTGTTGTTCGACACGTTTGGGGACAAAGATGTCCCTGTCGCATGGCACTCCACCCAGTCCACAAGGATTGACTTGCCGCGAAGTGCGCGTCGTCGAAGCAGGAGTTACAAGGCGCTTCCGCCGTCAGCCCTATTCCCACCTTTACTCATGCAACGTGTGTCAGTAAGGGTTCTCTAGGGTAGAAGAAAAAACGCACCAAGACGCCAGCAGATCTTGACCTACCCCTCACCACGAAATCAACTGCGTCTCAAGCAGCAAAGTGTGAACCGAGCACGAAATGCGAGACCAACAAGATTGGATTTCTTCCGAGTAATCGATGTTCTGCCAAACTCCTCCAGCAGACACCATGCCTGGGACAACGCCTGGTACTCGTCGGGCGCAACACTCACTTCGTCGTGGTTCGTTAGAAGGACGGATGTTCGGGCCGGCGAGACCCGATGCCAAATACGCGCCTTCACTCATCACTTTCGGTTCTCTCCCGTTAACGGGGCTCTCGTCTCCAAACCTCGCAGAACACGCGAACGAGGGGTATCTACTCCAAGAACCGAAACGGGTTTCAAGGTGCAAGGCCATAGTACCGCTCCGGCCCAGACTCTTGGATTCACCTTTCCAAAGCGCTCACGGACGCGTACATCTTCAACACTTCGTACCTATGAATGGCGTAGAGGAGCAAGGAAGAGGCGGGGAGCCGCGTTGAATGGAGTACCTTTGTCGGTGAGTTCAGCTTACCACGCTGTTTCCAGCAGTCTGCGTTTGGTCTTCATGGCCATATGATCAGTTTTCAATAATCCTTCACGTATAGGAACGGCAGGAATCCGCAAGTGTGCCACTTGTCTTACTCCGCCGCCTCTGCATTCGAGGCGCATGTGCACTCCTGGTAACATTTGGGTTCCCCTTGCATCGACATTGTTTCCTCTGCGTTGACCAAGACCCATCCTTCTGAGTCCTCGACTCTTGCTGCAGTCGACACATATGCCGTGGCTTCTGTGTATCAGCTCGCTGAGCTTACCCAATGACCGCGCCAACACTGGTTCAACGTCGCCCAAACGTTCTCCACGCTAGCTCATGCATCCCCATCTTCTGATCGCTTCCGCTGCTCGGTGGTAACGCTGCTGATTCAAGATATCGAAAGGATTGCATTCGAGACTTGCCAGTCGCAAGTTGAAGCCCGGAAGACGAGATCAGGGTGATGCTTGGTTAACGGATGGAGCGTTCCCCGAGCCGTTTCTCGTCGTCATCGGAAACGGCGTTTTTCGGCAGGGGCTTGGAATTCACATGCGCCTGGTCAACTTCTCTGCTACCCCGCCACTCGTCGACCTTCCGCTAATCGTATCTACGGCGTATCTACGAGGTGGATTGGACTTTGAAAATCGACTCTACGGCTACCCATGGACTCCATGACACCGTAGGATATGGGGTACTACACCTTGCACTGCGCGCCGACGAACCCATAACAGAATGACCACGACGTACCATCATATCAACCCGCCAACACCACCATACCACGTCCGACTACAACTTCTTATCCAGCAAGCCTCGCTCCCCAGTTGGCACCGCCACTCGCGTCTGGACAATACCGTGGATGCGCATACAAGGACGAGTTACGAGGACACACAACCCTCGAACACCGCTTTATCTGCGTCTCCACAGAGCCTACGAGTCACGCATCGGGACCTAGCTTAGCGTCAAGACGTCGGACGATCGATCCCCGTCCGCCTGCCTCGTCGGCGGTGAATCGAGAGCTACACGGAGGAGGATGGGTGAGGAGAGGGGAAGGCATTGTGGTAGACTGGCAGAAGGCGAGGGGGACACTGGCGTAGTTCGGGGCATGAACCCGGTTTTTTTTTCTTGCTCTGATTTCAAGCTCTGGCCTCTATCGATCTGGCTCTCTCCCTCACCAATCCCCCCGTGGATTTAGCCGTCATTTCATTTCTACGACGGTACACCCTGTTCGCCTGACGTCCCTTCTTGTAATAAAATCACAGACGGCCCATCAAAACGACGTGCTTACCGATTAATCAATAACCAGTCACTCGCAGTGAGGCATTAGAAAGAGCAGACGCGGAGGATTGAGAATGTCGCTCATCTGGTCAAGAAATGGGTACAATAGATGCAGCGGAGGCCCCGAATATGTATGTGCCCTACGTAGTTATATTGAAAATTGTATAACACCAGACCTGTCTTACAAGCATAGTCCGATGGCCTAGTAAACTGTCCAAGTCATGAGAGTTCGAGTCCGCGTCTCTATAAAGTCCAAGAACACCCGCGGTATCATCACGATAACCAAGTGCACCCTCCAACCCGTCCCGAACCTGCTTCAAGGGGCCTCCACTCAGAAGACGGCGATTTGGGACAACGACCTAGCACCGCCCGACGGCCCATCCCAACCGCACAACCGCAGCGCCCAGCACCCATGACGCCATCCCAACACTCGCAGCTGCGTTAGCGTTCGAGTTTGTAGCACCCTCCTGCGCCGCTGTATTCGTCCCACTCCCCGTCCTGCCTAGAGTCCTTGGACACAAGGAGGGCGCCGGGGAGAAGACCGTCATGCTAAACGCTGGCCTCGAGGAGAAGGAGAGGATCGTCGCGCTGCCTGAGGCCGTGCCGGGGGCGGATCCGGATGGGAGGGTGGGTGAGGAAGTGGAAGAGGTGGAAGAGGTGGAAGAGGTAGAAGAAGTGGGAGAGGGGAGAGGGGAGCTGGTGGACGCTGCGGGGCCAATGGAGAAGGGCGAGGAGGCGGCGAATTCATGGTTGATGTTGCCTACGTCTGTCGCGCGGAGGGTGTAGCCCCCTCTATTAGGAAGCACGGACGGTCAATACACGAAGACTACGCCAGGGATAAAATGTCTACGTACTGAGCAGGAACGGCGGGGAGCGTGACATGACATCGGCGCCGCCGTCTGCGGGGCGCTGGTTGTTGGGGATGGCGAAGTCTACATTTGCGGGCAGAGTGTTAGTAAGGCAACGGGTACTAGAGAATCGACAAGGAAGTTGGGGATGGAGGAGTAGAGCTAAAGTGGAGGGAGACGAAAGGTAAGAAAGTAATACTCACGAATCCTCAGGCTCGCCAATCTATGTAACCCTCACACCGACTTGCGTTTGAAGATTCAATCTGGAGCGCGCCGGCGAAGGAGGTGAGGAATGTGAGTGTGCTACAGCGACAGGAGGTTAGAAACGAAGGCGACAACGAGGACAATTCTCTCAACATGACGTTCAAAGTGGTCGTGAATACTACTGCCAAGGATAGGCGAAGCATCCAAGATGACGATGCAGAACATCTTGAGCGGAGGCAATGGTACGAAGCGGGACGTTCGATGCCCAAGAAAGAGGTCATGCAAGTTATTCACCGTTTGCCGATCGCGACGCAGGAAGTAGGTCGCGGCGCGCGAGACCAAACGGTCCCGTTCTGAGGTAACCATGAGCAGTTTGAGTGTGGGTACGCTGCATGAATGTGAACTCCCTATGTTTCATCCATCAACAAGACTCTTCATGATAGCAGGGTGAAACACGCACTGGGGGGGAGCCCTTCTACCACGAAACAAACTCGACCCATCGACACCATCCAGAAAGCCGATAACGAATGCGCGATCAAGATTTCAGCCCGACCAAGAACTGGCTGCCCCGCTCAATCATAGGCGTGCTTGCAATGATGGGCTGGGGCTCATGTGGGCAAATTAGTGTGCTAAATCGACTTGAAAGTCGTTGGGTGGTTCAGCCTTTTATTATAAATAGGAACTCACCAAATCGCTAGTACGAGACTGGTTGGAAATTGATATTGAGGTTCTTGAATATGTTGGTTGGAAAGTTGTCGCATTTCGGGCCGGCTACCGGCCGAATGGAACCCGGCGTCTACTGACCATAAACGCGTATCATCTCACACTCGACGTTTGCGCCAGCCACAAAAGCGTCTTTTTATTGGGTAAATCGCGACAACATCTTCGGGTCTCCCATTTGCACCATCTCCATAATGCCGCCATAATCAAGATCCTCGAATCGCCTCTCCAAACGTTGCTCTCAAACGCAGCTGGGTGCCAACTTCGCTTGATGTGCTCCCAATCTGTCGTTCGGAGAGGAGAGGAAGGAAGTAAGCATGGAATGGCACACCTTCAATTTCAATGCCATTGGTACGTTCATCATCTCCCACTCTTTGCAGCGCCTGACATTGAAGCTAACATTCCCTCAAGAAACCCGACTAAATTCCTAAGCGCGGACGATCGAGCACACCACGAGCCATTCCCAATATGCAGGGCATCTGACCATGTTTTACAAGGCCTCAGACGTCTACGCACCGTTGGGTATTGATTCGTCCGTTGACCTTCCTCAATCTTCACCACACTCCAATTCAACCCCTTCCCAACCGCTTTCTGCATTCGAACCCCAAATGCAGTCCGAGCCAACGCATGCTGGGCTCGAAATTAAATTATCAATGCGTTGTCTCCGCCCTTTCAACTTCGCGATGATATCGCAGAGGAATCAAGACTTTCCGAGCGCAGAGTTTCACCTGCAATTGCTAGTCAGAGGACCTGGAACCGTTTGGAGAGGGTAAAAGGCATCTGGAAGACACGTCAAGATCTCCGTGCTACCCCGCACCTGTGATCTGTTGTAGGGTAAAGAGGGAGATGAGGAGTTGGTTTGCGGTCCTTGTTGAGTGCGTCATCCCAAGCTCATAGTGGTTCCTAACATACTCGTTCAGCCTCAAAAGTTTGAAGCCCATCCGGCGTTTCTCGCGTTCCTCCACGTCGCGTACTCCGCCACGTAAACTTGCCCATGTCCACCTCCAGCTAGTCTTCCCCTGCTCAACTGGACACCTACGCGTCGTCCATGATGTCCCTCTGCATCGCCGACCTTCAACGTCTCAGCTGCACGACTTACAAGCCCCTTGTTTCTACCGCTATATCTACGGGGCAGGCTCAACTGCAGCAACGTAACATCCAAGATTCGGCGCTCCGCTCCTCCCCTCGACTCCGCCACTGTCAGGGGACTCTGCGCGGCAGTAGCGGGGTAAATCTTGCACTTCGCCTTGACGAGGAATAAAGACACCACGAACGCACCATTCTGATGCCAAAGTCGCCGTGCCGCCACTCCGTATAAGAACTCAAAAAGTCGGCCACCCATACCTATACATCCCTTTGCGCTGCTACTGCCCCTCCCTCTCCTGACCGACGCAGCCATAGTGCTCCGTGCCGCCGCGTCGCCTGCGGCCAGAACTGTGGGAGTTCATCGCTTGTTGCCGAGTGAGCTGGACTTGCGCGCGATAAGATGAATGCGCGCATAATTACGTGACTGAGAATTCGAGGACGGTGTAGGGGAATGCGGACACCTCGACACCTCGCTTCTCGAACGCCCATGTCCGCATCTCCACCAACCAAGACGTTGCGAGCTCTCTGCCTCGCCCTCATCGCTCCAGAGGGGATGGGAGGAGACGAAAAGAGAGAGGGAGAGGCAGAGGGAAGGGGGGAGGGGGGAGAGAGCAGAGGGGGGAGAACACTGGTACTGCGGAACACGAAACGGCCCGATTTTTTTGTTGATTTCAAGGTCCGGTCATTGTTGCCTGTCAATTTACCTCTTGGTTCGCGATCGATCATCCTCAGCGTTAGTATCGGGGTCGATTTGCGCACGTTTGCGCGCGCAGAAGACGTGCTGTATTGTACATCTGCCGATCGCGCATTACACATTCGTTGGCTGACACTCATGCCTTCCAGCGCCTGCTTCTTCCCCCTCTGTTGCGGCGAATTGCGGACCTGCACTGGCACGCTGTGTGGATTAGAAACACAGCATACCACAATCGCGCTCAGATATCTGGGATCCGCGACAAATCCAGCCCCCATCATCAATCAATGCCGCTCGCCTGCTCACACCAAACTGCGATGCCCCAGGGATGTCTCAACGAGACAGAGTCATAGTACCTACTCGTATCGCTGTGTCGTCGTCGCCTCCACAGAACGCGATCTTCACGGAGAGCGTGAATTACGCACGACTGACTCCAAATAATCATTGTACTCAATGTTTACCATGCTTCATGCCGCGCCCCCGAGTTCCAATCTTCGCGCTCTCGCATCCCGATGGTCCAGTAACTCATTAGGTTGCCTCGCTAGCGACGGAATGACGCACTTCCGTCAGGGTTGAGTCTTCCACGATGGCGACTACGTCCCATATATGCCATCGGCGTAAGACGAGGAGGTGGACCAGACGGGGGATCTTCTTGAGTCTTTGATTACGCGACCTGCCCGCCTCAATATTGCCCTTCCGCGAACTAGTGGGCTCAAGCCCTTGGGGTGTCTAAAAAGCAGCGAGGACGTAGAGTAACGGGAGGCACTCGAGGTGCAATCACATTTGAAAGTAATTTCGAGCATATGTAGTACATAGTGGTAGCGTAGGAATAAACGGTTGAACAAAGTGAAAAACACGAGATGGAGAGGGAGCACATATAACGAGATAAATCATTGAGAATACCGGAACGATCTAGGAAGGCACCTGTGGTATGTGTATATTTCAACACCCTTGCACCCGTTTGTCCGTTTGTACTACATATTCAGAGGGCGGACGCGAGGAGTGGAACCATTTCAGTATGGTCTGGAACGCGCTGGGCGCGGCTGCACCCAGCGGCCCACTCCTCCCTGCGACTCTGGTTGCTCTTGTAGAAGTGGGGTAGACCTGTGGGGGCGAGGAATGGACCAGGTCAAACGAGGCGAACGAGACCCAACAGGGCTCGATGTGTGAACTAGCGAACTAAATGAGCCGCGCACTTAAGAACTATCATGAGATATCGGTACACACTATTATTGACATTGTTTGTCCCGCCAATGTTACTCCTGCTGATGGGTGCTAAGAACGCATCGCCCATTATGGCGTTGATGTAATTGATGTTGATGGTTCGGTGCTTGCTGCTCAGGGTGAATCTGTTACCGAGCGAAACAGAATCTGTTCCAGCTGAGAATGATATCTCAGTCGCCGAGATGGAGATGGTGAGGTCATCTAGGTGGGACCGCGAGGAAGAACCGTGGTTGCGATCCTGGGATGCGGGCGAGGGAAACTTGAGGTGGAGGTTGTTGAGGGACCGGAAAGCGCCAGAGGGCGAGGGGAAAGTCGAGGGAACTGTGGTGGCACTCCAATCAACGCGGGTAATGCAAGAGAAGTCCTCGGTAGAGAGATGCAGGGTTAGGAAGCATGGTCGATCGTCGCCCCGATTGGAACCTCGACATCGTATGACCTGCGTGTCGGGTTGAGGATATTCATCGACGAACTGAGAATAAGGAACTCTCCGCCGAGCAGCGTTCTTCTTTGCTAAATCCCAAATGAGACTACAACAGGCTCAGATCGAGAATCGTGAAAGCATACCAGTCCAATGATAGTCATAGATTGGGGGGAGGGCACGCATGATGTCATTGATGACAACGACGTCACTAATATCGTCATCGATGACTCGACCCTCCAATTCCCTCTTTTCGCATGGAATCAGCGTGTAGCATAGAGCAAGCCATTGAATGTACGCACCATATCCTCATGAATAAACCGAGTGCAATCCTCCGAATTCACAAATTCAACACAGAAACGGACATCGACATCCAAGAATGAAGTGTACCCTCGAGACTGTCTCTATTAGCATTAGGCTTGCACATGCAAGAATCCTTGTCCTCACCCGTTTCACTTTGAGCCAGACGGTGCTTGTCCCAATGGACAATGTGTGTGTCACCGCGATATGAGCTACATTCTGTGCGTCATACTCCGCTCGTGTAGCTATCTCGTCAGCTTCTTCCTCAGTTTCGAGTATCTCATAGCCCATATATCCATCCACCCAGTATCCTAGTTCGACGCCATCATCAAGGTATCTATGCCATTGGGCTACAGCATCTACAACATAGGGACCACAATTAACACTCACACAGGTTTAGGTGGTGTCCAAAGCAACTCTTTGGCGCAGTCTACCGTCGTATACAGCAGCCTTCTCTCACCCCACGCTATCTGGCAATATAATGAACTGGTTGCTCCGGGACACCACCTATCATTGAATTTGACCTGTATCCCTATTTCCGTCACACTTCCGTCAAGTTCTACGCGAGTGAAACTCAAACAAAATTACTACCATCAAGGTCATAGAGGTAAATCGTCCTTGAAACGATCCAATCGTTAGCACCGCACCCTCCAAGTCCTCGACTCCGTACTCACCCAATATCGGTCTCTTCGTCATAACGCCAACCCATACTTCAACTTGAACACGAGCAGCTGGAGGTAGTCGTAGAGAACGTAGAAGAGTGGATGATGGTCGTCCGAGCAAAAGAGCTGGAGCGCTGTAGCGCTCACCTCTCGTTGCCCAATGATGACCACGCCTCAAACATCCCACGAATGTCATAATTTTCTCGACCAATCACACGGCGTTATCATTGATGGAGGCTATCCAAAGCTGTATCGACTGCCGCCTTCTCGTCGATATACAAGGACAACCAGCGCCAACCACGAGCCCCCTCACGAGCGTCCAGTCGTTCTCCTGCTCCAGCTAAGCGTAGCGAGCCATCCGTGAACCATCTAATCCTCCAACGAGGTAGGCTACCTCCACAGAAAGCATCAATTATTGACGAGCACCCAGCGCCTCGAGACGACTGACGACATAGCCTTGTTCCCAACAAGAACAAAAACTCGACTAACAGCCGTAATTTAGTGCGACATCACGAGGAGAATGGCAGGCGTACCCTGCATGCATATGAAATCGATGCTTCGATAGGCGCCACGATACGCCCATAAACCACAGCCCAGCTGTAGGACCCCTCGGCGCCGTTGATTTGATTCGAAGGCCTGGAGGTTCGAAGCTCGAACTCGTCTTGGGCTTAGGCGGCGCCACGATGGGAGATTGCAAGCAGGTGTTAAATTGTGGTCGAGGTCGTGCTCCTCTCGAGCAACTCTTGGCAGAGTATCCGCGAGCATCTCTTCCTCCCCTAGCTCCCTTTCCCTCTTCCCCACGCCCAACCTGCGCCCATACTCCCACCTCACGACGGCGTCGATCCCAAGCAGGAACGAGCTACCATCACCTCGAGGCACCCCAACATTGTTCCCAACGTGGCGGAAAGTCGAGAACTTCGCCGTGCGGTCCGTGGTGTGGGATACGTGGATATCGAAGCCTTGATGGGCGCGTAGATTTATGGATGAGACAGGGTCTGTAGGGCTTCTGGGCGTTAGCGATCTGGACTTGAGGGTTCAACGTCCGATATTTAAGGCTCAGGTGCGGAGTGTTGGCGTCGGCGGTGCGACGAGATGATTCCCAGCGCTCAGTGGGATGCGCGATGTACGACTCGAGGCCTTGAGGGCTTCCCATCCCATCACGGCGCGCCGAACTTTCAGCGGGCACTGAGTAGCTTAGGTCGAATGCACGACGAAGTACGGGTACGTATTTCGAGGCGATTGTTCGCCGGCGTATGAGCGTTGAGAGGGATGCAGGAGACGTGGACGTCGACACGTACAGGGTACGTGATCCGGTGTCGGTTGTCGGTTGGCGGTTGGCAGTTCGCGGGTAGAGGCGCTCTCCTATATACGCACGACAAACGAGGGAAGGGGGTGGAGAGGAGTACTCCAAGGCATCAAGCTGTAGTTGCGAGACGGGGAGTATTGACCGCATACGAACGAACGGGGAGGATACCTGAAGGACACGTGGAATAGCGCTCGAGAGGGAACACGAAGGGTTGATAGCGCCAAGGTGGCAAACGTAGATGTGGTATGTGGAGGGCGCGTGTGGGAGGGGAGAGGTGTTGAAGAGTGGTAAGTAATGTCCGCCGCGAACTGACGGAGGAGTTGGAGGGGGGTGGTCCTTAAATCGGGGGAACGAGCGATGGTACTGTATTTGAGCCCGCAATCCACGCGAACACTGAGTCGAGAGGATACACGTATACCGGGAGTGCAGGGTCCTTGAGTGGCGAAGACATTATGCTGCGGGACGATGGGCTGGTGATTATTTCTATCGCTGAGTTTAAGATAAGAATCGCGTAAGCAATGGCGGTGGTGAGACGCCTGAATAATGAATCTTCAACGGCGGTCGCAGATTTGGGACACCCTAGAGGCAGAGGAGCGCCTAGAGCCAACGGAGATCAATTCAACAGCATCATCCCAAGCTTGAAGAGCAAATAGGCGATGCGGGTGGTGATGGACGTTAGGGATCGCGCCAAGCCTCAGGCAGAAAGTAAGGAATCGATGAGACACCTCGTACGCCAGCCCTGGACGCGAGAGTGAGAGAAGAATGAGGCCCGGTGTCCGAGGCGCAGCAAGAACTATGGGGCGAAAAGTCTTCTTGTCGTCGACTTGCCCAACGAACCTCTGCCGCTTGAGCTACATCTTCAAGCACTGGACTGCACGGCGCCTGATTCTGCGCTGTCTTGTTGTTGAATCCTCTTCTGTGTACGCCCGTACACGAACTAGGTGCAGCAGACTCGTGTGAAAGCACGCGAGGGAGCCGGAGGTGTGAACTGTTGCTATGATGTCCAACACGGAGTGGAAACGTCTGGTCGGTCATTCAGAGAGGTGGACGGCGTTGACGAGTCCCCGAAACTTCAAATGCTGAGTCCAGGACTTCAACGCCCCAGTACGCATCTGCGCACTCAGGATATTGAAAACGACTCGGGCTTCCATACGAGCGCGTGGGAGCAAGCGTCCAGCAAAGTCCTCCCACATGAGCGCAGTCAATGCACGCAGCGGGTAAAAAAGGTGCGGGAGTGGCACACGAGGAGCATAACAGGATCTGGATTGTAGGAACGAGGTTTATTGAGCGAGTTGGCGAAGAATGGTGGTGCCAGCGGCGGGAGCTAATGACGAGGCACGGCGGGCCTGGCAAACGGTGTGAGTTTGCATAATGTGAACTGCGAAGCCACTCACCTTGTCCTGGCGCTCTCTCTAGAAGATATCAACGATCACGGGTTCGGGAGGTCTAACGGGCCATTCACTCCAAGAACTCGCGTTTGGCATTGCCCGATTCCCTCCAAACACTGGACGAACGTGTGCTACGCCCTTCATACGGAGACCGGTGGGCCGGGTGGACAGGGTTCATGGGGGTGGATCCCTTGGAAAAAGGTGGTGTGGTTTGAGCTCATACTCGTACCAAGAATAAGCAGCCTGTACTTTTTTCAAGGCGTCATGAAGTAGGAGAGATGAAGGGCGACGGTATGGGTGGGCATCGTCCGCGCCAATGGAGTACAATCGCACCTGAGGTGAGTCAATAACAGGTTGGAACGATTTGAATCACCACGTACGTCGATCCACTCTAACCTGGCCCCCAGAACCACGCATGCATGCAATAACAAGCACCAACTCTGTACAACGGCCCCGAGAATTGTGGGAGGCAAACACGTCTGAATCTGTAAAGACGTGAGCCCCAGCTCGATTCTCGTAGTCACTCATAGAGTACGCACTACGGTTGAAATGTCGCCTAAATCACCGCATGCGTATTCAGAAAAGCTCGTCTTGGGGACGGCGGTGTTGATGTCGAACACGGAGTGGAAACGTCAACCTGCCACGCAGGCACAGGAGAAGAAGCTTGGAACAAAGTGGAACGCAACGAAGTTGGGATGGCGCAGAAAGGAGCGGTTTATAATGCAGAGACTTCTGGAGATGGTCGCGATGAGACCCACGGCAGTCGAGACACGCTTCGGGCGACAAAGGTGCAGGATTGGCACGCAAGAAGCGGAAGAGAACTGCTCCAGTAGAAACCTTCGCGAGATTTGAGTTCGTCTGCTCGACTTCGGGATTGTAAGAGCGGTGCGAGTAGACAAGGGAAGGTGGCGCCAGTAGCGTGAGTTATCGCCGAGGCGCAGCGGGCCTGAAAGGTGACCGTTAGTTCTTGGGCCGCATAGTGCGAACAACGAAGCTATTCACCTCGTCCTGGCGCACTCTCTGGAAGACACTGTCGTCTGTAGATCAGGCTTAATTCGGGGGTCTATTTCCCCCAAGAACTCGCATGTAGCAGCGCCCGATTCCCTCTAAACAATGGACGAACTTGCTACGCGGGGAACGAAGCTTCATACGGAGTCTGCAGCTAGGATGAGTCGAACACTCCATGAATCTGTGAAGATGCAATCCTCAGCTCGAATATCGTAGTTTAGAATAGTGTACGCACTATACGGTTGTCCCTTACGAAAGATTCCTTGTCATTCCCAATTGCTGCACTTCGTGGTGTACAACTGCCGGGGTTCGAGCTTTACTCGCTTGGATGGAGCTTGGACATTGCAACTGTGGGTAGACGTCTGGGTACGCATCAGAAAGGAATATGATACAAGGGAGGGAAACGACGAACTGATATGAGCGTCTCATATATCGGGACTTGGCCTTTGACTGATCGCCTTAGCGTAGTTCTGAGTATAAGTCTACCAACTCGGTAACCAGACGGTGGGAGACGTGTTGGACATTGCGGTTCCGCTCCTTGTGGTCGACGTGCGAGCAGCAGAAAGAATTGGGTGGATAGAAGGGCTGCGTACGCAAAACGGACAAAATAGGTAAGGCCTCAGTACAACGAGGCATGTTTGAGAGTTGCTTGGGATTGTCTCGCTTTCGAGCTTGTCTGCAACGGGCGAGTACGAAAATGGATGTTCGGGCCGGCAGCACCCGTTACCTCAACCAGCGCCAATGGCTTCGCTCTCGCCTCCGCTTTCTGTCCACGTCGGCCCTATGCTTCAAGACTGCCCCCCTACGACGACGTCTTCGCCAAATGTGATCATGACAAAACACGCAAACGAGCAACGAACGACGCGGTATCCACTCAAGGAATCGAATCGAGCACCATACTACAAGTTTGACTTGTCAAACCGCTTGCGGGCTCGCAGATCTTCAACGCAACCCTTCTGTGACCACGATCTCTATGGGAGAAATGAAGGAGCGAGGGTGCGCAGAATGATAAATGTGAACTGGTGAGTTCGACATCCCATACTTTTGTTATCACCTAACACTCTTTCAGGACGTCTCTTGTACGGGAGAGATGAAGGAGCGAGGCGCGCGGAATGACGAATGTAGTGGGTGAGCTCGACATCCCATGCTCTTGTTATCGCCTAACGCTCTTTCAGGACGGTTGTCAATGACGTTTTCCGCTAGGCCTCAGCAGCACGAGCAGGCACGTCACAAGCGTCATGATACTGGGCCAACGCTCAGCCCAGCTCAAACCAATCCTCCGATGGATCGAGAACTCGCAGATGACTACGCGCGGTTCCCATGTCGCTCCTTGGCTTCAACTCAACATCTTTTGCCATCACCTCCCTCAACAGCAATCCCGTCCCCACCGCGACTGTTGGTCCGTATCCCACCTTTCTTCGAGTCATATTGCATTCGACACACACACACACGCTGGTTCGACACCATCGTTCTATAACACCGACGCCTAGACATCGTCCGCGCCAACACCCACCTCGTTCGACGTTACCCATAAGATACCCACGCCAGCGCATACATTTCTCCTTAAATGTCCCTCTCCCTTCCGCCGACCACAATTGCTATTGCTCGCAGTTCAACGATTGGGAAACAGAACCCCGTTAGACCCTGTGACTTGTTGGTAGCTGGACTAAAGAGGGTGATGGAAGTGATTGCGCTTGCTTCTATGAACACCTTCGTATAAGAGGAAAGGAATCGAGGGGAACACAGCGTTGGCGGGTAGTCGGCATCAGGGAGACCCCCGCTCGTCGACTCCTAGCAGGAGTAGCAACTCGAAAGCGTATACCGACAATATCTACGCCTATATCTACGGGCTACTGGTCGCTGGGAGGTCTCTGCGCCTGCGACAAGCTTGAAAAAACGACGTGGACGTACCATCACCCTCACTACTGCTGGTGCCTCTGGTTAGCCAGGCCCTCCGTTTGGCCACGAACGCTCCACGTCGACTTTCAACTCTCCCGCTCCTTCCTCCCATACCTCAAGGCCGTCGTTCCGTAGCATCTACTGCAACCATGGACTACCGATTGCCCGCCACCATTAGGAACTTCACAAAGGATCTGACGTATTATTGGATGTTCCGAGCCAGCGACTGATGATATGCTGTATGAGCGTTTGAACGCGCATATACGGACGTCTACGGGGGTACGACTGCATGCATGAAGGGATGCGAGGGTGCGGGAATGCCCGATTCTTCTCGTTCCCCTACTCCACGGTCTCGGTCTGCACGCGTTCTTGGGATCATCAGGACGTCGACCACTCTGTCTAGTCCAAATCTAGTCTCCCTCGAATCGAGAAGCAGAACGTGAATTGGGGGAGGGAAAGTAGGGGAGAGGGCATGGGGTAGTACATGGTAGTCCGGAGGAAAATACCGGGATGTGGCGTACGAAACATTTTTTTCAAGGTCCGGTCTCGCCACTTGTCAATTTACCTCCTGATTCATTTTCTCGTTGCTACGCCAGTTCTGTGTCAGCACCCACGAGCCCGCGAGCTCGCACCTTTGAGAGTGAAGATCCACAAGACCTACTGTGTAGCGACCAGACCCCACTTCCATGCCTCAGCGTGCTTCTGTTCGCTTTTGGTTGTGACTAAAGCATCGGTCCGACCTGGGCGCAGCTTCGGCTTGATATCAGTGTTTCAACGTTCCAGCTCTGATTTCTGCCAGAATTATGCCCGATCGCGCTGAAAACATTGACTTCCCACCTCGACGGCAGGCTCAGCTAGTCCCCGCCTTCCCGCATGCTCGCCATCGATTTCCCGACGCACGACTCCCGACCTCGAGAGATATCATCGATTTGCTTTCTGCGACACTCGCTATGAACTCACCGGACGAAGGATCAGCCGATCAATCCATACCAAGAACAGAATCGCAGGGAGATTCAACATTGGAGGTGGTCGATTCTAACACCACGATCGTCCCAGTAGGTGTGTTGTCCTGCTCTCAACGCGACTCACTGCGTGCGCACACTGACTCTCTGCCTCTCCAGCTTGGTTACCCTACCTCTCTTGCTTACCTGTCACCATTAAGCTGCAGGCTTAGAGAGAGAGGAGACGAACCACGTTTCACCGTTGCATGTCGCTGAGCCCGTCATCCTGTCATGATACCAGCACCCCCCACCGTCAGCGTCACCGAGCTGTGAGACTCGCGCTGTACAGGGGGGCCTCATATACCGCTCGTCAGTCGTCTGAATTGCACTAATCGGCATAAACAGTTGCCCCGCATGTGTATATGCGGGGGAGGGAGGCTCGAAGACGGTGTTCCCTGATCGCGCCGCGCTGCATGTGCAGGGTGTCTTTCCGCATCGCACCACGTTCTTCGCGACGAGATGCACTAAGTGGAACAACTACGACATCTGCTGCCCAGCGCCTGATAATGGATACATCCTGCTATATGCCTCACGAGCGCAAATCGCCTGCGCTCCAGCCTTTCAATAGCCGTACTGGAGGGATCGTAGTGAGGCTTCGCCAGCGCAATACGACGTGGCACTAGCGTGCTAGGTATTTCAGAGGGCCGCGGTTCATAGCGGGCAAGCAGGTAGGGCACACACTTCTAGGCGCGTCTCCCTGATGCCCCCTTGTGCAGTTTGCATTTCTGTCCCGCCGCGTCAATCTGTGCACACGTGCCCCAATTCTAGGTGACTTACCTGACGATCCTGCAGGCCATGCACGGATTGATATTTCCGCAGTCTCAGCACAACGACACGCTTCACTACTGGCGCTTCCTATCGGCCCTTGGGCAAGCCAAGTGCGCATATCGAGTCGAGTTCCGCGACAACGAACCGCCTTTATGTTGTCCTGAAGTGAGCTGGTGAGGTCGAGTCCTTGCACGGTAGCTCTTGCGGTATAATCTCGCGTAGGGTAGCTAGAGACGTTCCAAGCGCAACGGCGTTGGGAGAAGATAACGAGCAGATGTATTACATAGTAATAGCTATACAAAATGAAAACGCGGAGGAGAGAGGAAACACGAGGAACTAGAGAAAGGATTGCACGTATTCGGAGAATTTCAGAAGACTTGCCGCCTGAGGTATGCGTATACTCTAACACCCTCGCAGCTGTTTGCTCGTTTATTCTAAAGGAGGATCTAAGCGTGTACCTCCGCATTCTGATTTCAATACGGCCCAGGGCACGGCGAGCGCTGCTGTCTCCAGGGACCGACCCCACCCTGCGACTCTGCTTGTTCAGTCAGAAGCGGACTATGCCTGCGAGGCAGGGATGAGGCCAAACGAGGGGAACGAGAACCAACAGGGCTAGATATACGAACTAAATGGGACACGAATTAGCCATGGACGAAGAGCTAGTGATGACACAGTAGGGCGCACGGGTGTTGACATTGTTCGTCCCGCCAATGTTGCTGCTGCTGATAGCACCGGAAAAGTTATCACCAGAGATGAAGTTGATGCTGACGCTGACGCCATGGAGACCAGCAAGGTTGACCTGGACGTTGCGATGCTCGCTTTTGATAGTTATTGAATTCCCCTGAGCGACAGAGTTTGTGGCGGTAAGACCGTGAATCCCGGTTGCTTCTAGAGTAAAGCTGAGAGCGTCCGTATTGTTTTGAGAGGGGGGATCGTGGTTGGGGCAATTGTGCTGTGTGGATGACGGGAAATTGAGGTGGAGGCTGTTGAGAGAATTGAAGGCGTCGGAGGGCAGTGGACGGGTCGGACAGTTGTTGATTGCACCCCAATCAACAGTAACACCATGAATTCTGGTTAGGAATTGTCTAGGTGGCGAACCCCTGAGACGCAGCGTGCAGGGAAGATAGCACGGTCGATCGTGGCCCCGATTAGAGTCTCGGTGACGTATCAGCACAGTCTCGGGCTGAGGATATTCATCGAGGAACTGAGAAGAGGGAATTCCACGCCGAACAGCGTTCATCTCTGCTACATCGCAAATGAGACGACAACAGGCTCAGATCGATAACCGTGAAAGCATACCAGAATAATAATCGACATGGATTGGGTCAAGAGCACGGATGATGACATCGATGACACCGACGTCACTAGAATTGGGGTAGATGACTCGATCCTCCAATTCCCTCTTTTCGCGTGGAATCAGAGTGTGTCCTAGAGCAAGACATTGAAAACACGCACCATATCATAATGAAGAAAGCGAGTGCAATCCTCCGAATTCGCAAATTCAACGTGGAAACGGACATCGACATCGAAGAATGTGCGGTAGTAACGTCTCTACGTCTATCAGCATTAGGCTCGCGCATGCAAGAACCCTGGTCCTCACCCGCTCTACATTGAGCCAGACAGTGCTTGTCCCGAAGGACAATGTGTGCATAACCGGGATATGAGCCACGTCCTCTGCGTCATACTCCGCTCGACGCGCTATCTCATCAACTTCCTGCTCAGTTGACAGCATCTCTTGGCGGATATATCCATCCGCCCAGTATCGTATTTCGACACCACCTCCGAAGTATCTATGCCATTGAGCTACAGCATCTACCAGCTAGCGGCCACAGTCAATACTCACACAGGTGTATGTGGCGTCCAAAGCGACTCTTTGGG
Source organism: Pleurotus pulmonarius (assembly GCA_012980535.1). Classification (NCBI taxonomy): domain Eukaryota; kingdom Fungi; phylum Basidiomycota; class Agaricomycetes; order Agaricales; family Pleurotaceae; genus Pleurotus; species Pleurotus pulmonarius. The sequence goes on along the minus strand of SJKF01000012.1, from coordinate 373,379 downwards.
GCAGTCTAACTTCATGTACAGCAGCTGACTCCCATCCGACACCCATGTACTCCGTCGATATAATGAAACAGTTGCTCCGGGACACCACCTATAATTGAATTTGACCTCTATGTTTTGTCACACTCCGATCAACCTCTACGCGAGTAAAACTCAAACAAAATAATTACCTTTTATCCAGAAGTCATACCTCGTACTTAAACCGATCCAATCGTCAGCCCTGCAACATCCCAGTCCTTAACTCCGTACTCACACGATGTTGGTCTCTTCATCATAATACTCCTTCATACTTCAGACTGGACACAAGCGGCTCGAGATAGTCGTAGAGAACGTAGACAAGTGGATGATGGTCGTTCGAGTAAAGGAGGTGTAGCGCTGTAGCGCTCACCACTGGCTGCCTCACTCTAACCACGCCTCAAACATCTCACAACTGTCAAACCTTTCTCAACCAATCATACTGCAGTATCGTTGATGGGGGGTACCTAAAGCTGTATCGACTGCCGCCTTCTCGCCGATACACAAGGACAACCAGCGCCAACTCAGTGTCGCACTCCCTTCCGAGCTTCCAGTCGTGCGCTCGCGCGAAGGACGTCCATATTGTTCGGTATACATGTGTACACGACTACCTAGCAGCCCAAGGAGGGCCTGCGTTCACAGAAGACGATACTGCCGCACGAGTACCGCCCCATCTGCATCAAGGCAACATAGCCTTGTTCTCAACAAGGAATAGATGGGTGTGCTACGATGCGCCCATGGCCTACGGGCCGTAGATCGTCGATCCGCAGGTTGGAGGCTCGAAGGTCGAGCGCGGGGAGTTGGTTCTTGGGCGCTACGATGAGAGATCCCAACATTGGCTGGAATTCACACTCCCTTGGTCGATAGCGCTGTCTGTTCTATGACGGTGCGTTGATACTGATCCATAGAGAGTGTACGAGGAGAGGTCAGAGGACCATGATTTGTTGTCATTAGTCGGTCTGGGCATGGTGGTAGAGGAGACGACGACGTAGGCGGGAAAGCGAGTGCGATTCATAGTTGATTGGAGGCAGAGTATGATGCGTTCGGGGTGTATAAGGGAGGATACTCCCAGTAGTCCATGCGAGACGGGGATTATCCACTACATCCAGACGGGCGGAGAGTGACGAGCCGCGAGGGGTTGGTAATGGTTGGGTGGCTTCTCGTGAGCGGGAGATGCGTCCAGGAGCGGCAAAGACACACTCTGCGTGCTCACGGAGAAGTCAAGGAGAAGTTTGAGCAACCCAGTCATTGCTAAGTCGCGGAAACGAGCGACGGTACTGGGCTTCCGGTCGCAACATATGTGAGTGATTCGGGAAATGAGATGAAATGGGGGTGGGCCAATGGAGGAGAGGAGCGTCCTAGTGACGAAGGCGTTGGTGGTGGTACTTGTCCATAAACAGAGTTGACGGTAGAGCACGTAGGCGAATAAGAGGCAAGCGAGGAGAATCAAGTCAAATAGCGGGCGAAACAAGAACGGGGGTAGTACACGAAGCTCGCCGGAGGATCAGTGTCATCAAGGACCCCGCGAGCTACGGATTGGTCAACGTGATTTGGGATTGAAAGGAGGTTGATTGGGCAAGTAGACGAGGAGTGGTGGCGCCAGTAGCGGGAGCCGACAATGACGGGCCTGGAAAGTGCCTGTTATTTCTGCTCAGTGCGAACTACGAAGCTACTCACCTCGTCCTGGCGCTCTATCTGAAGACCAACGACGATCTACGAATCTTGGTTAAGTTCCGCAGACAATGTCCTCTAGAGCTCGCGTATAGTAACGCTCGATTTACGCTGAACGCTGAGTCTGAGCCATGTGGTGCGCACTGGAACTCTGTGCTCTTGTTTTCCAAGTCGCCGACAGAGTCCGCAGACGACAGCTGAGTAGGGTAAGGGAGGGCAATCAATCCTATTACGATTCAATAATCAGTGGGTATCGTTCGATCCATCACGTACCTCGCCCATTACGAAGATCCCGGTATACAACGAGCCCATATCGAGTCGTAATTTGGCCCATATTCGCAGCTTTGAAGAAACCCCACTAGATTTCAAGCGGCGGTCCACACGAATATTGAAGCGACGAGACGAATCTTCGACGGCGCGGTTGAACTCAGTACAACCGATACGAGAGAACTAATGTTTGCATGGTTTGTTGTTATCCAGCACATCGCGCTCGGCTGTGCCCACGGTATGGTGCCGAGCTTCTGGAAACGGCGTTCCTGATGATCCTCGGCGCTCATCGCATAACAACGTCCTTGGGCCCCAGCGCCCCAACCACATGTGCTCGTCTGTCACACCATAATGCAACCCAAAATCCTCCTTCCTGTGCTGACTTTCAGCGTATGATTGGCTCCGTGTGGTCGCCAGTATTGGAGTAGAAGATCTAGGCCTTCCCGACCAGCTGCTCTCCAACGCCGTATCTGAAATCCTGTTGCAAGCCATGCGACATGCCGAGTTGCGGAGCAAGGGTGGCCCTGGACTCGTTGCGGACGAGGGTACAGTAACGTCCAAAGAGCAGAGAGAGAGGCCAGTCATTGCCTAATTTCCAAATGAGGATGGGGTTGCGGCGGCTACGGACGACAAGATGGCTTGGAATTTGGCGACAATACAAGTATGAAATAGCGTAGCATCTTCGTTCCAAAGCTATACACCTTCCGCATAAGCTCTGGCACCAGTACACCCAGTCGAGCGATCCTGGCATCTTTCGGCGAGTACCAGCCCATAAGAACGGCGGATCGATGCGGACGCCGCTGAGGAGATGGCTGTGCGACGGTGATTCGTGGAACGTGGCGTACGACTGCGAGATTGAAAGTTGTGATTCTCCAAATTCTTCATTCGAACACCGAGTTTGCGCAAGGGAGCCCATGTGCTCCCCGAGATATAACATAGCCTCCATCGTTTGTGACGCGCCGAAGGATTTCTAGTATCATGGAATGATCACTCGAAACGTTTGGATTCAAAGAACTCTGATGCATTGTCCAACATGATGTTAAATATGAGATAGGGTTATGGACATACACGATGGGGTGTGCGAGTTGAGTCTCGCAGCGCATGATTCTGTGGTCCTCGAGGGACAATGCGAAAGCTGGTGATTGGCTCCATCGCAGCAAAGTCCACCGAGTTAACACAGAGCGACATACGCGTCGTATGAAGGGGGAATTACAAGGACATTCCGCCGTCAGTCCTATGGTTTCCCGCTGCATCTCATGCGCCAATAAGGATCCTGTAGGACAGGAAGTGAGACATACCAAAACGCTAGCGAATTTTGCCCACTTTCCCCCGCGAGATCACGAACTAGAGCCCTGGTTCAATTCTACGTGTGTGCTTGCACAAGTCGCATTGAATCGCATGCTGGCACCGATAAGTTCCAAGCGTGGCTCCTGGCGTCGTGGTCCGCCAAAAGAGCCTGGTAGACCGTCGTTTACTGGGAAGAAATACAAGCTTGTTGGTTCGTTGGAAGGACGGTTGTTCGGGCCGGCGAGACCCGATGCTCAACTCGCGCCATCACTTTCGGTTCTCTCCCGTCAATGATCATCCCTTCTCCAAACCTCACAGAACACAAACGAAGGGTATCTACTCCAAGAACCGAAACGGGTTTCAAGGTGCAGGGCCATAGTACCTTCCTGCCCGAAAATTTTGGACTCACTTTTCCGAAGCGCTCACGGACTCATACATCTTCAACACTTCGTACCTATAATTTGGCGTAGAGGAGGAAGGGGAGTCGTGTCGAATGGGGTACCCTTGTCGGTGAGTACATCCTACCACGCCGTTTCCAGCAGTCTTCTCTTGGTCTTTCATGCCCACTGCCCATATAATCAGTTTCTCATGATCCTTCACGTCTAGGAACGGCAGGAATGCGCAAGCGTGCCACTTGTCTTACTCCGCCGCCTCTGCATTTGAGGCGCATGTGCACTCCTGGTAACATTTGGGTTCCCCTCCGCTCCACGTCGACATGGATTCCTCTGCGTTGATCAGGAGCCTTCCTTCCGAGCCCGCGGCTCTTGCTGCAGTCGACACATATACCGTGGCATCCATGTATCAGCTCGTGGAGCTTACAGCTTACCCAACGACCGCGCCAACATTCACCCATCCCCCAAACGCTCTCCACGCTAGCGCTCGCATCTCCGTTTTCTGATCTCATCGCTTCCGCTGCCAAGTGGTAATGCTTCTGATTCAAGATATCGAAGGGATTGGATTCGAGACTTGCCAGCCACAGGTTGGAGACCGGGAGACACGTTCAGGGCGGTGATTGGTTAACGGATGGAGCGTTCTGCGAAGCAGTTCGAATACGACGAGGAGAGGAACGGCGTTGTCCGACAGGGGTTTCAGAATCCACGTACGCCTGGTCAGCTTCTCTGCTACTCCGTCGCTCACCGACCTTCAGCTGCTCGTATCTACGGTGTATCTACGGCTCCGACTCTTGAGTTCGACTCTACAGCTGCCCGTGAACTAGTAAAACACGAGGCTTTGAAGTCCTGCATTTGTACTGCACGTAGACGAACCTGGAACAGAATACCCTGGACGTACCTTTATATCATCCCGCCAAAATCACCAAACCACCACAGTCAACTCCAGAATCTAGACGAGCATGCTTCGCACGCCTCGCTACCTCTGCCGACCTCTCCCCGGCATTCCGCTCGTCGAAGAGTCACAAGTTCGGAACCCTCAAACCTGTCCTGCCCATCGTAAACTCGCGATTGAAGGCGTGGATGCGCATACAAGGACGAGTTACGAGCCTCGAACGCTGCCTTATCTACGTATCCACAGACCCTACGAGTCATGCATCGGGACATAGCTTAGCATCAAGACGTCGGACGCTCGAGCCGTCCGCCTCGTCCGTGTTGGAGCTAGACTGGGGAGGATGGGCGAGGAGAGGGGAAGGGATTTGGCAAACGGGGAGGACACCCCCATCCCGCCTCGCCTCCTTGATCAGTTCCCCTCTCCGCCAGTAGAGCTCTCCAACGTCGCAGTCAATGCACGCCTCACCCGATACTGTCAATACGCTGCCTTCTAGCACGTTGCGATTCTGGAGCCTTACACTGCGCCCGTTGGACGTTCACCGGGACCGTCGTATCTGGGCTGCGTAACCGTGTCTACCGTGGTATCCACGGGGGCAGACTTGACTCCAGCGACGTAACATTCAAGATTCGGTGTTCAGTCACTGCCAGGGGACTCTTTGCGGCGATAGTAGGGTACACGTTGAACTTCGCCTTGACGAGGGATAAGGACACCATGAAAGCACCGTCCTATGCCAAAGTCACCATGCCGCCGCTCCCAACGGGCCCTCAAGACGGTCGGCCACCCACACCTCCGTTTGCGCTGCCAACGCCCCTCGCTCTGGATACCGGCGCCGTCGTAGTGCTCCGCGCCGTTGCGCTCTAGCTTCCTCAGCGTCCAGAACTTCAAGATTTCAACACTGGTCGCCGAGCGCGCTCTGAACTTGCACGCGATAAGATGAATGTGTACATACTGCGAGTGCGACGATGTATGAAGACGATGGGGAGAATGTGGCCACCTCTTCTCCGCGTATAAGCGTCTCTTCCGCGCCAGGACACTGAGAGCTCTCGCTGCCTTTCTCATCGCTCCAGAGGGGATGGGAGGAGACGAAAAGGGAGAGGGAGAGGCAGCGGGAAGGAGGGAGGGGGAAAAGAGAAGAGAAGAGAAGGCACTGTGGAACACGGAACGGCCCGATTTTTCGTTGATTTCAAGGTCCGGTCAATGCTGCCCGTCGATTTACCTCTCAGTTCGTCGATCATCTCCTTCCTGTCGGGGTTCGCATGGTGCTGTGCAGTTTTCTCGCATCCAGCATTCAACCTCCGTAAATCTCGCACCGTCCCATATGTGGTACAGTGGCAACCCCCTTTCCTTTGTCCTGCTTTTATATGCATACTTACATCCGCTTCAAAGTTCACCGCCTTCCCTTTCGCTGTTCGCTCGTTTCTCCCCCGTCTTACCGCCTTCTGTCATTTGTATATCCACGCAAAGTTGTTATTTTGCATCTCCCCTACTCTGCACGACGGCCGCCCGACATCCTGCCTGCACTCAGGAAACATGTCGAAGGAGGGAGAAACTAACCTGAGCGACCGAGTCGGGCACGTTTTCCCCGTTGAACAGCTCGTTGTACAGTGCGTCTGCCAGTTATATAGTACACATTCATTACCGATACTCGAGCCCTGCAGCGCCTGCTTCTTCCCACTCGCTTGCGGCAAATTGCGGGCCTGCACTGGCACGCCGAGTGAATCAGGAGCCCAGCATACCACGCTGGCGCTCAGCTATCTGGGCTCGCGACACTGAGCCTCCGTCACCAGCCAATATCGCTCACTCGCTCGCCCGCCCACCCACACCAAACTGCGATGCCCCGGGGATATCTCAACCAGATAGAGTCATAGTATCTACTCGTATCGCCGTGTCGTCGTTACCTCTACAGAACTTGATCGTCATGGAGCGCGTGAATCACGCACGACTGGCTGCGAATACTCAACTGAACATACTTAACGTGTACCACGCTTCATGCTGTGCCCCCGAGTCCCAATCAGCTCTCGGATTCCCATTGGCCAGGACCTCCGTAATTTGCCTCGTTCGCGAAGGAATTACACGCTTCACTCATGGCGTGGCTGAGTGCTCCGAGACGGCAACGACGTCCCATAGATCCCACTGGTGTAAGACACGGAGGTGGATCAAGCGGTGGATCTTCCTGAGCATTTCATTACTTTCCAGGCCCGCCTCCATGCTACACTGCCGCAAGTGGGTGAGCGCAAGGCCGTGGGCAGGCTTAGAAAGGATTGCACCCCAATTAGACGAGCGAGGACGTAGAGTAGCTTCAGGCGCTCAAGGCCCAGTCACGTTGGAGGGAAATTTCTTGCATATGTATTACATAGTGGTAGGATATGGAAATGAACAGTTTAACAAAGTGGAAAACACCACAAAGAGAGGGAGAGACGGCAGCGAGAACGAGCAAGAAGATGACTGCGGTATGTGTATCCTCAGACCCCCCTCGTGGTTGTGCGTACATTTGTCCTATAGATTTAGAGGGCAGATGCGAGGAGTGGAAAAGTTTCAGTATGGCCTGGGATGCGACGGGCGCGGCTGTACCCAGCGACCGGCTCCTCCCTGTGATTCAGCTTGTGCTTGCAGTAGTGGGGTGGGCCTGCGAGGCAGAGGGCACAGGATACGAGACGAACGGGACCCGACAGGACTCGTTATGCGAGCTGGACGGCAAAGCAAAATGATCCTTCAGTTCAAGGTCATCAGAAGATATTGGTACGCACTGGTGTTGACATTGTTCCTCCCGCCATTATTCCCACCATTTATGGTGCCCAAGAACGCGTCGCCCATGATGGCATTGATGTAGTTTACAGTTACTTTGCGGTGCTCGCTGCTCAGGGTGAATCCGTTGCCAAGTGAAACGGAATCGGTACCGGCTGTAAATGAGATTTCGCGGGCGGAGATGGTGATGGTGAGGTCCCCTTTGTGTGACGAGTTGCGATCCTGAGATGCGTGTGAGGGAAATTTGAGGTGGAGGTTGTTGAGGGACCGGAAAGGGCCAGAGGGCGAGGGGGAAGTTGGGAAAATAGTGGAGGCACTCCAATCAACGCGGGTAATGCCCAAGAAGTCTTTTATAGAGAGATGCAGTGTGAGAAAGCATGGTCGATTGTCGCCCCGATTGGAAGGTCGATGTCGTATCAGCTGTGTGTCGAGCCGAGGATATTCATCGAGGAATTGGGATCGAGGAAGACCGCGGCGAGTAGCGTTCCTCCGTGCTATATCGCAAATGAGACGGAAATTGGCTCAGATGGAGAAACGTGGAAGCACACCAGACCAATAATCGTACGAGAGTAGGGAGAGAGCATGCATGATGTCGGTGATGACACTGATGTCACTACGATCGTTATAGATGGCTCTCTCCTCCAATTTCGTCTTTGGGTGAAATCAGAGGGTAGCGTAGATTTAGACATTGAATGTACGCACAATGTGCTCTTGAATAAACCGGGTACAGTCCTCCGAATTCCCAAATTCAACACAAAAACGGACATCGACATCTAAGAATGAATTGTACTGTCGAAGCTACGTCCACCAGCGTTATGCGCCTAGGTTCGCACATGCAAGAACCCTTGTCCTCACCTGTTGTACCATGAGCCAGACAGTGCTTGTACCAGCGGACAATGTGCGTGTAACCGCGATATGAGCTACATCCTGTCCATCATACTCCGCTCTAAAAGCTATCTCATCAACTTCTTCGGGAGTTGTGATTATCTCATAGCGCATATTTCCATCCGCCCAGTATTCGATTTCGACGGCATTCCAGAGGGATCTATGCCATCGAGATACAGCATCCACCAACCAGAGGCCACAGTCAATACTCACTTAAATGTACGTGGTGTCCAAAGCAACTCTTTGGCGCAGTCTACCGTCCTGCACAGTAGATCTCTACCACCCCACGACGTCCAGTGATACAATGAACTGCTTGCTCCGGGACACCCCCTATCATTAAATTTAATCCGTATACCTACGTTTTGTCACACTCTTGTCAAGTTCTACACAAGTGAAACTCAAACAAAATAACTACCTTCAATATAGAAGTAATATCTTGTACTTTAACCGGTCTAATCGTCAGCCCTGCAACCTCCAAGTCCTGAACTCCGTACTCACTAAATGCCAGTTTCTTCGTCCTCATGCCAACCCATACTTCGGGCTGAATACGAGCAGCTGGAGATAGTCGTAGAGGATGTGGAAGAGTGGGAAATGGTCGTCCGAGCAAAGGAGCTGTAGTGCTGTAGTGCTCACCTCGTTGCCTCACTTTAACCACGCCTCCAACATCTCACGAATGTCATACTCAACCCATCATACTGCATTATCATTTGATAGAAGGCTACTTATTCATACACCTGTAGAGGCTACCGCCTTCTGGCCGATATACAAGCAACATCTACCACGAATCCCCTCACGAGCATCTAGTAGTATGCTCATGCTGAGCTCCTGCTCTGCTCCAGCTAAGCGTAGCGAGCTATCCATGAACCAATTAGTCCTCGAACGGGCGTCCCACATCCACAGACAGCATCGATTATTGACGAGCACCCAGCCCCTCGAGACGACCGAAGACATAGCCCCGCTCCCAACAAGGGCAAAACGCCCAAACAGCCGTATTCTTAGCACACCAATCGCGCGAGTAGAGTGGGGCGAAGCCTGATGCACTGATATCGATGGCTCGATAGGCGCTACGATACAGCCATGGCCCACGAGTTGTAGGAATTTTCGGCGCTGTCGATCCGAAGTCTTGGAAGTTCGAGTCCTCGTCGGTGCAACGACGAGCGAGAAGATATTGCAAGCGGGCGTTACAACCTCGTCGAGGTCCTACTACGCGCCAATGCTCTCCAGCGATTCCGGGTAGATTATCCACGAGCATTCATCCCTCCCCCTCACTCCCTCACTCCCCCACGCCCAACCAGCGGTGATCCTCCCACCCCTCAACAGCGCCAATCACAACCAGACACGAGGAGCCATCACCTCGAGGCACTGCGCCATTGTTTCCAACACAACGCAAAGTCGAGAAAATTGACGGGCGGTGCGTAATAGGTGGATATCAAAGCTTTGATCAAGGGCAATGGTTTACTGATGATCCTGGGCTGTAGAGCTTCTCAGCGTCGACGACCCGGACGGAAGGGTTCAATCCAGCGCTCGAGTGCGGAGTATTGGCGTCGGTGGTGCGACGATGGATGCCCAATCCCGGACGTGAGGGTGCCTTGCTACCCAATTGCGGCGTGACGAATCGGCTGCCGGATGGTAAGTAACTCACGGCAAGCATTCGATGAACTTGAGAAGTACGGGCGCGTGATATCATACGGTCATCCTCCTGCGTATGAGCATAGAGAGACGCAGGAAACGTAGGCACAATAAGGGGCAATCAGTTGATGGTTGGCGGGTAGATGCGCGATCCTACGTCTGCGCGATGCATGCTGGGAGGTGTGGAGAGGAGTACCCCAAGGCGCCAAGGTGTAGTCGCGAGACGGGGAGTATCGACTGCGTACGAACTAACGCGAACGGGGAGAATACCTGGAGGAACAGAGTGACAGCGCTCGAGAGGGATCACGAAGGGTCGATGGTGTTGAGCTGGATCGCGTAGGTGTGGTACGTGGAGGGCGGGTGCGGGTGCGGGTGCGGGAGCGGAAAGTCGCGAATCGACTCCTACATTTGCGGGCAGAGTGTTAGTGGGCTCCGTGCACGCGAGAAACGACCAGGAAGTTGGTGAGGGTCAAAGTGGGGGACACGAAAGAGGTAAAAAAGTATGGAATACTCACGAATCATCAGGTTCGCCGATCAATGTAACCCTCACACCGCCTTGCGTTTGAGTGTTTCGAGACGTTCGACCTGGAACGCGCCGGCGAAGGAGGCACGGAATGCGAGTGTGCTACAGATACAGGAGGTTAGAAACGGAGACTACGACGAGGACAATTCTCTCAACATGACGTCAAAGTGGTCGTGAATACTACTCCCAAGGATGAGCGAAGCATCCAAGATGACGATGCAGAATATCTTGAGCGGAGGCAATGGTACGAAGCGGGACGTTCGATGCCCAAGAAAGAGGTCATGCAAGTTATTCACCGTTTGCCGATCGCGACGCAGGAAGTAGGTCGCGGCGCGCGAGACCAAACGGTCCCGTTCTGAGGTAACCATGAGCAGTTTGAGTGTGGGTACGCTGCATGAATGTGAACTCCCTATGTTTCATCCATCAACAAGACTCTTCATGATAGCAGGGTGAAACACGCACTGGGGGGGAGCCCTTCTACCACGAAACAAACTCGACCCATCGACACCATCCAGAAAGCCGATAACGAATGCGCGATCAAGCTTTCAGCCCGACCAAGAACTGGCTGCCCGGCTCAATCATAGGCGTGCTTGCAATGATGGGCTGGGGCTCATGTGGGCAAATTAGTGTGCTAAATCGACTTGAAAGTCGTTGGGTGCTTCCGCCCTTCATATAAATAGGAACTCACCACTTCTAAGAGTATCGACTATCATACTCTCGAAGAGAGGTTGGTTTATCAGCCTACAAATCGCTAGTGCGAGACTGGTTGGAAATTGATATTGAGGTTCTTGAATATGTTGGTTGGAAAGTTGTCGCATTTCGGGCCGGCTACCGGCCGAATGGAACCCGGCGTCTACTGACCATAAACGCGTATCATCTCACACTCGACGTTTGCGCCAGCCACAAAAGCGTCTTTTTATTGGGTAAATCGCGACAACATCTTCGGGTCTCCCATTTGCACCATCTCCATAATGCCGCCATAATCAAGATCCTCGAATCGCCTCTCCAAACGTCGCTCTCAAACGCAGCTGGGTGCCAACTTCGCTTGATGTGCTCCCAATCTGTCGTTCGGAGAGGAGAGGAAGGAAGTAAGCATGGAATGGCACACCTTCAATACCGCTGGTAAGTTCATTCCCTACTCTTCGGAGCGCCTGATGTTGAAGCCGACATTCCCTCAAGAAACCCGACAACATCCTTAAGCGAGTACGAGCGAACACTCCAAAAGCCGCTGCCAACGTGCAGCACCATTCTCATCATGTTGGATTAGTCGCAGATGTCTACGCACCGTTTGGCATTGATTCGTCCCACATCGATATATTCATTCTTCAACGTTCAGCGCTGTACGTTCACAGTCTAATCCTTAACCGCTTTCTGCGAGCCTACATCCTCTCCCGCCCCTTCGACCTCGCGATGATTTGGCAGAGGAATCAAGAGGTTCCGAGCGCAAACTCTCCCTACCGGTTCTACAACTGCCAATCAGAGGACATCAACCTGGGAGCCGCCCAAAGGGGGTGAAAGGAGAGGCATCGAGGTGTAGAGGATAAGGGAAGCAATCAGGATCCCTGAGATACCGCGGACGCCCGAACACTGGGTACTAACAGGGCGCCTGGTCGACCTCCGTGTCAAGCCGCCGCTCGGTGATTCTCATCAGCTGCGCGCTAGCTTGGGTTCATCGACGGTCATTCGGCTATAACTACACTTCTATCTACGGCCCCAGCTCAACCCACAGGGACAAGCCGACGCTCTGTCGTCGCAAAAGTCATGCTCGCAGTCTGGGCTGCGCTCTGACGGGAAGAAGAAAGCTTTCACGGGCGCACCATCGCGTGAAGATCTCCGTGCTACCACACACCGGGGATCTGTTGTAGGGTAAAGAGGGAGATGGGAAGTCGTGTCGAACAATTTGCGATCCTTGGTGAGTGCGTCGTCCCATGCTCGTATTCATATTAAGTCCTGACGCTGTCTTTCAGACTCAAACTCTTCAAGGCCACCTAGCGTCGGTTTCTGGCGGTCCTCCGCGCGCAAGTGATGGTGTTGTGGCCAATGCCCACCTCGAGCTAGGCAGTCTTCCCCTGCTCAACTAGGCACCTACGCGCTGGCACCGGTCTCCATGATGTCCCTCGCCTCTATCTGGCACCCCTCTCGTCAATTTCTTCAACATTGCCCTCACGCGCACTGCGTCTCCCTCCGCCCCCACCCCGCCTCGCCTCCTTGATTGGTTCCCCTCGCCGCCAGGAGAGTTCTCCAACGTCGCAGTCAACGCCACTTACTCAACGTCATCGATACGCTACCACCTAGCGAGGCATGGATACCATCCCCATGTCGGACGCTGGGTTTGGCAAGGACGAAACGGAGTATGAATCGGGATCCTCCTGCGTTCGTTCGTTTTCAGCATCTCAGCTGCACGACTCCCAACTCCCTCGTATCTACCAACATATCTACGGGGGCAGGCTCGACTCCAACGGCGTAAGATTCAAGATTCCGCACTTTGCTCCTCCACTCGACTCCGCCACTGCCAGGGGACTCTGCGCGGCAGTAGCGGGGTATATGTTGCACGTCACCTTGACGAGGGATAAGGGCACCACGAACGCACTACCCTCATTCTAAATTCACCGCGCCGCCGCTCCCAACGGGGCCTCAAGATAGTCGGCCACCCATACCATCCTTTTTCGCCGCCACCACCCCTCTCTCTCTCTCGGCGGCGCGATAGTGCTCCGTGCCGCTGCACTCTAGCATTCAAGTCCCCGGGGCGTCCAGAACGTCGGAAGTTCAGCACTTATTGCCGAGAGCCCTGAACTTGCGAACGAAAGATGAAGGTGCGCATCACTACGGGACTAAGAGTACGAAGACGGTGCAGGGGAATGTGGACACTCGGTTCTCGAACGGCCTATCTTCACGCATCCGCGTCTCCTCCAAGCCAAGACGTTGCGAGCTCTCTTCCTCTCTCTCATCGCTCCAGAGGGGAGGGGGGAGGAGAAAAGAGGGAGCGGCAGAGGGAGAGGGAGAGAGTCAAGAGGGGGGAAGATCAAGGGGAGCAGCGCGTCGCGGAAAGGCCCGATTTTTTTGTTGATTTCAAGGTCCGGTCACTGTCCTCTCCATTTACGTCTTGGTTTGCGATTGATCACCCCATGTCTGCACGAAACTCTCCGCAAGGACTCCTTGTATGATGGATGGTCCGAAGATCTGCTATCAATGTGTACTTGAATGCGCACTATCTCACTCTTCCTGTTGGCATTTTCCTTATTGTTTGACCTCTGTAACTCGACGTCGTATATATTGCACCGCCTCATATATTGCACCCCTCCTTTCCTTTATCCTGCTTCCATGCACATACCTACGTCAACGTTAAACCTCTCGCCGTTCCCCCATCTTACCGCCTTCGACCCTTCAAATATCCACGCCAAGGGGCTCGTTTGTGTCTTCTTTACGCTCAACAACGGCAGCCTGTCATCTAGTTTCAATTCGAGATTTGGGGAGCACATCGTCCGAGCAGATAACGAGTAGCGGAAATCAGCGTTAGTACCGAGGTTGATTTGGGCACGTCTGCGCTCGCAGAGGGCGCGTTCCATTGTATGTCTACCAGTCATGAGCTCCGCATTCGTTGGCTGACACTCGAGCCCTGGAGCGCATGGCTGTTCCCTGCGCTTCATGCCACGCCCACGGCTCCAATCTTCGAGCTCTCGCATCCGATGGTCCATGACCTCTGTACGTTGCCTTGCTAGCGACGGAATGACGTGCTTCACTCACGGCTGAGTCTTCCGGGACGGCGACTATGTCCCATACATTCAACTGGCGTAAGATGCAGAGGTGGACCAGGCGGAGGATCTTCTTGAGTCTTTAATTACCCTATCGGCCCGCCTCAATATTGGCCTGACGCGAGTGGGTGAGATCGAGGCCTTGGGGTTTCTTGGAAGGCAGCGAGGACGTAGGGTGACTCGAGGCACTCGAGGCACAATAACATTTGAAAGTAATGTCGGACATATATATTACATAGTGGTTAGGAATAGACAGTTGAACTATGGAAAACACGAGACGGACACGGAGTATATGTAACAAGAAAAAAGAGCGAGAACGATCGAGAAAGCACCGGCGGCAAGTGTATATTTCAACACCATCGGTCCGTTTGTTCTACAGATTCAGAAGGGGTACGCGAGAAGTGAAACCGTTTTAATATGGCCTGGGACGCGATGGGCGGGGCTGTACCCAGCGACCAATGGCGGCCTGAGATTCCATTTGGCGTTGAAGGGTTGGAGTGGGCCTGCGAGGCAGAGGGCACAAGATACGAGACAAACGGGACCCAACAGGACTCGTTATGCGAACTGGACGGCAAAGCAAAATGAGCCATCGGTTAAAGGTCATCACAAGATATTGGTACGCACTGGTGTTGACATTGTTCCTCCCTCCAACATTCCCGCCATTGATGGGAGCCAAGAACGCGTCGCCCATGATGGCATTGATGTAATTCACAGTCACGGTGCGGTGCTCGCTGCTCATGGTAAATCCATTCCCAAGTGAGACGGAATTGGTACCGGTAGAGAATGATATTTCGCGCGCCGAGATAGAGATGGTGAGGTCGTCCAGGTGGGACCGCGAAGAAGAACCGTGGTTGCGATCTTGCGGCGCTTTCGAGGGAAACTTGAGGTGGAGGTTGTTGAGGGATCGGAAAGTGCCAGAGGGTGAGGGGAAAGTTGGGGGAATAGTGGTGGCACTCCAGTCAACGCCGGTAATTGCAAAGAAGTCGAGGGTAGAGAGATGCAGTGTGAGAAAGCACGGTCGGTCGTCGCCCCGATTGGAACCTCGACGTCGTATGACCTGCTTGTCGGGTTGAGGATATTCATCGACGAACTGAGAATAAGGAATTCTACGCCGAGCAGCGTTCTTCTTTGCTACATCACAAATGAGACAACAACAGGCTCAGATCTAGAAACGTGAAAGCATGCATACCAGTCCAACGAT
Source organism: Pleurotus pulmonarius (assembly GCA_012980535.1). Classification (NCBI taxonomy): domain Eukaryota; kingdom Fungi; phylum Basidiomycota; class Agaricomycetes; order Agaricales; family Pleurotaceae; genus Pleurotus; species Pleurotus pulmonarius. Next base: position 358,123 of record SJKF01000012.1, on the reverse strand, counting down.
CGTCACGGAGTGGAGAGAGAGCACTCATGATGTCAGTGATGACACCGACGTCACTATCATCGATCTCTCGACCCACCAATTCCCTCTTTTCGCGTGGAATCAGAGTGTGTCCTAGAGCAAGACATTGAATGCACGCACCATATCCTCATGAAGAAATCGAGTGCACTCCTCTGAATTCGCAAATTCAACACACAAACGGACATCTACGTAGAAGGATGAGGTGTACGCTGCATGCTACGTCTATCAGCATTAGGCTCGCGCATGCAAGAGCCCTTGTCCTCACCCGTTTCACTTTGAGCCAGACAGTGCTTGTCCCAAAGGAGAATGTGTGCGTAACCGCGATATGAGCCTCATCTTGTTCATCAAACACCGCTCGAGAAGCTATCTCGTCAGCTTCCCTCTCAGTTGCGAGCATCTGGCTGCGCATATATCCATCCGCCCAGTATTCTATTTCGACGCCACCATAAAGGTATCTGTGCCATTGAGATACGCCATCTACCAGCTTTGGACTACAGTCAATACTCACGGAAATGCAGGTGGCGTCCAAAGCAACTCTTTGGGGCAGTCTACCTTTCTGTACAGCAGCTCTCTCTCACCCGGCTCCCAGCTATCTGGTTGATATAATGAAATGCTTGCTCCGGGATACCACCTATCATTGATTTTGACCTGTATCCCTATGTTTTGTCACACTCCTGTCAAGTTCTACGCGAGTGAAACTCAAATATCCAATAACTACCTTCGGTCCGGTGGTCATAATCCGTGCTTGAACCGATCCAATTGTCAGCCCTGCAACCTTCAAGTCCTCGACTCCACACTCACTAAATTCCGGTCTCTTTGTCATAATGCCGACCCATACTTCAGACTGAACACGAGCAGCTGGAGATAGTCGTAGAGGGTGTAGAAGAGTGGATGGTAGTCGTCCGAGTAAAGGAGCTGTAGCGCTGCAGCACTCACCTCTCTTTGCCTCACTTTAACCATTCCTCAAACATCTCACGACTGTCATACGCAACCAATCATGCTGTATTATCATTGATGGAGGCTATACAAAGCTGTATCGACTGCCGCCTTCTCGCTGATACGCAAGGACGACCAACATCCACCACGAGCCCCCTCCCAGTCGTACAATCATGCCGAGGTCCTTCTCTGCTGTAGCTCAGTGTCGCGAATTATCTGTGATCAGTCTAGTCCCTCGACGAGGTAGGCTGCGTCCACAGAAAGCGTCAATCCATGGACGGGTAGCTGGCGCCTCGAGTCAACATAGCCCCGCTCCCAACAAGGAAAAAGATCTAAATACAGCCGTATTATTAGCAAAACATCACGAGGAGAATGGAAGACGTACCCTGCCTGCCTCCCATGTGGATATCGAAGTCTCGATAGGCGCCATGATGCACCCGTAACCCATGGCCCGGCTGTAGGACTGCCTGGCGCCGTCTATGCAGATTCCTGAAAGGTCAAGCCTTCGGCGATGCGACCTGACGAGATATTCTGCGCGGTCACTGGATGTTCGTCGCCGTCGTAGGTACGTACATGCCTTGAGCATCCATCTCATCCATCGACCATACTCGCAGCCCAAAACGGCCTTCAGCACGAGCGTCAACAAGCAGCCATCGCCTCGAAGCACCGCAACGTTGTTTCCAACACAGCGAAAAGTCGAGAAATTTGGCGTGCGGTGCGTGATACGTGGATATCGAAGCCTTGATAGAAGCCATGATTGATTGATGAACCAGCGGCTGTAGAGCTTCTCGGCATCAACGACCCGGACGGAAGGGTTCAATGTTCAATACTAAGGACTTGAGTGCGGGGTATTGGGATCGGGGGTGTGATGATGAGATAATTCACCAGCGCTCGGTGGGATGCAAGATCTCAGACTTGAGGGCGTCTTACTATCCCATTACGGCGCGCCGAACTTTCAGCGGGCGCTGAGTAGCTTAGGGCGAATGCACGACGAAGTACGGGTACGTACTTCGATACAGTGATTCTTCGTTCTCCGGTGTATGAGCGTGAAGAGGGACGCAGTAGACGTATACGTGCACAGGGTACGTGATCCGTTGGCGGTTGGCGGTAGACGTTAGCGGCGCGATCCTACATATGCACGACAAATGGGGGGAGGGGGTTGGAGTGAGCACTCCAAGGCGCTAAGGCTTAGTTGCGACACGCGAAGTGTCAACTGCATATGAACGAACTGGAGGATACCTGGAGGAACAGGGTAACGGCGTTCGAGAGGGAGTACAAAGGGTTGATAGTACTGAGATGGCCAGCATGAGTGTGGGATGTGGAGGGCGGGTGCGGGGTCGGAGAGGTGTTGAAGAGTGGAGAGTGGCGAGGACATGCCGCCGCAAACTGACGGACTAGTTGGGGTTTTACTAAATCTCGAGAACGAGCGACGGTACTGCGGTACTGGAATGCAAGCCGCGAGCTACGCAAACAATTGAGGAGATAGGACGTGTCAATTTGGGACATTCCAGCGGGGAGAGGAGCCCCCTGAGTGCTACGAGCGTCGCAAACTGACGGCAAGACGGAAATTGACACAAAGTCGAGGAGAAGATATCGACAGTGAAGGTATGTTAGGTGGTGATGGCATACATAAAGGTCCACAATATGCAGGGAGGATGTGAGGAGTACGATTACTCTGTGTTCTGAGTCGGGAGGTGGTGGGACATCGATCTGGCACAGAATGGTTATCAGTATGTCGCTGGCGGGAGGCGGGTGTATAGAGCGACAAACGGAGGATATCCAACGTCTTCCCTATGCGTCATTATCCAGCACGGTGAGCTCAGCTGTGAGCACGTTATGCAGCCTAACTTTTGAACATGACGCGCGCCGATAGTGGTCCCCACGTAAGGTTCCTAGCTCTTTAGCACACACGCGCGTTCTTCGCGCCGCCATGTAACTCGCAAGTTTCGACGTCTCATGAGTTCGCCACGGTAGACGGAACATCTTGCATGAATTTCCTAATCACTTCTCTTCTGCACTGTTTCCTGGATGTCTTTGTAGACGATGCGACTTTATGCCCAATTTCGGAGGCATGGTGGATTGGATCTGTCGGAGACGAGGATACGGGACACCGAAGAGTTGGCGATAACTAGGGCATGGCCCGTTCGTTATGGCATCGTGTTTCGGGCTTCGTATAACCTACACAGTGACTGACGAATAACTGTAGACGCTATTCGCAATCGGGCACACATCGCTATCGATTAGGGCGCAGAGGTTTAGAGCGGGCATCGAGTTCGAGAAGATGAAAGCTGCCTAACAAGCCAGCAGCTAGAAGACATGTCCGCCGCGCGATTCCGGGGAGTCGTGAAGCAGATTTGACCCAAATGCCCCTCGCTGTCCCCATGATTACATCCCGGACTCTCTTAGAGTCTTGGTTTGACGATAGAGGGCGTAGGAGGGTAGAGGCGTGCGTAGGTAGAGGTAAGCGAGGGAAATGTAGCCAAGATCACCGCAGACGTATGCGGGAAACTTTGTACTGGGAACGGTGGGGATGATGTCGAGCACGGAGTGGAAACGTCAACCTCCCACCGCTCCTTTCTGCGTCATCCCTGTTTCATTGCGTTCCATTTTGTTCCGAGCTTCGTCTCCTGTCCTTGCGTGCCAGAGCAATTCGTTCAAACTTTCTGAGTGCCGAGATGCACACGTCTATGAATTGGGGGCATCGGCGTCTTGGATTCGGAATTTGGATCATAATGCAGACTTCTCGAGATGGTTGCGATAAGATCCACTGCAGTCGAGACACGCTGCGGGCGACAAAGGTGCGGGAGTGGCACGCAAGAAGCGTACGAAAATCGCTCCAGTAGAAACCTTCGCGAGATTTGAGTTCGCCTGCGCGACTTCGGGATTGTAAGAGCGGTGCGAGTAGACAAGGGAAGGTGGCGCCAGTAGCGTGAGTTATCGCCGAGGCGCAGCGGGCCTGAAAGGTGACCTTTAGTTCTCGGGCCGCATGGTGCGAACAACAAAGCTATTCACCTCGTCCTGGCGCATTTTCTGGAAGACACTGTAGTTCTGTAGATCAGGACTTAATTCGGGGGTCTAACAGGCCATTTACTCCAACAAATCGCGTAGGGCAGCGCTCGATTCCTTCTAAACGCTGGACGAACATGCTAGGCGGGGAACCATGTTTCATACGGAGTTCGATGAACCGGGTGGAGAGGGTTCGTGAGTGCGGACCCCTTGAAGCACGGTCTGGGGTCGTACTTGTATAAGGAATAAGAAAGCCGAACCTTGATCGGACGACGACGAGGTAGGAGGGACGAAAGGGCTGTGGTCTGGATTGGCGCGAACGACTTCGGATGGCCCTCGTTCGCGCCAATCGATTGCGATCGTACCTGCAGGCAGTGCATCAATAACAGAAAGGCGTCATTGCATCTACCACATACCTCGATCCATCCCGATCCGTGGTCAAGAACCACATGAAACACGTAAGGGATCCCATTCGTACTTTGCGCCATGTATATGGATCTGGATTGCTGGAAGGCTGACAAGCCCTGGCGTCGTAAAGATCGGGTGAGGAGTCTGGAACGATGATGAGTCGAACTCGCCCGAATCTGTGAAGATGTAAGCCTCTGCTCAATTATTGCAATTTGCAGTTCCGAAAAACGTACGCACTAGGCATGTCCCATGCACAAGGTTCGTCGTCTTTGCGAGATACTACACTTCGAAGTGTCGAATCGTCGGTGTTCGACACTTGCTAGCTTTGAGATCTCTGAGGACGCGTTAGAAAATAATACCAGACGATGGAGGTAGACTCACTGGTACGAACCATATACAGTGCTTGTCCCACAGCTGATCGCGTCACTCGTCGTGATTATAAGTCTGCTCAGGCGACAACCCGGACTGGGGAGACACGCCAAGGCCGATTGAGACTTTGATGCGAATGAAGTAGAAGGGGGTCTCGCGGAGAGCAGAATAAAAACAGAAACATGTCATTCATGTGTCTAGCTATATCATGGTTGACTTGAAATCTCTGGGTAGCACAAACGGATAGGGTGGTCGAGAGGACGCACGCCACGCGAAGAAAACGGACGCTCGGGCCGGGAATATCCGGTGCACTCTCTTTCTTGCCCCAGACCGTCACCAACGTGCTTCGAGGCTTCCCCCAACCTCTTAAAGTGATATTCCTGGAACAAGTCAACGACCAACAGGCCACAAAAAATCTATTGCACTCCGCAAATCGAATCGGGTTTCCAATAGCGCTTCCGGGTTCGCACATCTTCGTACCTAGGACCTGTCGTGAGGGAAATGGGATGGATGGAGGACGTGTGGAATGTGCATGTGAACGCTTGAATGTGCGTTGCTGAGTTCGTCACCCTTTGCTCTTAGCCGTACTTAACGCTCTTGCAGGAAGCTTATCGGCGGCGCGTTGGTCTTGGTGGCACGGGCAGGTGTGTCGCAAGCGTCATGATGCCCCAGGACAACGCTCGGCCCAGCGCAAACCAATCTTGCCATGGACTGAGAACGTGCAGAGATCTACGCACCGTTCCCCATCTGCGCCCTTGGCTCCAAGGCGACATCCTTCGCCATCACCTCCCTCAACATCAATCACGACTGTTGGTCCACATCTCACCTTTGGTTCGAGTCTTATTGCATTCGACACACACACGCGCTAGTTCGATACCATCTTTCTATATCTCCGACGCCTAGACATCGTCCGCGCCAACACCCACCTCGTTCGACGGTACCCGCAAGATACCCACGCCGGCGCCCACATTCCCGCCTCATACCCCCTCGCTTCCGCGAGCGATGCTGTAAGTGATGAGCTTGTGAGTGCGGGTGCCACCTCCCATTGCCATTGTTTGCAGGTTCACTGATTTGGAAATAGAAACCCGTTCACGTCTGCAACTTGTTGCTAGCTGGGCTAAAGAGGGTAAGGCAAGGGGATGTGCTCGTAGCAAGGAGAGGGGAAGACGTCGCTGGAGCTGGCGGGTCGTCGGCATCAGAGCGAGTCAAAGCGTGGTTCCATTTCCGCGCTAGATGACCCCTCGTCTGGAGGAGCAGCGGCATCGACGGGTTTTCGACGTGCAGAGGGCGCGGAGCAATTAGGATCCCCGAGATATCGAGGACGCCTAAGCACTGGGTACAGACAGGGCGCCTAGTCGACCTCCATGTCAAGCCGCCGCTCGGTGATTCTCAGCTCTGGCGCTCTCGCTGCATCAGCTGCGCGCTAGCGAGGGTTCATCGACATCGTTCGGCCGTATCTACCCTCCTACCCTGCTTGCGCCGGCCCAGCTCGACCCACAAGACAAGCCAACTCTCCGTCGTCGCGAAGGTCATATTCTCAGTGCGTGCTGCGCTGCATTCTGACGCGGAAGAAGGATTTCTCGGGCGCACCATCGCCATGTCAAGATCCCGTGCTAACCCCTACCTGTGATCTGTCGTAAGGTAAAGAAAGAGATGGGAGGTCATGTCGAACGAACTGCAGTCCTTGGTGAGTGCGTCGTCCCATGCTCATATTCATATTGATTCCTGACGCTCTCTTTCAGCCTCAAAGGCTTCGAGCCCATCCGACGTCGGTTTCCTCCACGCGCAGGTGACCACATTAAAAGCGCCGCATTATCCGCCACTCAACCTTGCCAATGACCAGTCCAAGCCAGTCTTCCCTAAACTTCTACGCACCGGTTCCATTGTCCATGATGTCCCTCGCCTCTGCCTCGCACCCCTCTCGTCAGTTCTTCAACATTGTTCTCGCGCACCTGCGTCTGCCTCTAACCCCACGCCGCCCCGCGTCGCGTCCTTAATTGGTTCCCCTCTCCGCCAGTAGAGCTCTCCAACGTCGCAGTCAACGCCCCGTACCCAATATTATCAATACGCTACCCGCTAGCATGTTGCGATCTGAGGCCTTACACTGCGCCCGTTGAACGTCAACCGGGACCGTTAATCTTCAGCGCCTCGGCCGCATGTCTTACAAACCCCTCGTTTCTACCGACATGTCTACGGGGGCAGGCTTGACTCCAGCGACGTAAGATTCAAGATTCGGCGCTCCGCTCCTCCCCTTGGCTCTGTCACTGCCAGGGAAGTCTACGCGGCAGTAGCGGGGTACATGTTGCACTTCGCCTTAACGAGGGATAAAGACCACGAACGCACCGTCCTATGCCAGAGTCTCCATGCCATCACTCCCAACGGGGCCTCAAGATGGTCGGCAAGCTATACCATCCGTTTGCGCTGCCACTACCACTCGACTGCCCCTCGCTCTCTCTACTGGCGCCGCCATAGTGCTCCGCGCCCCGCACCCTAGCGTTCGAGTCCCCAGGCGGCCAGGACTTCGGAATTTCAACACTTGTCGCCGAGAGCGCTGAACTTGGGAGCAAGGATATGAATGGGTGCATAAGCGGGATATGAGAAAAGTGTTGAGGAATGCGGACACCTCTTCTCCGCGTGTCAGCGTCTCCGCCGAGATAAAGCGTTCAAGGCCGTCTTCCCGTGTCCCTCATCGCTCACGAGGGGAGGGGAAGAGACGAAAAGAGGGAGAGGCAAAGGGAGAGGGAGAGAGGAAGAGGGGGGAAGAGCAAGGGGAGCACCGCGTCGCGGAACGGCCCGATTTTTTCGTTGATTTCAAGGTCCGGTCAACGCTGCCCGTCCATTTCCCTCTTGGTTCGCGAACGATCATCTGCGCAAAGCTACTGCCAGCGGACTTCTACGATCCTTCGAATATCCCCCATCTCCGTACTTGAATGCGCACTATCTCACTCTTCCTGTTGGCATTTTCCTAATCGTTCAACTGCCGTAACTCGTCGTATATAATATATATTGCACTCCCCCCTGCTTTCATACGCATACCTACGTTAAACCTCTCACCCGTCCCTTTTTCCGTTGGCTCGTTTCTCCCCCATCTTGCCGCATTCGGCCATTCAAATATCCACGCAAAGGGGTTCGTTTGTATCGCCCTTACGCTGCACGACGGCAGCCCGACATGCTGCCTGCACTCAGGAAACGTGTCGTAGGAGGGAGCAACACACCTGAGCCATCGAGTCGGGCATGTTCGCCCCGTTGGACAGCTCGTCGTCCAGTGCGTCTGCAAGTCATATATTACACATTCATTACTGACACTCATGCCTTGCAGCGCTTGGGTCTTCCCACTGGGTTGCGGCGAATCGCAGACCTGCACTGGCACGCCGAGTGGGTTAGAAACACCTCGTACCACTATTGCACTCAGATATCTGGCTCCGCAACAAATCGAGCCTCCGCCACCACCAGCCAATATCGCTAACTCGCTCGCTCGCTCGCACCAAACTGCGATGCCCCGGGGATATCCCAAGGAGACAGAGTCATAGTACCTACTCGTATCGCCGCGTCGTCGTCACCTCCACAGACCGCGATCGTCACGGAGTGCGTGAGTTATGCCCGACTGACTCCGAAAACTCTGCTTAATGTACTCGACGTGTATCACGCTTTATTCCGCACCCGCATGTTTCAATCTTCGAGCGCTCGTATCTCAATTCCCCAGGACCTCCTTGCGTTGCCCCGCTAGCGACGGAATGACGCGCTTCACTCTTGGCGCTCCCTCACGCCCGAGTCCTTTGCGGCGACTATCACGCCCCATAGATCCCACTGGCGTAAAGACGCGGAGGGGGACCACGCGGGGGATCATCCTGAGCCTTTCATTACGCTATCGGCCCGCGTCAATGTTGCCCAGCCGCGAGTGGGTGAGATCGCGATCTTGGGAAGGCTTAGAACTTTGTGAGAAATTTTGAGCAGATGTAGTACATAGATAGTGGTAGCGTATGGATAAACCGTTGAACATAGTAGAAAACACGAGACGGAGAGGGAGTATATGTGACAAGAGGAGGCATTGAGAATACGATGACAGTTTAAGAGGGAGCCCATAGTACGTGGATATTCCAACACCCTCGTAGCTGTTTGGACATTTGCGCTACAGATCTAGAGGGCGGACGCGAGGAGTGGGAGTGTTTCAGTATGGCCTGGGACGCGATGGACGCGGCTGTACCCAGCGACCAACACCGCCCTGGGATTCTATTTGGCGTTGAAGAGGTGGAGTGGGCCTGCGAGGCAAAGTGCACATCATACGAGGCGAATGGGACCCAACAGGACTCGATATGCGTACTGGGCAGCAAACTAAAATCGGCCACTGATTCAAGGTCATCACAAGGTACTGGTACGCACTGGTGTTGACATTGTTCCTCCCTCCAACATTCCCGCCATTGATGGTACCCAAGAACGCGTCGCCCATGATGGCATTGATGTAATTCACAGTTACTGTGCGGTGCTCGCTGTTGAGAGTGAATCCGTTCCCAAGTGAAACGGAATCGGTACCAGTCAAGAATGAGATTTCGCGTGCGGAGATGGTGATAGTGAGGTCCCCTTGGTGTGACGAGTTGCGATCCTGAGATGCGTGTGAGGGGAACTTGAGGTGGAGGTTGTTGAGGGACCGGAAAGTGCCAGAGGATGAGGGGAAAGTTGGGGGAATGTTGGTGGCACTCCAGTCAACGCGGTCAATCCAAAAGAAGCTGCCGCTAGAGAGATGTAGGGTGAGAAAACATGGTCGATCGTCGCCCCGATTGGAAGCTCGACGTCGTATGAGCTGCGTCTCGGGCTGAGGACATTCATCGCCAAAAAGAGAATAAGGAATACCACGCCGAACAGCGTCTTGCTCTGCTATATCGCAAATGAGACGACAACAGGCCCAGATCGAGAATCGTGGAGGCATACCAGAAATATAATCGTCACGCAGTTGGGAGAGAGCACGGATGATGTCATTGATGACACTGACGTCACTATGATCGTCTTCGATGTCTGTATTCTCCAATTTCGTCTTTGGGCGCAATCAGTGTGTATCATAGAGCAAGACAATGAATGCACGCACCATATCCTCGTGAATGAACTGGGTACACTCCTCCGAATTTGCAAATTCAACACAGAAACGGACATCAACATCTAAGGATGACCTGTACTCTCGACGCTACGTCTATCAGCATTAGGCTCGCGCATGCAAGAGCACTTGTCCTCACCCGTTCCACCTTGAGCCAGACAGTGCTTGTCCCAATGGACAATGTGTGCGTAACCGCGATATGAGCCACATCCTGTGTGTCATACTCCGCTCGATAAGCTATCTCAGAAGCTTCCTGGTTAGTTGCCAACATCTTGTAGTGCATATATCCATACGCCCAGTATCCTATTTCGACGCCATAACGGAGGTATCTATGCCGTTGAGCTACAGCATCTACCAACTTTGGACCACAGTCAATACTCACGGAAATGCAGGCGGCGTCCAAATCAACTCTTTGGGGCAGTCTACCTTCGTGTCCAAAAGCTCTCTCCCACCCGACGCCCATCTATTCCGTCGATATGATGAAATAGTTGCTCCGGGGCACCACCTATCGTTGAATTTGACCTGTATCCCTATGTTCCGTCACACTCCCGTCAAGTTCAGCGCGAGTGAAACTCAAATTAAATAGCTACCTTCGATCCAGAAGTTGTACAATGACCTTGAACCGATCCAATCGTTAGCCCTGCATCCTCCAAGTCCTTGACTCCGTACTCACACAATACCGGTCTCTTCGTCATAATACTCCCTCATACCTCAGACTGAACACGAGCAGCCAGAGCCAGCCGTGGAGGGTGTAGAAGAGTGGATAGTAGTCGTCCGAGTAAAGGAGCTGTAGCGCTGTAGCGTTCACCTCTCCCTGCCTCACGATAGCCACGCCTCACAGATCTCACGAATGTCATACTTTACTCAACCAATCATACTGCATTACCATTGATGGAGGCTATCCAAAGCTGTACAGACTGCCGCCTTCTCGCCGATATGCAAGGACTGTTGAGCGAGCATCTGTCCATCAACCCTAACGGGGAGGACGAGCGTGCGCTGAGTGAAAGACTAATGTCTACTCACTGGTTATAAAGCTAGTTCTACTTGTAGCTAGGTAGACTTGAGGCACACACTTAGTAGTTCTCTGGGGTAGAGCACTTGGTAGATTGCAGACGGATACAGGCTCCTTATATACTGTAATCTACCTAAGATATAAATAGATATCCGCAGTCAATACCAGTCGGTATGACTCGGTACGAGTCAGTATGACTCACGTCATTAGTAAGACCTTCTATGAAGTTCTACTGCGGACTGCGGTATGACACATGAGCTGCTTGTCATGGTCATGTGGAGGTGCATGCGCAACACTCCCCCTCGCTAAGATATTCCTCTGAACTTCGAAGCGGATTGTGTAGAATCAAAGAATTTGATTCCTAGCATGGACCTGAATAGCTCGAACTTTTGATAACCAAGGTTTTTGGTAAACATATCGGCAGGATTCTCTGCGCCGTTGACAAAGAATAGTTGAACGTCATTGGCCTCAACGCGATCACGGATGTAGTGATAGCGGATATCAATATGTTTAGTTCGTCTATCAGACACAGGGTTAGATGCAATGAAAATTGCGCCCTGGTTATCAGCGTAGATTGGTATACGGCTGATGTCCATTCCAATCTCTGTGAAGAGATTCTTTATCCACATGATTTGTCGACAGGTGTCAGACAGAGCCATGTATTCGGCCTCAGTGGATGATAGCGCAGTGGTTTTCTGAGCATGTGATTGCCAAGAAATTATCCCACTGGCTAGTTGAACAAAGTATCTGGTCGTAGATCTTGGACTAGACCAGTCCGAATCTGTGTACGCAAGTAATCCTTCTTGCTCATCCTCAAAGCAAAGGGAATAATTTGGAGTCCCTGCGAGGTAGCGCAAGATGTAAAATGCTTTTTCCAAGTGATCCTTGGAGGGATTAGCACTTTGCTGGGATAGCTTGATCACTGCATAGGAAATATCGGGACGAGTTCCTAGCATGATGTACAACAGAGATCCAATGACCTGTTGGAACTTTGATCGAAGCATGGGGTCCACAGTTCCCTTGTGGGGTTGCGGTTTGTATCCCATGGGAAGTGGAGTTCGGGCGGTCTTGCCGTTCAAGAGATTGAATCTCCTGAGAACTTTTTGCAAGTAGGCTTCTTGATCTATGTAGATCTTGGAGCCTTTCCTAAGAATTCGCATACGAAGGAACTCTTTGGCTTCGCCGAGATCGCGACATTCCCATCGCTTCATAAACGCGGCTTTTAGTTTTAACACAAGCTGCCGGTTAGAGCCACAAAATAGTGCATCATCAACATAGACGATTGCAATAACAATCAAGCCTTTGTGATGGTAAATGAATACTCCACTATCAGTGGATGCACGTTTGAATCCAAGCTCTTCCATAGACTTGGAGAGTTCTTTCCACCAGGAAAGAGCTGCTTGTTTGAGTCCATACAGGGCACGCCATAGGCGGAGAACATGGTCTTCTTTGCCCGGAACTCGAAAGCCTTCTGGCTGTTCCATGTAGAGCTCCTCATCGAGTTTCCCATACAGAAAGGCTGTTTTTACGTCTAAGCCTTCTATATGCCATTTTTCAAGCACAGCTAGTGCAAGAAGCATGCGGAAGGTCTCGTATCGAACAACTGGCGAGAAGATTTCATTGAAATCAATTCCCTCTCGTTGTGAGAAGCCTTTGGCGACAAGCCTAGCTTTCTTACGGCCATCTGACTTAATGTCAAAGACCCATCGGCATTTGATTGCCTTTCGACCCTTTGGGAGTCGTGCCAGACTGAAAACCTGACGCTCACGGAGCGATTTGAGCTCCTCATGGCAAGCATCAATCCATGGTTTTCGTTGATCATGCGGCAGTCGCATAATGTCATGGTATGTCCATTCCCGGACGTTATCGGGTTGAGGATCTGAACTGCTTGTCATCAGGGTTGACGCAGATCCATACTCTGTCTCAGAATCTTCTACCGCTTTAGAAAGCAGGAAATTCATAAGACTTACTCCCCCTTCCTGAGTAATGCGGATTAAGTTCGCATCACCACCAGACATTTCCCAGTCTTTATCGACATTGGGATCGGACGGAGGGAATTCATTCCCCGGGATGCTACGTTTAGGTACTTGGTTGCGAGGAGCTCGGGTTCTCCTGCGTGACGTAGAAGTGGGTAACCGGGAGCTACCTGGTTCTTTATCCCCAACTTGTCGTCGCCAAGTCCTATCCCTTTCATTGTCTCTTTGTATCTCAGATGGTAGACGTCTGTCTCCCGGATCTTTGTATACATTGTCTGGTTTCTCATAATGCTTCTTGAGCCTGAAGGGATTTCGTCTTGGTAGACGTTCAAATTCCCTATTATCTTCCTGCCTCGGTTCAAAGTTCATTTGATCCGGGTCTACTGGAGGATATCCCGCTGGCCAAGGAGCGCGATTCTCAGGTTGATCATCCTGAGGACCGTCTTGATTAGGGGAAGGAGCACGGGGGGGCTCATCACGGCGGAAGTGGTCATCATTGTCATCACTATCGTCGGAGCGACTGGAAGGAGGTGGTCCTCCATTTCCATCTCCACCCGTTGGTCCAGTACCATGGTCTGGTTGATCGTCATCATCACTATCATGATGGTCACCGTGTGTGTATTCTTTAGGCTTATTAGCCGTAGGACACTTCGGTAATAGATCTTCATCAAACAGCGCCTTAGTGCCGTGGAAGATACTATTATTGTGGATACGCATAAACTTGTATCCCTTGATGCCTTCCGTAAAGCCCATGAAGATCATCAATTCGGCTTTAGGATGTAGTTTGTTATTTCTAACAGCATCTGGAAGATACACATATGCGCCACATCCGAGAACTCGGAGATGAGTTACATCAGGAGCTTTCTTATACAGAGTTTCAAATGGAGTTTTCCACTTTAATCTCCGTATAGGTGTGCGGTTGTAGATATGTACCGCATACTCGACTGAGAATTCCCACCACGAATTGGGTAAGCAAGCATGGTGTCGCATTGCTTCAGCCTTATCCATGATGGTGCGATTGAATCGCTCAGCACGCCCGTTTTGTTGTGGTGTGTGGGCGACTGATTGTCGAGTGAGAATTCCATTACTCGAGAGTAATTCATCAAATTCTTTGGATTTGTATTCTCCCCCTGCATCGGACATCCAAGTTTTAATGGTAGTACGGTGTTGGGTTTTCACCATGGCGATAAAATCACGAGCTGCTTTCACAGCATCGGATTTGTGCTTTAATAAGCGAATCCAGCCATGTGAGGAGAAGTCATCAAAGAACGAGATATAGTACTTGTATTTGTGGTACGATATCACAGGAAATTCCTTGAGATCCGAATGGATTTTCTCAAAAGGTTCCTGGGCTCTCGACTCTGATTGTGGAAACGAGTCTGCAGGCATTTTGCCTTTTGCGCAGCCTTCACAAGGTTTCTCACGTTCAGGGAATTTCAACTCTGGGAAATTCTCAGTGTGCTTCCTGAACTGGCGTAGTACGTCTTTGGACGGATGTCCTAGTCGACGATGCCAAGTGTCAAAGTCTACACTGTTCAATGCCACCGGGACACAGTCAAACGTGTTTGAATGAGACCCATTACGAGACTGGAGACTGGAAGATGCTCTAGTCCAGTAGCATTGGTCGTCTAGACCACGGTGATATCCAGTTAGGAATATCGGATCTGGCAGTGTTTTATTGATGTACTGCAAGACATCACGATTACCCTCAAGTGTCACATCTGAATCCAGTAATATGGTTCCAGTGGACAGCAATCGAGTGGTACCGAGGGCTGGCATGTAATATGCCGGATAAAGCCTCATGGTTTTGTTAAGTCGCACGAGGTTGCCTTTCCTGTCATTGCGGAGTTGTTCGTACTTGAGTATGATCGTTCCGACTCCACTAATGAAAGCAGGTGTGCTGGCTGTCTTTACATGAATGTAATCTTTCGGTTTGAAAGCGACAAAGTCGACGAAGTCAGACTTATTTCCAGTCACATGTTGTGAGCAACCTGAATCATGCAACCACCAGTCCATATCTGGTGCAGCTTCAATTTCAATATTGGAGACGTTGTACACATTTTTAGCATACTTTGCATTAAATTGCCTACAGCGATCAATGGCGCGAGACAGATCTAATGTATCTACTGGGACATTTACATAGGCGCGGGGCCTGCGGCGTGCTCTTTGAAGAGGGCGCTGAAGTAAAAGTTCCATTAGAACGTCTTCCGAATATGGAAAGAGCTGAGAAAGAGATTCGTACCTTTCTTCTTCTTGGAAGGCTTGTTCCAAGAAGTCAGGTTCCGGACCAGGTTCATCCGTGTCGCTGAAGAGGGATACCATATCCACATCCTGAGTATCAGGGTAAGGAGTGGCGGACCGTTGCCTTTTGGGCATTGGTTCCATCTCTTCATCTTCACCATCAGAAGGGGTGTCTGGAATCTCGATGACTTTGGGGGCGATACGCTCAACCAAGTCAGAGTTAGACAGATCGGGCAGTTTGCCAGCGATCTTTTCCAGTCTTCTGATACACTCCATGCTCTGAGGGATGTCAGGCATAAGGTCGAGAAGTTGTCTCGCCTTGAGGTGCGTTTCGTAATCACCACCACGATGTACAGGCTTGGAAGAGCCTTGATACTTCTGGGGTGTTTCTTCCTTATGCCGGTTGTTAAAGAACTTCGGCTTAGGCATTTGGTGAAGTCCGGCAAGTTTAACAGCTTTCGCTGTACTTCCGGAAATGATCACAGATGGGCGTGTATCAGCCGTCAACTCGGGTCCATTGAGTCCGACCAGCTGACGTGGTGGAGTCCCAACTCGAAATTCGAATTGTGGAGCCGACTGGTGTGATGAACTCGCACTATGTGTGGTTCTGTCATACCATTGTTGTGGTTGAGGTGCCACGATCTGATTGATCAAGCAACGAGCCGGATCAGTCGGGAGAGGTGGGAATGACCTCTGATCCTCGACTAGTGGAAGCCTGCTCATGTTGAGCATCTGGGCGAATCCACCGCTTGGCAAGTCAGGGATAGCAGCATGTGCATGCCCTTGACCCTTGGTGCCCTTGCGAACACGCTTCCTCTTCTTCTGCTGTCCATCAGACTGCGGAAGCTTAGAGGGGCCAGCTTCGGCATTTTTATTGCCTTGCTGTTTCTGCTGTTGGAATTGGGGTGGTTTCCCTTTTCCTTTGACGGCAGAAAGTTTATTCGCACTGCCCTGACGTGGCTGCTGGAGCTTGTTAAGCTGCCGGCGTTGCCACTCAGCTTCGAGATAAGAAGTTATATCATCGGAGCTGAGATCCTTTAGCTTGGTTTGGATCGTCAGCTGGGCAACTGATTCATATTCCTTGGGCAGAGCCGCAAGGATGATCAGAGCAAGGAGTTGATCCGAGATTGGTTGTTCCAACTCGTTCAACTTAGCCGCAGCAGTCCTAAATTTAGCAATATCCACATGCGGAGCTGACTGGGAGCTGATCCTGAAATTCATGATCTGCTTCAACCATTCAAACGCAGCAGCAGTGTTAGTGCTGGCGTACTCCTTTTTAAGGGATTCCCAAGTTTCCTTGGCATTCTCCTTAACATGGGTATTGAGATTCGCGGCTATATACAAAGTAATATAGCCGAGGGCCATGCCGTCTTCTTTCCTCCATTCGCGGATGAGTTTGGTCTCATCTGCAGTCGGAGCAGAAGCATTGGCTGGGGAAGGAAGCGTATAGCTTCCGTCGACATACATCCAAAGTCCTTTAGACTTCAGGAATGCAGTCATGGGACCCTCCCAGGCGTTCCAGTTGGAACCGGTCAAGACCTTAAGGGTCTGGGTATGGTTCTCAGTTTGGTTCGACATATTTGATGATTCGGTTTGGTTTGGTTGACCTAAAACGAATTCGTCAGCGAACTGAACTTCGATCCATAAGGAGCAATCGAAAAATGCTCCAACGAGATCCCTTTTTCCCAATGTAACCATATTTGGTTACTTAATTGGGGGTGGTGTGCTTCGCGTCAAGCTGAAACACATTACACCAAAGGTGGCTTTATTCCCTTCTAGATCTCACTAGGAGATCTCGGGTCATGTGCATATCGGCTGATGACCATGCATCACCGAGTTAGCTTATAGCCAGGGATCAGATTATGGCCGACATAGTCACTACCTATGTGTATAGCCGCTAGTTTCCTAGGTGTGCATATACACATTATGATAGGCGTCGCCAGGGCCCATAACCTGTTGAGCGAGCATCTGTCCATCAACCCTAACGGGGAGGACGAGCGTGCGCTGAGTGAAAGACTAATGTCTACTCACTGGTTATAAAGCTAGTTCTACTTGTAGCTAGGTAGACTTGAGGCACACACTTAGTAGTTCTCTGGGGTAGAGCACTTGGTAGATTGCAGACGGATACAGGCTCCTTATATACTGTAATCTACCTAAGATATAAATAGATATCCGCAGTCAATACCAGTCGGTATGACTCGGTACGAGTCAGTATGACTCACGTCATTAGTAAGACCTTCTATGAAGTTCTACTGCGGACTGCGGTATGACACATGAGCTGCTTGTCATGGTCATGTGGAGGTGCATGCGCAACAAGGACGACCAATGCCCACCACGAGCCCCCTCACGAGCTCCAGCCTCCTAGTCGTACCCTCGCGCTGAGCTCCTGCTCACTGCTCTCGCCATGCGTCACGAGCTATCCATGAACCAACTAGTCCTCGACCGGGCGTCCCACATCCATAGAAGTCGTTGATTGTGAGCACGATGCATCGCCTCAAGGCGGCGGGGGACATAGCCTTGTTCCCAACAAGGTAAAAAGTCGACTAACAGCTGTATTATTAGCACAAATCACGCAAGTAAGATGGAAGGCGTACCGTGGGTGTGATACATGGATATCAAACCTTCGACAGGGGCCGCGATACTCTCATGGCCCGCGAGTGTAGGACTTTTCGGCGCCGTCGATCCGAATGCTCAGAAAGGTCGAGCCTTCGTCGGTGCGACGACGAGCGACGAGATATTCTGAGAGGTCACT
The DNA here is from genome assembly GCA_012980535.1 of Pleurotus pulmonarius. Classification (NCBI taxonomy): domain Eukaryota; kingdom Fungi; phylum Basidiomycota; class Agaricomycetes; order Agaricales; family Pleurotaceae; genus Pleurotus; species Pleurotus pulmonarius. Next base: position 340,319 of record SJKF01000012.1, on the reverse strand, counting down.
GGATGTTCGTCACGGTCGTAGGTACTTACATGCTTTCAGCATCCATCTCATCGATTGACCATACTCGCACCCCACAACGGCGCCAATCACAACCAGGGAACGAGGAGCCATCACCTCGAGGCACCTCTGTGGAATTCGCGATCTCAGGCTTGAGGGCGCCTTCCCATCCCATCACGGCGCGCCAAACTTTCAGCGGATGCTAAGCAGCTTAGGGGAGTGCACGACGAGGTATAGGTCCGTAATTTGTCCCGGTTATTCTCCAGCGTATGAGTATGGAGATACGCAGGAGAAGCAAGCACGATGAGGGGCGATCAGTTGGCGGTTGGCGGTTGACGTTTGGTAGGTAGAGGCGATGTCCTACGTATGCACGACAAACGGAGGGGGTGGAGGGAGTACTCCAAGGCGCTAAGGCGTATTTGCGAGACGGGGAGTATCGACTGTATACGAACGAATGGGGAGGATACCTGGAGTGACAGAGTAACGGCGGTCGAGAGGGAGCACGAAGTGTTGATGGTGCTGAGCCGGCTAGCGTAGATGTGGTATGCGGAGGGCGGGTGCGGAGAGGTGTGGGAGGGAAGGGGCGTTGAAGGGTGGAGAGGAGTTGAAGAGTAGCAAGGAGTTGAAGCCGCTGCGGGCTGACGGACGATTTGGGGTGAATTCGAAGTCGCAGGAACGAGCGACGGAACTGTATTCAAAATCGTGATCTATGCGAACGGTAGAGTCGAGAGGATACACGGGCAGCTGCAGTGGGGGTGCAGAGTCGTTGAGTGGCGAAGAGATGGCGCCGCGGCAAAACGGGGGGGCAGCGTTAATTGCGATCGCTGAGTCTCAGAGACCACCAATGACCCACGCAAACGATTGAGGCGATGCGACGGCTGGATCTTGACGTGACCGCGAGCTGAGGATGAGTAGGAGAGAGGAGCGTGCTTGGTGACGAAGGCATGACAAATGGAATCGACAGGGAGACCGATTCACTAAGCTTAGCGCAGACTTGACGAGAAGATGGACAGCGAAGGGGTGGAACAGCGGCCGCAGATGTGCACGATAGGCAGTAGGTAGGACGTGAGGAGAGCTATTGATGCCTGCATACTGCAGCGCGGGAGGCACGATGACGGAAGCGACCTGGGGAGAGCGGTTGTCAGTATGTCAAAGCGAACGGCAGAGGGGCGGAGGAGTAACGCACGGGGGAAATGGAAATTGAGGTGGAACGGTGTTTGGGGAGAACATCCCTGACTCGACGTCGTCCTGGTTTCTTGTTCTCCCGTACCGAACGCTCAGGTATGCATGCGGTATGCGGCCGATCTCCTGCGAACGTCGGATCACAATGGTCGTCGCTAAACTCCCGCACTTCTCAACGCGCGCAGACTTCTTCGGAACCTCATACCAGTTTGTGACCCGTCAGTCTCTTCTCCGTAATGAACCCCGTGTCCTGGATGCCGTTGCGAGCGATGTGATTCCAGGGCCCAATTTCTTTCGGAAGAAGGGTAGGAGCGCGGGTCCATTACGGACAACGGTACGAGACGTAAACGTGACGAGAAGTATGGCATGAGGGTTGCCCTCGGTGGTTGGTGGTTGAAGACGGGCATATGATGTGTTTGCACACTCGTGCTCCCCAGTCGTGGTTGCGAGACGTGAAAGGATTGTCTGGGTACGAGCGAATGGTAAGCGGGATCTCAGCATTCACTAGTCAAGAAAGGAACCACGTTGAGAACGGCTGGATGTGTGGATTGCAGGCCAGAAAGAAAGCTTCTCATGGAGAGCTGCCGGGGAGAAGCGTTCAAGAAGGGCGTAGACACGCTCCATGGGCTGAGGGAGATGTCAAGGAGAACTTCGGGTGATTCCTGAGTCGAGGGGACGAGCGACATTACTTGACTTTAGGTCGTCATTCACGCGATCGGTTGAGCGACGAGAGGGCCGAATCTTCGACGGCGCGAGGAAATTTGGTACAACGAATAAGGTGAGAAGAGCGTCCTTGGTGATGAAGGTGCCGAAAACTGTTGTAGAGACCAAATTATTGCAGACTTGAAGGAAGATGACCTGCGCAGCAAGCCTTTGATATTAGTCATAACGCGTAAACCCCCACAATAGGTAGGGTGTGAGCAAATCGATCAGTTTCTGTGTATTCTCAGAGAAGGAGTGGTGAAACAGCGCTTGATCTGGAGAGTGGAATCATTAGTGTGTTGGTATCGGGAGATGGGCGGAGAAGGTAACTTACGACGAGGAAAACAAAGCTTCTGGAGGAGAGCGTGTGACCGCCAATGTCTGTCCAATTCATTATTGTCCAGCACCGTCCAAGGAGTGGTGGGACGTAACCCGTACGTTCCCATGCAATCTCTCGAGCATTAGCAAATGCACGTAGTTTTCAGCGAATTGGTTGTGAATACTATTCCCAAGGATCAGCCATGCGTCACCCTAGTGTACTGCAATCGCCTGGAACACGAGAGCTGTGATACTGGAAGATGACGATGCAGAGCATATTGAGCGGAGGTGATGCTACGAGGCGTCAAACTTGCACGCTGCGGTGAACATTAACGTAGAAGGCTTTGTTTCCGGCCGTAATATGCGCAGGCGTGACTCTAGCGTCTTGCAACGAGTACGCGCCAAGGAAATCTCGCGAGAACGGGCAGTTGAAGTGGAGGCCGATGAGGAGATGGTCGTATTGGACAGTGGAATACATTCGGAGAATTGAGCATACGGTTTTGGAGGGTGAAAACCGTGATTCGGCCAATTGTTCATTCGAGCGCGGACTCGCGCAAGGGAGGCTACATGGTTCTCGAAAACGACCCATACGCCCGTTGAGATCCTAGATTTTCCACCCATCCGACCGACAGGCCGCGGACGACTCGGGTTGCCCTTGACGCATCGAGACCTAGTGGATTATTGATCATAAATCTGGGCGTTCGATGCTTAAGAAAGAGGTCATGCAAGTTACCCACCGTTTGCCGGTCGCGACGCAGGGATTAGGTCGCGGCGCGCGAGACCAAACGGTCCCGTTCCGAGCTAACCATGAGCATTTTGAGTGTGGGTACACCGTATGAATGAGCTCCCTATATTCCACGAATCAGAGAGATTCTTCATGATAGCAAGGTGAAACACGCACCGGGGGGAGCCCTTCTACCACAAAACAAGCTCGACCCATCAACACCATCCAGAAAGCCGATAACAAATGCGCGACCACGATTTCAGCCGGACCAAGAACTGGCCACCTGGCTCCCCGAGGCATAAGCTCACAATGATCGACGTGTGCACGCAATGAAGGATTCGACCTCATTTATGCAAATTAGGGTGCTAAATCGACTTGAAAACCGTTGGATGGTTCAGCGAGCCTTCTATAACAGACGATAACTCACGAAATCAGACTGGCTGGAAAGTGGAGTTCATGGACATGCTGGTCGGAAGGCCGTGAGTATTTGGCACGTTTTCGGGCCGGCTGCCGACCAAACGATTCGGCGTCTACTCCAGCAAGACGTCCATAGACGCCTTTCGTCCCACTCTCGACGTTTGGCGCATAAAGCGTCTATTTGGTGACAGTCTACCAATCTCACCGTCTCAACAACACCACCGTCATCAAAATCCTCGAACGGCCTCTCCAGCTCGCGAACGTTGCTCTGAAACGCAGCTATGCGCCAACATCACTGGCTTGACGTGCTCCCAATCTGTCGTTCGGAGAGACGAAGGTAGTAAGCATGGAATGGCGCCCTTTCAATCCACTGGTAAGTTCATCATTCCCTACTCTTCGAAGCGCCTGACGTTAAACCCAACATTCCCTCAAGAAACCCGACAACATCCTTAAGCGAGTACGAGCGAACACGCCAAAAGCCGCTGCCAACGTGCAACACCATTCTCATCATGTTGTAGTAGTCGCAGATGTCTACGCACCGTTTGGCATTGATTCGTCCCACATCGCGTGCTCATTCTTCAACGTCCAGCGCTGTACGTTTACAGTCCAATCCTTAACCGCTTTCTGCAAGCCTACATCCTCTCCCGTCCGTCATACTTCGCGATGATATCGCGGAGCAATCAAGAGATCCCGAGCGCGAACTCTCCTGGCATGTTCTACAACTGGTGATCAGAGGGCGCCAACCTGGGAGCGGCGTGGACAGGGTGAAAGGCGTCTGGAGGAGGAGAGGCATCAACATCATTGCCATGCTTGAAGCTACACTTGCAAGGTGTGGAGAGTGGGAAGCAATTAGGATCCCCGACGTATCGAGGACGCCTGAGCGCTGGGTACTGGCAGGCCATCTAGTCGACCTCCGTGGCAAGCTGCCACTCGGTGATTGATTCTCAGCTCTGGCACTCCTGCTGCATCAGCTCCGCGCTAGCGAGGTTTCATCGACATCGTTCGGCCATAACTACACTTCTATCTACAGCCCCAGCTCAACCCGCAGCGGACGAGCCGACAATCTGTTGTCGCGAAAGTCATACTCTCAAGCCGCGCTGCGCTGCATTCTGACGCGGAAGAAGAGGGATTTCATGGACGCACCATCGCCATGTCAAGATCTCCGTGCTACGCCGTACCTGTGATCCGTCGTAGGGTAAAGATGAAGACGGGGAGTTGCGTGGAACGGTTTGCGGTCCTGGGTGAGTGCATCATATGCATCCCCTACTCATATTGATTCTTGACGCTCTCTTTCAGCCTCAAAAGCTTCGAATCCATCCGGCGTCGGTTCCTGGCGCTCCTCCACGCGCAAGTGACGACGTTGAAAGTGTCGCGTACTCTGCCACGCAAGCTTACCAATATCCACCTTGCGCTGGCCTTCCATGGCACAATGGGATTGCTACGCACTGGTACCGTTCTCCACGCTATCCCTCGCCTCTATCTTGCACCCCTCTCGTCACTTTCTTCAACATTGTTCTCGCGCACCTGTGTCTTCCTCCTCCCCACCCTGCCTCGCCTCCTTGATTGGCTCCCCTCTCTGCTACGAGAGCTCTCTAATGTCGCAGTCAATGCACCCCTTACCCAATATCGCCAATACGCTACCAGCTAGCACACTGGCGAGGCATGGATACCATCCCCATGTTGGACGCTGGGGGGCGGAGGAGGAGTCGCAATCCTACTGGATTCGTTGGCTTTCAACACCTCAGCTGCACGACTTACAAGCCCCTCGTTTCGACGGACATGTCTACGGGGGCAGGCTTGACTCCAGCAAGGTAACATCCAAGATTCGGCGCTCCGCTCCTCCCCTCGACTCCGTCACTGCTGGGAAACTCTTCGCGGCGATAGCGGGGTACATGTTATACCTTGCCTTGACGAGGGATAAGGACACCATGAACGCACCATCCTCATGCCCACTTGCCGCGCCGCCGCTCCCAACGGGGCCTCAAGCAATCACTGCCTATACTTCTCGTTGCGCTGCCGCTACCCCTTGCTCTCTATACCGCTGCTGCCGTAGGGCTTCACGCCGCTGCGTCGCCTGCTCGCCTGCGGCCAAAACTGCGAGATTTCAACACTTGCCGCCGAGTGAGCTGAACTTGCGAGCGAGAAGACGAATGCGTACATAAGGACGGGATACGCGAACAGTGTTGAGGAATTCGGCCACCTCTTCTCCACGTATCAGCGTCTCCTCCGAGGCAAGACGTTGCGAGCTCTCTGCCTCGCTCTCATCGCTCCCGAGGGGAGGGGAGGAGACAAAAGAGGGAGCGGGGGGGCAAGAGAGGGCGACGGAGGGAGGAGGGGAAGAGCGAGGGCGAGGGGAACACTGGGTCACGGAACGGCCCGATTTTTTTCGTTGATTTCAAGGTCCGGTCAACGCTACTTGTCCATTTACCTCTTGGTTCGCGATTGATCACCCCATGTCTGCACGAAACTCTCCGCAAGGACCTCTTCTATGATCCCTCGGATATCTGCCATCAATGTGTACTTGAACGTACTATTCAATTCTTCCTGTTGACATTCTCTCTATTATTCGACCTCCGTAACTCGTCGTATATATTGCACTCCCTCTCCACTTTTCCCTGCTTTCATACGCATACTTACATCCGCTTTAAAGTTCTCCGCCTTCCCTTTCACTGCTTGCTCTGTTCTTTGTCCATCTTGTCTCATTCGGCCATTCAAATATCCACGCAAAGTGGTTCGTTTGTATCGCCCTTACGCTCCCCTACGACAGCCTGTCATCCAATTTGAACACGAAATTTTGGGAGCACATTGTCCGAGTGGATAACGGGTGGCGGAAGCCGGTGTTGGTATCGGGGTCGATCCGGGCGCGTATGCGCTCGCAGAGCGCGCATTCCATTGTATGTCTACCAGTCATGTGTTACGTGTTATTACTGACACTCATGCCCTGCAGCGCCTGCTTCTTTTCCCTCTGTTGCAGCGAATTGCGGACCTGCACCAGCACGCCGAGTGAACTGGAAGCACAGCGCACCACGCTCGCGCTCAGATATCTGGGTTCGCGACGGACCGAGCCTCCATCACCAGCCAATATCGCTCGCTCACACCAAACTGCGATGCCTCGGGGACATCCCAACGAGAAAGAGTCGTAGTACCTACCTGCATTGCCGCGTCGTCGTCGCCTTCACGAGCGCAATCTTCACGAAGCACGGGAATCACGCACGAATGGCTTCGAATACTCAATGTACTCAACGTGTATTACGCTTCATGCTGCGCCCCCGAGTTCCAATCTTCGAGCTCTCGCATCCCGATGATCCAGGCCTTCCATAGCTTCCCTCGTTCTCGACGCAATGACGGCGCCGGCGACTACGTCCCATACATCCCACAGGCCTAAGACACGAAGGTGAACCAAGCAGGGGATCTTCCTTAGTCTTTGATGAAACTGTCGGCCTGCCTCAATATACTCTTCGAGGCCTTGAGCGTGCTCGGAAAGCAGCGAGGACGTAGGAACACTCGAGGCAGTCGAGGCACAATCACATTTGAAAGTAATTTCGAGCATATGTACTACATAGTGGTAGCGTACGGGAATAAACAGTTTGAACAAAGTGGAAAACACGAGACGGAGGGGGAGTATATGTAAGAAGAGAACGCAGCGAGAATAATCAAGAAAGCACCGACGGCAAGTGTATATTTCAACACCATTGGTTCGTTTGTTCTACAGGTTCAGGAGGGGTACATGCGGAGCGGAACCAATTCAGTATGGCCGGGACGTAATGGGCGGGGTTGTACCCAGCGATTAACGTTAACACCGGCCTGTGACTCTAATCGGCGTCGAAGAGGTGGAGTGGGCCTGCGAGGCGGAGGGCATAGGACACGAGGCGAACGAGACCCAACGGGACTCGATATGCGAACTAAATACGACACAAATTAGCCATGGAAGAAGAGCTAGCGATGACACAGTACGGCGCACTGGTGTTGACATTGTTCCTTCCCCCAACATTTCCGCCGCTGATAGCACCAAAATAGCCATCACCATTGATGAAGTTGATGTTGACGCTGATGCCATGGAGACCAGCAAGGTTGACCTGGACGTTGCGATGCTCGCTTTTGATAGTTATTGAATTCCCCTGCGCGACAGAGTTTGTTGCGGTAAGACCGTGGATCCCGGTTGCTTCTAGAGTGAATCTGAGAGCGTCCGTATTGTTTTGAGAGGGGCGATCATGGTTAGGGCAAGCGTGATGTGTGGATGACGGGAAATTGAGGTGGAGACTGTTGAGAGAATTGAAGGCGTCGGAGGTCGGGAAGTTGTTGATTGCACCCCAATCAACAGTTACACAATCAATTATGGTTGTGAATATCATCAATGTCCAACCCGCGAGACGCAGCGTGCAGGGGAGATAGCACGGTCGATCGTGGCCCCGATTGGAGTCTCGGTGACGTATCAGCTGTGTGTCGGGCTGGGGATGTTCATCGATGAACTGAGAAAAGGGAATTCCACGCTGGGCAGCCTCCAACAGTGCTACATCGCAAATGAGATGACAACGAGCTCAGATTGAGAATCGTGAAAGCATACCAGAATGATGATCGACATGGAGTGGGGAGAGAGCATGCATGATGTCATCGATGACACTGAAGTCCCTAAAGTGAATACAGACGACCTCACGCTCCAATTTCCTCTTTTCGCATGGAATCAGAGTGTAGCATAGACAAGACATTGAATACACTAACCATATCCTCATGAAGAAACTGAGTGCACTCCTCTGAGTTCGCAAATTCAACACAGAAACGGAAATCAACATCTAAGGATGACCTGTACCCTCGACGCTACGTCTATCAGCATTAGGCTCGCGCATGCAAGGACCCTTGTCCTCACCTGGTTTACCTTGAGCCAGACAGTACTTGTCCCAATGGACAATGTGTGTGTAACCTCGATATGAGCCTCAGCCCGGTCGTCATACACCGCTCGAGCAGCTATCTCATCAACTTCTTCTTCAGTTGCAAGCATCTCGTAGCGCATATATCCATCCGCCCGGTATTGTATTTCGACGCCACCAAAGAGGAATCTATGCCGTTAAGATACAGCATCTACCAACTAGAGGTCACAGTCAATACTCACTCAGGTGTAGGTGGTCTCCAAAGCAACTCTTTGGCGCAGTCTACCGTCGTATACAGCAGCGCTCTCTTACCCCGCGCTATCTGGCAATATAATGAACTAGTTGCTCCGGGACACCACCTATCATTGGATTTGACCTGTATCCCTATTTCCGTCACACTCCTGTCAAGTTCTACGCGAGTGAAACTCAAATGAAATAACTACCTTCGATATGGAAGTAATATCTCGTCCTTGAACCGATCCAATCGTCAGCCCTGCACCCTCCAAGTCCTCGACTCTGTACTCACTTGATATCGGTCTCTTCGTCATAATGCCAACGGACCATACTTCAGATTGAACACGAGCAGCTGGAGATAGTCGGGGAGAACGTAGAAGAGTGGGAGATGGTCCTCCGAGCAAAGGAGTAGTAGCACGGTAGCGCTCACCTCTCTCTGCCTCACGATAACCACGCCTCAAACATCTCACGAATGTCATACTCAACCAATCATGCGCATTATCATTTGATAGAAGGCTATTTATTCATAGAGCTGTAGAGGCCACTGCCATATGGCCGATACACAAGGACGACTAACACCCACAACGAGCCCACTCACAAGCTCCAGCCTCCTAGTCGTACGCTCATGCTGAGATCATGCTCTACTCTAGCTAAGCGTAGCGAGCTATCCGTGAACTATCTAGTCCTCCAACGAGGTAGACTGCGCCCACAGAAGGCGTCAATTATTGACGAGCACCCAGTACCTCGAGACGACCCCAACAAGGGCAAAAGATCTAAATACAGCCGTATTATTAGCGCAACATCACACGAGGAGAAGTGCAGGCGTACCGTAATTAATACATGGATATCCAAGCTTCAACAGGCGCCACGATACGCTCATGTGCCATGACCCATGTGCTATAGAGCTTCCCGGCTTCGCCGATCCGAATGCTTGAAAGTTCAACTGTTCGTCGGCGCGACGACAAGCGATGGGGTATTGCGAGCTAGCGTTAGACAATCGTCGAGGTCGTACTCCGAGTCACTGCTCTCCAGCAACTCTGGGCAGATTATCCGTAAACATCCCTCCCCCCACTCCCTCCTTCCCTCCTTCCCTACGCCCAACCTGCGCCCATACTCCCACCCCACAACAGCGTCGATCTCAAGCATCAACGAGCAGCCATTACCTCGAGGCACTGCGACATTGTTCCCAACACGGAGAAAGTCGAGAAATTTGGCGTGCGGTGAGTGATACGTGGATCTCGAAGTGGTGATCGGCGCGGGGATTGATTGTCGACCCAAGGGCTGTAGAGCTTCTCGGCGTTAACGATCCAGACTGAAGGATTCAATATTCTGGGCTTGAGTGTGGGGTATTGGCGTCGGAGGTGCCACGAAGAGATATTGCTAGCGTTCGGTGGAATTCGCGATCTCAGGCTTGAGGGTGCATTACCATCCCATTACGGCGCGCCGAAGTGGTGGATACCAAGTAGCTCAGTGCAAGTGCACGACGAAGTCCGGGTACGTATTTCGATACGGTTTTTGGCCGGCGTATGAGCGTTGAGAGACACGCATGAGACGTAGACATAGACGTGCACAAAGGATGCGATCAGTTGGCGGTTGGCGGTTGGAAGTTGACGCTGGCGGGTAGATGCGCGATCCTACATGTGTGTGACAAACGAGGGAAGGGGGTGGAGAGGAGTACTCCAAGGAGCTAAAGCGTAGTTGCGAGACGGGGAGTGTCAACTGCATACGAACGAACGAACGACAATACCCAGAGGAACAGAGTAACAGCACTTGAGAGGGAGCACGAAGGGTTGATGCTGCCGAGTTGGCTAGCGTAGATGGGGTATGTGGAGGGCGGGTGCTGGAGGAGTTGAAGAGTGGCGAGGACACGCTGCCGCGAACTGACAAATGATTTGGGGTGAATTCGAAGTCGCGAACCAGGCAACAATACTGCGGCACTGGAATGCAAGCCACGAGCTACGCAAACGATTGAGGGGGGGAAATAGGTGGCTTGCGGGGGCGCAGAGTCGAAGATATGCCGCTGCGGAACGACGGAGGGGCTGTGGTAACTGCTATTCCTGGCTGGAAGAGACGACGTACGAATCACGCCAACGATTGGATATTCAGGCGATGAGATGGCTTGATCTTGACGTGGCCACGAACTGAGGACGGGGAGTAGCTTCAAGAAGGAGAGGGTTCTGGGATGGTGGTGGGACACTGATGTCGCCGTAGTGCAGCCCCATGACCAGGAAGCTTTCGATGGAGGAAAGACACGTCTGTTTCGTGTCCTCTCCCGGGGCCTGCAGTATCCGATTCTGTCCGCCAACTCCAACCCCAACGGCTGCCACTGTCCACCACATACGCAGCATCTTTGCAATTCATTTTGGACCCAACCTAGCGATGAACGAATACGGGTTGAAATCTGTTTAGAAGAAGAAGGAAGTGAACATGAGGGAAGAATGCAACGAAGAAGAGCGGAAGTTGGTCCTACTTTTATGAGCATAGACGAGGGCATGATCCCCAATTAGCGGTCGCCGCCTCCTTAGATCTACGTTGGATTGAAGCTAACATTATGAGATGCGGAAGAGGACGAGCCAGGCTGAGATGGGCCTCACGATCATCGACCGATGGTCCATAGCTTCTCGAATCCGGAAACGTGAAGCGTGGAACAGCATGGGCAATTTGAGATCTCAACGTATTTCCCGGGGCCTATGGGTGATCGAGCGAGGTTGATAAAGTCGGCGCGGAATGGGGTATCAGTCATGAGGATTCGAGTTCGAGGGAATGCAGTGGCGGTTCAACATACATATGAGAAGATCTTTCCGGTACACCATCTTCCCAGCCCAGTGAATCGCCCCCGACCGTCTGGAACTCATGTTGCCGCGAGGAGTTCGGGCGGATCGAAGCGTATGCGTATACGTAGTGTGAAATGACCATAGCATGATCATATTTAGGGACTTTCACGCCAAGACGGACGTAAGCGTACGCAAGCAGCGAAGTCAACAGAGTATGCATACCTCGGATGCTATGAACCCGAACTACACACTCGATGAAGTCAACGAACTCGCCAATTTGGAGACCATCCTAAGAAAAAGAAAGTCACTACCCTCGACTCGAGATACATACTATTTGACTCACTGTTTGTGAACGCAAGCCTGAGCTATACGTAGCTGCCACTGAGCTATACGTAGCTGCCAGCAGGGACGAAGAGATCCCACTTTCGACCCCGTTTCCAGACCTCAGCGCTCAGCGATGGCGCGTTGTGAGGCTCAGAGCAACCTAAGAGCTTGATACTTGATGTAAACGAAGGTCTCCTTCTGCGGAGTGGCAGAACTAAGGACGTACCCGCTGCTATACGTCGCTAAGAGTTGGGAAGATGGATGAATGGCCTCGAAACCTTCATGGAGCGGGGCGAATCACTGGGAGGAACGTCTGACGACCGTGTTCTGTTATTTCAACGCGCCTTGGAAGAGGTGACATTAGCTGGAAAGTACTCACAAAATTGACGCAGCAGTTCGTTGTTGTGTTGTGATGCTGAAGATGAGCTGTCCGGGCCGGCAATATCCGAAGCGAGTAATGGAGGCAAACGGCTCGTCCCTGTCTCTCTCATCATCCCATTGTATCGTCTCCATTCCACAGCGTAGTGGCCACACTCGAACTTCACTGAACACACGAATAGCGGAATATGAGACCGAACATCTGAATGGCGTACCCTCTAGCTCTCCGCGCCGTACCACCCAAAACTCGCGAAGCGCTGAGATGATCAACCTCTCGATTGCGTCTTCCAACGTGCTCCGAACACTTGGCGCAGGAATTCCCCTCGGGAAGAGGAGAAGAGGGGCGCAATGGTGTACCTTTGCCGGTGAGTTCGTTGTAATCAGTGCTTTTGCGACTGCCTCGCATGAGTTGGTGACTGGTCCCACATCTTCAACATCTTCGACACTGGTCTCGCGCGTAGCCAGTCGTATTTGGCGCTACCGACGGTAATCGGGGACATGTTGAAATCCAGCCCTTCGCGCAGTTTCAACAAGACGAAGCCTGGTCTATCTACCGCTTGACAGACATCTTGCCTCTCAATCTACTCCACACGCACTCCGACTCTCCACCTACTAGCCTTCCTCAACGCTGGATGTCGTCGGTATCCATCTTGCGGCCACATCTTCCCTCATTCCGTGGAACTCTTGCAACGTCCACCTCGACCCTGCGCCTCATGACGCCCTCTTTTCATCCCACATCAAGGCATATAACACGCTCTCTCGCTACCGCCGAGCGATGCTGCCTGCTATTGCTGTTCCTTGCAGGTTCATTGTTTTTGGATGGGGTTGCGTCGAGGACTGCGACTTGGTGGTGGAAGATGAGAGGATGGGGAGGTGTCGTGGACAGGGTGTCGGCGACGACGGTCGCTCCGTGAGACGTGTGCGTCTTGCCAGGCGGAGAGTGCGTTCGCGGGTACCCAATGACGCGAATTAAAAGGGAGAGACGGCGTCTTGCGCGGTGCTGCGCCGGGATCAAAGATCATAGCGACGTTCGGTCCTATCTACCCAGCTATCTACGGGCCCCAGCTCGACTTTTTAGCTGCCTAATCCTCTCTCTCTGCAGCGGCGTCAGGCTATGATCGCACGCGACGTCCACTTTGCGCGCTGCGTTCTGTCGGAGGAAAAAGAGTGACATGGACGCACTTCAAATTTACTTTCGCATCGTCCCTTTCGTGACTGGCACTCCAACTACTAAAGAGGCGCCGTTGTCGCAAGCCTCACGCCCTCTACAGCTACGTCTCAAGTCTCTCTCCTCCTCGCCCGCGCCTGCGGCCATCCCTCGCCTAACTCAGGCATTCTGAAACGATCTGGTCTACGGCTGAACTTTGCAAGCTCGCAGCTTGGGATGTGGGCGCGCATATAACACCTTGTACGCAAGTACTGGGATAGGTGTGGAGGAAGGCGGGAATGCCCGGGTCTTCGCGTCCCCTGCGTCTCGGCGCTTCCTTCCACCACATGTCCTGGGATCATCGGGATATCGAGCGCCCGGCTTCCGACAAGTCGTCTTCGACTCGACTCGATAAGCGGAAAGGAGGGGAGAGGAGAGGGCATGGAGTAGACGATGGGAGAGGAGAGCCCCGGGAATCGGGATGCAGCATGTGAAACAGTGCCAACCTTTTTTTCGTTTCAACCAGTCACATGCCGTCTGTTCATTTACTTCTTGGTTCATCTTCCCTTTACTGCGCCGGTTTCATTGGTTCTCAGCCCATGTCCACCATTCTATATTTACTCAAATGGACACTCCTCGTACCTCGCCGTACTATGTTTGTTTTCTTCGCGAGCTTCTGACTCTTGATTGTGTTATGTTACTTTATGAGAATGACGGCGGTGCTGCTAGCAGCCAGACTGCGGGAGTAGGGGAGGGGGAGAGGAGGCTTCAAGATACCGAGACTCACGAAACCCCAGAGAAGACGGATGTTCAGAAACTTCATTTCGACGCCACTGCTAACACCGCGTACGCTCTAGCCAACGCTTTTCCCAACGCCTTTCACTTGGGTACTTATTGTAAAAATCTCTGGCTATCGAGGCAATCCAGGCGCTGTGTATGAGCGCTGTGGTAGAGTGAGGTACGTACGTACTGTCATATTGCTCCATCACGCCGTCTGACGTTGGCGGTTGCCCACTTCTCACTCCTCTCCTGCATTCGTTCGTGCGCTCCTGGACCCACAATGTTCATAGATCCGCCTCGAGTTTGGATCACAATGCGCCTCGGTGGGTCCCGTTCACGTTTAGCTACAAGACTATGCACGTCAGTCTCAGCCGAACAAGATGACCAGACGGTATACTTTAGAAGCGAAGCGCGGTGCACCATTACAATGGCGTTCGGGGCTCAGGTTTCCGCCATTTTTCCAATTTGTACTTAGACAATCCATCGCTCCCGAGCCCTTACATCAACTATCTTCGTCGCAATCATCTCGATGCTCGATATAATTTCATGCTCTGCCTTACCTTTGTATGCGCGACGACCGTTATTGGGCATTGTCAAGCCGTGTCCACGTAGCCTGATTCTGGGGATCTTTCTTTACGGCTGTCCAGGATCCCCTCGTTTGTAACGACAGACTCCTCTTGTGGTCCTCCCTGTGGATTAAGTCAGCATTGACATCCACGATAGCGATCACGTAGAAGTGCATTGTCATGCGTCAGTAATCCCCCCTACTTGAGTTGATTATCTCTCAGGTGTACCTTGCTATAGCTAATACATAATACCCAGGTACAGCTGGACCATATTCTAGTTAACTACACCCAGGTATACCTGCCAAATGTTTATTCAACTGAGGGTCAGGTAGCTTCAACAAAGGAATCAACTGAAAGTCAGGTATTGGGTGAATGTTCAGTTGATTATTTTCCACATCTACCTTGGCACATCCAGTTGTTCAGTTAACTAAGTGCCAAATAAACATGCTTAACCCAGTTAACTGGACACAGGAATAGCTGCATATGTCCAGTTGATTGGAATATCAAGTTAACTGGATACAGCAATACCTAGACATGTTCAATCAACTGGGATATTTGCTCAGTTGATTATTACCAGCAATTCCTGCATACACTCAGTTGATTGGATAATGTAGTTGACTCGGCTGCAGCAGTACCTTGGTGTCCTGAGTTAACTGGAATATTGATCCAGTTGAATATTTCCAGGAATACATGTATACATTCAGTTAACTACAACAGTGAGTTGAATATTTACAGCTGTAGATAGGCAGGTCCAGTTAACTAGAATGATAATCCAATCCACTGGAATCCAGCAATATCTGGAAACACCCAGTTAACTGGACTATCCAGTTAACTATACACAGCTGTACCTGTACATGGCTAGTTAACTGAAATTATAATTCAATCCACTGAAATCCAGCAATACCTGTACACACTCAGTTAACTGTAATATTGAGTTGAATATTTACAGCTGCATCTGAGCAGGTCCAGTTAACTGGAATCATGGCCCAGTTAACTACACACAGGAGTACCTGTACACACCCAGTTAACTGGAATACCGAGTTAACTATTTACAGCTGTATCTAGGCACATCCAGTTCACTATATCCAGGAATACCTGAACAGACCCAGTTAACTGCATTGTTGAGTTGATTATTTACAGCAATACCTATGTACACCCAGTTGATTGCCCAGTTAACTATTTACAGCTACACCCATGAATATCCAGTTGATTGTGATTTTAAACGATGAAAAGCACTTTGGGATATTCCAGTTAACTGGGTCCACAGCAGTACCTGCATCTACCCAGTTGATTGCCCAGTTAACTATCTACAGCTACACCCATGAATATCCAGTTGATTGTGATTTTAAACGATGAAAAGCACTTTTGAATATTCCAGTTAACTGGGCCCACAGCAGTACCTGCATCTACCCAGTTGATTGCCCAGTTCACTATCTACAGGAAATATAATTAGTGACCGTGGGAAAATTCTTAAAATCAAAAGTATGTCCATTAGAAAGCCAGCTATAGGTTCATTACAAAAAGTTCTAATAACATCAGTGAGATTTGTAGCCATTCAAAAGTTATAATGAAAAGAAAGAATATGGTCAATAGCATTTGTGACTGTGGGAAAATCTTAAAAATAGAAAAGTCGAAAATAGTACCATTAGAAAGCCAGCTATAGGTTCATTACAAAAAGTTCTAATGTTATTAGTGAGATTTGTAGCCACTGAAAAGTTATAAGCAAAAGAAAGAATGTGGCCAATAGCATTTGTGACCGTGGGAAAATCTTAAAAGTCAAAAAGTCGGAAATAGTGCCATTAGAAAGCTAGCTATGGGTTCATTAGAAAAAGTTCTAATAACATCAGTAAGATTTGTAGCCATTAAAAAGTTGTGAGCAAAAGAAAAAGTAGGATCAGTAACATTAGTGACCGTGGGAAAGTTGAAAAAGTCGAAAATGCGCCCATTAGAAAGCCAGGTATAGGTTCATTACAAAAAGTTCTAATGTTATCAGTGAGATTTGTAGTAGTTCATGAGATATGAGCATGTTCAATGATGTTGGTCACTAATATTGGTGACTGTGGGAAAATCCAAAAGTTGAAAAGTCGCAAATGTGACCATCAGTTAGGCAGGTATAGGTTTATTACAAAATGTTCTAATGATATCAATGAGTATTGACCTTGATTAACAGTTACTGACCAAAAACATCGCAAATGTAATACAAATCTGAAGGTGATCACTAATTTAGTGACTGTGGGAAAGTTCAAATTTCAAAAGTGCGTACATTAGCCAGGCAATTGGTGGCTAATACTGCTGGTTTGAGAGGTAGTAGACCATTCTAAAAGGTCAGAAACATTGGAGTATGGGTGTAAGTATGTGGTATGAACATAATTAGTGCATAACTTGAACCTATATCATTGCCAAAGCATGTCACCCATGTTGAGGGATGTATTCAATATCTGAGTATGTACCCATGTCTATCCATGCTATTGGTGATGTCTGATGATAGCCACTCATTCAATACTACTTTATAATGATATTATCTTCAGTTATTGAGCATTGAGAACATGTCTCTGATTATCAGCAAGTCAATACCTACTTGACCCATCTCAATGCACCCTGATATCACCATATCTGAGTACTGTTCTTTGCCAATGGTATAAGTGCAAATATGCACTAATTATGCTGATACTACATACTTAAACCCATACTCCGATATTTTTGGCCTTTTAGAATGGTCTACTACCTCTCAAACCAGCAGTATTGGCCACCAATTGCCTGGCTAATGTACGCACTTTTGAAATTTGAACTTTCCCACAGTCACTAAATTAGTGATCACCTTCAGATTTGTATTACATTTGCGATGTTTTTGGTCAGTAACTGTTAATCAAGGTCAATACTCATTGATATCATTAGAACATTTTGTAATAAACCTATACCTGCCTAACTGATGGTCACATTTGCGACTTTTCAACTTTTGGATTTTCCCACAGTCACTAATATTAGTGACCAACATCATTGAACATGCTCATATCTCATGAACTACTACAAATCTCACTGATAACATTAGAACTTTTTGTAATGAACCTATACCTGGCTTTCTAATGGGCGCATTTTCGACTTTTTCAACTTTCCCACGGTCACTAATGTTACTGATCCTACTTTTTCTTTTGCTCACAACTTTTTAATGGCTACAAATCTTACTGATGTTATTAGAACTTTTTCTAATGAACCCATAGCTAGCTTTCTAATGGCACTATTTCCGACTTTTTGACTTTTAAGATTTTCCCACGGTCACAAATGCTATTGGCCACATTCTTTCTTTTGCTTATAACTTTTCAGTGGCTACAAATCTCACTAATAACATTAGAACTTTTTGTAATGAACCTATAGCTGGCTTTCTAATGGTACTATTTTCGACTTTTCTATTTTTAAGATTTTCCCACAGTCACAAATGCTATTGACCATATTCTTTCTTTTCATTATAACTTTTGAATGGCTACAAATCTCACTGATGTTATTAGAACTTTTTGTAATGAACCTATAGCTGGCTTTCTAATGGACATACTTTTGATTTTAAGAATTTTCCCACGGTCACTAATTATATTTCCTGTAGATAGTGAACTGGGCAATCAACTGGGTAGATGCAGGTACTGCTGTGGGCCCAGTTAACTGGAATATTCAAAAGTGCTTTTCATCGTTTAAAATCACAATCAACTGGATATTCATGGGTGTAGCTGTAGATAGTTAACTGGGCAATCAACTGGGTAGATGCAGGTACTGCTGTGGACCCAGTTAACTGGAATATCCCAAAGTGCTTTTCATCGTTTAAAATCACAATCAACTGGATATTCATGGGTGTAGCTGTAAATAGTTAACTGGGCAATCAACTGGGTGTACATAGGTATTGCTGTAAATAATCAACTCAACAATGCAGTTAACTGGGTCTGTTCAGGTATTCCTGGATATAGTGAACTGGATGTGCCTAGATACAGCTGTAAATAGTTAACTCGGTATTCCAGTTAACTGGGTGTGTACAGGTACTCCTGTGTGTAGTTAACTGGGCCATGATTCCAGTTAACTGGACCTGCTCAGATGCAGCTGTAAATATTCAACTCAATATTACAGTTAACTGAGTGTGTACAGGTATTGCTGGATTTCAGTGGATTGAATTATAATTTCAGTTAACTAGCCATGTACAGGTACAGCTGTGTATAGTTAACTGGATAGTCCAGTTAACTGGGTGTTTCCAGATATTGCTGGATTCCAGTGGATTGGATTATCATTCTAGTTAACTGGACCTGCCTATCTACAGCTGTAAATATTCAACTCACTGTTGTAGTTAACTGAATGTATACATGTATTCCTGGAAATATTCAACTGGATCAATATTCCAGTTAACTCAGGACACCAAGGTACTGCTGCAGCCGAGTCAACTACATTATCCAATCAACTGAGTGTATGCAGGAATTGCTGGTAATAATCAACTGAGCAAATATCCCAGTTGATTGAACATGTCTAGGTATTGCTGTATCCAGTTAACTTGATATTCCAATCAACTGGACATATGCAGCTATTCCTGTGTCCAGTTAACTGGGTTAAGCATGTTTATTTGGCACTTAGTTAACTGAACAACTGGATGTGCCAAGGTAGATGTGGAAAATAATCAACTGAACATTCACCCAATACCTGACTTTCAGTTGATTCCTTTGTTGAAGCTACCTGACCCTCAGTTGAATAAACATTTGGCAGGTATACCTGGGTGTAGTTAACTAGAATATGGTCCAGCTGTACCTGGGTATTATGTATTAGCTATAGCAAGGTACACCTGAGAGATAATCAACTCAAGTAGGGGGGATTACTGCATGCGTGCACTCTGGCATCGCCACAACCTGCGCCAGCATGGTGTGTCCACACAGCTTCATCGACTGTGTTGCATTCCTCTCAGTGTAGAGTGTTCGGTATCTCGACCACAGACATTCAATTCGTTCGCATGCTCCCTTCCAGCATGACTTCACGCGCGCGAGGCCTTGCCCTAGATTGAATTCTCCCTAAGACCTCACATACCCCTTCCGTGCTCCTGTTCTCGCTGATTCGCTGAGGTGCATGTCTCTGGAGACCCGAGGGCCCTTCCTCTGTCGTCTAAACTCACCCCCAAGCCAACTTACGTGTATGCGGCTAGAAGAACGGTTAAGAGGTCTCCGTAGCACAGTAGCCAACGTATTTCACAGTAAGTAGGGTCCAGCCAGCTCGGAGGGATACAGATCAAGATTGTTGCTACGAATATTTGGTATTCAACATTGACAGTTTTGCTACACAAGATCAATCCGTGGCCTGAGTATTTAATGGGATCGATGCAGCTTGGTATCTGCAGCACGGGGTGGACCAAAGCGAATTGAACGTGCAAATCTACGGACAAGGATTGATATGCCCTTTCGCTCCAGTGTTGATTCTGAGGGCACTGCTTGCCAGATGCTCGCTGCTTCAACAATTTCCATAGAATGAGAGATTCCCTGCGACTGCGGGGTATTGAGTACGCACATGAGTTGTTGTAGATATTACTCCTCCCGCCAACATTCCCGCCACTGATAGGCCCCAAGAACACATCACCATTGATTGTATTAATGTAGTTCACGGTCACGGTGCGGTGCGAGCTGCTCACGGTAAATCCGTTACCGAGCGAAACAAAATCGGTACTGGTTGAGAGCGATATTTCATGGGCAGAGATGGTGATGGTGAGGTCCCCTTGGTGGGATCTTGAGGTCGAGTTATGGTTGCGATCCCGGGATGTGGGGAAGGGGAACTTGATGTGGACATCGTTGAGGGACTGGAAAGTGCCAGAGGGCGAGGGGACAGGCGGGGGAACGGTGGTGGCACTCCAATCAACGCGTGTAATGCGATAGAAAGCCAAGGTAGAGAGATGCAGTGTGACAAAGCACGGTCGGTCATCGCCCCGATTGGAAGATCGATGTCGTATCAGCTGTGTGTCAGGGCGAGGATATTCTTCGAGGAATTGGGATTGAGGAAGACCGCGGTGAACAGCGTTAGTCTCCGCTGCAGAGGAAACGTGAGGACAGTAGGCACAGACCGGGAATCGTGAAAGCATACCAGACCTATGATCCTCACGGATTGGGCCAAGAGCACGGATGATGTCATCGACGACATCGACATCACTAAAGCCGGCATTGACATATCGACCCTCCAATTTCGTCTTTGGGTGCAGTCAGAGTGTGTCATAGAGCAAGACATTGGATGCACGCACCATATGCTCATGAAGAAACCAAGTGCAATCCTCCGAATTTGCAAATTCAACACAGAAACGGACATCGACAGCTAAGGGTTTCCTGTAGGATCGATCCTTCGTCTATGAGCGTTAGACTCGCACATGCAAGAATCCTTGTACTCACCCGTTCTACCTCGAGCCAGACAGTGCTTGTCCCAACAGAGAGTACATGTGTAACCCCGATGTAGGCCATACCCATCTCATCATACACCAGTTGTGAAGCTATCCCAACAATGTCTTCCTCGCTTAACAACACCTCGCGGCGCATATGGCCATTTTCTCGGTACTCTATTTCAATGAGATTAAAATCCCAGAAACATCTATCACAATCAGCTACAGCATCTACTAGCTAGGGACCACATCCAATACTCACTCAGGTGCAGGTGGTGTCCAAAGCAACACTTGGGTGCAGTCTACCATCGTATGCAGCCGCCTTCCTTTACCCCAGTGCCGATGCCGCAGATATAATGAGCTAGTTGCTCCGGGACACCACCTATCATTGAATTCCACCCGCGCGCCTACAGTTTGTCACACTCGTCGAGTCCTATGCAAGTAAAACTCGAACAGAGCAACTACCTTCAATATGGTATTCATATTCCGTACTCGAAACGATCCAATCGTCAGACCTGCGACCCTCGAGTCCTCAACTCCGTACTCACAAAATGCCAGTTTTCTTATCATAATGCCGATGGATCATACTTCAGATTGAACCCGAGCGGTTGCAGGTAATCGTAGAGAGCATATAAGAGTGGAAGATGGTCGTCCGAGCAAAGGAGCTGTAGCACCGTAGCGCTCACCTCTCGCCGCCTCAAGGTGACCACGCCTCAGACATCTCACGGCTGTCATACTCAACCAATCATGCTGTGTTATCCTTGCTGGCCCGAGCCGTACAGACCGCGGCCTTCTCGCCGATACACAAGGACCGCTGCCCCATCGCTTCGAGGCGACAGAGGACAACAGCCTTGTTCCATACAAGGTAAAAATCGACTAACAGCCTTAATTTTAGCACAACATCACGAGGAGAATGGCAGGCGTACCCTGCATACATATGAAATCGATGCTTCGATAGGCGCCACGATATGCCCATAATCCACAGCCCAGCTGTAAAACCCCTCGGCGGCGTCGATTTGATTCGAAGGCTTGGGGGTTCGAAGCTCGAACTCTTCTTGGGCTTGGACGGCGCCACAATGGGAGATTGTGAGTCGACATTGGATTGTTGTCGAGGTCGTGCTCCGAGTCGCTGCTCTCAAGCAACTCCTGGCAATTATCCGCGAACGTCCTTCCTTCCCTCCCTCCCTTCCCCCTACCGTGTGGCGACGCCCCCACACGCAGCAACAGAACCAACCACGAGCATCGACCAGCAGCCATCACCTCGAGGCACCGCAACGTTGTTCCCAACACGGCGCAAAGTCGAGAACTTCGACGTGCGGTGTGTGATACGCGGATATCGAAGCCTCGACAGACGCGAGAATTTGATGATGAGACAGGAACTGTAGGACCTCCCTGGCTGGTCGATCCGAGTGTTGAAGGCGAGGCTTCAACTCCCGAGTAGGCAGTCTTGGGCTTGGGCCGTGTGACGACGAGACATCGGGATGTGAGATCGCCGGCTTGAGGGCACATTCTATATCCCATTACGACACGCCGAATTTTCGGCGGATGCTAAGCAGCTCAGGCAAGTGCGCAACGGAGTATAAGCACGTATTTTGATACGGTCATCCTCGTGCGTATGAGCGTTGGCAGAGACGCAGTAGACGTAGATGTGTAAAGGGTATGCGATCAGTTGTCGGAGGGCGGTTGGCGGTTGGCAACATATACACGAGATTTTACGAATCCATTTTTGGATTCGTCTTTAGTGTCCACTCTCGATATGTCGTTACCCCTTGTGCCTGCCGGAGGCTTTAAGCGGATGCTTTTTTGCTTCCGTCCAGGGTCCTTTGCCTACGTTGTACTGTTAGTGTAGAGAATGGCAGTTGATATGTTGTATTTACCACGTGACTTTGACATAGTATTCAAAAAAAAAAAGGTAGCGCAAAAAAGGTAGCGCTGGATTGCGGTGCTCGTCGATGGAGGCGTAGTCGTGAACGGAAGATTGGGACGTTGTCGTCACTTTGTCCGTGAGCGCTTAAATGTGTGGTCGGTTTCGCGCTTTCTTTCAATCAGTGCGCTCGTCTTCATATTCCTACGACGGTCACTGGGTTCTCCTCTAATCTGTCTCGTTTACTCGGTAAATCTACGTCGTTATTCTCGATCGTTCCTGTGCGCGCTGGTACGTTTGTGAGTTGATTCTTCGGTAAGTTTCGTCTATGTCTTTGATTTATCGTTTCTTTCTTACTTTCTTTTCTTCCTTTCTCGTCTCTGATTGTCTAGCTTCATCCTCGCTACATTTCGACGTCCTCCTCTCCTTTTCGTTCGTCTTATCCTCGATCTTAGGTAAGTCACGTTCCGTTTGACTTAGTTTTGTATAACCAGTTAATGGTAACGTCGACGTAGGGTTATCGTTCATGACGCGGCTTTCGATTCTGTCTTCGCTGCTGTCTAAGCAGCCGACTATGCGTAATCAAGTCGTACGGCTGACGAAATCGGTCCTGACTGCGAGTTCAATCAAACGGGAGATGTCTGAAGAGATCGGGTATTCTGTGAGGCTCCTGAATCGATGGGTGATAGTGTAAGTGGTACGCTTTTTTGGTTTCGAAGTTGTTTTTATTATCGTCGCAGGAACGGTGCTCATATTAGCGGGTCGGCTCAACAACGTCACATCACCGTTCGAGGATTTCGAAACGGGCAGCCCGCTTTGACAGCCCACATTTTCGTCGACGATAAAGACCGCCAGTAATACCCCCTACTTGAGTTGATTATCTCCCAGGTGTACCTTGCTATAGCTAATACATAATACCCAGGTACAGCTGGGCCATATTCTAGTTAACTACTCCCATGTATACCTGCCATTTGTTTATTCAACTGGGTGGCCAGATAGCCAGACAAAGGAATCAACTGAAGGTCAGCTATATAATGGCATGTCCAGTTGATTATTTACTTCAAAGTTCCAATTCAGTTCACTATTTTCAAGCTAGATTTCCAACATTCTAGTTGACTGATATTGGTTCCCAGTTAACTGGATTCAGATGTACCTGTACATGCCCAGTTAACCAAACTGTTGAATTAACTTTGACCAGGTGTATCTACATGCACTAAGTTAACTATACTCAAGTAATACATGTAGGTCCCGAGTTGATTGTATGCCCTAATCCACTACTTCCAGGTATACCTGCACTGGCCGAGTGAACTTGAAGTGTAGCCAAATCAACTGCATTTCAGCAATACCTGAATACCTTCAGTCAACTGACTGTCGAATCAACTACGACCAGGCGTACGTACACCCAGCCAGTGCATTCGACCTACCTCTCAATCGACTCTACCCCCAGCAATTCCTGTACGTGTCGAGTTAACTCACCGTTGAATCAACTACGACCAGGCGTACGTACGCACGTCCAGTGCGCTCGACCTACCTCTCAATCAATTCCATCCACAGGAGTTCCTGTACACGTCGAGTTAACTCATCGTTGAATCAACTACGACCAGGCGTATGTACGCACGTCCAGTGCACTCGGTTCGTAACTCAATCAATTCCATCTACAGGAGTTCCTGTACGTGTCGAGTTAACTCGTCAATGAATTGACTCGGAGCACGCATACATACGCACAGCCAATCAGGCCATACTTAACTCAATCAACTAGACGTTGGGTAGCGCATCCTTCTCTGCGTCACATTCTCAGTTCATGTCTCTATGCACTTACAAATATCTCTGTATACCACAAACTACAGTGTTCCTTTCCAAGCTCTCAGTTAATGGCAGCAATATAATAAGAAAACAATAGTACATCATTTGATTAGCTAGTCACAGAGACCATGGCCGCCAGCGAGGGTCTCGGGGCTCCAATGAGCACGAAAGCGGTCCTTCATATCACCGAACATCATCGCAGACTTGACAGCGTATGCCTTGAGACCTTCATCGAGCTCTGGCGCGGCTACTCTCTTCCCTATGTGTGCTGTCCAAGAGCTACATTTCCATTCTAGGTAGCGTAGTGTTCGGTTCATCTCATCAACGACGAGCGCGAGTTCTTCCGACCAACGTTCAGCGCGAGCACGAGATCTCCAACTTGGAAAATAGCTAGTAAACAAGATCTGCGTAGTGGATATTCCTAGAACAATTACATTAGAATCCTTAATAATGTCACATCATTTGGTTGATTCAACGATGAGTTAACTCGACGTGTACAGGAATTGCTGGGGGTAGAGTCGATTGGGATATAACACGAGTGCACTGGACGTGCGTACGTACGCCTGGTCGCAGTTGATTCAACGATGAGTTAACTCGATACGTACAGGAATTGCTGGGGGTAGAGTCGATTGAGAGGTAGGTCGAGTGCACTGGACGTGCGTACGTACGCCTGGTCGCAGTTGATTCAACGGTGAATTAACTCGACGTGTACAGGAATTGCTGGGGGTAGAGTCGATTGAGAGGTAGGTCGAGTGCACTGGCTGGGTGTACGTACGCCTGGTCGTAGTTGATTCAACGGTGAGTTAACTCGACGTGTACAGGAATTGCTGGGGGTAGAGTCGATTGAGAGGTAGGTCGAGTGCACTGGCTGGGTGTACGTACGCCTGGTCGTAGTTGATTCAACGGTGAGTTAACTCGACGTGTACAGGAATTGCTGGGGGTAGAGTCGATTGGGATATAACACGAGTGCACTGGCTGGGTGTACGTACGCCTGGTCGTAGTTGATTCAACGGTGAGTTAACTCGACGTGTACAGGAATTGCTGGGGGTAGAGTCGATTGGGATATAACACGAGTGCACTGGCTGGGTGTACGTACGCCTGGTCGTAGTTGATTAAACGATGAGTTAACTCGAGGGATACAGGAACTCCTGTGGATGGAATTGATTGAGAGGTAGGTCGAGCGCACTGGACGTGTGTTAAGGACCGTGTCAAGGGGCCTCCTGACTCGTCCGTAGGGGGCGCGGGAACGCGCGGGGAGCGCGGGAGCGCGGACGCGCGGACGAGCGGAGCACACGGGACTTGGCTTCAGCTTTGATGCTGCGCCCTCCTAGCCCTGCGGTGTCCCGATTTCAGTAGGAGCAAGGTGAGAGGCAGGCTCCGCGGAGGAGCCCGCAGTAAAGACAAGAAGACAAGAGTGACGAAGAAGGAACTAAGATTCAGAGTAAGGAATACATGTGTACTAATGCTACTATAAATACTAGCTAACATGTGTACAAGGTGAGGCTGGTAAGTAAGCAGCACATGTATATGAAACATGTAACAAGTGAATCTAAGTACTGCGCACCATGCATAAGCCTCGAGGGCGGAGCCCGAGGGATTCCGAAGGGCCGAGTATCCGAAAAGGGGCGTAGGGGGGACCCCTAAGGGGCTTGAGGACTGGTATATGACAGTACCTCCCCCTTAAGGCCGATTCCCAAGAGGCCCACAAGGGTCAAGGTCATAGGAGCCGCGGATGCATGGGTGCGCGGGGAGCGAAGGGCGGAAGGAGTGGATGTCGAAGGAATATGGACAGGGGAGTGAATGAACATGAGTTGGCACAAAAAGACGGAGCCCGAGCGGGCACGGAGCCTAACAAAAAGTCCAAACGAAGGTGCAGCACTGGCAAGTGCAAGGTATGTACAAGACACAGTTTTCCGCGGAAAAATGCGGAGTCCATAGGGCGAAAACTCCGAGGAGAGCGAGGTGGTGGATAGACAACATAGTGTGCGCGGATTCCGCGCCTGGAGCGCGGGAAAATGCCGAGGAAACGCGCGGACGAAGTGAGACGAATGAAGTCGAAATGCTACCCAGAGTGACGCAAAAACAAAGAGTCCGCGGAAGCGGAGTGGGAGGGGGCAAGGATTTCAAGTTGGTGGGGACAAAAGGGAGTGGGGAGCCCGCGCATAGCCGCGCTTACCCGCGGAAACGCGAGGAAACGCGTGGAAATGCTTGAACGAACAAAAACCCAATAGCACCTAAGTAGTACACGTATCTTGAAGTTTGCGAGGGGAGGCGCGGAGGGACAAAGATATGGCTGGTGAGGGGATCAAGAGGCGAGGGAGTGCGCGCATCTCCGCGCTAGAGCGCGGGAAAAAACCTGTGGAGTGCGCGGAAACACTTGAACGACATAAGTCCAATGTAACCCAGCGTAACACATATCTTGACACAGGAGGAAGAGGAGGGGCGAAGGGGACAAGCCCAAGAGTTGGGAGATGAAAGGGAGTGATGTGTGCGCGCGTATCCGCGCTTTGGCCGCGGGAAAATCCGCGGAAATGCGCAGAAAACACTTGAACGAACAACCACCTATAACCTAGCATAAGACAAAATCTTGAAGCCTGTAGAAGGAAATGTAACGGCGGGAAAAATCCAAAACAGCGCAGGCGAGGGGAAGGGTAGTGCCCGCGCATATCCGCGCCAGCAGCGCGGAGAAATTCCGCTCCGGAGCGCGGAGGCACTTGAATGAACAAAAACCCAAGTACCCCAAGTAGTACTGAAATGAAAAGAGAATGGGAGGTGCGCGGGGGGCGAGGGCTCCGAGGGAAGCAAGGCACATCTCAGAGGGGTGGAGGAGCGCGGTTCTCCGCGCTGGAACCGCGGGAAAACCGTGCAAACGCGCGGAGGGACAAGGGGCAAAGGAATGAACGAAGACTGAGCATGTAGCCCAGCAAGAGGAGTGTAGAAGACTGCGCAGGTGGGCGAGGGCTCCGAGGGAAGCGAGGCACATCTCAGAGGGGTAGAGGAGCGCGGTTCTCCGCGCTGGAACCGCGGGAAAACCGCGCAAACGCGCGGAGGGACGAGGGACGAAAGAATGAACAAAAACTGAGCATGTAGCCCAGTAAACAGAGTAAAAGGGAGTGTAGGGGGGGGCGAGGACTCCGAGGCAAGCGAGCTGTGTCTCAGAGGAGTGTAGGGGGGCGCGCCTCCGCGCTGGAACCGCGGGAAAACCCGCGAAAACGCGCGGAGGCGTGAGGGACAAAGGAGTGGACGAAACTGAGCATGTAGCCCAGTAAACGGAGTAAAGAAGAGTGCACAGGGGGGCGAGGGCTCCGAGGCAAGCGAGGCATGCTTCAGAGGGGAAGAGGGGCGCGGGTTTCCGCGCTTGAACCGCGGGAAAACCTGCAAAAAGCGCGGAGGGGCGAGGGTCAAAGGAGGGGACAAAAACTAGGCATACAGCCCAGCACAAAGAGTGTCAAATTCTCCGAGGGGGGCCTCGGAGCGTGGGAACGCGCGGTGCGCCGGAGCGCCATGGTAGAGTACCATGTGACGGAGTTGCGCGGGGGTTCAGCGCTCATAGGTCAAACTGAAAAGTCAAACTTGAGTTCAAATGCAAAGTATTGCTTAACCCACACAATCAACGGATTGTATCAGTGGGAAGTCAATGGTGCTCTCAAAGTCAAAGCATGGCCACAGTCAAGGGGGTCAAAGGGTCAAAGGTGGATTTCCGAGGGGGTGCGCGGAGGCGTGGGGAGAGCGGAGAATCCGAGAGGGGGTGTGGCGAGGGGCGAAGTTGAAGTGGGGGACGGAAGGGGTCATAGTGAATTAATGAGTGACAGGCCGCGGGAGCGGAGTGGTGAGGCGTGGAGGTCGTATCCTGACTAGGAGCAGAGCCCAGTGGGCCCCGCAGAGCATGAGATCTGAGGTCATGACAAATTAGTGCAGGGTGTGGAGTGTTACTCTGAATCTACTGTTAAGGACCGTGTCAAGGGGCCTCCTGACTCGTCCGTAGGGGGCGCGGGAACGCGCGGGGAGCGCGGGAGCGCGGACGCGCGGACGAGCGGAGCACACGGGACTTGGCTTCAGCTTTGATGCTGCGCCCTCCTAGCCCTGCGGTGTCCCGATTTCAGTAGGAGCAAGGTGAGAGGCAGGCTCCGCGGAGGAGCCCGCAGTAAAGACAAGAAGACAAGAGTGACGAAGAAGGAACTAAGATTCAGAGTAAGGAATACATGTGTACTAATGCTACTATAAATACTAGCCAACATGTGTACAAGGTGAGGCTGGTAAGTAAGCAGCACATGTATATGAAACATGTAACAAGTGAATCTAAGTACTGCGCACCATGCATAAGCCTCGAGGGCGGAGCCCGAGGGATTCCGAAGGGCCGAGTATCCGAAAAGGGGCGTAGGGGGGACCCCTAAGGGGCTTGAGGACTGGTATATGACAACGTGCGTACGTACGCCTGGTCGCAGTTGATTCAACGGTGAGTTAACTCGACACGTACAGGAATTGCTGGGGGTAGAGTCGATTGAGAGGTAGGTCGAGTGCACTGGCTGGGTGTACGTACGCCTGGTCGTAGTTGATTCAACGGTGAGTTAACTCGACACGTACAGGAATTGCTGGGGGTAGAGTCGATTGAGAGGTAGGTCGAATGCACTGGCTGGGTGTACGTACGCCTGGTCGTAGTTGATTCGACAGTCAGTTGACTGAAGGTATTCAGGTATTGCTGAAATGCAGTTGATTTGGCTACACTTCAAGTTCACTCGGCCAGTGCAGGTATACCTGGAAGTAGTGGATTAGGGCATACAATCAACTCGGGACCTACATGTATTACTTGAGTATAGTTAACTTAGTGCATGTAGATACACCTGGTCAAAGTTAATTCAACAGTTTGGTTAACTGGGCATGTACAGGTACATCTGAATCCAGTTAACTGGGAACCAATATCAGTCAACTAGAATGTTGGAAATCTAGCTTGAAAATAGTGAACTGAATTGGAACTTTGAAGTAAATAATCAACTGGACATGCCATTATATAGCTGACCTTCAGTTGATTCCTTTGTCTGGCTATCTGGCCACCCAGTTGAATAAACAAATGGCAGGTATACATGGGAGTAGTTAACTAGAATATGGCCCAGCTGTACCTGGGTATTATGTATTAGCTATAGCAAGGTACACCTGGGAGATAATCAACTCAAGTAGGGGGTATTACTGAGACCGCTTCAAGGGGTGTACGACGTTCGCCACTGGTGCGCAAGTAAAAGGAAAGACTACGCTGTTGTGCAGGTTTATACCGTTTCTGTGTTGTATTCTGTACATCAAGCTGACGTCGTTTTCCAGAAATTTGTATTAGATGTACATTTGTTTTTTTCTTGGATGGAGTCTTCTTGTTTGTTTAGCAGACGTAGTGAATAGTATTGGACGCAATGTAATGCTATGTGCGAAGTAGATCTATGACGTATGAATAATGTTCCGATCGATCATGATCGGGCGTCGTTTATAGCGAATATCCAGCTTCATCCTAATTAGGAAATTATCTTCTACGTACACGGTACAGAGTGACTAGCTCGTCTATGACATCGTGCGGCGTTGGTCTAGATTGGCTGCGTCGCCCCACGATTCTTCCTGCGAACGAGATAACGCTGGTGTGGCCGTTGACCCGGTTCATCGTTACAGCTCCTCTGATTCGATATGATCTTAGCATAAAGCAGCGCAGGGTGCCATATTCGGGAGGTAGGTGAACTGTGATGAGTTGAGAATGCTGTCTGATCGTCTTTATATGACACACCTCGTGTCAGATAATGATGGTTGAATATCATACGACCTCGATTTATAATTAGGTCGCAAGCATGGCGTGCGATGACAGTGTTTGGTCCTTCTGCTGTTAAATGATAAACATGTAGTGGACCTTCGACTGCGACTAGAAATCTTTGTTACGCTGGTTAATATTAACGAGACGGTTCTCTCACCTAGTACAATAGAGATGGATGTTGACATTCTGGCACAGCTCGATTCGCGTCCTTATGGTTATCATTTGAAGGTTATAACTGATTTCCAATAAATTTCATCAAGAAGTGGCGGCAGTGTTTCGACTTGACGTGGCGTAAGGTACATTGCTGATCATGCGGGTTCCACCTATCTTATCGACTTTCGCCCTTCCGTACGGCACATTGGCCGACTTATCTATTTGTCGTTGACAACTTCGAGATTACCGGCAAGGGTAACTGCGCTGGTGACAGGTAACTGGGTTTGCCAGGGTCTTCTTATCTCACCTTAACGTTTCTCGACCGTCTTTGTCTTTGCTGACACTTGCGGTTGCCTTTGCCTATCTGATTGAGATTGTTTTTTTTGGTCATAGGATAATCGTACCAGTGCTTTCTTTTCCGGTTTATCTGACCATATTTTACTTCTTAATGTATCGTATTGCATATTCTCGTTGAACAGTCTATGTAGACGTATTCGACGGGCCCGCTTCTGTCTCTTCTTCGTAGCTCGTGAGACGTACGTTCTTGACACGTAATAAGTCCTCCTCCTCGTCATCATCTTCCGTGTAGGCAATGAGGCGTTTCAGCCGCTTCGGTCCGTTTTTCTTTGTTGCTCGACTTCGCCGTATTTGCGCATTGACAGCTGCTTTCTATGAATGGGTTAGAATTTTGTCTCTCTCTTTACGGTCAGACTGACCATCGCTAGCGTGTTGTCAAAGCGTGCCACCTCTCTGAATATTGGTTTGAGAGTATATTCGTGGTTTCCCAGCGGAATTAGAGTGAAGTTGACTTGGACTTCGACGATATCTCCGATGGCAATGTCGGAGGACTTGATCTTCTTAAATTTCCTGCGCAGATACTTGATTGGTATTCAGTTTTATTGCAAGGATGGCGTACCATTCGTTATCTTTCGATTTAGCCTCCACAGTCCTGACTTGATTGTCTTCAGTGTATTCATATTTATACTTGCGAGCGTTCGAGAGACGATCGAGTGGATCTAGTTCATTATCGATAGGCAATATGTCGCCAGTTATGTGTTTACGGAGTGTGAAGAAGCGGTTACCGAAATCGACCGTCGAATCGTCGTCGCCGTATTCGTTCGTTTTCGTGGTGATAAAATCGGCAGGTCTCAGCGTAGATTTCTTCGGCATGAGTCGAGCAAACCGCGCGTGCAGCTCCAAGATATTCCTGACGGCCATTTCGAAAGCCTGCAAACCGTAGCCGGTTAAAGATATCGATTGTCGAAGATATCTTGCTTGGTTCTCCGTAATAGGCCTGGTTTTCATAGTCAGTTAAAGGCTAAGTAAATGTACGGCTCAGCACTCACGACCTGAAATGTGTAAACGGCGCCAATGAAATATCTACCACGATTCCTTGGAAGGCGAACGAGGCTTCCAACTGTTGAACGTTGTTGACCAGTTTGGCGCCGTGAAAAGGGTTCAATGGGGTAAGTTCATAGCCCTTGGATTGGATCCATTTCTGTCCTGAGACGTGAGAAGCTGGCCTTTTCTCGAGGGGGAGCACTAACCGTATCGCATAGTATCATGCAGAGTCCGTTGGAATCTGAACGAATTGCGATCAGATTGTTAAGTTGAACGGCTGTACGGTGTCATCGACTTTTGAGTTATATTCTAGGTTAGAAATGAAGTCGCTACCTGCTTCGTAGGTATCGTAGTCTTCGCTCATCAGAAGGGAATTTGGGTGTTCGTTTATCTGCCTCTTTGTTTCCTGAGGGCTTCATCTTAACTAGGGAGTTCCACTCATGCGCAACGACGTGAGTCTCGCAGAGTGCTTATCGTTTATCGACGCAGGGTACTCTTTGCCCTGGCCGAGACTTTGCGTTTCTGGTGTATGACCCACTCTATCTTCGCGGAGTCTAAAGCTTATCTGCCGTTCAGGGTTGGACCCTTCTTGGAACATGGTGCGTTGCGGTTTGCGGAACTGAGCTGTTCCGTCGTCCGATAGTGGTTTCAGGGGCCGTTTTATGGTTGCAGAATGACATCGAGTGCGATGGTTATAAGAAGTCGCCCTTGGAGAAGCATCTATCGTCAGTTACATTTGATCAATGGCGTCCAAGGCTAAGAGGTAAAATGTGTGACTGACTGTTTCCGGCTTCTGGCTCATCCTCTCTTGATTACCCTAGTGTCGCAAAGCCTGTTTCTTCTCATGCCCCCACTCAGCGAAGCTCTTCTGCGAAGAAGCGACCTATCAAACAGGTTGAGGCTCCTGCGCGGTGAGTGTGTTTATTATGACTGAATGTACTTAAGCGTGGTCGATTCTAACATTTAAATCTTTAGGGACATTGAAATCGAGGACGCGGCACCACCTGCGAAGCGTATCCGTGTACCTTCGAGGGCCGCGGTGGAAGCCAGAGAGTCACAGGCGTCAGTCGTTTGATATCTTCGTCCAAGGTAGTTGCTTGACCCTCTTTCGTCTGTTTATCTTTACAGGTCTACAAGTAAGACTTCGACTAGACGACGTGCTCCTAGGTCACGCAAAGCACCCTCGTTAGTCTCGTGTATCTTTCGCCGTTCTATCTCACTTTCATTTCTTTAGCGTCGCCGTGCAGAAGCAGGCGAAGCGAGCGGCCGCGTCTAAGCCAGCGTCTCGGAACAGCCATGTGGTCGGTACTCGCCAGGCATCGTCCTCGAACAACGTGCAACCTGCGTGAGCTTCGTTACCCCTACCTCTCGGCTACGCTCAGATTGATTTCACAGTTCTCCTAATGATGTTGAAGACTCTGGGTCTTTAACAACCGAGAGCGACCGTGTCATAGAGCAGCCACAAGTCGATGCTTCAATTGACGCCGTAGAAGAAGCTAACGAAGACGATCAGGTCCAGCAGCATCTGGACGACGACGAGAACGCCTCGCAAGCCACAGATGAAGCAGACGATGACGGCGATTTTGATGTCGATGATGCGGAATTTATCAACAATGAAGATGATATCACTAGCTGGTCTGCCTCTGAAGATGTCGATAGCGACGTTGGCAAAGGGGACGGCAATCCTGGTTCTGATGATGAGCAATTCGAGGGCGACTCTCTTTTCGAAGAATTAGCTATGCAGGAAGACAAAGTTGCTGACGCGGTTGAAGGTATTTTTTCCGGTCCTTATGAGTTGAACATTGCTAACGGCTGCTCGTAGTATCCCAGTCGAAAGCATCGACTAGTAAGGTGTCTCATGAAGTTTCGACTCCTAAGCCCCGAAAGAACACGAAGAAGGTTGCCGCCCCTCCGCTTACACCAACGATTTCTGTATCCAAGGCCGTCGAAGCGTCCATGACACCAGCTGAGACTCCTGTATCCAAGGCAGCCGCTGCCGCTAAGGCTCGGAGGGCTCGTATGGGCGCTGTCAGTGTTTCGGACATAATCCCGAGCGCTGCCGCCGATGTTGCCCCCGCGTGAGTAGTTCCTCTTCTTTCAAAGGTTACAGGCGGCTTGAAAATTTGACTCGTAGTTTCGAGCTCCCGAGCATCTCGTCTATCCCCGAAATCCATACTCCATCTATTCAAGCGATGATTCGGTCTGGCTCGGTTGCCTCTCGCCGGTACGTTGCAGCTTGCGTTGAATGACTCGCGTTAATCGTTCAAAACAGCGTTATAGGTACTCCATCTCGTCCAGGAGTACCTTCTACTGAAGAAGACGCTATATATGCGACAGTATACGGAGGATTGCAGAGTTGCCGTGACGTTCTGTCGGTTACCTTCACAACATCTTCATTTGTTCTAACGACTAATTCTTGTTGTTTTAGCCAAGTATTCAACGCTCTAGAGTTCGTGAACGACGGCGTGTTCATCAACCCGTCCCGTGCCCATCCTTCGCTTGTACGGGCGGTCCCTACTCCTAAGCCTTACGGCGAGGTCCCCACTGAATTCGATTGCAAACTTGTTTTAGCGAACGGCCCAGCAGCTACGACAGGAAATGCAGTCTTCGTATCGACCGTGTTTGTCAAGGATGTCAAGCTTAAGGAAGCTGTAGAGGTGAAGGGGATGCCTACTCATCTTCATCGACGTTTGGCCGGGGGAATGTTTGAGATAGAGACTGATCTGAAGTCGGGTTTTCTAGGGGCGGCGTTCCCGAAGTTCCCTTCCGTCATCGTTTCCCGTGATCAAGAATGTCCTTTGTTCACGACGAGGGTTAAAGATAAAAAGACTGCTCAACGTAAGCCATACGTCTCCCTTATTCTTCTCGACTGACGTTGGATGATGTTCTCAGAGGCTTCCGCTATCCCTTCTCCATCAAAAGGACACTTGTTTATGGCACGTTCGGTCAGCAAGCCTCAAGCATCGGTGGCTTCATACTCCATGTTCCAGGACTCGCTTCCTTGGGATGCTGAAGGTATCGTCATCTATGCTCGATTTATGCGGCACGTCGTATACTTATTATATACTTTAGTCCCTATTTATGACTTCACTCTTCGCGACAAACCTTTCGACTTCTCTCCTACTGACTGGGCAACGTTGTCGGATTGTCCTCAGTATATCCTTACTCACGACTGGGACGAGATGGGCATCGACAAGGAACCTGTCATCGCTATGATAGGGTACACTATCAACACGTACCCTTCCACGTGGGGTCCTCAACTCAACCAGAACATTCAATTCGTCGCTATTCTCGCTCGTCTAGGCACGCCCACTTCCAAGTCAGTCGCTACGAACCCGGAGTGGATGGCGTATATCAGAGATCATGAGAGATCGGGTGGCGACATTGACGAACTGGTCGAGGAGGTAGTCCAACGTAGATTACTCAAGGCCAAGGAACATTCTAATAGTTCGCCGAAGAAACATGGTAAGGGGAAACGTACAGTAAAGAAATAGGTGTAAAGGGAAATTAGAATAATAGACCGCTTTTTCTTCTTCTCTTTTACCATCTGTCGTACATTTTAAATGTAATGATTTTGCAATACCTGTTATTGTGGTGACGTCTGTCGTCCTCATATCAAGCCTTCCTTGCGTTATCGGCCGTGGCGTATATCTAATGCTCATTATCTTAGCAGTCCACATGGTTTACGTCGCTTTGTGACAGATTATAGCTTTGTCGGAGTTCCCGGTACTGCGATATATATCAAGAGCGTGGCGGAGTGTTTTCCCCGCGCTTTTCGAACGTTTCACGCTTTCGAATAGAGCCTAGTGATGTACGCAATCTTTGCGTCGCTGTTTGTGTTAGCCAATGCTATCGCATTCGTGCTCAAATTATGTCAGAGTTGTAGGCCTATGCCTAGAACTAAATTCCGTCCCGTTCTGCGTGGCGGAGCTTTGGTGTATACGTTCAGCTTTAACGATATCGTCCCTTACATGTATGACGAGATTCCTTGCGAACCTCGTTTCGACAATCTTGGAGCTTATAAGTTCGTAGATTACATCATGGATGGTGCACTGCCGGGTACTCGACAACCGGGACAAATCTATTGTGTCTTTCCGTTATCGTACTTAGTAGGAAAGGTTAATGTTAGCAACGCACTTAAGATAATGAAAGCTCACGGGGTGATTGTTGGCTCTCGTGCAACAAGAAAGGATATTAGTAGTCGCGCATCGGTTCATGTATGCGACAGGTGTCCTGGTTTCGTCACCGTATTGGAGTCTACCTTGACGCCTACGGAGGTTTTAGGGAATGAATCCATTGCGAATAAATCTGACTTCCCTCCTCGTCCTATCACCGAACGAGAGGCTCATACGATACTGACAAAAGCCTGTAGCCGCTTTCAAAAAGATCAAGTAGAAGAAGCAGGCTGCGCTGTATGTGGACTCCTCTATCCTCTGCGACAAATGTCACTGCTGAAACGGATCGAAAATCTGCTAAACGTCTTGATCGTTGATGGTGTTTCGAGACTCCCGAGAAAGTTTGATACGCAGCAAATCAAAGAGTGTACAGGACCAGTTATTGACCGCGATTGCGATCGTGTTTGCTGGGATTGTAGGAGACAGCTACGACAGGGCCGTATTCCTTCTAAAGCACTGGCTAACGGTTTTTGGATTGGAAAAGTTCCCGAGGAACTATCATGCCTCAATTACTTTGAGAAGCTGCTAATTGCGAGAATACGTCATACGAAATGTTTCGTGAAGATAAACAACGGTTCAAGAAAAATGGTAGCAAACGTTATATCCTGGTCATCTCCTACAGTGGATGTGTACCGTATCCTTCCTCCTCCAAAAGAAGACTTCGCTAGTGTCATAGCGATCATGTTTACAGGTGCGGAACCACCGACTCTTGAGGATTTCAAGCGGACTCCTTTGTTGGTGAATTCGCGCAAGGTTTTAAACGCTTTGAATTGGCTGAAACTTAACCACGCGGACTATGCTGATATCGAAATATCGCACGAGCACTTAGCCCAGTACGATCCAGGAGAGCCTCCGGTTCCAGTTTTCCTTTGTGAGAAGACTGATTTGGGCTTGACAGTCAATCCAGCAGTATTCGACGATGGTGAGGAGGATGGCACGGAACAAGGGGACTGTCCCTTCATTGTTCATGGTATATGTGGAGAGGATTTACAAGCAATGTCCATTGAAAAGATGAAAGGAGAGGCTTTGAAGCATTTTAATCGAGGAGGCAAAGTCTTAGGAGTGGGACGAAGCCGTTTCCCCCAGAGTATTTTTAGGAATGAACAGTTGTATCCTCAGCTGTTTCCTTGGTTGTTTCCGTATGGCTTGGGTGGTGTAGGTTCCATCGAAGGCGTATCGGATACGCAGCATAAGAAGCAACTTTTAATGTATCACGACAAACGGTTTCAGACAGATCCGTCGTTTCCATTTGTGGCTTTCAGTCACGAACAGATTAAGACAGCAACCACCCGTTCTTTCTTGATCGCCAGGCGTACCGATTTCAATGATATCAGCGATCGTTTCTTGAGATTGGACAGAAACACGCTGTCAGATATCGTCGATAGATTGCGAAAAGATGAGCATGTTGTTCCAGCAACAGCAGAGGAAAAGGATTGTTACGAAGTTATACAGCATTTGGACGCAGTAACAGGAGCAATGCATGGTTCTACTACGTCGAAGAAGTGGATGCGCAACGAGATCTGGTCGTTGGTATATCATTGCGGTAGTCCGCTTTGGTTTATCACGCTTTCACCCGCCGATAACATGCATCCGTTAAGTTTATATTACGCGGGTCGTGAAATAGAATTCAAGGACGCTATCCTTCCCTCTGATGAAAGGTTGAAACGAATAGCAAACAATCCAGTAGCTGCTGCTCGATTCTTCGATTATATGGTCAAAGTATTTATTGAAGTCGTCCTAGGCTTCGACGAAAGTCATAACGGTTTATACGGACCGATTGAGGCCTTTTACGGATCGGTAGAGCAACAAGGTAGATTAACGCTTCACCTACATTCGATCTTATGGAACACGGGTTCGTTATCACCAAACGAAATGCGTGAACTTGTAATGGAGAAGTCAGGGTCTTTTCAACAGGCTATGATTCAATGGCTAGAAAGTAACTTGTACGGAGGCTTTATCCAATCAACTTTCGAAGAAGTGAGTGAAAAGGTGGCGACAGAAGAAAGGGACTCTGTCTACCAGAATCCTGTCCTCACCATGCCCGTCGCGCCGCCACCCTTATGTGTCAAAGAAAGCAACGACTGCATTAAATGTCAGCGGATGAAAAGCTGGTGGGGTTATTTTCGTGAGACGGTCAATGATCTTTTATTCCGTTCAAACTTACATAACTGTGAAAGAATGACGAACAAGGATGGCAGCACGAGCAAAAAAAAAATGTATAAAGGCTGTCGGGACAACAAATTTAAAAAGTGCAAGGCTCGATTCCCTCGCAAATTG
Organism: Pleurotus pulmonarius; assembly: GCA_012980535.1. Classification (NCBI taxonomy): domain Eukaryota; kingdom Fungi; phylum Basidiomycota; class Agaricomycetes; order Agaricales; family Pleurotaceae; genus Pleurotus; species Pleurotus pulmonarius. Next base: position 302,140 of record SJKF01000012.1, on the reverse strand, counting down.
CGAGAAGCGTCGCAAGTCGATCCAGACACTGGGGCTATTTTTCTGAAGCAGACGTATGAATGGATAAATACAGTGACACCGATTCTGACTTATATCTGTCGCTGCAACACGGATGTGACTAGTTTATTATCGGGGACAGCAGTCAAAGCGGTTTTGGTCTACGTATCGGATTATATCACGAAATCAGCTCTGAAGACTTATGCAATGTTTGAGTGTATTAGGACCGTGATTGAAAACAATGCGGTGTTAATTAAGGAGAAATCTTTAGCTGCAGTTCATAGGGGAAGAGTTTTGATGACGAAGATATCGAATCAACTTTCTGCACAAATGGAACTAGGCGCGCCAATGATCTGCTTGTATCTACTTGGGCATCCGGATAAGTACACGTCCCATGTGTTCGTCCCTTTCTATTGGAGAACATATGTTTATCAAGTGCGAGCGGATTGGGATATGAATGACTCGGATTCAAACGCTGATAAGATCGCGGTAATGGAAAGAGACGGGAAGCTCGAGATAGTTTCCTCGACGTTGGATTATATATGTCGTCCTGTTGAATTAGAGTCGATGTGTTTATATGACTTCGTTATGTATTGTCGGCGAGACAAAGGGAAGCTACTGAATGATGATTTCATATCTCAGAAGATAGACGCTGGAGAGGATGAGGAGACTTTGCGCGACGGTGTCAAACAAACTAGATCACGCGGGAAGCTGAAGGGGAGGAAGAATCCTAAGTCTATATGTTACAGTTTTCAAGCGGGTCATCCTCTTATTGAAACCCATTACTTGAGATTTTTGATGACACACAACTCAAACGTGGCCAAGAATCAGCTCGTCGTGAATTTTCTTGGGGGTGTTCCACCGAGACGAGACGGGGATGACCCCGAATTCTATTCTTGTACAATGCTCACGTTCTTTAAACCTTGGCGAAACGGCCGCTCTCTCAAAACGAAAGATGAGACATGGGAAGATAGCTTCCTAGCCTATTCGTTTGCCGATCATTACATTAAAGTGATGAAAAATTTCAATCTGAGGTACGAGTGCTTGGACTCTCGCGATGACTTTAGGTCTCAGATGCGAGCCGGTGAGACCGTGGATTGTGGCCCGTGGATGTCCAGGTTGAATCAGGACGTAGAAGAAGTAAACGATACAGACGTGGATGAATGGCAAGCTAGTCGGATGCCGTTCGATATCGAAGAATCTACGAATTACTTCGCAGTACCTTCGAAAAAAGAACTGTTGAATAGAGTAACGGCTGCAGCAATGTGTGACTTGCTGGAATCAAATGGTTGGGGAACGCCGGTCCCTTCGAACGTACAGGCACCACGGGTTTCAATACCCTCTTCGGGTGTGTTATCTTCAAATGAATGGGCTGAATTGGTCAAGACAGAGAAGGAGGCAGCGATAAATTCAAGGACAGAAAAACTTTCTTTTTCAAGCCGTGTCGTCGATAACAGGTATTCTTTTGTTTATGAAGGTGTTCGTGTACTAGACTATAGTTATTTGCAGAAGGACTATCTCCCTATTCAAGGTCGGGCAGCGCAAAACGACATAGCAATACTGTTTTCTTTAAATACCGAACAAGAACGGGCTTTCAGAATCGTCAGTAATCATGCACAGTCTGATTCGCTTCCACAATTGAATCTATATATTGGAGGCATGGGCGGAACTGGGAAGAGCCAGGTGCTGAACGCATTAGTTGCGTTCTTCTCCTCCCGTCTTGAGAAGCATAGAATCATGATCGTTGCGCCGACAGGAAACGCGGCTAGTTTACTCAACGGCACGACATATCACTATGCTTTCGGACTCAACATGCCCGATACTTTAAAAACCTTGGGCGTCATTCAGGAACGACTCCGAGGGGTTGATTATATTTTTTTCGACGAGATCTCCATGTGTTCCGCACATGATCTTTACAGAATAAGTAGTAAACTTTGCCGTATATCAGGTAAACGCGACACCGTCTTCGGTGGTTTCAACATGATCTTTGCTGGTGATTTCGCACAACTCCCCCCCGCCATCGGAGGAGAAGCGGTATCTTTGTATAGTCCAAGCCTGCTGCAGAACAAAAGTAGTAAATACACGCAAGAACAGGCCATCGGGCAGGTGGCATGGCACATGGTTACTAGCGTCGTCATCTTGCGTCAAAACATGCGTCAAAAGTCTCAGACGCCTGATGATGCTCGTTTCAGGAAGGCGCTGGAAAACATGAGGTATAAAGCTTGTACGCCTGAAGATATCCAATTCCTGCGTTCATTAATTGCCAATCAGGACGACGTCCGGGATTCTCTGAGTTCTAACCGATTCAGAGATGTGGCCATAATCACTGGGCTTCACACGAATAAAGACATTATTAATGCAATGGGCGTAGAGAGATTTGCCGCCGAGCAGAAGATGGAGCTCTTCGAATTCTTTAGCGAAGACACTTTAGTCACTGAAGACGATGGCGCTGGCCGATCGCAAGGTGCTAGAGATTCTAAAGCGAGACACCCTCAAGTCAAGCTTTCTCGATCGGTGCAAAGACTATTGTGGGAGCAACCGCCTGGCAGTAACTCGAAAAAGATCGCGGGTAAACTCAGATTGTGCTACGGCATGCCCATTATATTGAAATATAACTTCGCAACTGAACTATGCATGGTCAACGGACAACGGGGAACCGTGGTTGGCTGGGACGAAACGATTGGAACGTTTGGGCAAAGGGTGCTAGATGTGTTGTTCATTCATTTAACGAACCCAGCAAAAGATGTGAATATACCTAATTTACCGGTCAACGTAGTCCCGATTGTTAAAACGACGAATAAGATTCAGGCCTCAACACCGAGCGGTCACTCTTTCATGATCAAAAGACAACAGGTTGAAATTGCGTACGATTTTGCTATGACTGACTATGCATCACAAGGTTACACGAGGATCAATAACGCAGTGAACCTAGCCGACCTGCGGACTCATCAAGGATACTACACAGCTCTTTCCAGAAGCTCAAGTGCTAGTGGCACCATTATCATCCAAGGCTTTGATCATACTAAAATTGTGGGTCGATGTTCCAGGGCCTTGAGACGCGAATTCAGGGAATTGGAGTTATTGGACGAAATAAGTAAGAGGCGCTACGAAGGATCTCTTCCATTCGGAGTGGTAGGACCCACTAGAAGGGAAATGATCCACCAATTCTTCGAACTTTATCCCAAGCAAGATATTCTTGAACATTTACATCCTACTCTTCGCTGGTCTTCTAAAGATCCTCTATACATCGCGGACAAAGAAGAGATGACGCAACGATGGAATATTGTACATCATCAGGCTCAACACGGTTCGGATGATAATTATGTAGTCGCTAAAGGATCAAGCTCGACTGTAAGCTTCCTCGAGGGGCTGAACGACCGTCCTGTACGTGACCTGAAACGTAAAAGACGGCCTGACGACGAAGGCGAAGGTCCTTCCTTGCGTATTTCCGGATCAAACGGTCACTACTTAGTTGGTAACCCATTGGGTGTGAAGTGGGACTCAAACAGCTGTGCGTACGACGCCGTCTCAACAGTCCCTGTAGTCAAATAATAATACACGACGGAATGGCCAGACACTCGTATTAAAATACACCACTATGCTAGACCCCCCCTCCGTACATTATAATATACCATTAGGCCTCATTATAATGTGAACCTTTCCCCTTGAGCGACCCCATTTTAATGCCCACACTGAATTATTATACCCCCGCTAACGTCCATGTTTTAATGCACTGCTGCCCCCTCCCCGCGAATTATTATACACTCAAAGACGTCCACATTTTAATGCAGGCGACCTCACGGCTGCTCCCACCCCGCGAATTATAATGCACCCGCGAACGTTCACATTTTAATGCAGGCGACCTCACGGCTGCTCCCACCCCGCGAATTATAATGTTACTGGATCTCAATTGTAATGGTGCCTGCTGGCCTTGAAATTCTTCGCTCCGTGAGCGCATTATAATCACGTCCAAGTTATAATTTGAGCCCAGCTAAGTATCTACATCCCCCACCTCTACGTCTCCATCCTCCATACCTTCCATCTCGTTATCACTGAGGTCCAACTCTACCACCAACGGCGGCGCTATCAACATTGCCTGATCGTTCCGCTGAATATCACCCTGGCCCAACTGAGTCGTAAGCACAAGCGTTGCCCGCTCTTGAATGGCCGCCCACTGTCGTTTCCACATGACTACGCGCCGCCGCTCGTACGACGCCTGTCGATATGCATACGCCCGAACTCCCTCAAACAATGCGAGATCGTTTGATTCAGGTGGCCTGCTTCTCGTTGTCGCAGCGTTATCCCAGTACATTGCCTTCCATTCGCAATAGGCTATAGACCGTCGCATTTCCTCCTCCAGGAGCAGCACCTCTTCTCTCCATCTCTCCGCACGAGCGCGCGCTTTCACCCATTCAACACGAAGACCTGATTGATAAGAAAGTGAGTCGTCAAATACACAGTCAAGTCGAAAATAACTACTAACAGGCCTGTACCTCTCCAACCCCCATGAGTTCTTCGTCCGTAACTGTGTACCAAATCCAAGACAACGTTCGGCGACCTTCTCCAAGGGCAAGACTGCGGTTGAAGGCGACGGTTGGTATGTTTTCTTGCCCGCTGGTGGTACCCAGCCCGTGGAGTTCACCTTCAACAGTTTCCTCGGACATTCCGGCAAGTAGCCTAGCACGGCGGTATTCCTCTTGCTCCTCTTCATTCAGAGTACGTTCGTTGATCCCTCGAATGTCCTCAGCACGTAGTACTTTCAGTGTGTTTTCCCAATCTCCTGGACCTCGTAGTGATAGGAGTGATCGTCTTGATATGTCATATTGTGCTCGAACGGCTTTGATTCGGACTTCGATCTGATTCTGGAGGAGGCGGCTTCTTGTGTAGGCGCCCTGAGAATGAGCATTACGTGTCTTGTAACTATTGGCAAACGAACGTGTACGGAGTTGTCGACGTAGATGAGCGAGAGCTTCAGTCGCCTGTGCGAATCGCAGATGATTCTCAAATTCCGGAAGGCCCTGTTGGCATATCAGATCGCGTTGCGTGGAGGCGAAGAAAGAAGGAAGGAAGAGCTCAATAAGCTCAGGTGAAGATGTCGACTCCTCGTAACCCTTTTCTTTGATGTAATCGGCAAGGCCAGGCATGTACATATTCTGGGTGTCTCGAAACTTCTTTATTTTCTTAAGCAGCGCTGTACGACTCGTTTGGAGTTGTGTCGCTTCAACAGTCGTGAGGTCGTGCTTACTTGCGGTGACAAGAAGCTCCTGCCTGATGAATCTGAGTTCAGCAGCAAGAGGGCCCCGTAATTGGGCATGGACTTACTGGGTTGCTTCAATGTCCAACCCCGTGATAATGAAGTTACTAGGACTGGTGTCGCCGGGGAGTGCCTCACCACGTTGTACTCGGCGATGTTCTTCCTCCGCCATCTCCTTTTTCAGATCGGACATCGTAAGATCTCCAGAACAGGCACGCGTGTGAGCAGAAACATGGTCACAAACACGTAGAATGCATACTGTCGCGTGGTAGATCGAAAGGACATGGTTGATCATGATCCAACTCCCAGGCTCGGACTTGGTTTTCCCATTCTAGTAGCTCTTCCGAATGTTGTTCGTGAAGGCCATCTGTGAACGCACGAAACGCTTGGTGATGGATGGCAGCCTGAGGAATAGCCAATGTCATTTTCTTCAGTAGAGAATCACCTATGTTTGAGTCCCATCAGTAAGTGTCGTGTCGGCAAAGAGGAACCTACGTACCTAGGTTGACTGTCTTTCGCCAGTTCCAAAAGTTGCAGAAATCGTCCAGTGTGTCTTGACGACCACCTTGTCCCATCATGGACACAGAATGCGATACTTTGTTTAACCACGACCACATACGCTCGACGCCTTCGCCATCGGTCCGACCCACCCATTTGGTATAATTCAGAGAAAACGGTGCATGGCAACTTTCTTTGTGAGCTGCCAAGTGAAACTTTGGGATACGGAAACGAAGATCGACGCGAGAGGAGAGCTGTAGAGCCGAGGGAAGCTGTGTCATACGGGTGAAGAAGTTCCGGTACCATTGACAGGCGATGTCGTAGGTGATGGTTACCAAGAAGAGCGATGTCGCCATGATGCTTGAGAGAAAGATGTAGTCCATGTTAGCGTACCGCTCCCCCTTCTGCAGGTCGCCGATACCATTTGCTCGGAACATATCACTACGAGCACAGCTAACAGATCCGATGCCAGTGGCACGCAGACCCTTTGAACGGCGCGTGTTGGCTGACCAAAGGGCTGCGAACCCAACACAGTGGTTGATCTACGACACATGAGTTTAAGTGAACGAGCTTTGATGGCATTGTCGCAGGCACCAACCTCTTCAGGATCAACGTACTTAGATAGATGATCAAAATATGTGTCACCTGCCACGAACGTTGCCCAACCAGGGCCAAGTGCAGGATCACGATTGTCAGCTGAACGAAGCCGACTCTTCTGCTTGAAATTGGCGTCTTCCTGGAGGATCAGGCCATACAACCACCGACGTCCAGGTGATGCACTCTCCCATCCCTGGGGAAGATTGATTCCAGGATGCGGGCATGAACGACAAGGGATAGATAGTGCGCCTTGTGCTGTTGCATCCAACCCGGAAGGGTCCTGGCCACGACCCGCTCGCTTCGCCATTCTAATGTGGCGCCATTCACGAACAGTAAGCATGAACTGTTGAAGTCGATCCTTCCGCCCGATTCTCAATTCAGTAGGCCACGTTTCATCAGTCAATGAAACTCACCGGTGGATCATCGAGGCCGCCGCCGTTATGAAGTTGCTCCAGGGATCGGTAGAAGTCCGTGGCGGGTAAGCAACCTTGAAGATTAAGATTATGGAAGAGCCGTAAAAGTGGGAACGTTGTCGCCGTTTGGGGTTCCAGAGGAGAAGAGGGCCACCAGCCGACCTCGAGGAGTTGGAGGTGATGATCGAGCGCACTGGGGCAACCGCAGAAGTCAAGATTGATGGTGTGAATCCCATTGGTGTGGATCACTACGAAGTCAACGTGCCCACGTTGGACTAGAGGGCAGCTTTGGATGACTGAGTGACCTAATTGGACACGGAGACCAAGTGACTGAAGAGAACAATTTTCGTAGTAATCATCGTCAGTCCACCTCTAGAATTGCGTCAATGACATAGCAATAATATAATGCCATATTACCTCGATACAGTGCAATGGCGCACAACGGTGCAGTTCAACGATGCACTGGGCACAATACATGAAATGCCCGTGACAATCGGTACACCGATAAACCGATTCGCCTCCACATTGGGTGCAACCGGATTCATCGTACCTTCCGCGGCCGTCCAGAAGTAACGTGGCATCTAGATACTGCTGTCGATATCCGGTTTTCCATGTAAGTAATGGCGCATCCTTGAAGGAAGAGACATTCGTCAGCCGTTGGTGTAGTGAAAGACGGCGAGCCTTACCGAATTGATGTAACGCTTCGCCTTTGCCTTGACAACTAACCCAGAGCTGTCAGTTTGTTGGATGTTGTCCATCGCGGTGTCATTCAACTCTCCCAGGGCATAGTCGAAGGTGGCCGTTGGCGGCGTGCTTGTATCAACTTCGACCGCCGGTGTTGTCACTGGTGCATCGATCAGCACTGAGCGGATGCGATTTGCAGTAGATGTCGAAGCAACAAAGGAGGCGGCCTCAGGCTCGTGAATGTAGATGCGGCGGCGTTTCTTGTCTTTCATCAAGCGTAGTAGAGTATAGTTGATTTGATATGTGTTACCACAGGTGTGAATTAGTAAGTAATAATTGTACGTAGGCGCCAATTGTCACTTGTTGTCAGCGAGCGCCAAAGCCGGCGAACTGAAGTCACAATGGCTAGAAGATAGTTAGCATGTACCAAGGCAGACGATAGATAGGCCAACCTAGGTTCGATTATTCGCTTTGAATCTTCGTGACGACTCCTCGACTTCAAGTTCCTTTGAGCCTTCTTCTTTAACTTCGCAGCGAGTAGGTCTCTACGCAAGGGACCCATGTAGAGGGACGCGCCAAGTGGGTGATACCTGGGAATGAAGGGCTCAGGTTTGCCATGAGGGGGCGATGGGGGATCCTCCGAGTTCGCTTTCAGTTGCGACAGCTCATCGGCACTCTTGGTGGTAAGGACGTCTTGCAGCTTCTTCTCAATGAGCTAGGGAAGAGATTTAGTTATTGAGAGATAGATGGCGGTAATCGAGACACGTACTGCTTGCATTCGACGGCGAACAAAACGTTGGACGTCGGAATCCGCTGTCAGATACTCCATTTCATGGAACCGTTCGACCCAACGGTCAAAAAATCCGTTCATAAACACGGTGGTTTGGCCGAGGTGGTCTGCTATTCCATAGGCTTCCCAATTTTCAGCCAGGAATTTTTCTTTGGCGTCGGTGAACTTCATCTGCTAGGTCGGCCCACTGAGGTGGGAAGCATGAAGTAGAGTATTACTTGCTCACCGTTCAAGATGTCGTGGAATGTGAGATTCGAGCCTGTATCAGAAAGAGTGGTCGCTGTGAGTGAAAGGGAGGACAATGAAGTTGCGAAGAACCACCCCCTTCTCCAAAGTTCAGCCATGCGGGGCCTGAACCCTGATACGCTGATTGACACGTCCTTCGAGTTTGGTTTGTGAAGTTGTTGTAGTTGCGATAAAAAATTAGGTGAGCGAATGAGTATGGTGGAGTCAGTTGTTCGCCAATTGTTGCCTTGAAATGAGTAAGTGGTTCGTCAACCGTTGTCGTTAACGGAGTCTGAGCGTCAAGCGTCAACTACTTCCAAACATCAACTGTTTGGCTTCAGTATTACCAACAAACAAAAAAGATAAAACATAAACTTACCATCGTCGGTAAAGCAGCTCAATTCTGTATAATCGGGGTGTGTATAGCACAATACAACGTCAAGCCCTATACCTATATGTAAAAATATTCCGCGATCATGCCCTATATGATCTCCATGAAAAAGTCAGACGAATCATGCACGCTAAATCCAACTCGAGTCCCACTTTGCACTTACCAGTGATGCCTCGCAAACGCATTTACCACACCAAGGCCGAGCTTCGGGCTGCAAACCAGGCCAAAAGTAACCGATATTACCACAAGTACGTCTGGCAACAAGCTATCATATTGTAGTACTCACCGAGGACAGGAACAAGTTGGAAATACAAGCCCGGCGCCGGCAGGTATACGCCTCTCGGTATGTCTGTAGCCACTCACTATCTATTGTATAACCTAACATCCTCGGTGTACAGAAACACTATTACCGCGCCTCAGGAACATCTGAATGACAATGAAATGGCTGCGTCGAACTCGGCTAGTCAGGATGTTTTAGAGTAGGTGACATCATTTGTTCTATGTTTGTCTCAACCTCTTATCCCTTGCGTCAAATCTAGATCAAATACAGCCCGATATATCCGTCTAGCCGAGCAAATGGGAAGTAAAGTCGAAACGTTCATCAAATCCTCGCCGTATATGTTCGTCGACACGATCTACCACAGCTACGTTCAATCATGCAATACCTCCGATGTTGGCAATATGCACATAATTCAAGCACCTACGAAGCAGTTGATGCGGTGGCAGAGGTGCCTGCTTCGATGCTTTGATGCTATTTCACAAGACCCTGGTGTCGGTGGCGACTTAGGCAGGATCCAAGCTCACCATCAAATGGCAGGGCGAGTAGTCGACGACCTTCAGCAACTTCTATGTGAGGTTATGGTAGAAGATTCGGTCTCAGCCTTGCAAGCGGCTCACGGCGATGGGAAACTTAGGTATCAGCAAAAATAGGCACGTATTAGACGACAGTGACGGTAGACATGTAGTCGAGTGTACGTAGAACACCCCAATTTCATCGTAACGCCGCTACATGGGACGAGCAGGAATAACGCGGACAGACCCAGCCCTCACGCCTTTCTGGAAGTGCTCAACGGCAAGGCTCTCCGTCCTAAATCCGATGACTACGCCGCCGCTGATGTAGTCGATCAAGCCACGACCAACGTCACTAAGGTTGATTGATCAATACTGTAATGCTAAATGGCACGCTGACATAACTTACGCTCCTTTCACGACGCCGACTTGACTACCAGCAGTTACGGCATAGTATTGCTTGGGGTCCTTGGTGTAGTTGAGGGCGCCGCACTGCCCGCAAACGATGTTGGTGGCAGACGTCGCATCTGGCTCCCCATCGGCGGGGCTGATATCGAGGGCGGACATGTTTGTGGGTACTAAGTACCGCACCTCATCGCTGCCGGGGGCCTTCCAGGAAATTAATGCTATATGCAGTCAGCTTGTGATCGCAACGTTGAGGACTATAGACTTACAGGGGTCCTCGTTGAACTGAACACGCTGGGTAGCAAGAAATGCCATGACAGCCGCGGCGTTCTCAGGCGTGATGGGCATGGACAGAGTAGAGCCGACGGGGAGGGTCGCGAAGTGAAGGGCTTGCATTGTAAAGGAAATACTGTTGCGAACTTGGGTGGTTGGCAGAGTGAGCTGGGGGATGAGGCCGTTCGAGCACCCATTATATATATAGTCGAGGATGTACTGCTTTGAGAATCGAGATTGCGATCGGGAAGCTCGAAAAAAGAAGGCCTGCTGGTGAGACCCGTGCCGTTCTCATAAGTCTTCGGGGGAGAAACTGAGCTTACCTTATTTTTACAGCGTCCAAATCCCCATCTAATCGAATGCCCGCCAAATCAGCAAAGGGACGCGGACGCGGACGGCATACCTGGGCCAAAGGGAGCAAACTCACGTTCCTCGAAAGCTTCAAGGATGAGTATCTTGCGACTGCGGACCCTGGAGGGGTCTATACCAAGGTCACGGCCCTGTACTTGGAGAAGTACGGATACGACCTTCCTCATGATGCCGTACCATCGGACACGCTTCCCGCTATTCCCAGTATTGATGACCTGCCATACGCGGAACAGTTGGCTGAGCAGGAGCGTCGCGAAGACATCAAAGCACAAATGCGGCTGGTGAGTTACGGTATACATCGCTTTAGGAACATGACTCTCACCTGAGTCGAATAGCGAATCGGAAACTGGCTTCGCCACCGCTACAAACGAAAACAGACGGACCAGGACATGATCTTGGAAGTACTCCAGACGATGTCGACCTTATCTGCTCAGCGCCCACACCGTCGAACCCCAATGAGCATATACTGGGCCGAGAACTATGCGGTACGGCTTCGCAAAGACTTCGAGGTTATCTGGAACAAGGCGAAGGACAAGGCCTCACCTGATGCGCGTATATCCATGTGTACAGCATATGTGACTGCAAGATACGCGGCCGAGACTCCTGCTTTCAGGAAGGAGCTTGAGGAGAGGGCGGATAGGGAGTACGCTCAAGCTTTAGAAGCGTACAACAATCGAAATGTTGTTGATGGCAGCCCTGAAGCATTGCATCGGTACGCCCATTGAGCTCCTTGTTGTATCGTGTTACTCACCATAGACTAGAGTTTGGGAAGAAGCAGATAGCTTCCTCCATGTGTTTGTGGATGCAATCGCGAAAAAGTTTGGCATGAGCGTGTCGCTGCTATTAGTCGGACCTCTTGGCGCGGAACAAGGGAAGATAAGCATGCGAAGGTATGAACATGTGACCGCGAGTTCGACTTGGTTCTCACACTTCTTCCTTCATGCAGCGCGCATTCGAGCAATCCTGGCAGTATGACCAACCTCATCTGGCCCGAGTTTGACAAACAAGGGTTCAGTAACGTGCAAGCTTCACTCATCAAATATGGCGAATCAGTCTTCTGTACGTTTGACCCTCTTATCGGGGTTCGTCAACTCATTCATTTCTTTATCTAGCTCCTGCAGAATGCAAGCGGCGTATCATCTCGGTTAGCTCAGACACAGAAGCCGATGAAGGCCTATCGATATCACTGCCAGATACTGCGCCCCCCTCACCACCTGTCGAAGAACCCGAAGAAAGGCTTTCTGACAGCGACGACCAAACTCTAGATGGGAAGGGGCTGTACCGTATGGATGGCACGCAGGTGGGTGCTGCACCTGGAGCCGGAACGTTCACCCAACTCCTTGGGGGCTTTTGGGACGACCCAGCAAACTATGAGGATCTAGGAAACTTCGCGTTCATGCAGTCACAGATACCAGTACCATCTCCGTCTATGCAGCCACCACTTCCCGTGCAATTTTTCCAACAGCCTACAGTTCCTCAGCAAACGGAAATAGCGCCAATAGCAGCAATTCAATCGCCGTTCACACTCCCAGTCGCTACGGGTCCAATTACGCAGACGGCATCCATATCGCCACCAACCCAACCGCCGTTCACACTCCCAGTCGCTACGGGTCCAATTACGCAGACGGCATCCATATCGCCACCGACCCAACCGCCGTTTACTCAGCCAGTCGCTATGGGTTCAATCACGCAGACGGCATCTATATCGCCACCAACCCAACCGCCGTTTACTCAGCCAGTCGCTACGGGCTCAATTACGCAGACGGCATCCATAGCGCCGACCCAGCCATCGTTTATGCAGCCAGTCACCACGGGTCCGATTACGCAGACAGCACCTGTTCACTCCCACGAGCCAGTCCCAACTGCGGCAGTTGGGCTTATGGCGACTCAACCATTGTTCACACAGCCAGTCGCAGCGGGCATAAACACGCAGATGGGAGCGCCAACTCAGCCATCGTTTATGCAGCCAGTCACCACGGGTCCGATTCCGCAGACAGCACCTGTTCACTCCCACGAGCCAGTCCCTACTGCGCCGGTTGGGCTTATGGCGACTCAACCGTCGTTCACGCAGCCAGTCGCAGCGGGCCTAAACACACAGACGGGATCCATAGCGCCAACTCCACCCTTACCTACGTCTGTGCTGCCTTTGCCCCAATCCCAGCAGGCGGTCTCTATTCCGCTGATCCCCCCCGTTCCACCACATGCGGCAATACTGCCAGCCGATCCGGAGTCGTCACCGGGGAAAGAGAATGCACATCCCACGCAGAAGGAAAAGCAGACCGGGGCCGGCAAGGAGGAGCAACCCAACGCAACCCGGAAGGGAAAACGAACTCGGACAAGCAAGGAGGCGCGGGGGGATGAGCCTCAAACGAAAAGACAAACGCGAGCGCGCAAGGAGGTAGATGAAGGGCCGATACAACAAGAGAAGCGAATCAAGAAGCTGCCCCCCCACCTTGTCGCCATTGGTTACGTCGCTCCATCCAAGGGGAAGAAGCAGAATAAGAAGAAATGATATGTTAGATTCTTCGCCGTATTCGTTTCCTCAGCCGTTTGAATTTTTTGTGCTCCATTGCCCTAGTTAGTTGTTTGTACCTATCGTGACAATCATTATCCTTAGTTTGACAAATATGAGGGCGAGGCCTGGTGAACCTAAGATGAGCCCCGATGGGTGGCGACGTTGTCTTGATCAACACAAGTCCCACATTTTGATATGGAGTTGGCTTGATAATGAAAGCGCAAGTCCCACATTTTAACGTGTAGCAGTTGGCATTATAATGTAGTCGTACGTTAGATGTAATAGAAGAGGGAAGCTGCTATAGGTAAAGGGTATATAATAATTCGCGGGTACATTATAAAATACGCGGGGTGGAAGCAGCAGACATTATAATTCGCGGGGCGGGAGCGTAAAACAGCAGGTGGACGTTCGCGGGTGCATTATAATTCGCGGGGCGGGAGCATCGGCACGTAAAATGTGGACGTTCGCGGGTGCATTATAATTCGCGGGGTGGGAGCAGCAGTGAGGTCGACTGCATTAAAATGTGGACGTTCGCGATGCGCGGGTACGTTATAATTCGCGGGGCGGGAGCGTAAAACAGCACGGTCGACTGCGTGGACGTTCGCGACGCGCGGGTACATTATAATACGCGGGGTGGGAGCAGCAGTGAGGTCGACTGCATTAAAATGTGGACGTTCGCGATGCGCGGGTACGTTATAATTCGCGGGGCGGGAGCGTAAAACAGCACGGTCGACTGCGTGGACGTTCGCGACGCGCGGGTACATTATACTACGCGGGGTGGGAGCAGCAGTGAGGTCGACTGCATTAAAAGGTGGACGTTCGCGATGCGCGGTACATTATAATTCGCGGGGCGGGAGCGTAAAACAGCAGTGAGGTCGCTTGCATTAAAATGTGGACGTTCGCGCCGCGCGGGTACATTATAATTCGCGGGGCGGGAGCATCAGCACGTAAAATGTGGACGTTGGCGGGTGCATTATAATATGCGGGGTGGGAGCAGCAGTGAGGTCGCCTGCATTAAAATGTGGACGTTCGCGGGTACATTATAATTCGTGGGGTGGGAGCATCAGCACGGTCGCCTGCATTAAAATGTGGACGTTGGCGGGTGCATTATAATTCGCGGGGTGGGGCGAGCAGTGAGGTCGCTTGCATTAAAATGTGGACGGTTGTGGGTGTATAATAATTCACAGTGTGGGCATTAAAATGCCGTCGCTCAAGGGGGAAAGGATCTGAGGTTCACATTATAATGTGGCCTGATGGTATATTATAATGTACGGAGGGGGGGTCTAGCATAGTGGTGTATTATAATGCGTGTGTCTGGCAAATCCATGGCGTATTATTATCTGACTACATGGACACCTCGCCGTCTTGGTTATTATTTATAATGCATGGAAGGACTACTTAGCGAAAATGATGGTGTTAGCTGATAACGAAATCATGAACAAATTGGTTTTCTTCTTTGCACAAGTTGAAATGGGAACGAGAGATTTGATCTTCGTACGAGAGAAGATGAGGAGATTACTAGAGAAGGCCCAACCCAACAAATTCGTGAAGGGAAGGTATGCTTCTGTTACAGATATAGCGCAAACCCTTTTATCTTGTTCTTCGACGATAAGAGAGACTAATCAAGGCTGCCCAAACGGTCATAATATCGCAAACTCCATTTCTGTCTCGCAAGAGGACTCGTTCATTCCCTCGCTTAACCCACGTATACGTTCGACTCAGGAATCAGTTGAGATCGAAAGTTCGAGACTTCGAGCTCGTTGTGTCTTGTGCAACACGAACCTCGTGGATGTCGCGAGATTTGTTGATATTCCGAAGATCCTCGCCATTGAGCTTACTACGTTTGAAGGATCTTTGACAGTCGATAAATCTATTATGATCAGCTCCGATATAGGAACAGCTAGATTTGCACTAACAGGTATTGTCTATTACGGCGAATCACACTTTACTTGTCGTTATTTCGGCGTGGACGGTACGCTGTGGAAGCACGATGGCTTGGCGCAAAATGGGGAATTTCAGCCTGATCCCTCAGCGAAATTGGCGGCTTTGGATGGTAGACAGCCGGCTATCGCTATCTACGCTTTAGTCCCTTGATAACGCTAAGACGATCAAACGCTTTGACGCAGTGAATGCGAGATCTGACGCGTCTTTGAAATTCGGAATGTCCTTTGTCGGACGCGAGGTCCGAGATATGGTTTAAAAATCCAATAGCTGCTTATCGATAACATTGTCTGTGTCAGCGGAGCTGGACAGGCGGAGAAGAGAATTCTTGGGTTTGGATACGGTAACTTCACTGTCTACGTTCCACTTCCGTTTCCCAGCATATGGATACACTATTCAATCTCTCACTGGGTACGTATCCTTTCACCACGTCGAAGGTTATTACAACCCTGTGTAATTAACAGTATCGATCGCTGACGATGGACCGCGCTTCCATCTTCGTATCATTGGTCCACGGAGGGATGAAGCGCTGCGCGCCGCAAAACTCATCCTTCACGATGCTTCGACGATGGCCAACAAAAATATTATGCGCCGTGGTAAGCATTCCAAAACATCATCGATGCGCTCCGTCTCAGAAAGATTACAGTACGGCAACTACAGGCCACGGAGGCTTCTCCGTGTTTTGAGCTGCATTTGGACGACATTCACGTCAAGATTAAGTTCATCACCATTAAGCAACATTTCTTGCTGATTGAAGCAGATGGGAGGGTCGATGTCGAGGTAGAGGCTGAATTGGATACTGTTAACAATCCGTTCGCTGACTTCGATTACGCTGGCCACGACCTTGGTTTGCTGAATTTAGAATAGATGTCACTATTGATGCACGTACTTTATCGGACGAGGTTAGAACGTCGACTTAGACAAAAAATATATAGTGCCATCTTCGTATCAGAGAATTCTGTAAACTAGGTGCTCGCCAAAGGGGCCTTCGTCAGAAACCAAACTTCATCGAGAAGTTGCTCCTCTATATCTTCGTCTCCTCGAAATTCTTCGTTCCATCTCAAAGGCCGAGGGAGGACTAGACCTTCGCGCAACACGAGGATCTTGACTATCTTCGCATGGAAGTGATCGCAGTTGAACGAGGGCAAGGATTGATGACGGAGAGTAAAGAAAACCTTCACTAGCGATCCTCGCAACTTGCTGTCGAGATCGATGGGCGCGATTGAAACCCCATCAGGATAATAGGCAAGCAACGGCTCGAATTTTTTGCGACCCGTTACATCCGCAAACCTTCTCGCCGAGCGATATGGTACAGGCCAAGCTAGTGAATCTCCAAGCTCTCCATCGTCCGCGTACTTGAAGCCGACTTAGATAGTGAACATATAGTCGTTAAGTACAGACTTACCCTTGGCACAAAGAGGTCCCGCTCGAAGAGGATCGTAGGCCCGAGTCCCATCTCGGTGTCGAGCAACAGACACCTGTTATTGCCCGACTGCGAGACCTTGCGTTGGAGAAGCAGTAAAGCTCGCATGGCCTCCTCGAACCCCGGCAAGTACTTCATTTCTGTGGGACGCAATAGCTCGAAGGACCATTTAGACCATTCTAGATCGTTGCGTCGATAATCGTAGGAACCCAGAGGAAGTAACTCGGAGGAGCGTTGAGCGATCGTCCCGATAACAACGAACGTTGCTGGTCTCTCGTCGACGTTGTCGGAGGCATCGAAAACGAAAGTATGTGTCCCCTCGCCAGATGGTTTCCATTTACATTCTCTGTCGGTAACAGCCTCTACGGTACATGACCGAGTATTCGAAGATGCCATGTCCATCGCTGTCTTAGATAAGTTACACTCATTAAGAACTGTTCCAGGAAACTATCGTACTTACATACGATTGGTAGAACGTAACAACGCAGCTGATGTATAAATCGATCACGTATATGTGATATTGATATAAAACGATAATCAATTCAATGCTTTCTCCGTATACATAAACAGCTAACACATTCGCGCGTGCATAAAAGAGAAATCACGTTCATAAACTAATAACTATATCCCAGCCACTCAACCTTATCTCCTGACAGACATAAGGAGGATGTGAGGAAATAAGCGTACGGACCAGACGGCAGAACATATACTAATCTTGTGTCAAAGTTCAAATCGTAATCGCTCGAGTGAATGATTCCGTAACAACCGATAAACCCTTCACTTTCATCGACGGTCGCCCCTTTGATTACTATCCTTACGCCAGCAGGAAACGTGGAGTTCTTGGGTCGAAGATATTTGACGGGTATCCTAGTCATCGGAGACGGATCCATCGAATCGACCCTGACATACACGTCCTTGGACGTATCTAACAAGGAGTTGGTGATGATAGTGTAGCCCTGAGTGCCTTCGAAGCGTCCCTTGCGATATATTTCCGGATGTCTCGTGCCGCTTATCTCTATTTCAAGCTTCCGATGCATCAGACGGCTATCTAAGAGGCATGAACCTACGATTCATCAATAATCTACTGCGGAACTATGCTCGCTAGCACGTTCCACTTACCATCGTTGTCCGCCTGCCCATGAATCCTGGCTGAAACTTCTGTATTTTTGTTTTTATCTTCCACTCCGAATCTATCTTTCTCCGTTACAGAGAAATCGCCGAGATCATCATCGGAACGCTCTGGTATAGGTGTATGCGATCGAGGCTCGTCGGCTAATGGGACGGAGCGGAAACTTTTCGAAGCGATTCGTATAGGCAACAATGAGCTTCGTGTATTTTAGAATTTCTTATTGACGTTCCAAGTTAAATCGCACCTACCCTGATTCAAGTAAATCGCGTTCTCTGAGCTCGTACGTATACACAGATACTTTGCCGATAGACTGAACAACGAAACGTCGAGAGTTCCTGCTTCGGGCATCTCGGACAACGAGGGTGCCGACGATCCGACCATAGGTTCCTTTTAGATGCTTGTGATGGACTATATAGACTTCCATTCCAATGGTTCGAGCGGCATCTTCACCTTTCATCGACGATTCCGATGTAACCGCAGGCAGCGTCAAAGGAGGCTGGGGTCGGAAAGGTGTGATAGTACGTATATTGTTGTAGTCGACCTCGATCTTATAAAACTTGAGAGCCATCGAAACATCGAAACAGGAAACTCACCCAAGTTTGCAGATGGTCTACCAGCGTCGAATCATCTTCGGAGACTGCGTCTACGTATACGCGGCAGCTGAGCCATTTGTCTTCCGCTGCGTACCCCTTGCACCCCTGGAAGACACCGTCGATTATTTCGACGTAGTCTCCAATCATCACCGAGTGAACGATTTCATGGTTAAAAACTTGCGCTCTTCCTTCGTGTAACGTCGGTGCACAGACGTATGCATGGATAACGTCGTCCTCAAGATACTCGTTGACTTCTACAATTACTCCCGCGAAGCATCCCCGGATAACGAGCGTTTTCGAACCTTCCTGCGGACAAGTTGCCTCTACATCGGTCGTGGACAACTCCAGCCCCGCATCATCGTAGTCGATTATCGAGGGCACCGGCATGACGTAGACAGTATCCGTAGTCATATCCTCCGTAGCGAATCCTATAAGCCCAACAAATCTTCCTCCGATGACGCGAACTCGATCGCCCTTCCTAATCAATTTCCGCTTTAATTGAGTTGTCAATTCCTTGACGCGCGTAAGTTCGCTTTCTTCAAGGGCGTGGACTTCATCGACAGAGGGACTGATGTTTCGAACCTGTAAAAACGCGAACGCGATTTGACCTCTTATGAACCCATATGCTGTTCTACGATAATCATGAGACAGCATTCCCTGTTTCCTCTCGAGGCTTGGTATAGACCTCATTACGTTTGCTGAATTATCGGTGGGCCCGATCTCGAACCGGCTAGGAAGGACGAGTAGATGTGCAATTTGCAGATGACTCTGGCATTCCACGACGTATGCTAGACTCTGCCCATAGTTAGATGTCGGTAGCAAACGAACGATTGTGTCTTCTTCCGGTTCTGTGGGCCCCTCTTCGTTGAACAACAACAAATATGTATCCATCGCTGGGAATAGCTCTTTGATTATGCTTCCCGATTTCGTAAAGCGTAGTCCTTGACTCCTGCCTGCATTGAGAAAATCATCGACGTCATATGCATCAGTGCCAGTGACATAGACAACGCCTTGTACTCGTGGATTGAAGAATGTAACAGATGACGCATGGCCGCGACGTTCTGACGTGGCAATCACGAACGAATCTTCGAGCCTCGGCTTTTACAAGACAGTCGAAAGAGATCAGCGAAGAGCCTCAACAGATCGTAGAAACTTACCTCCAATAATACCCCCTACTTGAGTTGAATATATATCAGTAGTAACCCATGAAATCTAATACAATATCACCTATTGCAACCATGGTGACCTTTCAGTTGATTAGCACCAGATATACCTACCATCTACCCAGTCAACTATATACCAGTTAGTCGAAGGATAGCAATCAACTGTAAGGCAGTTATACATTTGTTTTCCCAGTTGATTGAAACATCCTCAGTTTACTACTTCCCAGTATTTCGTTCACTAGCATCTCATCCTCAGTTAAATATACCTGGGTTTGTCCCAGCATCTGTAGTTAACTGAGGGCATAACTATGTGTTACAATTGACTCCAACCAGGTACATCTACACCTCCCCAGTTGATTCGAAGCTTACTCTAATTAACTGCATGCAACTAATTCTGAATGCACCGAGTTGATTCTGCTCATTGAGTTGACTATTTGCAGGTACACTCACCTCCATCCAGTTAACTGAGAAACAAGTCTAGTCAATTACACTCACTAGTGACTATGAGCATTGAGTTAAGTATACCACCCAGTCAACTATTCCCAGGTACATCCACGCACATCCAGTTCACTCGGTCTATTACTCAGTCAACTATATCCCCAGCAAGAACCCTAATCACCGAGTTGAATATGCCGCCAGTCGACTACTTCCAGGTACATCCACGCACATCCAGTTGATTCGTGAGCTCACTCACCAGTCGACTGTACCCAGCAACAACCACATACGTCGAGTCGAATATGCCGCCAGTCGACTACTCCCAGGTATATCCACTCGCATCCAGTCGATTCGTCGACTTGCTCACCAGTCGACTGTACCCAGCAACAACCACATACGTCGAGTCGAATATGCCGCCAGTCGACTACTTCCAGGTACATCCACGCACATCCAGTTCACTCGGTCTATTACTCAGTCAACTATATCCCCAGCAAGAACCCTAATCACCGAGTTGAATATGCCGCCAGTCGACTACTCCCAGGTATATCCACTCGCATCCAGTTGATTCGTCGACTTGCTCACCAGTCGACTGTACCCAGCAACAACCACATACGTCGAGTCGAATATGCCGCCAGTCGACTACTCCCAGGTATATCCACTCGCATCCAGTCGATTCGTCGACTTGCTCACCAGTCGACTGTACCCAGCAACAACCACATACGTCGAGTCGAATGTACGGCCAGTCGACTACTCCCAGGTATATCCACGCACATCCAGTCGGTCAACTTGATCGAATTAATGTTTAGTCTATGAATTGTGAGCTGCAGGTGCTACGTTTGTCCATGTGTGATACTCAAGTACTAATAGGAAAGTTGAAGGTATATCAAGATATATCGAGTCTATGCGCGTGAACGACTGTGGGATGATTGAGATGGCTTCGATCGAGATGGGGGTTGGGATCGCGAGGGCTGGGTGCGAGCCCTGCGAGGCGAGGCTTCCTCCGCATTGGAGAAAGATGGCTTCGATCGAGACGGGGGTTGGGATCGCGAGGGCTGGGTGCGAGCCTTGCGAAGCGAAGCTCCCTCCGCATTAGAGAAAGATGACTTCGATCGAGGTGGGGGTTGGGATCGTGAGGGCTGGGTGCGAGCCTTCTTGCGAGGTGAAGCTTCTTCATCATCGGATTTGCGCTTACGAGCAGCAGCAATGGCCCCCTCCGAAACCTCAGACATGACCTCCAATACCCATAATACATCCTGGATCAAGTTCAAAAGATCGTCGCTGGCGAGACCGCTGTCGATTCGAAGCCACCAGCTGAGGCAACAGAGGATGCCATATACACCGTTTTTGGAGCCCTTGCGAAGGTCCTCCCAAGTCTCAGCCTCGGGAACTTCGGAGGCAAGGCATGCAAGGGATCGAGCATCGGAAACGGAAGCCTCTCGGTCGTCGCGGCGGGATTGAGGTTGGAGACTGATCCACCAGACGTAGAGCTCGTCGGCGAAAGCTTCGTGATCCCTAATGGTTGGTTCCTTATTACGGTGGTTGCTGATGAATTGTGACAGACAGCTTGGGCGACACATCACTGATAGTCGGTTCGTGGGCTGGCTGATTGTGAGTAAATAGAAAGACATGCTCAAGAGGGGTACATACCGCTTTGCCTTGGGGAAACCCAAGAGCCTCTTCGAACTTGATGAACATGCGCAAAACGTCGACCCAGAGATCGTTGGGCTGGTACAAATACGTGACAGCTTTCGAGAGCCAGTCGGGCACCCCAGCCACTGAGTCAAGGATGCTGCGCAGCTCCTCAATCTCCTCTGCGTTGTGTATGTCGTCCTCGTTCTCGTCCTCGTTGTTCTCGTCCTCGTTCTCGTCCTCGTTTCCGTCCTCGTTGTTCTCGTCCTCGTTCCCGTCCTCGTGGTTGTCCCCGTTGTCAGCGTCATTGTTGTCGGCGTCTGTGTTGTCCCGATCTACCTCCCTGTTCTTGCCATGGCGCTCCCTAGGCCCGTCGTTGTTGTCAAGTTCGAACTGTGGTCATGAGCGTTAGTGCCTGAGAAAGTGGCAATATTTTCTCACAGTGTGATCTTCAGAGGCATCACGCCTTCGCTTGCTCGTGCCACTCAGTCCAGGATTTGTCTTGCTCGCTGCAGCACTCAAGGTTGCCTGCTCACGGCTGGAACCCTTCGTGCTCCTACCCTCACCCTCGGAACCACGATGAGAGTCTGAACGAGATCCGACGTAGTTCCTCTTTCCCTCCATGCCAGGCATGCAAAGATCACTGCGTTCGGATATGGCTAAAAGCGGTGAGCAAAGGCTGACTCCAAGCTAAAATAGATCCTTACAGATTGCCTGGAGCCCAAAGTCGATGGCATTATCCTCAAAGGTCTTTTGAAAACCCGGAATGTACTCCATGATAGTGGTCCCAACTGGTGTTTCGCCCACGGAAGACCTACGAAACCAAATGACAGAAAGGTTAGTTGTGAAATGAGACTGTAGGCAGCTAGTCTAACTCACGAATAGGCAACAACGTTCCCACCACGCTTGGGTTCGCTGCCAAAGAATACACAGGCGCACATGAAGCCGGTCTGCTCCCTCACTGTCTCTAGAATAGATACTATGGTGTTGGGGAGAGCGTCGATGTTCCTAGAGATGGCGTGAGTATTGAATCAGCAAAGGTGAGCTAACATACTTACCGTTGCAACACTATGATCTTCTGACGTCGCTTGATTTCCTCCTCGTCTATACCCTCCTCATCTAGCAGGTACTGGTATTCCCCCTCCTCCTCCTCCTCGTCTAGATCTTCCTCGCGAAGCCGTTCTACTTCCTCCTTCATCTCTTCCGTCTCATCACCGTAGAGCTCGGCCGTTAATTTGTTTCGAAACCAGAGGGGGACGGGGCTGCCTGGACCTGGGCACTTTTCCTCTTGCTCCCAACGTTCAGTCAGGAGAGGCACGACTTTCTCCTCCCCGAAGTGGTTCCAGTACGTATGAACGAGTGAACGCCGCCTCTTCTTCTTGTTCAAGAAGTCCATGACTGCGTTGCTTTTAGACTTCGAGTCTGTCGAACGGCAGTGATTGTTGTACCATACTTTGATGCGCTAGAGGTGACGTCAGCAGTGCGAAGGATTGAAACTGTATGTTACGTACAGATGTGAGTACCTCGAGCTGCTCGTCGCGCTCCTCGTCATCTAAGTCTTCCTGCAGCGGCCACTCCTTCAAGAAATCCTGGACCACCACACGCCAGAACGTTCTCAGGCCGATCTTCTTAGGCGTTTGACGGGCGGTTTCGAACTCTTCAATACGACCTTCCAGGTACTCGCTTTGCCGAGGGGAAGTCCACGGATTGCCTCCGCCACGACGGCGAGGCTGTTCTTCATCAATATCGTTTGAGGCCTTGCGTGCCCGTGATTTCTTCGGTCTTTGCGTGGCTTTCCGGCCTTTTGCTTTCTTTTGGGCCATTGTGGAGGGCACGAGGGCGATAAATGATGGACTTGAAGGGCAGGCAGGGCACGCGGAGGAGCTTGAGTCAACAGACAAGAGGTCGGTCCTGTGTAGCCATATATAAGGCAGCTGATGTATGACACACAGTCGACTAGAACTGCCGAACGGACATTGAACTGCAATATAAAAACCACCACTTCTAATTTTTTTAGTCTCTAGTTCCAATGGTCCGCGATCATAGTAAGTCCACGTTCAATATTTCCCCCTCTAATTGACGTATTAATAAATCACCCATCTAGGTTCCACTGGCAACTCAGTCGTGGTTGAGCACAGCATCGAAATCCCGCCAAGCGCACATGGACACCGTGTTCAGGTGTCATCTAGCCCGAAGAAGCATGTCGTCACCGTCGAGCGATGCGACTTGCTCAAGATCCCGACTCGCGCTGAGGAAGATGAGCAATTGATCACTGCCCGATTGAGCGCCCTGAATCTATACGCTCGACCTAATGGCCTGCCATCCACCTCCCCTTGTAACCGGACCTCCACTCCTGACGTATTCGTGACAGCTGAACCGAGCCCAGCTCACTTTGCCCACCCTAGGCTCACTCCCGGTCCTGTTGGCGCTACCCAGGAAGTCGATGACGACACTTCAATTGATGGCACACCAGTCGATGAGGACTACATACCAGTCCACCTTCGATGGGTAGGCGGATGCCGTGATCGCGCATCGTACGCTGTTCCTCGGGACATCCAAGCATTATATCCCGCCGACAGCACGGATCGTCGAGGGTGGAAAGAGCAAAAATACTATGTCGTAGTCCGTGGCTACGAAACAGGAATATTCTTTGATTACTGGTATGTCCATTCATTCACTGTTCCTAGCTGGAATGAACAAACATCGTGTCAAGGGCTCGCATCAGACCTTTTGGCTTCGTACCCGGCGCATTGTCCAAAGCATTCAACAACTATTCCAGCGCGCAAGCTTTCTGGAAAAAGGAAGAAGCCGGGGGCAATGTTCGGGTTCTCTATCGTAGCAATTAGTTGTAGTAATGCTTGTTCTGTTGTCGAACACTTCATTGATTTACTTCTTAAATGTGACACCCCTGACTCTTTACCATATTAAGAACATGGCAGCTTTGCGGTCTGCCAACTGTCTACAAGAGTGATCGCGTTCTCTAACGTACGTTGAAGCTATGCCTCCAAAACGGAAACGAGCTATCGTGGTATCCGCAAGCGAAGGCAGTAGAGACGATCGTCAGTCAAGCCCCGAGCCCGTGAACGATGTGGTCCGTTTTATTCATCGCGCACCCAGTGGGAGGATCAATCAATCACTGCGTATTCGCCAACGAGAAGCAGAGGCAGCAACGAATGAGAGGAATCGCAATGACGATCTGGCCTCCGATGTGCCCGAGGACTACATTCGGGACCCCTCTACTGCTGATTTCGCTGATGAGGATAACGCTGTTCCACCACTGGATACTCACCGCGACAGAGATACCGACTCGGAGATTGATAACGGCAATGATTTCGTATGCCCTTGTCTTTGTACTTAGTGTGAGCTAAATAATTGATCTTCTAGACATCGACTCCGTTGATGGAGTGGATGCCGCACCGACAATCTTTCTTAGACGAGCTGCATCGTCTCGATGGACGCTGTGGACAAACCTCAGGACATTGCGGCGAGTGTGATTCCCCTGGATCGTGCTACCGATGTCGGGATTGCCTGGACTTTGATACTATATATTGTAGTGGCTGTCTACTGAAGCGACATGCCAACTTGCCTCTGCATCGGATTGAGGTATTATGCTAACTATTTGTGATACTTTCACTCATCACTCACGCCCGCTAGTGCTGGAACTCGCAGCTTTGCTACTTCGAAAGATCTACCCTTACTTCAATTGGACTCGTTGTCCAACTAGGACATTATGGCACTCAATGCGAATTCACACATGAAATCCGAGAGTGTGTTGTTGTCGACACAACAGGAGTCCACAACATCAATGTTCGACTCTGTTCATGTGGTACCGCTGTCGACGACCCTATACAATTTCTTCGTATCAAGTGGTTCCCATCGTCCTTCAAGAAACCCCGCACCTTATTCACATTCACCGTTCTCGACCTGTTCCATTCGCTTACTCTTCAAAGTAAAATCGCAGCCTATGATTTCTGTATCGCACTGCAGCATCTGACTGATAACTCGGGCTCTCTGAAGCTTCAGGTATGTACGATCATCTCAGGTCACCTCAATTACACTGATGATATTCAATTCTAATTACACTAAGTCATGTTACGAGCAATTTCTCCTCTCAATGCGCCTCTGGCGTCATCTCAAGATGATAAAACGCGCCGGCTGCGGCCTGAACCCTGAAGGCGTTGAAGCGACTCAACACGGTGAGTGCGCGGTTGAATGCCCGGCATGTCCACATCCGGGGAAAAACCTTCCGCCAGATTGGAATACCGGATCCGAGGAAATGCGGTGGGTTTTATTGTATCCCTGTATTCCTTTTAGAAATCTTAATGATGATGTTTAGACGCATCCGATCGTTGATGCTCACAGTCGATGCGAACTTCCGCCTGAAGAACAAGGACCGGAAAATTAAGAAAGATCTCTCCTTGGGAGATGGATGGGCTCACTGGGTCCCAAGCGAGCCGTATCTCAACCACATCAAAGAGTATGGATATCAGCAGGCACCAGTGCGTCTAAATTCACTTGTACATATCAACCCATGGTCCTTACGTACAGGAAACACCAGCCCAACCTCTGTGATTCGGAGTTGCGTGCAGTTGATCACGCTAATAAGCGACGCTCCGATGGGTATGTTGCCACTGGAGTTGGGGGTGTCGTATGCGCGCGACACGGACTCGTACGGCCGAACGGTATGGGTGACCTTCAAAAGGGAGAGAGGTGGGTTTTACACCCTTTGCCCTAGTCGTTATTCACGCGATCAATGGACCCTAGGTATGCGAATATGGACTTCTTGGTTCTTTTCACTCTCATGGGTGCCGCGTTCACCCGGCTTGTCTTGTCGTATGATATAGCCTGCCAATGGTCGCAGAACCTTCAAGAAAGGATGGACACACAGCATACGGAGGCCATGAAGATTCCCGACGAAGTCTTCGCCCTCATCTGCTTTGTTATCCCTAAATTCCATATCTACGGCCTGTCATATACCAGTCCTCAAGCCCCTTAGGGGTCCCCCCTACGCCCCTTTTCGGATACTCGGCCCTTCGGAATCCCTCGGGCTCCGCCCTCGAGGCTTATGCATGGTGCGCAGTACTTAGATTCACTTGTTACATGTTTCATATACATGTGCTGCTTACTTACCAGCCTCACCTTGTACACATGTTAGCTAGTATTTATAGTAGCATTAGTACACATGTATTCCTTACTCTGAATCTTAGTTCCTTCTTCGTCACTCTTGTCTTCTTGTCTTTACTGCGGGCTCCTCCGCGGAGCCTGCCTCTCACCTTGCTCCTACTGAAATCGGGACACCGCAGGGCTAGGAGGGCGCAGCATCAAAGCTGAAGCCAAGTCCCGTGTGCTCCGCTCGTCCGCGCGTCCGCGCTCCCGCGCTCCCCGCGCGTTCCCGCGCCCCCTACGGACGAGTCAGGAGGCCCCTTGACACGGTCCTTAACAGTAGATTCAGAGTAACACTCCACACCCTGCACTAATTTGTCATGACCTCAGATCTCATGCTCTGCGGGGCCCACTGGGCTCTGCTCCTAGTCAGGATACGACCTCCACGCCTCACCACTCCGCTCCCGCGGCCTGTCACTCATTAATTCACTATGACCCCTTCCGTCCCCCACTTCAACTTCGCCCCTCGCCACACCCCCTCTCGGATTCTCCGCTCTCCCCACGCCTCCGCGCACCCCCTCGGAAATCCACCTTTGACCCTTTGACCCCCTTGACTGTGGCCATGCTTTGACTTTGAGAGCACCATTGACTTCCCACTGATACAATCCGTTGATTGTGTGGGTTAAGCAATACTTTGCATTTGAACTCAAGTTTGACTTTTCAGTTTGACCTATGAGCGCTGAACCCCCGCGCAACTCCGTCACATGGTACTCTACCATGGCGCTCCGGCGCACCGCGCGTTCCCACGCTCCGAGGCCCCCCTCGGAGAATTTGACACTCTTTGTGCTGGGCTGTATGCCTAGTTTTTGTCCCCTCCTTTGACCCTCGCCCCTCCGCGCTTTTTGCAGGTTTTCCCGCGGTTCAAGCGCGGAAACCCGCGCCCCTCTTCCCCTCTGAAGCATGCCTCGCTTGCCTCGGAGCCCTCGCCCCCCTGTGCACTCTTCTTTACTCCGTTTACTGGGCTACATGCTCAGTTTCGTCCACTCCTTTGTCCCTCACGCCTCCGCGCGTTTTCGCGGGTTTTCCCGCGGTTCCAGCGCGGAGGCGCGCCCCCCTACACTCCTCTGAGACACAGCTCGCTTGCCTCGGAGTCCTCGCCCCCCCCTACACTCCCTTTTACTCTGTTTACTGGGCTACATGCTCAGTTTTTGTTCATTCTTTCGTCCCTCGTCCCTCCGCGCGTTTGCGCGGTTTTCCCGCGGTTCCAGCGCGGAGAACCGCGCTCCTCTACCCCTCTGAGATGTGCCTCGCTTCCCTCGGAGCCCTCGCCCACCTGCGCAGTCTTCTACACTCCTCTTGCTGGGCTACATGCTCAGTCTTCGTTCATTCCTTTGCCCCTTGTCCCTCCGCGCGTTTGCACGGTTTTCCCGCGGTTCCAGCGCGGAGAACCGCGCTCCTCCACCCCTCTGAGATGTGCCTTGCTTCCCTCGGAGCCCTCGCCCCCCGCGCACCTCCCATTCTCTTTTCATTTCAGTACTACTTGGGGTACTTGGGTTTTTGTTCATTCAAGTGCCTCCGCGCTCCGGAGCGGAATTTCTCCGCGCTGCTGGCGCGGATATGCGCGGGCACTACCCTTCCCCTCGCCTGCGCTGTTTTGGATTTTTCCCGCCGTTACATTTCCTTCTACAGGCTTCAAGATTTTGTCTTATGCTAGGTTATAGGTGGTTGTTCGTTCAAGTGTTTTCTGCGCATTTCCGCGGATTTTCCCGCGGCCAAAGCGCGGATACGCGCGCACACATCACTCCCTTTCATCTCCCAACTCTTGGGCTTGTCCCCTTCGCCCCTCCTCTTCCTCCTGTGTCAAGATATGTGTTACGCTGGGTTACATTGGACTTATGTCGTTCAAGTGTTTCCGCGCACTCCACAGGTTTTTTCCCGCGCTCTAGCGCGGAGATGCGCGCACTCCCTCGCCTCTTGATCCCCTCACCAGCCATATCTTTGTCCCTCCGCGCCTCCCCTCGCAAACTTCAAGATACGTGTACTACTTAGGTGCTATTGGGTTTTTGTTCGTTCAAGCATTTCCACGCGTTTCCTCGCGTTTCCGCGGGTAAGCGCGGCTATGCGCGGGCTCCCCACTCCCTTTTGTCCCCACCAACTTGAAATCCTTGCCCCCTCCCACTCCGCTTCCGCGGACTCTTTGTTTTTGCGTCACTCTGGGTAGCATTTCGACTTCATTCGTCTCACTTCGTCCGCGCGTTTCCTCGGCATTTTCCCGCGCTCCAGGCGCGGAATCCGCGCACACTATGTTGTCTATCCACCACCTCGCTCTCCTCGGAGTTTTCGCCCTATGGACTCCGCATTTTTCCGCGGAAAACTGTGTCTTGTACATACCTTGCACTTGCCAGTGCTGCACCTTCGTTTGGACTTTTTGTTAGGCTCCGTGCCCGCTCGGGCTCCGTCTTTTTGTGCCAACTCATGTTCATTCACTCCCCTGTCCATATTCCTTCGACATCCACTCCTTCCGCCCTTCGCTCCCCGCGCACCCATGCATCCGCGGCTCCTATGACCTTGACCCTTGTGGGCCTCTTGGGAATCGGCCTTAAGGGGGAGGTACTGTCATATACCAGTCCTCAAGCCCCTTAGGGGTCCCCCCTACGCCCCTTTTCGGATACTCGGCCCTTCGGAATCCCTCGGGCTCCGCCCTCGAGGCTTATGCATGGTGCGCAGTACTTAGATTCACTTGTTACATGTTTCATATACATGTGCTGCTTACTTACCAGCCTCACCTTGTACACATGTTAGCTAGTATTTATAGTAGCATTAGTACACATGTATTCCTTACTCTGAATCTTAGTTCCTTCTTCGTCACTCTTGTCTTCTTGTCTTTACTGCGGGCTCCTCCGCGGAGCCTGCCTCTCACCTTGCTCCTACTGAAATCGGGACACCGCAGGGCTAGGAGGGCGCAGCATCAAAGCTGAAGCCAAGTCCCGTGTGCTCCGCTCGTCCGCGCGTCCGCGCTCCCGCGCTCCCCGCGCGTTCCCGCGCCCCCTACGGACGAGTCAGGAGGCCCCTTGACACGGTCCTTAACACGGCCATGGAATGGCTTGTCAGGATGTGTATTCGCTCAACACTCTCCGTGGTGTCGGCCAAACTGATGGCGAAGATCCAGAACGTTGGTGGGCCCACATCAACCCTGTGAGCATGA
The DNA here is from genome assembly GCA_012980535.1 of Pleurotus pulmonarius. Taxonomy (NCBI): domain Eukaryota; kingdom Fungi; phylum Basidiomycota; class Agaricomycetes; order Agaricales; family Pleurotaceae; genus Pleurotus; species Pleurotus pulmonarius. The sequence continues at coordinate 272,319 of SJKF01000012.1, read as the reverse complement.
GTACACGACTGATGGGCCCTGGATCCCGTTGTGACACAATTGATGACCACACCTGTGCGTGGAACTGGCGGAAAGTTGTTGGTTTTCGTACGTATTGTTTGTCATCATTCACTCGAGTCTTACTTGTTGCTTTCAGAGACTGCACTGCTCGAACGATACCGACAGGCGACTCTTCTAAGCGGAAAACACACGGCGCTCCACATCAAATACAGCGAAAATTTCCCTCCAGCTGTACGAGAAGAATGGGAGGAATGGGTGCGAGCTTGGGAGGATGACAGAGCGTCACGGCCAAACCCTTATTCCGAGACGGTTGTCCGTGAGTCTTCACCCAGTCATGTTTATCAAATACTCATCAGCATTCACAGGTTCCACGATGGCGGAAGTACGACTGGAGCTAGCGCAGGAGGAAGCTTGTGATGGAGCCTTTGGAGAAGAAGACAACGACGAAACAATGGGTGTAAACAGCTTTCTCTACAGAGGCTTAGAGCTTGAAGAACAGCAGTACGTATTCCAGTTCTCATGGTTTCACTACGACGGTACTATCATTTAATAGGCGCAATCTAAGTCTATGGCATCGAAACCAAGAACGGACGACACTCCAGGCGGCAGAATTACAGGAGAAACGAAATGCACTAGCTCGGCGTATCAACTCGTGGCGCGACATACAAGACCGCTATATGCCGGGTGTACTCACTGAAGCCCGTGAACGAATGCAGTCGGAACTACAGCCAGAGCAACAGATACTATTCCTCCCCTCCCATGTCACTCCCCCCCCGCGCTCTATTTCTCATCTTCGTACCATCGAAACACGCCTACGCATTGCCCAAGCTGATGACGCACTCACTGAGACCCGGCGCCTCTTGCGGATCACCCTTGGACTCTCAGATTACCGATGGACGCAGGTTGGTCACGGCCAAGGCCCTAGAACCCGTGCTCGCGCAGTGATCAATCGTTACAAGGCTCGACTTCAACTGGCGGCAGAAGCATACCGTGCCGCCCGTAGAGCGCTTGTCCAGCTCGACCCTCAAGGTGAATGGATGGGCCGTTTGCGTGAACTCCAGGACAATGATATACGCTGGCCGACGCGTGAAGAAGGGGAAGCACAAAGTACACGGGAACTATCTTGGATCTGGCTAAATGTACGTCCTCAGGAGGCCGGAAGCACGAGTGAGGAAATTGGAGATAGTAAGTGCCTTGTTCCGTTCTTGCAATCTGTCAAACCTGATGTCTACTATGTGGCAGGCTTACGTGTCGAGTGGCTGAGATCGCGCGCTCGCGCTGCTCGATGGTCGGAAGATCTCGTGCTTGTATTCGACGAAATGAACCGGGTATTGCGTTACTTGGAATGGAAATCGACATCTTGGACGGGGCTTATCGGGAAGAGAACCGCGGAACCAGAGCTTGATGAAGGTCTCAAAGCGTATGCGGTTAAGTCGGCTATGTTGTTCGGCGATATGAGGGATCGCTTCCGTGCTTATTGGAGTCCCGAGACACTGGCCGACGGTCGTATCCTCGTTGACTAGCTTTGCAAGTAATGTATTTGTTCAATTTGGTGCTGTATTATCTGTTATATTGGCTTGTACACGCGGACAGTGTTTGAACAGTGTGTGGGAAGTTAAGTATTAGATCTAAGCAGTGCCCAAAGTGAATACATGGGGCTGGGGTGATAGTGAACTCAGCGCGATACGTAACTCAGTGAGCATGGATGTCACTGGGAATAGTGTACTGAGTAAGTTGGCAAGTGAACTAGACGGCTGTGGGTGAAGCTGGGAATAATTGACTGGCCGTACATTCGACTCGACGTATGTGGTTGTTGCTGGGTACAGTCGACTGGTGAGTGAGCTCACGAATCAACTGGATGTGCGTGGATGTACCTGGGAGTAGTCGACTGGCCGTACATTCGACTCGACGTATGTGGTTGTTGCTGGGTACAGTCGACTGGTGAGTGAGCTCACGAATCAACTGGATGTGCGTGGATGTACCTGGAAGTAGTCGACTGGCGGCATATTCAACTCGGTGATTAGGGTTCTTGCTGGGGATATAGTTGACTGAGTAATAGACCGAGTGAACTGGATGTGCGTGGATGTACCTGGAAGTAGTCGACTGGCGGCATATTCGACTCGACGTATGTGGTTGTTGCTGGGTACAGTCGACTGGTGAGTGAGCTCACGAATCAACTGGATGTGCGTGGATGTACCTGGGAGTAGTCGACTGGCCGTACATTCGACTCGACGTATGTGGTTGTTGCTGGGTACAGTCGACTGGTGAGTGAGCTCACGAATCAACTGGATGTGCGTGGATGTACCTGGGAGTAGTCGACTGGCCGTACATTCGACTCGACGTATGTGGTTGTTGCTGGGTACAGTCGACTGGTGAGTGAGCTCACGAATCAACTGGATGTGCGTGGATGTACCTGGAAGTAGTCGACTGGCGGCATATTCAACTCGGTGATTAGGGTTCTTGCTGGGGATATAGTTGACTGAGTAATAGACCGAGTGAACTGGATGTGCGTGGATGTACCTGGAAGTAGTCGACTGGCGGCATATTCGACTCGGTGATTAGGGTTCTTGCTGGGGATATAGTTGACTGAGTAATAGACCGAGTGAACTGGATGTGCGTGGATGTACCTGGAAGTAGTCGACTGGCGGCATATTCGACTCGACGTATGTGGTTGTTGCTGGGTACAGTCGACTGGTGAGTGAGCTCACGAATCAACTGGATGTGCGTGGATGTACCTGGAAGTAGTCGACTGGCGGCATATTCAACTCGGTGATTAGGGTTCTTGCTGGGGATATAGTTGACTGAGTAATAGACCGAGTGAACTGGATGTGCGTGGATGTACCTGGGAATAGTTGACTGGGTGGTATACTTAACTCAATGCTCATAGTCACTAGTGAGTGTAATTGACTAGACTTGTTTCTCAGTTAACTGGATGGAGGTGAGTGTACCTGCAAATAGTCAACTCAATGAGCAGAATCAACTCGGTGCATTCAGAATTAGTTGCATGCAGTTAATTAGAGTAAGCTTCGAATCAACTGGGGAGGTGTAGATGTACCTGGTTGGAGTCAATTGTAACACATAGTTATGCCCTCAGTTAACTACAGATGCTGGGACAAACCCAGGTATATTTAACTGAGGATGAGATGCTAGTGAACGAAATACTGGGAAGTAGTAAACTGAGGATGTTTCAATCAACTGGGAAAACAAATGTATAACTGCCTTACAGTTGATTGCTATCCTTCGACTAACTGGTATATAGTTGACTGGGTAGATGGTAGGTATATCTGGTGCTAATCAACTGAAAGGTCACCATGGTTGCAATAGGTGATATTGTATTAGATTTCATGGGTTACTACTGATATATATTCAACTCAAGTAGGGGGTATTATTGTTACCTCCACCGAGACACGCCAAACGCAGGCATCTTCACTCTTCAAAAACGCAAGCGTTTTCGTCCTTGTTTCGACGTCAAGATGATGTACAAGGTGCTCTGGCCATAACGAAGGCTTCTCATGTACGGGTTTGACTGAATCGACGCAAGACGTATATCGAGACTCGTGAGTTGCATCACCTTGCAAATCTATAAAACAAAATAGATCTTCTTGAATATATATCAATTAACGTATAGTTAGCGTACGCCACCTGTCGAGTATGATCCATACACTTCGACACCATCGCTACGACCAGGGAGCATTCTTTTCACTGCTGCTTTGACTTCTTTGCGGGTGGTTGACGAGAGGGAAGGTAATGAAAGCACGTGATCGTGACCCGACAACATCTTCGGTTATCGACAGAACTGCTCAACGGAATCATATTGATCGAAGTAACATATAACAAGTCCCTATCACTATAATACTTCCGTATTGTCTTCCAATAAATGTGCCGGGATCAAAACATCTATTTGCTTCATGTCGAACTGCCATTGCTGTGCATAAATACATGTGTAAGTCAGAAGCCGTGAAGCGTATAAGATATACTTACTGTTAAATGAGGGTTTCCGGTATGCTGAAGCGTCGCGCGAACTAACACTATTGTTCCAGGTTTTAACGCTGAATATTCTTCCCATGGACGAACCAATCTTCTGCCTACGTCGTAGATAGCGCGCTGAACCACGAACAACCTCGAGTCTTCGAACATTGCTTCGTCGTAGTCAGTGAGCTTATCTGTGGAAAATGTCTGCCCAACTTTCACATCTACACGCAATCGACGCAGCTGTAAATCAATAACTGGCTTATACATTTTTGTAGACGGCGATGCACCTTGAAAGGCTGATGTGTTGTAGCTTTCCGACTCCTGTTCCACGAGACGTGAGCTTAAAGTCGACTTATCATGTCGGGACGCACCGTGTATTTGGCGGTACCGACGACGTGGATCAGCTCATTTCTATCACCGGTCATTGGAAATGGGCAAAAAGGAAGCTGTATCGCCGTCATGGGATATCGTCCTTGTGGAACAGATTCTACTTACCGTCACGGTGGCGAGCTCGTTACGCTCAGATGATACCATTCGGCTCAAATGAATGTTCTGTTGCGCGTAGATTTGGTCCAGATAATCTAGTGCCGGACCCGGTCGTCCGAGAACAAAACTGTCATGCACCTGCTCGTATACTACGACAGGTAATTTCTAAAACTAAAGGCTTATCAACGTGCCTTCAGGGAATGAATATCACGTACCTGTACCGACCCGGTAGGGCAATGACATGTACCGTACGATGCAGGGAGTATTTTGCCTACAAAATGGGCTTGCCATATTGCTCCAGTCGGTGTAACGTACAAAGAGCTACCCAAGAAGTCTTTGGGCCCGCGACGGAAATGAGTTCCTATATCCGCGTAACCGACTAGATTAATGACAGAGATGTTGTCGATAATATCTTTGGATCGTTGGATCACAGCTTCGAGCTCGGGAGAATTAACCATAGACGCGATGATTGAGTGGGCACGGAACAAGAGGCTCTTTATAACTACATTGCACAAGGAATAACCGTGATAAACTGATAGGTGAAATTCAGGGATCATTGGTACAACAATTGGAACAAATAAGACTATGACAATGCCCACGTTCCGATAGCGACCAACGCAGAGAGGCGCAAATGGAACGTATCTCACATTGACAGATCCAACTATTGCTGTCGATCCCCCCCCATGGTATACGATCCACCCCGATCAACGTTGACAGCGCACGGACTCGTGAAGAACAATATACTCCACATGGAATTGTCAGACCTCTCCCATCGACTACGATCTGGAAGCCTGGGACTGACGGCGTAAACGTGTGGGACGTGTTCCCACTCATGATAATGCCTTGATCGGTGAACGGTGTATAAAGGCTATATAGACTAGTCGCTGTCAGCAGTGTCATGTCCGACGATAGCCTCTTAGAGAGCGGAATGATTAGCGAGGATGATCCGGCGCATCCATTGATTGTGACATTGACCTCCCGCTGTGAAACGCGCGTTAGAATGACTGAAAACGATATAAAGATAAACTCGCCTGCGGGTGATATAATCGGAGAGATTTAAATCCTTCGAGCTGAGGTCCGAGCCACTTCGACTGGTCGTATCCCATCCGAAGAAAAACGTTCGCTACGCAATGTATACAGTCGATGGGCACTGCGATGTTCAAATTATCTGTCTTCCAAGCTCTTCTGAGTAGTATCTGGAATGGAATTTCGCCGTAAATGAAACCACGGCAATCGCGAAGAGTAGCGAACGCAGGAGCAAGCCAATCTTCGCTGATGAACGGCCCGAGACGATCCACGACCCACTTTAGATAAAGCGAGGAGATAAGTTCGTAGAGGAAAGTATGCGTCCTCGACATGACTACGAGTCCAGAGATGGAGACTTCATCCAAAATCTTGTAGTATATTTCGCTCGAAACTTGCCGCATGAATGGTCCCCGTTGCAGAACCGGGGCCGCGGATAGATGCAGACATTGACGAGATACCCTACTCGCTTGATGACTCTTGATCGCGAGCTCGATGGAATGACTGCGAATTAAACTAGAAAACTTCGATCGAAAAGGCTCTTTAAGATTGAAAATAACAACATACTTTCGCAACAAAGAACGGAACAGTGGAATACTGCTCTCCGTAAAATCTATCACATCTCCAGCGGGCGAATAGGCAATCACGAGCGCATTTCCATACCACTCGCAGTCGTGGCCCAAGAAGCGCTGCATGGTCGTGTTCACTCTTCCGAGTCGATCAATTGGTAACGAAGCATCCTTCTTCCAAGGCCGAGATGCGATACACGCGAAATTCACGCTCAAAGGCGAGTCGCTTGGATCTCCCGGATCGCGCTGGAAGACGATGCGATCATGGACACCGTCGTAAACGTCACCTGGCCTTTCCTAAACTTTGTGAACGATCTCTTGATGACCAGAATCACCTAACTCACCCGAATTCTAACCCAATCTTGAATTCTCAAGCTATCGATTCCTAGCAAGATGGGGATGGGTCGTAGAGTCTCCACCTGTATAAGTCGTGTCTGCTCGAATTGATTAGAGATAAACAAACATGTAACAAATCCTCGACGACCGGGAGATGATGCCATCGTCGATTCAATGTAAGAATCCGAACTCCAATAAAACAACGGTGATATAGTATTTGACGCACGGTAGAACCCTGAGAATGACAAATGACGACCATCAGATATCCATTCCTCCCGTCAGCTAAAGTGATATGAAGGCTTATCTGGTCAGCGGACGCCGAGCATGAAGGGTCTCGCTCTACGCGTGCAATCTTCCGTGTCGCGTACGATCACGTCCCTGGTCCCAGTTCCTCCCTTACACGCGAAGAACGTGGACGGCTATCTTAACAACAGAGGCCGACCACGAAGAATCTCTCCTGAGACCGAAGACACTCACATACTTGTCGCGTACATTCTCGCGCGAGTTGGAGACGTTAAGACGACCACTCAATGAATAAAGCGAAGGCGAAGTTATATTCCTATAAACCTTGCATTTCTTTTCGACTACAAGTAACGAATATATGTACTTTGGCCGTGTATAATCTATGTATACTGACCGACATCGTCGTCGTGAAGTTGGAAAGAGAACTTCTGAGTTTGAATTACACCGAAACTTATGCCAGATTTTCGGCAACACCCGAGCGCTTATATATTGCCTTACTAGGGATTCGTGTCCGGGCATGCGTCGCATGGCCCTCATCTGCAAGTGATGGGAAGGGGGTGGAGAGAGTACTCCAAGGTGCCAAGGCGTACTCGCGAGACGGGCCGTATCGACCGCATACAAACGAACGAACGAACGAACGAACGAACGAACGAACGGGAGGAGACCTGGAGTGCCAGAGTAAAGGGCGGGTGTGGGGGTGAGAGACGTTGAAGAGTGGCGAGGACATGCCGCCGCAGACTGACAGACGATTTGGGGTGAATTCGAAGTCGCGAAAACGAGCGACGATACTGCGGCACCGAACTGCAGGCCGCGATCCATGTAAATGTTGAGTCGAGAGGATACGGGGACAGCGGGAGTGGGAGTGCAGAGCCGTTGACTGACGAAAACATGCCGTCGCGGAGCGACAGAGGGCTGCGGTAGTTGCCATCGCTGACTGGAGGAAATGATTGACGAACCGCGCAAACGATCGAGTCGACGAGACGGCTAGACCTTGGACGGGGTCCACGAATCGAGGGAAGAATTAGGAGAGAGAGAGAGAGTAGCGTGATTTCGCAAACTGATGGCCAGGCTAATCCGCGGAAGTTGTCGCGTACTTCAAGAGCTGCGAAGGAAGTGTTGGGCGGCGGCAGTGGCGGTAGACGTCCGCTACAGGTGGGGAGGCGGAAGTGATGATCGGTGCACTCGCTAAAGAAATGGGGTGGTGGCGGGACATCGATCTGGCGGAGGTCAGTTATCAGTTTGGCGCTAAAGCGAGACGGGCGGAAGAAACAGCTTACGGTTTGGTGGAGAGCGTATGCCTGTCAGATACTTTCCTATTCGTTTCTCTCCAGCCCAGTTGGTGCATGTGGGCACGGTATGCGACCTAGCTTTTGAACGCGGCGCGTGGCGATAGCCCCTGTCAAGGAAGGGAAGATAATAGCACCCGCTCGGGCCCTTTGTGTAATCGGGCTACCGCCAAGTATTGGCCAGGTAGAACGGACCACCAGCTCGCCACGGTGAGTCGCGTTGGAGCAGAAGAGCCAGGCGACGCCCAATCGCTGCTCTAATATGCCGTGTCTTGAATTTCTGTGCAAAAACACTAATTGTTTAATCTCGGACGAAGGGTGCGTGAATCTGTTACGGGCGACGAGACAACCGGGATTTTGGCGAGGATAAAAGGCGCACAGGCTGTGGCGTCTTGATATCGCGGCCAGAGTCGTCGCGGATCCACAGATGAATTGAAGTGATTCTTGGGTCAAGGGACCGAGCGATGTTATGGTATTGTAGCCCGAAAGCCTAAGATTTATACGAGCAAACAACAGCTGTCATATTGGGGTCGGTATTCAACACGACAATAACCAGGGAAAGGGGACGTCCACGCTAAAGCTCGAAGGCATGGACCGAGGGCGAGACTGAGGTTCTCGCAGACTTGGAGAGAAGGTGGCCGGCGGAGGAAGCGTTCGGCGTCGACCAATACCAGCGACTCGCAGCTAAGAAGCGAGGAAACCTGTTCACCGCTGCGTATCGCAAAGCAGGATGGGGTTGGACGGCACTCTATCTGGGGCAGGATGGGCATCGGTATTTTGCTAGAGAGAGAGGCGCGGAGAAATGAACTCGCGGAAAAGAATGATAAAAGAGAAATTATTTAACACCCCAAAGCCCACACGCGTTCCTTGTGCAAGCATTCCGCCTGCGAGTTTCCTCCTTACACTGACTTGAAGCGAAACGTATCCTGCGAGGAAGCTGCAAGCCTGCGGACATGCACATCGTATCATCAAGCTGTGAAGTTCGAGCGGGAAAAATGAAGCATCCGTTGGCCCGCAGTATCCGATTCTGCACGCCGAGTCCAACGCCAAGGTCCGACTGCCACCGTATGGGCATTATATGGGCGTTTGGAGTTGACAATGAACGAGCACCAGGTCCAAGAGATCTGAAGGAAGAAGCGTGTGAGCTTGGGCAGTTTGTGCAACAAAGAAGGATGGAGACTGGTCGTACCCTGCAAGGAAAGGCGAGCCGCGTATGCAGTCTCAGCCACCCTCGTTCCGAGCCTGTCACATATAGTTTCAATTCCGTCGTCGGTAGATCCGAAGACGATAAATTGGTAGCGCACACCTGGCGAGCTTGTCCTTGGAATTGTCACGCGATAAAAATCGACAGGGAATCAGTTTCTAGATCGTGAAAAGCAAGGGACTTACTGGGTTATTTGGCAAACTGCGTACATAAGGACTGATCTTCGAGGGACCGTTGAGTCTGCCGCTTGTTTGCTGGCCAAGGAAACACGGACGTTGGGATGAACAAGTCGAAAACTAGAGGATGGAAGCGTCAAGCATTATACTTCGAGAGTTTCACGATGTTTTGGGTAGAAACCTCCACGAGCCCATCCCGACGTCGTGTCACCGAGAGTAGTGCTGATGCCCTTAAAGGTGTGTGTCGACGGGTGGCAAGATGCGCGTGGCAATATGGGTGGAGTATACTCATATCCGGGCACTTTAGACGCTAGGATTGACATTGACGAAAGTTTACACTGGTAGAGGAGTCAACGGAGTATTCATACCTCGGACACCTTGAACCCGAACTAGACACTCAACGAAGTCAACGAACTTGCCAACTTCGAGATCGAACCTAAGAAAAAGACAGTCACTAAACCCGATTCGAGATGCATACTATTTGACTCCCTGTTCGTGAACGTAAGTCCGAGCAATACGTAGCGAGGTGTCCATGTAGCCGCATTATAATACCCGTTGGATTTTCCTGACCACCACATTATAATGCCCCTGCCTGTGAGACCCCCCCAGTCAACATTATAATGTGCAGGACTGTGGTTCAATCACGGGTCTGTGCCTGCATTATAATGCCATTGTGCGCTAGTGGTGGACAAATTATAATGTTGTGATGTCACTTTCGGATAATTCAGCACTGTTGAACATATCAAAAACATAAGTATACTGTACAATCAACAGAACAGTACCCGCGCTGTGAACGGCCCGGGCTGGGTGCATTTACAGCTCCGTCGTAGTATAAACTCTGCCGGTATCTGTACAGTGGGGATGGGTGGCCTGACAAGACCAGCAAACATTGAGCAGACATCAATCACCGTCATATGTGCACTGTTGCATTGATACGAGGTATTAAACAGGGACCTCACAAATGGTGTCAGAACAGAAAATGTCTGAACACAGTGGAGGGCATATCACGTTGATTAAGTCGGTCACTACGGCCAAATCACGACGGGCGGCAAGTGGGCGTCAAAGTCTGGAAACATAAGATAACGAAATATCTCTTGTTAGGTTGTCCCTACACTCACGTAAACAGCTGTTAACCAATGTAGACGTCGGTACACACCAGCCAATATATAATTTGTCCCCGATCATGTGTTTGATGTTCTTGTTGAAAAGGTCAGACCAATGCGCTACTGCAAAGCGACTCAACTTGTAAGTTTACAGTGATCCAACTCATAGTTCAGTGTGCGCGTGCTCTACACTTGTTTGCAAATAAATTCCAGGTGTGCAAGTCACATACAAATGAACTGCTACATATCAAACAATAGCACCCAAAGACCACCCGCTACGGCAGTAGCCACATTCGCTTTCCAGTCCTCCGTGGTTGCTATGTCCATTGTCCTCACCAACTCTCTACAAGGCTTGGGGATGGGCACCGAGTGCGAGATTATATCTACTCTAGTTGCTGACTCATTGTGGTAAGTAGTAACTAATACACTCCACCGAGAGCCCCGATGTATCACATCTAGAATTGATTCATGGCAGACTTGGTTGAAGTCTAATAGAAATGCAAATTTACAATATACTGCATGGCTAGTTATTTGTCGTGCATACTGATTCTTACTATGAAAGGCTTAGCACTGGTATCTTAGCAATACCACCAGTATGGACCCAGGCAAGGAGCGGGTGAAGGAGCGGGTGAAGGAGCGGGTGAAGGAGTGGGTGAAGGAGTGGGTGAAGGGGCAGGTGAAGCGCCACGCGCCGTCGCCGGCGACGATCCGGATCACTCGAGGACGACGGAAGTTTGATCATGATCTAGGAAACAAGGTCACACAGCCAACATTATAATGTAATGATTCAACTACACTCCGACATTATAATGTGGCCTGGGGGGGTATCAGTGAGTGGTACATTATAATGTCACTGGCAGGATAATCCCTGAGGGATTATAATGCGCTTACATGGATTGTTGACGTAGCTGCCAGCAGGGACGAAGAGATCCCACTTTTGACCCCGTTTCCAGACCTCGGCGCTCAGCAATGGCGCGTTGTGAGGCTCAGAGCAACCTAAGAGCTTGATACTTGTTGTAAACGACTATACGTCGCTGAGAGTTGGGAAGATGGATGAATGGCCTAGAAACCTTCATGGAGCGGGGCAAATCACTGAAAGGAACGTCTGACGACCGTGTTCTGTTATTTCAACGCGCCTTGGAAGAGGTGACATTAGCTGGAAAGTGCTCATAAAATTGACGAAGTAGTTCGTGGTTGTGATGCTGAAGATGAGCTGTCCGGGCCGGCGATATCCGAAGCAAGTAACGGAGCCAAACGACTCGTCCCCGTCTCTCTCATCATCCCCTTGGATCGTCTCCATCCCACAGCGTAGTCGCCACACTCGAACTTCACTGAACACACGAATAGCGGAACATGGGACCGAGCATCTAAATCGCGTACCCACTAGCTCTCCGCGCCGTACCGCCCAGAGCGCTGAGATGATCAACCTCTCGCAGGCGTCGTTTCAACATTCTCGACTTGGTGCAGGAATTCTCTTTGGGGGAGGAGGGTTTTCGTATAATGCTGTACCTTCGTCGGTGAGTTCGTCGTAATCAGTGCTTTTGCGACTGCCTCACACACTTGGGGGTGTGGGCCATTGCGGTGCATGGCATGTTACGGGTCCTTATTTGTCTTTGCTTTGTGATTGTTTTGGTAATAAATAAAGTATAAGTATAAGTACAGTGTTCGAATGAAGCTGGAGAGTTATTCAAGCTTGTATACGAACTCTTGGAGAGCGTGTATATACAGCAGCAATTGCAAGCATTGACCTGCAAGTAGAGAAATCACATCGTGCATGATCACTTTCGTACTCCATCAATCCAGAGTTAGACATACCATCATAGATCCATATCCTACCACTCTTGTCAATATACCTACCAATGAAATGTGACCTACCTTAGTATACAACAGACTTCAGATGGTATGGTATAGCAACACCCTGCACATCCAAGGTGATCTTCCGGTTTAACTTAATACTACCTGCAGCAAAGTCAAATGCAATAAAGTATGGAGGGTAGGTGTAGATCTGTTTTACCATTACACATTGTGAGCAGACTACACACAATCGGCGTGTACTTGAACCTTGGCCTGAACACCAGTCTGCAGTTGAGAAGTAAGTGCCATTCTCCAAAGAGACCAAGAAACTACCATGGGGGGCAGAAGATAATGAGCTGCAGTGACCGTCAATACACCCATATGATAATGTAACTATTCCATGTTTTGCACTAAGTAGAATATCCAGAATTGAAGATACTGAAGCATATTCTCCATACCTGAAATCATTGGGACTACACACAGTGAGAGCCTGTCTTACATACTCACGTGTATCAGTCAGCCGAGCTTGGCTATGATTTACTTGATCAAAACATTTAGTGACTACAGGAAAGAGGTTACTGGATATTTCTGTGAGTGTAGTGACTGAAGATGGTCTATCCAGCCATGTGTGATACAATAAAGAGACAACTGTATCATATGCACAACTGTTATCACTCCATTGACAACCAACGGGTACAAGATGAAGGATTGGTGGATGGGTTACCACACTTTCAGCAGTAGAAACTTTAGGGCGCTTTATCTTTGGACCAGATTCAGTTGTGCTTGATAAACAATCATCTGAAATCATGTGTTTCAAGGTGTTGACTTGGTTCTGCTGTTGAACATTCTCCACATAGTCATTTACAGTAGGAGCACTGGACAGGTTGTCAGGTTGTGGCGATTTTGTGTCAACAGAACTATCAGACTTCCAAGCATCAGTTTTCTCTTTCATTTTCTGAACAAATTCACTTGGAAGAAACTTTGCAACATGCTGAGTCGGTATAACACTCCAATCCATGTCTTGAAAGTCAGGCTCAACATATGGCTGCTTTTTATTCCAACGTATTGCACTATGTATATGTTGAGGAACATATGAGTCAGACTTGTATTGCCTAAATGCATGGATCAGTGTCCTTCTGGTTTCACCTGTTACTGAAGCAGGCAACTTACCTTCGAACTGCAACCGTGTTATGTCATCAAGTAGTTCAAGGTCTCGGAACTCCTGACGGAGTGCACCTGAACATTTCTTATCAGAAATCACAGATGGATTAAAACCTTGCAAAATCAGTGTGCCAGCAGCAGTTGCACTTCTGGACAATGCTGTATAATAGCCTTGATGGCTTGCTGTGTCATTGAGATGGACAACATTGTTCTCTCTGGTTTTACCTTGTGAAGCAAAATCTGTCATTGCGTAATTGACAGTAACCTCAACTTGGCTTCTAGACAAGTGTAGTCTCTTTCCAGAAGGTAAATCACACCAAGTGGGGTTAATGGTTCTCAAAATAGGTACCACATTGAGTGGCAAACCCTCAAACTGAACACTTTTAGGTGGATTTTTCAGCTCAACAAACAGAACATCTAGCACTAGCTGGCCATATACACCAATGGCAGACACCCAGTCATACACAGTCCCCTCTTGCCCATTTGTCATGCATAACTCTGTAGCACTGTTGTCTCGTAACATAACTGGTAGACCTCTGCACAGATTGAGCTTCGCTGGTATTTTCTTCTCAACAGAACAAGCTGGCTGTTCCCATAATACCCTTTGAATTCTCTCGTCCAACTTCACCTTTGCTGCACGCTTTTTCCCTTTTACGTCATCCAAATCTGCAATGGGGGCAATAGTATCCTCACAGTAGAAAGTAGTCAAAGACAGATTGTGCTCTGCTGCAAACCGCTGCTCACCAAGAACATTGATAGCGTCTTTGTTAACATGTCTGGCTGTAATAATGGATACATTTCTGAACCTAGCATCACACACAGAAGCTCTGCCTTCAATATTAGCAGAGACTCTGCCCCTTAAGAATTGGATGTCCTCCAAAGTGCATGATCTATATCTCATGTTTTCAAGTGCAGTGCGAAACTTTGCATCTTCATTTGTCTGTGACTTCTGTCTCATATTTTTTCGTAAAATAACTACTGTTGTTACCTGATGCCATAGGACCTTCCCAAAAGCCTCCTCTTGCTGTTTCAGTTTCTTTAAAGAATACCCAATTGAGTGACTGTAAAGTGAAACATTCTCTCCACCAATAGGAGGAGGCAATTGTGCAAAATCACCAGCAAAGATCATGTTTAAGCCACCAAATGGAGTACCTGGAGGTGCATTCAGCGATAGACAAATTCGAACACTGATATTATGCAGATCTCTTGCCGAACACATTGAAATCTCATCAAAGAACACATATGATACTCCTTCTAGCCTTTCCTTTGTGGAGGTGAGAATACTTTTAGAAACAGCAAAGTTTATACCAAAGGCTGAGTGATAAGTCATGCCTCCTGGCAATAGGCATGCAGCACTTGCAGTTGGTGCGACAACCAGCAGCTTATGGAGTTCATTGCGACTTTTGAAGAAATGAACAAGAGCCTTTAACACCTGAGACTTTCCCGTTCCACCCATGCCACCAATATACATTTTTAATTGACCACTGTTCTCAGCAACTGAATGATTGGCAACAATCACAAAGGCCCTATTTTGCTCTTCATTTAGACAAAAATCAGAGACACATTCTAACACTAGCTCACGGTGTACACTTGGAATATATGCAGCCTCAAGGTATGATTTATCCACCACTTTCACATAGTTATAGTCCTTGTTGTGTGAAGTGTTTAATGTAGCAAGATCACTGGTGACTGACCCAGACTGCTTTTGTCTCTCCATGACTTGTTGACGAAGCGATAGAACAATTTGCCGCCACTCTCGTGGTGATTTTCTTGGTAAGTTTGTGCCAGTTTCCAATCTCTTATTAAGAGATACAGATTTTTGAAGTGATAAAGGAGTTGCCCAATGAGAGTTTTGCATCAGAGCCTTCATGCTTTTGATAGCCTTTTCTCGACGAAGAGCAGATGCACACATTTTGTCAACTTCCAACTGTAAGTCAAAGTTGCCATTGTTGGCCAATATACCATCTAGTTCATCATCACACTGGTTTACAACATAGTGATCATCAGATAATGGAAGGGATAGTTCACTGCTTACACCAGTCTTCATTTGAGTTCTGAAGTCATCTTTGGCATCGAGACACTCATAGCGTAGGTTGAAGTTGTTCATGATCTGAACATGTTGAGCACTGAATTCTCGACTCACAAATGCCTCATCCCATGTCTGGTCTTTATCTTTGAGCTCTTCCCCACTACGCCAAGGTAGGAATAGGGCCAACATGACACTGCAGTAGTATTCACGATCACCTTGGTCTTGACGTGGAGGTGCACTCATAAAGTTGAGGACTGTCTGGGCCACTTTTTTATTTGTTTCCAACATTAGGGCACACTTGTGAGTGGCAGAGAGTGGGTGTTCTGATTGAAAATCAAGCATCAGATTTTTGCTTCTTTTAGAACCAGACAAAAACTTCTCTGTATCTTCATCATCTTTGTCAAGCTCCTCATTGTCTGTCTCGGAGTCTTCATTGCCATCATCATTATATTCAGGGGTGGATGATCTTTTGGCTTTCTTCTTTTTGGGCTTGACTCTAGTGCAACGGATGGCCCAGTCATAGAGACTCATAGACTCTAAAGAATCAGGGCGGTATACATAGTCAAATACAGGGGACAGTCCTGTTACTCTGTTATTCTTTTTCACCAGAGCCACTTTATCTGTTGACTTATAAGCATCATCAGGATGCCAATAACTTCTGGCCTCAGACACATATGATGTCCAGTAAAAAACTTTGAAAATATGACTAGTATAGTGGTCTTGATGGCCAAGCAAATACATGCAAATCATAGGAGACCCCATTTCAAGCTTGGCACCCATTAAGTTAACCACCTTAGTCATGAGTTGGCGAGCCTTTATAGCAGAATCAATACCTGTGTCATTCAGTATGTCAGGATTTCGGGTTAGTATAGCTTGAATACATTCAAAAACCACATGTGTCTTCAAACCACATTTAATTATATAGTCTGACACATATGCAACAACAGCTTTTACAGCAGTGCCAGAGAGCATTGATGTTACATCTGTGTTTGACCTCACAACATATGATACAAGTGGAGTATATGTATTTATCCACTGCTCAAGTTTTTTCATAACAATAGAACCTGTCTCCTTGTTAACTTCAGTCTCCTTTACAACTTGACGTGGAAATCGGGCTTTACATTTTCCAAATTTATTGTCTTTGCAACCCTTATACATGGCGTTTATTTTGTGTGCCATCCTTATTGAGATACCTATCACAATCATGCACATTTGACTGCAGAATAATTTCATCAGTCACCTTTGAAAACTGAGACCACCATTCTAGCAGTGTAATGCAAGAGGGACAGGATTCATCAGCACATGTGCATTTAGACGTGTATGGTGGGACCTCTGGTACTTTGAGTGTATGATCAACATATGTATCTTCAGCTTTTGCCTTGATTATACGGTCTTCAACTTCCTCTTGAGAACCAGTGAGAAATTCACCAACATGACATTGTTCTAGCCACTCGATAAGTCTTCTACACCATTTACCATCTGAGCTGAGAATATTGGTGCGCATCTCTTGAGGAGATGGAGACCCCATCACCCACAGCATTGCATGAAGGTGCAGAGACAGTCTACCTTGTTGTTCTACTGTGCCATAATATGCTTCCACATCACCGTAAACACCAGGTCCATCTGCGCCAAAGCGTAATATATCATGAATGAATACATCTACCATAAACTTGAAGAACCTTGCACATGCTACAGGGTTTGATGTTACTGTGCGCATACGCTCATCTGCTGGTATGGTTGGCTGAAAGGTTTCACCTGTACTTGCATAATAAATGCTGATAGGGTGTTTGATGTCAACAGGTGACAATGTAATATACCAAATGGGGCTGCCTACATGATATATTAGTGACCAAATTTCGTTCCGCTGGTATTTCTTAGAGGTTGGTGACCCTTTGACACCAACAGCAATATGATCCAAATCCCGTACAATGTCAAAGCAGTTTTTCTCATCTGCTGTCTCTGGTCTGACATGCTCTCCATTTGCCGTGCGCTTGGCAATAGATGCAAGTGCATCCTCATTGAGATTCATGATTCGCTCCGAAATTGCTTTGAACTTTGACTTCTCTGTCAATAAGAAAGCACTACTCGAACTTTTCATAATTTGTTCATGACTGAATGCAACAAATGGAAATGTGACATCAGTCTGGAACCGTTTGTCATGATACATGAGAAGCCACTTTTTGTGAGCTTCTGTTGACATGCGGTAGACAGAGCCAATCCCTCCAAATCCATATGGAAATAGCCATGGAAACATTGATGGATACAACTGAGGATTGTTCCATATTGACTCAAAACTAGGTGCTTGTCCTATTGCTAAAACCCTTCCAGACTGGCTAAAGTACTGCAATGCCAGAGTTTTAAGAGCATTGTTTGACATCTCTTCCATCTGAGCACCTGTGAGACCATGCATAACGAAAGGACATGGGCCTTCTTCAGTTCCATCTTCTTCTTCCATATCATTGACTGCAGGTGTTCCACTTGCTTTTGCAGATTCAGTCACTTTGTACTGTATAGTAACTGGGGCTACATCATCGTTGTACTGAGCAAGATTTTCCTCATTGACAACCATCTGGGCATAGTCTGAATGATTTAGGATTAGCCACTCTAAGGCTGCTCTTACTTTGTTTGCACGAACCAAAAATTTGACAGCCTTGAGCTTTGAGAGTTCTGTTTTGACAACCAACTGGCCACATACTGCACAGCCTGCTTCTTGAATTGCAGAGAACTCCATTCTTTTCGCACAGGCAGTTACCATATTTTTAATAGCATACTTAGAAGGTGGCGATGGAGGAAAGTTGATAGTCTCATGTTCACTGTTTATAATCTGTTTTAGTCTTTGTTTCTCTTCGGCAGGCATACGAGTAAGGTGCATGGTAAACTTCTTTGTACGCTTAACTTCAAACACGTAGGTAAGGGAATAACACAGGTGACATGCATGATTCTGAGCCATACTGGTTACCAGAGACTTAGTGCACTTGCTGCCACATGATATTCCATGTTTTGCAGCCACCGAAATACATTGTCGGGCAGACAACAAGGGAAGAATAATAATAATATCTGCTTTAACATGCACATATACACTAGGAGGGTATTGCAATACCTCTACATCAGTATATACACCATGAAATACAATACCAAATTCATCAACTTCTTTCAAGAGAGGACCATTAACAATATAGTCTTCAATTTCTTTATAGTGTAGGACTCGGCCAAGATGACCACCAATATACTGGCCTTTAGAGCCTTCAGAAACATCCATCATGGTTAGAGGAACAAGAATAAATAATAACATAGTAAACACATATACAAATAGGACAGTCAACAACGCAGTGCGCTCATGGGACAATCCCCATATAAAAATAGGTACATCGTGGGCATAACCCAACGTAAACGTAGAGCGCAGACAGGGCTCAGCACCATTCCTAGTCCTGGTGACAGTCACCTCTGAAGGGAGGAGGCATAAACCTATTGTCGACGCGTGTGAGGAAAGGGAACGTGAACAACGAGAAACTCGAAGCTCACCTAGGTTGTAAGGGCAACCTCAAGATGGCCGGCAGCGCGAGCCTAGCAGAGGGAGAATCCAAAGATATGAATATGACTAACTACAATACATGAGAGAGCTGCTCACCTAGCAGAGGGAGAATCCAAAGAGAACAGGATAAGGATTCTCCATGCTAGGAAGCGAAGTATATACTGTAGTAGCGTGGGAGGAATGAAAGGATAACTGTACAGTACACCAGCCACAAGTCCGAACGAATATCACAAGGTACAAGGAAACATGTGATAATGAAGTGGAAGGTAAATGCACAGGAGTCGTGCCAGCGACCTGGGGAAGTAAGGGCGAAGGGAGATGAAGTGGGGAAAGGGAATAGAAGCAGCCCGGACGAGCCCCGAAGTGTATATACGAGTCCGAGCGAGTCCGAGCGAGTCCGAAGTGCGGGAAGACTTCGGAGTCACCAGACGTGGCTCGGATGCGAAGGGAGTGGGCGGAAAGGACGTGGAAAGGAAAGGGAACGAAAGGGAATGAAAGGAATATAAGTAAGAGTCCGTGGGATGAAGGAAAAGAGAAAGGAACGAGGAGGAAGGGAGAGGGACAGGGGGAATAGGAGAAAATAGGAGTGTCCCCTTACATAGGTAATCATGCGCCTCATCTGTGCTCGCATGCACGGCGGCACTTGTTTGTCGGAGGGCGCGCTGAGACACGGTACACGGGGATTCAACTTCAACCGCAAAACACTGAGTTTCACCGAGTAGGCAGCCTGTCGAATATGGGACGTAAGAGCAAAAGATAATGGCACAGGAACTTGGCTCACGCAAACGGCTATATGCCTTCTCCATAACTTTGTCGCTAGCGGTATACGCTTCTTGTGCAATGCGTACAAGCCGATAATCCGGCAACGTGGCGGAGATAAGAGGGGGTGGAGCGTAGCCGATATCCGCAAGCCGTCGCAAGTCACAACCGATGGTACGCAGAGCACCTATGGTGACTGAGGTAAGCACTGTTGGCAATGATGTTTTGGCCAGCTCACCTTGAAATTCACAAGGTGGGAAGGGGATATCGAGAGGAGCAGCGTCCTCGTTTGTTGTGTTTGTGTTACGACGGTGGTTCGAGCATCCAGTAGCTGGTAGATACAAGGGCGGGCGAGCAGTCGTGCAAGGTACCAAGCGCGTGAATGAACGAACCTAAACAAAACCAAGCAGCTGCGAGAGCGAAGGCAGCGTAGCGTTTGCGCAAGGAGTACATAGGTAAGTAGGTGATGAGAGTCGCAAGGAAAGAAACGGAACACCACACACAACCAACACGTGATGACACACGCGCTCGGCTCCATCGCCAACGCGGGAGTACAAACGAAGGCCGTCTATTCTGACTCGACTTGATTCGACTTGACGGCGACAGCTCTCTGCGAGAGTTTCTCAGGGTATACACGAGTTTCACTTCTTACACTGTAGTTTAGAGTATACAATGATAATGTTATTTAATAAGATGTACGACTGGGGACTACACAAGGACTATGCTGAGGACTAAGGATGCGCAGGAATCAAGTACATGAAACGGTAAATTAAGTCTGCGCTGGAGCCTGAGTCACGGCGGGAGCGGGGACGGGGGCGGGGGCAATTATTCGGTCCGTTGAGAGGCACTCGTGCGGCGGAACTTGTTGAGTACTCAGATTGACTGCGGAGGCAACCTACGGAACACGGAATGTAAGAATGGGGGAAAGGGCACGAGAAGAGGGCTCACATGAATCTTGCCCACGATGACTTCGTGAAAACTACTCGCTTCTTGCGCAACCGGCATGATTTCATAGACGGATGAAGAGGCGTAGGCAGGGGGGAAATGGGCACAGGAATGTTGGTAACGGTGGGCCGGGCATGTGGTACCTAGCGGGTATGAGCATGATATGAGTGCGAGAGGCTGGGGGAACGTACACGATAAGTCCTAAGCCAGGGGCCGACTGCGTAGCAAGAGAGCAACCTTCTCCACTGGAGGACCATGGGACAGGGACTCAGACGGCGAGAGGGAACACGCGTGATCGATACTACAACCACTCATAGCCCGGAAGGATTCCGCTAGAGGATGGTCAGTTATTGCGCGTAATCCCGAGTACGCAAAACGACGAACCTAATAAAGACCACCCAACGGCGAACACGAAAGCTAAAGCAGAGAATTGTGTGTGTGCGTAGAGGGTACTGCGAGTGAGAGTGGAGTGAAAAAAAAACTACACGTTGAACCAACACGTGACACGTGTGAGCCCATATCGCCCACGTTCGATTCGCGCGCTAAGTCAACACCAACGACTTAGTCAACGAGTCGAAGTCAGTCGACTCAGCGATGTTTCACGATTCTGTATGTTAACGTATTAACGCAACAATAGCTTACAATCTCAGCATATTGCTGTAGTAGACACGAAAATTCAATGACATTCACTCAGGTACTCTAGGACTATTCTAAGGACATGCAAACGGGTGGTTAAGTACTAGCATTTGCCAGAGCATTTGCTTGGGCGGCGGCGGCGACAGGCGCATTTGCCGGAGCATTTGCTTGGGCGGCGGCGACAGGCGCATTTGTCGGAGCATTTGCTTGGGCAGCGGCGGCGACAGGCGCATTTGCCAGAGCATTTGCTTGGGTGGCAGCGGCGATGCGAAGAGCGCGAACCCTCTGCTCAGTAACTGCGTGGGGTTGCAGCATCTGGATCCAGGACCCCAAGAGAATTGCGAACTGTATGTTGAACGTGGCGTGGGCGGCCGTAGGATTATCGAGCGGAAAGAAGGTGCCCATGGTGAAACCCACCAATGCGACACAGAACTTCGAGGGCTCGAAAGGCGGGATCTCGACTGCGCGGCTGTAGTCTGGCTGTTGCCCGGGAGGAGGAGGCGGAACGCCTAGCCTTGGCAAATTCGCAATGGTTTCCCAATCCCGGTCCACGGCGCGAAAGTTCCCGTATCGAGGGCGGCCATCATAGATAGGAACTGGGAAAAACTGAGCGCGACCTCAGCAAACAAGAGCGAAAAACTCACTTGTATCCTCTGATCCAAGAGAATGAGGATGTCTGAGGTGAGAGAACTGCGGGGCAACTCTCGGTGCAGACTGCGTGACTTGGTTGTTCCCAGTGCGCGGAGAGGGCCTGCCAAATGCAAGCGAATGCTGTGCGGACTTCTGGGGGGTGCTGGGGCCTGAGGCAGCTGGAGCCAATGATCAGCAGAGCAGAAAGAAGAGAGGGAATACATACCTTCAACTTTGGCGGGCCTAGAGGTGAACTGGAGAGTAGATTCGGTCATGTATGCGTAGACAGTGTCTTGGTTGAGGATCGAGCCAACGAAGGTGGAGAACAGTGCGAAGACCTCGTCGAAGACCCATCCAGTCAGGCGAAGGCGTTCCTCTTGAAACCTCTCACTGGTGCAAGTGGGGGCAAGGAGATCGCACTGCTGTACAACGACTGGCATGACGAAGACGGGGTATAATAGGTGTTTCGCACCCGGTTTAAACATGATCTTCTTGTTGACGATGCGAAATTCGGCGGGATCGGCGGTCAAAGGGTTGACATACACCCCGTACCCGCGAAAAAGTAGGCAGTCGATGATCGGGCTAAGAAACGGTGTCAGCGCCGAGGGAAAAAATAACATAGAAGGGACGTACGGCTTTGCGTACTCGTTGCTCATTCTGCTCAGCACCTCCATGAGCCGAGGCATGTAGCCCTCTGGTTCATCGCGGGCGGTGTACTTCGGCAGCAATTCACTAAACCTAGACCACAGTTAGTTACACATGGAATGAATATGATATGGCTGTACCGTAGGCGATTGACAATTCCGCTTGATCGAAGGTATGTCACTATATCATATATGATGGGCGGGATCGCCGTGAATACAGCTTTGTCAAGCAGCTCGACGTGACTGGTCACGGCACGGCTGCCATTGCTTTGAGAGTCAGGATTGAGAGGGTCGTCGCTGAAACGGAGCTAACATTAGCATACGACACGTACAAAAAACCACACGTGGCGACATACAAATCACCAAAGACGGGGTCATCAACGGGGCTGCCGAAGATGTCAGCCGAGGATCCCATCTCCTGGGCAAAGATTGGAGGCGGGATGTCGGCAAGAGGATCAGTAGAGGCCGAAGAGCTTGGAGGTTGCTGACTCGTACTCGCTGGAGGTGCTGCCACCCTCTTCGAAGGTGCCTTGGCCTTGGCCTTACCCTTGGCCTTACCCTTTGCCTGAGGCTTGCGACGGTTGGTTTTGGCAGTTGCCGGCGGTGGTGAATCCTCGCAAGCGCTCACGACGCTAACAGCGTCCTCCCGTTCATCCTCCTCCTGGTCCTCTTGCTCATCTTGCTCCATCTCGTCGTCCCCTTCATCGGCCTCCTCCGCCTCGACGTCCAGCATGGACAACACAAGCGACTTTGAGACGAGGCTTGCCTTTGGCGTGTCCGGCCAGAGCTCGTCAAGCTCATCATCGGACAAGTCGCTCTCTCCAAGAGAGCCAACAGACGAGGATGCGAGCTGTGTCTCACCAACGACAACGACATCGTCAGAATCAGAGTCCAGACGCGCGATGGGTCGAACACTGGAGAGGGAATTACAAAGGTGCTAGTCGAACTGGTTGGAAGACTCACCGTTTTGCAGGACTTGCCTGACACCGCCGCTTGGCTTCTTTGGGGCTCAGTGCCGCTTTTTTCGAAGCCTTGACAGTTGACCTGTGAGAAAAGTCAGACGAGGGAAGCAATAAAGGCAACGATACGCACGCCGGAGAGGGAGAAGGTGGTGGGGACTCGTGCCTGGAGAATGCAAGTTCTTGAGCAAAGGTAGGCAGGAATAACCTACTTGCGCTTTCCCTTTTTGACAGGAGTGACGGCAGTGGATTGATCATCCCCCGCAGCGACAGACGCGAGCTTGAGAGCTCGACTCAAGATCTTTTGAGGGGAGGAGGCCTGTAGACTAAAGGGGAGTCAGTCAGGATGTCAGAAGAGAGCGAGGAAACAAACTCACGTTTCGACTTCGTTTTGTGATGCGTTGGCCTCGTTTAGCGATGTATCGATTCCTTCGCTATCGATAGTACCAAAAGAGAGTCGTCGGGAAATCACTGGAGTGGGCGGAGGCGCTCTGAAGGAGGCCATCTCAGTGTCAGCATTGTGCGAGCAGAAGTACGACACCCCCTACCTCATCTGGACAGCAGGAGCATCTACAGGTGCCTCTCTCTTCCTAGGAGAGATGCGGGCTGGTCGGGGAGTCGGCGGGACCGAAGTTGCTCTAAAGGCAAAAGTGAGTGGAGGAGCAAGGAGAAGAGGGGCTGCAGTTACGCAGGCGACGTAGGAGGTGTAACTTGGACACCATCGCTGTCAGCGACTTTGCCAGACGACTTGCGGGAACGAACAGAGGTGCGGGCACGGCTGGAAAGTGAGCCGATACAGAATTAGCCTGAGACAAATGAATGAGATACGTTAAATACCTAGCTGTACGAGGAGGCATGATTTTGGATGTTTGAGAAGGACTTTGACTGTAGACAACGAGTTGGGTGGTCTGGATGACAACCTTGAATGTTAGCTGTATTTATGTACAGTGTATACCTTGGATGAAAGCGCACAGTGGCGAGGGAATCTGGACGATAACGTCGTCGTTCCGGAGTGCCGAGGAGCAACACATACAAAAGCGGGAGTGACTGATACAGCGACGCGAGGAAGCAGGACAGCGGGAGAGTTTCAACACATGCCGATGCTGAGCAACAATACATTGGAGGAAAAAAACAGGAGAATGGAAGCAGGAACAGCATCGAACAATACAATGTTTGAGCAAACATGTCAAAGTGAGTGGTAACCAACGAAAAGCGGGAAGAAAGCGGGAGAGGATATTTAGCAAATCAGTAGCAGTGATATGGCACACAGGGCATCGACGGCGAAGTCAATCGCCTCGAGCATAGAGTCGAGCGCAAGGCGTGTACGTTGAAGTTTGAACAAAGAAGCAGGCGAGCGTCTGATGTAGTTGTTGTCACATAACCTGTCACGTATTGCTGTCAAGAACAAACACTTCACTACACCGTCTCATGCCAACGAAAAGCGGGAAGAAAGCGGGAGAGGATATTTGGCGAATCAGCAGCAGTGATATCGCACACAGGGCATCGACGGCAAAGTCAATTGCCTCGAGCATAGAGTCGAGTGCAAGGCGTGTACGTTGAATTTCGAACAAAGAAGCAGGCGAGCGTCTGATGTCAAGAACAAACACTTCATCACACCGTCTCATGCCTGCCTCTATCCATATCGAATCGCTATAAAAACGGCGACGCTACTCGTCGACATGGACAACCATGGACGCCTTCTACGATAAGTCAAAAGCAGGTGAGTTGGCCACAGGCTCTCGCAATATCGAGTTCGAGCTAATCTTCGACCAGTTCAAACCCTTGACAAAATCATCGCGGAGCGAACCGCCGCGGCTGCAAGCCCGCAGATGTATATACTGGATTCAGTGAGTCGCAATTTGTACAGATCTACAATAGAATTCATACATCAAGTTACCAGGAGAGTACAGAGACTTTTGGCCTGAGTATATGCCGAGGAGACGGTGATGCAGTGTCACGATTGACTCAGCGCAACGAGGAGACAGGGGAGACGGAGGAAGCAACCATAGCAATTCAAGGAATTGTGTCCAGTATCAACCTCCCGCCCTTCGATGCGAGATCCCAGTGAGTCATATAGCCTTTAATATTAAGCCGATCTCAACATAATCTATCCAGTCGTGGAGACGATGTAAAACGCTTAGCGCATGCCAGCGTGACGTTAACGGGATTAGGCTCACCTTGCTTCGATCGAATGGTGGAGAATAGCCGCCGCGCATATTCAATGTTCAGCAGATATACGCCCAACGCAAAATTGCTTCCGAGACCCGAGTTCTTAGCCAAATATTCAGCGGAAACCAATGGAGGTATCGACCAGCACGTCACGATCGCCGCCAGCAATCGATTTTTCACCCCAATCAAGCAGGCCGGCGCCCTTGAAGCCGTCGATATAAACGTCGAGATAGACCCTCGGGGGCTCCTAGCCAAGGTGGATCGAACAAGATATGTCCACACCGAGGATAACACCGTCGATTATTATGTATTAACGGAGGGTGACAACATTGAAAGGTGAAGAAAACCACTCAAACCGTAAACGACTGTGAAAGACTAACGCCACATAGATACACGCCCACGACTCCGATTATTTTCCAGATCGGGGACATCGTAGAGATCCAGACGTCGATGACATGCATTCCGCAGAAGGGAAGCTTCACAGTAAAGTTATTACTGAGAAGCATTATTCTTTTAGACGGCAGCTTAACTATGGTACGTTGCAACAAGCACTCAAGACATTCTTACGACAAGACTGTAGGAGGCAATGAATGCACGAACGCTAGTCGCCCCGACTCCCGCCCAACTACCGAAGCGCCTGAAGCGACGAAACCCATACGCCGGTAGCGTACCTCGGCTGCAGAAGACCCGAGGGGGCAAGGATCATCCCAGGATTGATGTTGAGGCAAACGAAAGCGGAGGATCACACGAGGCGGGTAGCATAGGCGGGCAACAAGTTCATTTACACAACGAGATCGTCTCGGAAAGTCAGACAGCCACGATAGATACTTGTATGGACGAGTAGAGAGTTGTATTCAGACAGATGCGAATGACCCATCAAGAAGATGGCAAATGAATGACTATTTTTGCAAATCACGGTGGATGGGTACTGCAGGAACACGAGCTTGAGCAATTATGAACAGGCGGCGTAGGGAGGAACGTACCAAGGGCCACGCCAAGGACAGCGAACCGGATGGTAGCTGAGAGGGCAGCCTCTTCGAAGTGGGTCTTGGTGCAAAAAAGGAAGGAAAAAATAAGGATCAACGAGAGGGCAACAACGGACAAATCACTCACTAGGACTCGGCAACGAGTCTGGTATACAACGAACTTTGCCTCCTCGGAGTCGAGAGAATTATTCTGCCACCCGAGATGATATTGTAATACCCCGTCTCCTCTCTACTATACCCCTGGCATCACGTGTTCCCCGTGATGCCCATCACATGACTATGTTGGTATGCGCTCTGTTGGGCGCTGTTTGGATTTTTTACACTTCACTTTTACTACATATATCACTCCTACGCACATACTCTCCGCGAATATACGTCGGTATAACGTACTGTGCACTGCGTGATATAAGAGTACTCGGTGAGTACTTACACTTTTTTACGTTTCCTTAAAACTACGTTTCGCGCGTATGCGGCGCGGAGGAAAGAACCGAAATCGCCGCCATATGGAAGACTCCTCGATAGCCGAGGAGAGAGAAGCAGCTGACGCTTCTGCCCCACATGTGGGGATTCCCACTCCTCATGGTGTCACTCATGGGAACAGAACGGACGAAAGAGGATCAATTCGATCCCACCGTTCGAGTCGCACACATGGGAATCGGGAAACAGAGGAGCCAGGCAATGCTGGCCCACAGCTATTCCTTGCCTCCATGCCCCCACCTCCAGCGCCACGACGAGAACGTCGTGGACCACTATTCGACTACATGGGCAACCCCATCATGGACAGCGACGAAGACCGCAACAGTGGGGCATTGAGCCGACGAGACGATCAGTCCCGTCATTCGGGCCTGGGTCAAGGGGACAGGCAAAGCCCCGAACGCCCTCGACACGAAGGCTCTGCGAAACGCTCATACACGAGGAGCTCCTTCATCGATGAAGATGAAAACCCTTTCCTCCCCAGAAAGGGAGTCGAAGGGGGCCGTGATGCTATCGCTCCCTCCCATCACTCATCAGGCACCGGCGGCATGAGTGAAGGCGCACGTCGTCGCCGACGTGCTGAAAAAAGACCCGAAAATCAGTCGGGACCCAACGAATCGTTGGCACGAGATCCCGACGAGGCCATATCTGCATGGATTCAAAACAACCTCCCCGCGACCACCGACGAGATGGCAATGGCAGCGGCTGCCCGGGCAGCACACTTGCAGACCATGCATAAACGCCCCCTCAGCCCCAAAACCATTCAGGATATCCTGATGCAGGTCCGCGCGGAGCACGCGGCGAGGAACTATGTCCGCCAGAGAGCGGCCCAGCAGGAGGCGTCGCAAACGCTTCCTCGACCTTATGCCCCCATCGTCGGAAGGGCTGTCACTTTTAGTGACAGAGTGATACTGCAGAAATGGTACAATGCTGCGACGAAGGCGCGGGAGCCCACCGCCGTGGCCGACCAGGGCATAGACTTCGATTCCGAAGGAAACCCCTGGGAGCGTGCGCCCCAGGGTGACGCCAGAAGGGATGGACGGCAGCGCCGTGCAGACAACGCCCCGCAACATCGCGGGAATATTTGCGACGCTCGCGACCATGATCGCGATGATCGCGCTCATCATATGGGAGGAGCTGCCAACCAAGGCGGCCCTAGTGGAGGAGATAATGGAGGACAAGGAGGCGGCAATTCCCCTCCTAAGGGCGTCCCACCTCCTGGGCCTTCCGATGTGGAGCCTGGTGACGAGGATCGCCGTAATAGACGGCGTCACCGAACGCCTCAGGAGAGGCTTAACTCCCGGAGACCCTCCGGTTACGAGCGCACATACGCTCCTCCGCCTGCCACTGGCAGGCATATCGCTGAAGGCGATGGAGCTCCCCCAGACGGCTCCTCTTCTAGTTCGGATTCCGACCAACCTAACGGAAGCCGTCGAGGTGAGGGTAATCACGACCATAACCGTGACCGCAGAGGACGACAGGACCGTGAGCCTGTCCACCCACGACGCCACGTGGACTTCAACGACGAACGGTTAGCTCCACGCAACGAGCGGGGTGGTCCTCGTTTATCCCGTCGGGACATGGGTATGGCCAGCGCCGTCGACCAACCCGATCTCTCGGAATATTCAAGAGCTATTCGGCAGCGGTACGCCGACATGGTGCATAAAAGGCTGGGCACTCCATTTGAGCTACCCCCAGGAGTCAAACCTCCGTCCCACGTCCAGAAGCCAGATAAATGGTCTGGCGACCAGGACGTGGATAAATTCAACCGATGGCTCCACTCCCTCATGAGGTGGCTCAGGATCAACCAATATAGTGTTCCTGCCCGAGAAGAGGAGTGTATCACTCTTATTGGCATCCACCTAGACGGTGAGGCGGCGGTATGGTTCGACGAAGAGGTCGAGGACTCTGACGACGAACGTCAATGGACGTTCCTGAGGGTGGTCATCGGACTGTACGATCGATTCGTACAACCCACCGCTATCCAGGATGCTACCGAGGAGTTCCTGGCCACGGAGTATTCTTCCACGACGGGTGTGCGTGGATTCTACGACGCCCTGGAGCGTACAGCAAAACGGATGATCCACCCCCCGGACCATTACATGTTCCGGAGACAGTTTGTGGTGGGTCTGCCGGCGTTCATCCGGGACAAAATGGTGGATCGGGGCTACAACGCAGAGCGTCACCCCATTTCGGACCTGTACGCAGTCGCTCTTCAAGCCGAAGAGAGCAGGATTATGGCTAGGCATTATACCCATGCTGCCACCGCTAACAAGGCCAGGAATCACCCTGGATCGGGAACCGTCCCCACGAAGGCGGATAAGCCATCGGTACAGGTGGGCAATCGGCCTTCCACCCGATTCCATAACTCCAAGGGATACGCCCTTGGATCGAGGCGGCCCCCCACCGACGATCGCGCGGTGGATGCACCGGCATCGGCGCCGCTACTAAAGACAACGACGACTACGCTGTCGAAACCCCATCCATCATCCCAACCGAGGGTGATGAATCGCAATCCACCAGGACGAACTGGTGGCGGTCAATTTGATGCTACCAAGGCCAAATGCTACGCATGTGGTAACTATGGACACATCTCCACCGACCCCAAGTGCCCCAAATTTGGGCAGCCACGGCTTAACGCGGCGCAAGTGGAGACTCACCGCAAGGTGAACCGCCTCTCGAATCCCACGACGAGGATGTGGAGGACCCCCCCCTGGAGGAACTTCCAGGGGCCGAGGATGAGAGGAACTTAGACGGTTCCCAATACTCATCGCCAGACGACGACGGGGGATACGATCGCTACTATGAGGTAGCGGAGGACAGTGTCCACTTGGGGGTTATGGACACTACGACCCACGACGAAGGGGTCCAGTTTTTTGGCATAAGGACGCCGAATCCACCCGCCAAAGGTGATACTACGGCAACGGGGGAAACCACCCGCATGTTAGCTATGCGGCCTAAATATCAGCCATCGGGACAACCGATGGAGCGCCCCAGACGGGCGCAGATTACCACCAAGTCTATAGCGCAGTATGTGACAATCAATGGCGTTAAGGCTTATACCCTGTTTGATTCGGGGTGTACGACGGACTGTATGAGTCCGGACTTCGCGCGAGTCGCGAAGGTGAGATATGGTTATCTCAAGGACGTAATCCCACTCCAATTGGGCACCGTCGGGAGTAGTGCAAGCATACAATTTGGCACGTACTCTCGCGTGCTGTTTGGAGGCATTGACAGCAGGGAATACTTCGACGTAGCCAACATTGACCGCTACGACGTGATACTAGGAACGCCGTGGATGCATAAACACGGAGTCTCACTCGACTTCGCGAACAGGGTTATCCGCATTGGTGACCAAGCGCACCCTTCGCTCACGGAGGGGGAGGAATCAGTTGAGATGGCGCGCAGACACGCGATTCGAAGGAAGGAATGACTAGAACATCAGTCGCGAAAGGCTGAACCGCCTGCATCCAGACGGAACGATAAGATTGACGTAGACGTCACAGACATGGCTATGTCCCCAGAACAATTGGATAACGTCGAACGGACAATCCAGGACAAAGTCCGCCTGGAAAGACAAGCAGAACCGGAGTTCCTAGGTAACATGGACACCGATTTTGAAGCCATACTGTCTAGTGTGGAGGTGTACACCGAGGAACATATCCCGCACCTGAGATCGAGATGGCTATTTCGATGCAAGGACATAATGGGAGGCGCGCCCGATAGGCCCCCCCCACTTCGTGCTATCAACCACACGATACCGTTGTACGACGAGGAGAAGAAATATAATTATTACCTTCCTCGATGTCCGGATTCACTCAAACCGCAATTAGCGGAAAAGATCTCCAAATACCTCCACGATGGATGGTGGGAGACATGGCAGACGGACCAGGCTGCACCCATGTTATGTGTGCTAAAGAAGTCAGGAAAGCTACGCACTGTCGTAGACTGCAGAAAACGGAACGAGAACACAAGGCCCGACGTCACCCCGTTCCCAGATCAAGACTCTATCAGGCTCGACGTCGCGCGAGCCAAATACCGGTCAAAGATTGATTTCTCGGACGCTTACGAGCAAGTTAGAGTGGAACCCAGAGACGTCTGGAAGACAGCTTTCGCTACCATTTACGGCACGTTGCTGAGCCACGTCATGCAACAAGGCGATTGTAACGTGCCTTCTACCTTCCAGAGGATAATGAATCTGGTTTTTCGGGATTACATAGGGAAATTTATCCACGTCTACCTTGACGACGTATTCGTTTACAGCAATACCATCGAGGAGCACGAGGAGCATCTTCGCCTCGCATTTGAGAAAATTCGCGAGTTTGAATTTTACCTCAAGCCCGAGAAATGTGATCTCTACGCTATCCGCGTAGATTGCTTGGGCCATATAATAGACGATCGGGGGTTACACCCTGACGAGGATAAGATCGCGCGTATTCGCGATTGGAGGACTCCGCGATCATACAACGACATTCAACGGTTCATGGGACTGGTGCAGTACCTGTCGCATTTCGTGCCGGATCTTTCGGCCTATGCTGGCCCGCTGCAAGCAATGGAAAAGAACGGCCAGACATTCGTCTGGAGACCGATTCACGAGAAGTGTTTCGTGATGATCAAGGAACTTTGTGCGAGGCACCCCATCCTGAAGCCTATCGACCATACCAAACCAGACACCATCTGGGTGATTTGCGACGCATCCACGTTGGGACTGGGTGCGATGTATGGACAGGGTGCGGACTGGTTGACCTGTCGGCCTGCGGGGTTCATGTCGAAGAAATTCACACCCGCACAACACAACTATCGTGTGTACGAACACGAAGCCCTTGCCATCCTAGAGGCCCTCCTTAAATGGGAGGACAAACTGCTAGGATACAAGTTCACGGTCGTCACCGACCATAGGGCGTTGGAATTCTTCAACGGATTACGGAAACTGTCCGCCAGACAATCGCGCTGGATGGAATACCTCTCAAGGTTCCAGTATGACATAAAATATGTCAAAGGGTCACTTAACAAAGTGGCGGATTGCCTCTCCCGATACTACTCGGAGGATACGCCTCTCGACAAGTATCATGAGGATGAATACGTCAACGCGGATGTCCGTATCGACCCAGATCACGATCTACTCCCACAGGATAGGATCCGTGAGGTCCTCCAACCTCACGCCCACCTCTTTGCCCAGAGGCCCGCAGACAGAGTAGAAGCTCGAGACCTCGAGGCGAATGCGCTGGGGCCCGCCCCAGTATTGACTCCTACGGTCCCGGATCACATTAATCCGACGGTACTCGAGTCCAGGGCCAAAGGAGCGAACTTACGCTCCATCGTCCACCATCGTGATGATTTCACCGCATCGGTGAAAAGGTCGTACAAGGACGACCCTTTCTTTTCTAAAATCCTCTCCAAATCCTCGGAATACCCTTCCTTCTTCCAGAAGGATAACCTGGTCTGGACTCGCAACCTAGGCAAAGAAGTGGTTATGTGTATTCCTCACGGTAAATACCGTGAAAACACCCTCTTCGGTGTAATAGTTGAGGACGCTCATTCCATTGTGGGACACTTCGGCGGGCAGAAGACCGCCGAATACATCAGACGATGGTTCTGGTGGCCAAAGATGGCCAAGATTATCGCAACATTTTGCGATTCCTGCGTCGCATGTAAGCGAGCGAAAGGCAACTATCAGCCCCCGGCTGGCAAATTACACTCGTTGCCCATCCCGTCCGCCCCATGGGACAGCATCGGGATGGACTTTATTGGCCCCTTTCCCGAGGTCAACTCACTAAACTACCTCTGGGTAGTGATATGTCGTCTAACGTCGATGGTCCACTTGATCCCCGTGACTACGAGGACGACCGCCACGGAGCTCTCGTGGATATACCTGAAGGACATTTGTCGACTTCACGGCCTCCCGTCGAGCATTGTTTCTGACCGTGACTCCAAATTCACGTCAAAATGGTGGACGGAACTCCACCGATTACTAGGAACCAAGTTGCGAATGTCCACCTCGTTCCATCCCCAGACGGATGGCCAGACTGAGCGAGTTAACCGCTCCATATCTCAGATTTTGAGGTCGATCGTTAGGTCGGACCAATCTGACTGGGTAGCTAAATTGCCCATGGTGGAGTTTGCTCTAAACTCCAGCATAAGTTCAACAACTGGCCTCGCACCGTTTGAGGCGAATTATGGGTACCTCCCATCGATGATGAACATCCATCGACGGGGAGTAGAATTCGCCCCCGGAGTGGCGTCGTTCGCTGAAAAGGCTCGCCAGAACCTGAGCGATGTATACGACGCGATTATCGAGCGTCGCGTATTTCAAACGTACCACGCGAATGCTAGACGTCGGGACGAACCCTCCATCGCCGCGGGCGACCTGGTATACCTGTCCACAGGTAATTTGTCCCTCCCTAAAGGGAGGGCTGGCAAACTACTCCCCAAATTCGTGGGGCCATATCGGGTCACGAAAGCTTTCCCGGAGACTTCTAACTACGTGCTCGATCTGCCCGCCGAATTGGCGGCACGGAATATTCATCCTAAATTCCATGTGTCAAAGCTACGCCCGCACGTAGAGAACGACTCTTCGCTGTTTCCACAGCGATCCCCAATAGAACCATACGATTGGGGAACCCCCGACGATGCCGAGTGGATTGTCGACGATATCACCGCTCACCGGTGGCAGGGCAAGACATTGCAGTTCCAGGTTAAATGGAACCTGGGGGATACCACCTGGGAGCCTCGTGCTCACTGTGACGAATTGGAAGCACTCGAGAGGTACCTCGAGTTAATGAACGTCTCTCGATGTGAGGACCTGCCGCGGCGTAATCACGATAAGATAAGGGCCGCTCGGCGCTAACCTCGACTCGTGACCGCCGCGGATTATTCCGGCGGCGATTGAACTTTGAAAATTCTGAAAAAACATTGACTGAGTCGACGGTATCATTGTCGCGAACAACCACCACCGCCTCTTTCAAAGCAACACCGCCGTCAAACATCCATGGACGCTGCAGGGGGCAGCCAGCCGCCTGACCACCCGATGGGTGGTCCTGATCCGCCCAACTCGGGCGGAGGAAAATCTCCAACGCGCCTCACAGCGCAACAGAAAGGCAAACAACGAGCGGACCGCTCGATTCGTGACAAGTTCACGGAGGACGAAGCGCGGGCGCTATCGGCCTTCCCTCCTCCACCCCCAGAGGGTGGAATCGCGGAACCCCACGCGGCTTGGGTGGCTCACCCAGGATATCGCTGCGTGATGTGCACGAACCCATCGTGCGAAATATGTCCAGCGTACGGTCAACATCGTATGCATGGCTACATGGACGAGTCGATGGCCATGGCAGACCGTCGTTTGGCAGCTGTCCTTCACCCCGAGGTGCCGCAGTATGCTGCCCGGATGTATGACTCTTGGCGGGTCATCGACGAAATGTCGAGGGAGGGGAGGGAGAGACTAGAAGCCGATGTACGATATTACAGAAACAGGCTGGACGAAGCTCGCGACGACATTCGCGATCTCAGACGCCGTCTCGACGAGACGGAGGACCAGCGCGAGGTTCGACGTAAAATCAGACCAGACGCGCACAATGACGCCCACAACGATAACATTGTGGAAAGCTCAAACCGGGATAATCGCCCGGTGGAGGACGAATACTACGACCTCGAACCGGATTACGGGGACGAATCCAGCGACGATTTTCCGCCTCTCCCCGCCTCAGCCACGACGGCTGAAACATCGTTTGCAGCTGTCGCAGCAACTGCTCCACATAGTCTCGTCCCACTACGAGAAAATCGACCACAAATGGATCGCGACGGTCTACCCGTGTCACGAAGTGGCTGGGAACAGATCTTCAACGCGGCGCAATCCCCAGGAAACCACGAAGCCGTGGACAAGTGTAAGGCGGTAACTACCGCGGCCAACCGGGCTCGACAGGAGAGACGCGAACTGACGAGCGCTCAACGCAGCGCATTGAACCAGTGGCGAGTGCCACAATGGGTCCGAGACGAAGACCGTCGGAATTCCGGACGGCCAGCGAACCTGAGCGCTGGTTCGTCGGGATACCTGACCCACCCGGCACTCGTCGCCGCTCGCGCCAACCCCCAGACGCCTATCTCCATCACGCCACTGTCAGCGACAGTGGAAGGCATGCCCAACGTCCGAAGGCCAGGCATGGGGCCGCCCCAATCACACGACCCGCCCGAAAGATGGGCGGCGTATTACCATTACGAACGACGGGTGCACGCCCCGCCCGCTGGCATCTCAGATCCCTTGAATCTGAGACAAGTGAGGGGTTGGCGTGCCATGAGAGCACTCAGCCCCAACGAGAACTCGGCCGGCGCCTCGTTCAATCGACAACGTACGCTGTTTCATCAGCGTTTCTGTGAACTCCTGGCCGTTCCAGGATTATATCGACGAACTCTCCTACGGGAGAGTATTTCAATTACCCCCACCGTCAATTTCCGCCCGCTGAGCGGATCGATCGACAACCTCACGGTAGAGGCCGTGGCACGCCACCTTGCCGACTGTGGGTTCTCGCATGCCTGGGCGGACGACTGCTGGGATTTTGCCCAAGCCTGGGTCCTCGATTCACGCAACAATGGGCGTGACTTATCTACAGTCCGAGAACATTTGGACGCATTAGACGCGCAGTAATCCCCCCTACTTGAGTTGATTATCTCTCAGGTGTACCTTGCTATAGCTAATACATAATACCCAGGTACAGCTGGACCATATTCTAGTTAACTACACCCAGGTATACCTGCCAAATCTTTATTCAACTGAGGGTCAGGTAGCTTCAACAAAGGAATCAACTGAAAGTCAGGTATTGGGTGAATGTTCAGTTGATTATTTTCCACATCTACCTTGGCACATCCAGTTGTCCAGTTAACTAAGTGCCAAATAAACATGCTTAACCCAGTTAACTGGACACAGGAATAGCTGCATATGTCCAGTTGATTGGAATATCAAGTTAACTGGATACAGCAATACCTAGACATGTTCAATCAACTGGGATATTTGCTCAGTTGATTATTACCAGCAATTCCTGCATACACTCAGTTGATTGGATAATGTAGTTGACTCGGCTGCAGCAGTACCTTGGTGTCCTGAGTTAACTGGAATATTGATCCAGTTGAATATTTCCAGGAATACATGTATACATTCAGTTAACTACAACAGTGAGTTGAATATTTACAGCTGTAGATAGGCAGGTCCAGTTAACTAGAATGATAATCTAATCCACTGGAATCCAGCAATATCTGGAAACACCCAGTTAACTGGACTATCCAGTTAACTATACACAGCTGTACCTGTACATGGCTAGTTGACTGAAATTATAATTCAATCCACTGGAATCCAGCAATACCTGTACACACTCAGTTAACTGTAATATCGAGTTGAATATTTACAGCTGCATCTGAGCAGGTCCAGTTAACTGGAATCATGCCCCAGTTAACTACACACAGGAGTACCTGTACACACCCAGTTAACTGGAATACCGAGTTAACTATTTACAGCTGTATCTAGGCACATCCAGTTCACTATATCCAGGAATACCTGAACAGACCCAGTTAACTGCATTGTTGAGTTGAATATTTACAGCAATACCTGTATTTACCCAGTTGATTGCCCAGTTAACTATTTACAGCTACACCCATGAATATCCAGTTGATTGTGATTTTAAATGATGAAAAGCACTTTGGGATATTCCAGTTAACTGGGTCCACAGCAGTACCTGTGTTTACCCAGTTGATTGCCCAGTTAACTATTTACAGCTACACCTATGAATATCCAGTTGATTGTGATTTTAAACGATGAAAAGCACTTTGGGATATTGCAGTTAACTGGGTCCACAGCAGTACCTGTATCTACCCAGTTGATTGCCCAGTTCACTATCTACAGGAAATGGAATTAGTGACTGTGGGAAAATCCTTAAAATCAAAAGTATGTCCATTAGAAAGCCAGCTATAGGTTCATTACAAAAAGTTCTAATAACATCAGTGAGATTTGTAGCCATTCAAAAGTTATAATCAAAAGAAAGAATATGGTCAATAGCATTTGTGACCGTGGGAAAATCTTAAAAATAAAAAAAATCGAAAATAGTGCCATTAGAAAGCCAGCTATAGATTCATTACAAAAAGTTCTAATGTTATTAGTGAGATTTGTAGCCATTAAAAAGTTGTGAGCAAAAGAAAAAGTAGGATCAGTAACATTAGTGACCGTGGGAAAGTTGAAAAAGTCGAAAATGCGCCCATTAGAAAGCCAGGTATAGGTTCATTACAAAAAGTTCTAATGTTATCAGTGAGATTTGTAATAGTTTATGAGATATGAGCATGTTCAATGATGTTGGTCACTAATATTAGTGACTGTGGGAAAATCCAAAAGTTGAAAAAGTCGCAAATGTGACCATCAGATAGGCAAGTATAGGTTCATTACAAAATGTTGTGATGATATCAGTGAGTATTGACCTTGATTAGCAGTTACTGACCAAAAACATCGCAAATGTAATACAAATCTTAAGGTGATCACTAATTTAGTGACTGTGGGAAAGTTCAAATTTCAAAAGTGCGTACATTAGCCAGGCAATTAGTGGCTAATACTGCTGGTTTGAGAGGTAATAGACCATTCTAAAAGGTCAAAAACATCGGAGTATGGGTGTATGTATGTAGCAGTAACATAATTAGTGCCTACTTCTGGCAGTCACTGGGGCCTCCAACCAACCTCCACGCTTGACTCTGGCAGTCACCGTGCCTGTTGGGATTGGAAGCTTATGCTCATCTTGTGGTCAGCGTCTTCGCTCCAGCACCAACCACTCTTCATCGTGTCTCATACCTTTCTGCGCCTGACTCTGGCAGTCGCCGCACCTCGCCTGACTCTGGCAGTCACCGCACCTCGCCTAACTCTGGCGGTCACCCCACGTAGATGGACCGGGGGCAGGTACGAAGTTCGTGCTTATTTGATGGTGTGCTGAACATCTGTGTACTTTGGCCAGGTGCGGCGCACTCACGCATTCTTTTGAATTATGTAGCCTCCTCATTTGCCAATGTTCCCGCAGTCGTCTGGGCTATTGGCGTTGGCTCCGGAACTGAGCACGCTTGGGGCTACGCAATATCGGGGTGGGTTCTCCGTTGGCTAGCCCGAACTTAACTCATTAACGGGATACGCCTCTCGTTGTCTTAGCTCGACTCTGATGCTATGTAACCAACTGTGTGTGGCCTGTTGCGTTCTACAGCGGCACTAAGGTATGGTGTCGGCACTTTTCGCATCATTCAACGTTAACGTGAATCTCGAACCATTGGATACATAACTATTGAAATTGTACTATGTACTTTTGTAGTGTTCCGTCAATGGTTGTTTTCCGTCAGTCCCTTTCTTCGAGCCCGATGTGGCCGTCTGAGCCTAATTAGGAATTCGTCGGCATCCCAATGAGGCAATCGTCGGTTCGTCGGGTTTGGGCGGCTGTTTCGACATTGCCATCTTGCCACCTTTGCCACCTTTGTTTCTCTTTCAACTTACCTTCATCCATTATGCGACGCCTGACGAAAAAGGGCAAGGAGAGAGCACGGCAACAGGTCAATGAACATGAACTTGTCGACCCGGATTACTCGCTGGTCCCTCTGACGAAGGCAAACCATCATCGGTCCAAGCATGACCTCCCTCCTCTCGCGCATCTGCACGGACGCCCTGTTATGACACAACCATTTAATCTACCCGACCGCCCGGCTCAGTCGGGCTTTATGCTGGCGCTAGGGACTTCGACCAAGCGAAGGAATAAACCTCAAGCCCAGCCATCCAATCCATCCACTGAGCCACTCGACGACAGCAATTCCAATGTTTATACCTTCGGTAATATTGACTACGGCACCTTCTCCACCCCCACTCAGCCTGCACGATCTCGGCATCGTGTACGTCGAGAAAGCCAGTGGACAACGTGGTTGACAAAAATCATCCCGTCGATTCGCGATTCATACCTAGAGCTATTGTACCGAACCAAGTCGCTACGTAATTATCCTCCCGAACCCAGCAAGCACCGCTGTGAATGTAACCAAAGCGAATGTCGGGCCCTGGCTGTGACGATTATCACGTTTACAGGTAAGCAGGCATGCTAAACCGTTATTCAAATCTGAATCTGATTGGGAGATAGAAATTAGAAAACTAGATTTAACTATCTGCCCGTGCCGACCTGCAGCCCGACAACTTGTGGAGGCTGGAATGTTTCCCTGCGCCCCCGTTCATCCGACGCTAGCTGTGGATATTCGCGTTCTCGAGTTTGTATCACGCCTCTTCCTCCATCTCCCTCCGAACAACACCGCTTGGTGCGCCGCCTTGCAATCCTTCCTAGAATCCCAAGGATATACATTAGCAGGCAAAGTATGTTCAGTATGACGGATAATGCTGCTCATCTGATGACAATTAACTTCCAGGACCCACTGCGACGGCGTTTTGGCAACACACTGCAATTCTACAACTGCCTCAAAGACTCGGTGGTATTCACGCTGGACAAAGTAACGACGTCTATCCGCAACCCTGTTCCTCCTCCGACGCTAGTGTCTTTTGAGGAAGACGATCCAGAGACTGATTGCGATGAACCCAACGCAAGGGACAGTTTGTTCACGGCTACACCTCTTGCCCAACGCCCAACATCAACGCCCAGAAATCCGCAAAAACGGCACCGGGATGAACCAGACACTGAGGAGGAAGACGCAGATCTAGATGGCTCGCCGTTTCCGGACCCTCCGGCGCGTGAAAGGCCAAGTGAATATCTACGCGCACGGTGTCCTTGCTGCTTCGGGGGTGAATTCCCAAGAGAAGGACTCATGGGGTAAGTTGATTTATTTTGACGTGAACAATGACACCAACCTACTCTCCAGACCGGATGCCCTCATCTCTCTTGATGCGTGTTTCACTCAAAAACGTCGGCAGAAAGACCGCGATCCACATATAGGTCACCCACGAACCGTGTTTTTGCCTGAGCAAGATGTCAATGCGACAGAAGCATATGTAGAGTCAGTTAGATCGTCCGCATCTCGTTCTCGGAAACGGCGGCGACAGGAAGACGAAGAAGACAAAATTGAAGATGGCATGCTGATTTCTAACGCTGTACTCGCTGGCTGCGAGAAAAGCTTCACTGCCGCTGACGATTCCCGGATGAAGGCTAGTACCCAGTTCTTTGGGTGTACCGCCTTGATGGGCCTCATATGCCGCCATGACCGAGTCCTCTGGCTGGTTAACATGTCTTCGGCGGGAGAGAAACAACACTACGTGATTGCGCTTCTGGAGACTTTATTCCAACACCTACCCCATACATTCTCTGTGGGCGTCCTCTACGACATCGCCTGCCAGCTCCATCGCAGCTGTGTCAAATTTGGTTTCCTCGACCGTTATCTAAATCGAATCAGCTTCGGGATATCTGTATTCCACGCATTTGGGCACCAGTGGCCCTGCCAAGTTGCGTACCACCCCAGGAAAGTGGTCGGCTTCGGCCTCACGGACGGTGAAGGCTGCGAACGCTTTTGGTATTCCATTAGTGGATTGGTGGCGTATCTCCGTGTTTGCGGTGTAAGTGAATCGTCTTTAAATGATTGTTCATCTCACTAATTGAGGTGTGTTATAGTACCATCGACGCCTTTACACACTCAATTCGCAGGTGGCGCATAGCTCCCACAATAGTTTACTGAATCTTGGCCACTGGCTGGCTAGGAAGAGGGTACTTTGCCTGAAGAAACGTACGGAAGCTATGGATACATTGGCCGACTGCCCGGAAGATGAAGAACGTCTACGAGATGAATGGGCATCCCAGGTTGGGCATCAAACCAAGCCGCTGCCTCGACAAAGTGCAACGAAGGGAAAGAAGGCAGTTGAAGAAGCTCTCCGTCTATCAAAAGCGCTCGACATTGCCTCAAAGCGGCTGAGGCGACTGGAACAAACCCTGACGAGTTCTAATGCGACCGACTACGAATACGCAGAAGCTGAATTGCAGTTGGAATCGGCTCAGGCTGAACATAAGAAGGCGAAAGACAAGTTGCGGATCAAATGCCAGGCCTTAGGAGTTTCGGCTACCACAAAGCTGAATACGCTACTCAACAATCCCTATATCTCAGCCAGACAGAACGCCATTGCTCTCAAACGGCGTTTGCGGGAACGTCTTCAGCATCGAAAGTTTGAACTTGATCCTTTAGAACGTGCTCATCGACGGAAGGCACTTGGTAAGTAGGCATATACTGGGCTTGACGCAAACACTGAGATAATATCTTGTAGACAAGAAGGCACATCGACAAACTGAAGACGCTGTTAAGCGCCGTGAGCCTACGATTGACAAGCTGGCAAGACAGTTCAATAAGCTCTGCGACGACATGGAGTCGCTTATCAAAGCCAAGAAAGCTCCGCGAGGCTCCCGACCGCCGGCAAAAATTGATCTTCAAGGTTTATACTCTCTTGACGTAGATGATGACATTTGGCAAGACATCGGCCTTCAAGATGACGAGGATGCTGCTGCTGAGCCCCCTGCATGGCTGAGTAAGGAGTCGGTGCGCAATGGTATCAAGAGCATACTGGCAAGGGATCGGTGTGAAGAAGAGGAGACACGTTTAATCCATGAACGATGCGCTCTGCAAGAGTGGTTTTCTGAGGAATGGTTAATCAATGAAGAATGCCTCAAGCAAACTCGTACGTGCTATTGAATACACATGTCTTCTGAGATTAACTAGTCTTGTTATAGAATGTGACAAAGCCAAGCATTATCAGTTCCTCCGGCGTCGAAATGAACTTATTCATCTTTGTGCACTTTGGCAAATGTCACTTGATGGTATGAGTGTGGGGGACAATGATCCTCCGGTGTGGGGCCCAACCAACGTAGAAACACTTGCTGCAAACATCGAGCGCTATACGGACAATGTTGTTAACAACAGTTTTGATGAGGATGTATCTGATAATGAGGTGGATGAGGATGATGTGGATCCTACTTACTTTGCTGCATTAGATGCAGTCAATATGGCTGATGCATTTCGTGCAGATATTGGTAGTGAGGAATTGGGCATAATGGGTACTCATATTGATCATGATGATCCATTCCAGTAGATAGCTTGATAATTTTATTGTACTTATAGAACATATATGCCTATGTTACAAACATTGATGAACAACCTAGATTCCAGTGTGAATGCATGTGAGACTTGTTGAACATTGAGTTTAATTTAGCATTCTAGCAATGATAGATGAGTTTTAGGTTCCAATTAGAAGATGGAGGCTAGTGAAAGACCTAGACATGGACATGGAAGACTTGTTGAACTTCAACATAGAAATTGAATTTGAGATATAAACTTAGATACATAAGGGTCTTAGTTTGAAAGTAGATGGCTCAGATGGCATGAAATTGATATAATCAGTGATCTTGACGGCACAAGATGGGCATGCCCATACCTCAGATTCATTGCTGATGGGCATGCCCACAAAGTTGGGCTTGCCCATGTGCAATAATATTGATGTTGGGCATGCCCATGGTATCCAAATTGAGACCTTGGGCATGCCCATCACTCTGGGTGCGCCCATTCAAACATGGGCCTGCCCATAGGAAAAATCACACTAAATGGGCATGCCCAAGGGCACATTGGGAGGCCGGAGGGCACGCCCACTGGGCATGCCCAGACTATGGGCACCGCCCAGTTTTTCCTACCAACTTAGGTGTAATATTCAGACACAGGTAATTACACCTATATGGGTATACCAAGGTGTATGCCTAAGGTGGTCATAGATGTATCGATCCTCCAATTTCCTCTTTTCGCATGGAATCAGAGTGTGTCATAGAGCAAGTCATGGAATACACGCACCATATCCTCATGAAGAAAGCGAGTGCATTCCTCCGAATTCCCAAATTCAACACACAAACAGACATCTACATCAAGTAATGAACGTTTGAACTGTAGAATCGTTG
The DNA here is from genome assembly GCA_012980535.1 of Pleurotus pulmonarius. Lineage (NCBI taxonomy): Eukaryota > Fungi > Basidiomycota > Agaricomycetes > Agaricales > Pleurotaceae > Pleurotus > Pleurotus pulmonarius. Next base: position 229,289 of record SJKF01000012.1, on the reverse strand, counting down.
CTATGTCTATCAGCATTAGGCTCGCACATTCAAGAACCCTTGTCCTCACCTGGAATACCTTGAGCCAGACAGTGCTTGTCCCAATAGACAATGTGTGTGTGACAGTGATGTGAGCCTCATCCTGTCCATTATACTCCGCTCTAAAAGCCATCTCATTAACTTCTTCGCGAGTTGCGATCATCTCATAGCGCAGAAATCCATCCACCCAGTATCCTATTTCGACGCCATTCCAGAGGTCTCTACGCCATTGAGTTACAGCATATACCAACTATGAGCCACAGTCAATACTCACTCAAGTGTAGGTGGCGTCCAAAGCAACTCTTTGGCACAGTCTACTGTCCCACACAGCAGCTCTCTCTCACTCCGCAACGTCCGGCAATATAATGAACAGGTTGCTCCGGGACACCACCTATCATCGAATTCAACCCGTATACCTACGTTCCGCCACACTGTTGTCAGGTTCTATGCGAGTAAATCTAACAAAATCACTACCTTCTATCAGGATGTCGTAATATGACCTTGAACCGGTCCAATTGTCAGCCCTGCAACCTCCAAGTCCTCGACTCCGTACTCACCTAATGCCAGTTTCTTCGTCATGATGAACAGGCATACTTCAGGTTGAACACGAGTAGCTCAAGATAGTCGTAGACAATGTAGAAGAGTGGATGATGGTCGTCCGAGCAGAGGAGCTGTAGCACTGTAGCGCTTGCCTCTCGTTGCCTCGAGATAATCACACCTCAAACATCTCACGAATGACATACTCTTCTCGACCATCATGATGTGTTACCATTTGATAGAAGGGTATTTATTCATAGAGCCGTAGAGACCACCGCCTTCTCGCCGATACACAAGGACGACCGACGCCCACCACGAGCCCCGGGGAACTGAGAGCTAGGAGAGAGGAGAGTGCTCAGCGATGAAGGCATCATGATCACAATGAAATCGACAGGGAAACCGATTCACTGAGCTCAGCGCAGACTTGACGAGAAGATGGACAGCGAAGGTGTTAAACGGCGGCCGCATATGTGCATGATAGGCAGTAGGTAGGACATGAAAAGAGCTGTTGATGTCTGGATATTACACCGCAGGAGGCAGGACCAACTCGCGATCCTACTACGCCGTACCATGAACCTCGCGCCGCCATGGCATCAACGTTGCAACGTTTGGATTCGTGAATTGTAAGGCTTCGCCTTGGTTTGAACGCGTACGCGCCCCAAATCAGGTGACTTACCACCCCTAGGTCACGCGAGTTGATCATCGTTCACACGTTTCCGTTTATCGCTCTTCCCTCTCATCCTTGTTCTCCACAACGCCTTTCAAGATACCACCCCCCTTTCACCTATGTACAACACCTCTTTCTCCTTCCTTATTTCCTTTGTCCAACTCGGACTCCACTATGCCCACCGGTACAAGTATTTAAACCCTCAGTACTTACTCATAATGATCAGTCAATTTCCCACTCAGTTTCTCGCTCGCAGTCCACTCGAAACCCGCCGTCTCTATAGCCAGAACTTGTCCACGAGGTAACCAGCCCTCAGCGCATTTATCCGAGGTTCCGGCCCTCTGCAATCTACTCGCTCGCCTACAGCTTCTGTCGCCCTGCGCTACCTAAAGCTCGCAAACACTCTCACAGCCTGAAGAACCACTACGGTCAATTCCTTTATTATCACTTCGTACTAACTACACTCTATCTACAAAGGATCCAGAACGGCTAGCCGGAGGCAGCCTCTCTCGCACCAACCATACCTAACCACCCCACTTAGGATCACTACAACTGGAGCCCACCGCGAGGGTCTCTGGTTTCCTTTGTTTTGACACCATCTCGTATCCCCATCCGCGTGCCCGCGCCCGCGCCCGCTTCCAACACGCCTCCCAAGCTCCCGCCACGCGATAAATCCGGCCGCTTTATCTCTAGTTCGAAAGCTTCAACATCTGCCTCTCCCGCGCCACCTGGTTCGTTCCCGTTCACTCGAACTGGGCTTCGCTTTCCCCCAGCACCCTCCATCGACGAACTGCGCGAATCCCTGTCCGCAACCGCATCTGCATCTGCCTCGCCGTCTCGTACTCTCTCCACAGAACCTTTCACCCCAATCTCTGAGCCACTAAGCCTTGATCCTGCCGCAAACTCATTCACGCCCTCCCCAGAGCTCTTTGACCTCGACCTTGAACTGCCTGAACTTGAATCCCCCAAAACCCCTGCTCTCTCTCCCCTCTCAGTCCACGAACCTCTCCCCTCTCATACCAACACTCCACCACCTGCTGCTCCAGCTCGAATCATGGCTACCCCAGCGCAAATGCCCACACGTGGCCACCACTCTGCACCCAAATTCACTGGCGAGGGTCAGTTTCTAAGCCGCTTCTTTGATGAAATTGAGGCTCTAGCTACTGCGGCCAATCTAAACGACCGTAACAAGATTCTCTGGACCTTGCGCTATGCCGAGAACGCCGAATACGAGATCTGGTCTACTGGTTTACCTGAAGCCAGTGCCGCAGACTGGATTGCATTTAAGACAGCTGTCACGCGGCTCTATCCCGGCTCTGATGATGACAGGCGCTACACCGTTAGCAACTTCGAAAGCTTCTGCGAGCTTCACTCGCGAAAGGTCATGCGTACGAAGGAAGATCTAGGCAAATATCATCGGGAATTCCTCACGATCTCCACGTTCTTGAAAAGCAAGGGTCGTATTTCGGAACGCGAAGTCAATAAGCTCTACTTCTCGGGATTTGACAGCGCGTTTCAGCAAAAGATCCGCGAGCACTTACAATTGCGCAACCCCCTTCATCACCCTGACGACCTCTACAATGTAAACGACATCTACGAAGTAGCGACCTTTATCCTCGACGCGCCAGTTCCCACCATCATCAGCAATCTCATGCCTTCGCGCGACCGCCCTTCCCCCCTCTCGCCGGTGAAACAAGAACCGTTCGATATGTCAGCCATTCAAGCAGCAATTACAGCGTCTATGCAGACAGCAATGACTGCCGCAACCCAGAATATGACAACGATGATGCAGCAATTTGCAACGTCGATGCTCCAGCCAACTCTGGCCGCAAACATGGCAGCAGCGCAGACTCCCTATAGGCCTTATCAACCGCCGGCGCCCGTTCCCACTACATATGCACCACCCGCGCCTTTGACAGCGGCACCCACTCAGCCTCAGACCACACCATTCCGACCCGCTCTCCCTCCCCGTTGCCCTTTCTGCTACGAAACAACATCTCACACTCGCATGCAGCAATGCACCATCTACCACGCAGCGTTACGAAAGAACTGGGTCTACCGTAACGAGAACGGCCGTCTCGTCCTCCCGAATGGCCAAGAAATAACACGAGCACTTCGCGGTGGATGCTTCATGGAGCAAATTGAAAACTGGCGACGCGACAACAACTATCCAATGGATACGCCCGATCCAGCTGCAACACCAACCACCCGCGATCCCCCTCCTCACCAGCCCGCTCCCACACCGCCGCCAGTCGCCTCCGCAAACCTAATAACCGTTGGGAATTACAACTGGAGTGAAGCCGAAGATCGGTCAGCTCGCATAGAGGAAGTAGATGAAGAAGATGGGCCGTATGATATACCTATGGAAGAACAACTAACCATTGCGCAGAACGTAATCTCAACTCTGTTCAAACAAAGGAAGCCCGACTCGACTAAGAAAGAAGTCCGATTTGAACAGCCCAAACGCGCAACCAGGTCATCGACGGCCTCTACTACCACTCCGACTCCACACGCATCTACGACACCTCCCACAGCTCCCGCCAAACAAACTCCATCCTCTTCCACCACCATTCCTTCACCCGCGCCACCAGTAAACCACCTCAAAGAAGCACTAGAGACTGGCCAAATCAAGTCGAACCCGCAATATCATTACCAATCAAACGCTGAAGATCCCAAGATCGCAAGTAGTGTTATTGAACGCGCTCTCGACGCGCCGGTTACTGTCACTCAACGCGAACTTCTTGCACTTGCACCAGAATTACGGCGCCACATTCGCGACCTCACTATGACGAAAAGAGTTCCGACAAGCGACACCAAAGTCTTGTACCAAGAATGCACCACGGATTGCGGCAACGCTGAGGCTTCTTCCTTCTTCAATAGCAAGGCTGACTTCGAGCAGGAATATGCCTTATCCCTCTTAGTACAGGAACGCGAACAGCTCGTCTCGGCCAACGACATGGAATCTCTACGTGTCATCACTCTCAAATTAGAAGACACACATTTCGTCAGCTGCATCCTTGACTCTGGTTCGCAAATCATTTCTATGCGACGCGCCATCTGGGAAGCACTCGCCATTCCTCTCGACCTCGACAAGGGCCTCGTTATGGAATCAGCAAACCTCACGACAAACAAGACGCTCGGCCTTGCGCGCAATATCAAAGCAAGCATCGGCGAACTCGACTTCTACCTACAGATCCAAGTCGTCGAATCGGCACTGTAGTAGTGAATATATGTATAGACCTGTAAGTAGATCAGACTATGTGCAATGCGAGGGTCCGCCTCCGGCAGGACAAGTCCGTGCGACACCTAAGACGTGTAATGTGAGAGTGTGTGCTTCCGGTGTGAGAAACGTGCAAATGTGCAATCGGAACAACTCCGGAACGCTCGGATCAGATACGCGTGCTTCGGAACGACGAGGTACGACGAGGAAGGCAGGAGAATGATAAGGACGGCAGGAGAAAGACAACGGCGTAGTTTCAACTAGATCTCGGAAGGCGGAAAGCTCTGACAACGGAGGGAAGACGGATTCGGACGGACTTAGGCTTCTGACTGCAAGTGAGGGGGGAATCAAATCTGTTCTTGTAGCTACGAGTACACGAGTGTTTTGTAGGTACGAAGATAATCATATGTAAATATGTAAATATGGTCCGAAACGCAAAACGGAGGTAACTAAAGAGGATGGGGATATGGAAATCAAAGTATTAAGGTAGAAGAAAAAGAGATAAGGTATATGTCGTTCCGAAGTGATGATCCGTTATCACGTGTGTCCGCTACCGTTCCGTAGGTCCGGGATCATGTGCGTTCGAGTCCGAAGAGCCGGAAAGGGGTGGATAGGGGATAGGAGTACTTCGGATACACGCACCGGAAGGGTGCAACCCTTACATCCCCCGGGGAGTTTATGTGTTGACCCTCCGGGGCAACGTACACGGCGCAGCAAGAAATGCGGAGCGGGATGGCGGGTGGGTGAAGGAATGTGGCGTGGGACGAAATGGAAGCGCGATCATGTGACCATGTTGAAGCTGACTCGCGTCGAAGTCCAGAACTCTCCTAAGTCATTCCTTCTCTTTCTACCACCACCACCACCAACCATCGTCAATCCCAATGGCCTCACACACTCCCGCGCACACCATCCACGCCCTCAAAGACCTCAAGAAGATTGAGGCCGTCGCAGCCTACGAGACGGAGGCGATGTACCTTGTCGACATGGGCAAGTTCCTGCCGGATCTGGACGACGAGCACCGGGAGGACGTGGAGATAGCCGTCGCGGACATGGAGCGGCAAGTGGTGAGTAACCACTCATCCCGGCCCCCACTGGCACTAACACCTCATAGGAGTGGCTGAGGGACGCGGAAGACGTCCTCACGGAGCGGAGCCTCCAGGGCGGCGTCGAGGAGGAGACTAAGACGAGCGTGACGAAAGCTCTCGTGCAGCTACGTGACGCCCAAGAAAAGATCGGGGAGTGGCGGGCGGAGGATGCTCGACGGGAGGAGGAGGCGCGGGAGGAGGAGGCAGCAGCGGAACGCAAGGCGGCCCAGGCACGGGCGATGCGGAAGCTGGAGGCGCAAGCGGCAGAGGCACGACGCCGAGCTGCTCAGAACAAAGGAAACGCGGCGGGAGGGAGCTCCCGCACGTCAACGTCGCCCTCGAAGTCGGCAGTCGCCGCCCCCGAGGACACAATAGAGCTCAACACGGAGGGGGAGGAAGAGGACACGGCGCGACGGATCGGGAAGAGGCGGGACACCAAGGGAAAACGCAAGGCGGAGGAGATCGAGGACGAGGAACCCGGGTCGCCCGTCACACCGAGACGCCGGCTGCGCAAGCGCGGCAACACCAGATCGATGGCGGAGACTCCGGACGCGGAGGGAAACGCGGGGGAGAGGTCAGAGTCAGTGGCGGAACCTGGCCTGCCCACGGACGTCGACGTCTACGGTGAGTACAACCCGGCCGACCCTGCCAACCACCCGCGTTCGCTAGAGTGGGGATGCGGTGCCGACGCCGCGAAGAACAAGCCGTGCCCCCATCCGGAGGTGCGGTTCACGGGGGCTCGACGATGCCTCCACTGTCAGTCCGCCAACTCGGATTGCGTAGGGAGCGGATGCCGGGCGTGCGCAGCGTGCCGAAGTCGGAAGAGCACCTGCTCTTTCGTGAAGTCGCGCAGACGGAAGGCGGCAGGAGTAGAAGCGTCGGGGAGCGGCGGAGCTGGGTCCAGAGAAGTCGCGACGGGAGTCAGGGGACGTGGACGACGGACGCAGGGCACCGCTGCGAGGGAGACACCGCGGGCCACTCGAGCAAGCACGGTAGCAACGGCGCTGCCAATCCTCCGGCCCAGTCACGTCGACCGGGAGCTGAGGGATCTGTACCAGACCCTCGCCAACCTGGAGTCGCGGGCGGCCGCTCTAAATGCTGCCCAACTCGAACTCAACAGGGCACGGACGGCAACGCTTGCCAACCTCGGAGCCGCCATCCTGCGGCGGGAGCAGGAGTGGGCGGAGGCGGCGGACCTGGCGGAAATGGGGGACAACGATGGCGCGGACGAGGGAGAAGAGGAGATGGACGAGGACGGAGCGGAATGGGATGGGCAGTAGATAGAATTTTGAAATTTTGTAATAAAACTTTTGGTTCGTTCTTGGAGAATCAAAGAATAGTAAGTAAGAGAGAAACAGAAAAAGAAAGAACGCAGGGTAAAAGGCTTGAACGCTTGCTGGGCACGGATACGGTCGGAACACAGTCTGGAATTAAGGAATGACAGATGTAAGTGGTACGGAAAGGTGGGAATGAGACGGAAAGAATGGAACGTGACCGGAGTCATGGATATCGACGCAGGGACGAACCCTGGTGCGGGTGGAAAAAATTCAGAGTACTCGACGGTTATACAGCCGCGAAGGCAGGACAACACGGTCTTTCGTCATATTTTGTAGTCCGGCGAAATTCGCAGCGGGCTGATGATCGGAGGTGTCTTCGGAGTCAGAGTCCGAGTCGGGAACGTCGGAAGTGGGAACGGGAAGTAGATGGCGATGTCGGGCGTAGTAGGGAATGACGCGGAACGCCGCGTATCGTAGGATGGACACAGAACCATCGAGCTCGGAAAGGATGTATGAGCCACCTTGAGTACGGCGGACAACGATCATGGGGCCCATGTAACGAGGCATATGTTTGAGGGAGTGGTCGCCTTCTATCTTCTTGTCGCGGACGAGAACGAGCTGGCCGGGCTGAAAGTTGAAGTCCTTGATCGTTTTCGCAAAGCGTCGTTCGAATTCTTGAAGAGATGCAATCCGGCTTCGAACAACTTTCTCGCGCATTCGTTCGATATCCTCGGGACGCTTCTGGAGTTGCCGGGCGCGCATCGCGATGAGATCTTCGGTGGTGAGGCTGGCGTCGGGAGGAGCGGCAAGATAGGTGGCTTCGTGGAGATCGAAAGGAAAAAGTGGTTCGATACCGTGGACCATGTAGTACGGGGACATCCCGGACGTCTTGGAGATGGTGACGCGTTCCGCCCAGAACACGGCGGGTGCAACTTCAACCCACTTCTTCTCGTTTCCTTCCGCGGTTTTCAGGAGGGAACCCCGAACATCCCGGTGTCTGCGCTCGACGAGTCCGTTCGCGGGGGAGTTGTATGGTGAGATGCGGATGTGGTGTATGCCGTACTTCTCCGCGAGATACTCGATTGCCTTCACAAACGGGGTACCGTTATCCGTCACAATTTCTTCGATGGCGCCCCAGCGACAGAGAATCTCTTGAAACACGAACATTCCGAGGGTTTCCGCGGTCTCCCGGCGAAGTGCGCGCCACTCCGGGTAAGACGTCAGGGCGCAGCGGGCGTGTACGATCTTGTTGAACTTGTTCGCAGCCGGCATGACCATACAATCGATGTGGACTCGGCGGAACAGATTGAGCGGAATCGTCGGAGAAGGGGGAATGTGGATCTTGACGTTTGTGCGAATCTGACATTGGTGGCAAGTCTTCACGAACCAACGGATGTCCTGATCAATCATAGGCCACCAAAAGCGTTCCAGTAGCCGAGTACGGATTACGAAGATACCCTTGTGCCCGAGAGAGTCGTGCGCTGCGCGGATGAGAGACAGCCGGCGTTCCGGGGTAATGAAGACCTTATGTTTCCCGTCGCTGTCCTTCCGCCAGAGTTTTCCATCCCGGAAGAAGAAATTCAGGGCTTGACGTACGAAGTTGCGCATATCGGCGTCGGAAAGGGTGGGTGCCTCGCCAGTCCGTAGGAAAGCCTCGATTTCCAACATCCGGACGTCTCTCTTGGCGGCCCGGGCAGAGCGCGGAATGACCACTGCGTCCTCGGAGTCAGGGAAGCCGGCGGAGTCTTCGTCGTAAATGAAGGCATGGGTCAGGGAACCCATGTGAGCGCGATGTCGATTCAGCTCGACCCTCGGAAAGGTAAGCAGATCGCTCCGGACCTGCAAAGTAAACCCGCAAGCTTCATCTATCCAACCTTCCACATCTTCTTCGACATCGGGATCTTCATCAGCCCGTCTCCGTCGTGATAGACCGTCCGCGGGAGTGTGCTCGCGTGCCGGAACGTGCTTGAGTTTGAAGGAGAAGGTCAGAATGGCGGCGATCCAGCGATTCATGGCGGCGTTCGGAACGATGTCGGGGTTGTTGATCATGCCTTTGATGTACTTCGCGTCGACTTCCACGGTAAGGTTGCGTGCTCCGATGAGCCAAAGCTTGGTTGCCTGGAGTGCGCGGAAGAGTCCGTAGAGCTCGAGCTTGGACTGAGAGTAGCGGGATTCCCTATCGTTCCAGGTGATGGATCCGAAACGGGAAGGATAGCGTTTGTTGTCTTCGCCCATCTGGGAAAGGATGAAACCGACCGCAACGTTGGAGGAGTCGACGGAAAGGATGACTTCGCGTTCGGATGAATGGTCGATGGCGCGGAGGGCAGGGGAATTAATGGCAAGATCCTTGAGCGTGGCAATAGCAGCAAGTTCATCCGGACCAATGGCAAAGTCGACGTCCTTCTTGGTCAACTGTACAAGCGGCTTAGCATGCTTTGCGAAATCTTTAATGAAAATACGCATGACTCCGATGGTACCCAGGAAGCCTCGGACATCCGTGACATCCTGCGGAACGGGCCAATCGCGGATCTTTTGAAGCCTGTCATCGTCGGGTTCTCTACCCTCGTAAGTGCACATATGCCCAACAATGGACGCGCGGGGAACACAGATACGCAGCTTTACACCGGAGAAGGTACCACCAAACTTCTTCATCCGATGTGCGATCCGGTGCATGTTCGTGATGTGCTCAAAGACGAAGCGTCGGATGTTAGGATTATCAGGGAGAGTCTCGTAGGAACCGTCGGGTAGTTCATAGCGAGTGCGGGGACCCTTGACGGGACAGTCATCGATGTAGGGATCGGTAACGTGCGGAATCTCGTCGCGCATGATGAAGGTGAGATCGCCGTGCTGAATTTGAACGGAGTTGGTGAATCCCATAGGAATGACAGTGAGGCGCTTCGCTCCGAGAGGTGTCTGGAAGGTGGTAAGATCCCGCGAGCGTTCCGAGAGTTTGCGCTGATCGAAGCCGACGAAGAGATCATAGATGCCATAGCAGGAGCGACCTCCGAAATTCTCAGCATAAGTCTCGACCCTCGGAGGAATGGAGGCGTCCTTGATGGTGGCGGCATTGAGAGGCTGCAGATCGTGAACCAACCGGAGTGACTTCCCGTCCTTCTTTAAGACGCAGAACCAGCGGGAGCGGTAGGATGAGCTAGATTCCTCGTAGACACCAGACTTGATTTTGTCGCGGATGACCTTGACGACCTCGTCGTAGATCCCGGGAGGAATGGGAATGTTCCGGAGTGCCCACGGAACGTGTTCGATTGTCGGCATCACTACGGGGTCAAACCATTCATCAGAGAACTTGCCTCGTTCATCCTCGGACCACGCAAACGCCATCTCGTTAGCGCGGATAAACCAGTGCGCGAGCTTGATCTCCTCGGGTGTGAGCCAGTTGTCCGGATCGACGGCCTGCTTGTCAGCTCGTTCTTGGGTGTACCGGATGCCTGGAGTGAAGTCGGGGGGTTGAGTAGGAAGGGGAAGAAGGTCGTCTAGTATGTTGGGGGGTTCTCTGCGGACAATGCGATATTCCTCAGGAAGGGTGGTGGAGACGGGGACTGTGCGGTTGGCAACCTTCCGGTAGGGTTTCTTTCCGTAAGTTGGCATGCGGGGAGTGACTGCGAAGACTTCTGCGACGGAGGCGGGAGCGGATGGATCGGAATGGTCCGGAGGAGCGGCGGGTTCTGTAGGGGTGAACCAAGTGGTAAACGACTCGTATGTAGTAGGGGAGGAAAGTTTGATATCAAAATAAGAAGCGCTCCGAAGAATGCCATCTTCGATGATATCAACAAGACCCGTGGAGATCCGTTGGTCATCGGGCAAATCGTCATACGCGCAAGAAGGAGTCGTATTCGGAACGGTCCCGGAATTACAAGTAAACACTGGAACGTTCGGATTAATAGTACTTTTTCGGTTCGGGGAAGGGGGGGCAGACAGAAGGTGAAGAGAGGAAACGGATTGGGAAGATGGAGGTAAGAGTGCAAGTTTATATGTAGGATTTCTGATAAGGGGAAACGGAAGAGGAACAGACGAAACGGAACCAGGAATAGAAATCATAAAAGATGAAAGCGGGGGTATATGATAATCGTCTCGCCACTCGGGTTCATCGACGGTATCTAAAAATGCTCCGGAACGTCACGGGGACGATGGATCCTTTTGAAGGTAGGGATGAGGAAACGCCGGCCAGAGTTCGGATCGTGTATAGTCAGGTCTTGGCGCCCGTCGGGGTAGTCGCGCGTAACGGCGGAGGTAAGGCAGAAGAAGGGGCGTCCCATCAGGACTTCGTACGGTGCGTCGTTAACGATTTGAACCTGCAAGTAGAGATCGATCGGTCCGAGGGTGATTTTGACGTTATGTGCGAGCCCGATAGTCTGGTTTGACGAAAGGTTGGCGGATTCCATGGTGATGAACTTGTCGATGTCGATCATGAGTCCGAGGCTGTCGAAAACGTCCCGACGCATTGCGATGATCTGGGACCCGGTATCCAGAATGCATTCCACCTCGTATTGATCGTTGAAGATGGGACGGATGATGCGGAGAGACTGGGTGGGGGACGCAACGACACATTCTTTCTTGGGATCCCGGGCCGTAGACAGAAGAACTTCGACTACCTCGTCATCGTCTCCGTAGCAGGATGTCATGTTGACGGAGGCGAAGCTGGTTTCCGCGGACACGCGCTTGGATGAAATGAGATCCCGGAGTCCTTTCCGCGCATCGTACGAGATAGCGAGGAGTTCCCGCTGAGTGATCGTGAGGGTAGCGTCAAGTGCACGTTCCAAGACATCGGACGCGGCCTTCGGGTTCTCGATATTAGACTGGACACGATAGTTTGGACGATAAGTGGTCCGGCCGGTCTCGATGGCTTCTGCGAGCTGGGAACGGGAAGATGTCGACGGGAAGGGAACGGAGGTCGGCGGAGGGAGTACGGGCTCTGTCGGAGTCCTTGCCGGAGTGCTCGGAGTCGTAACGACTGGATCCGTAAAACGGACATCCTTTTTCTTTTGCGAAGTGACATACTTCTTGGCCACCTCGGGCATCTTCTGCATGAGCACCTGTAAGAAGATCTCCTCTTTTTCTTCTTCCTCGAGATCAAACGGACTTGGAAGCTCCTCGATGAAAGCCCTGTTCTCGGACTCGTCAGCCTCGGCGTAGTGGAAGGTGCTGATCTCGACCATGTTGGTGGACGCAACCCCGCTAGGAGCGGTGACTGGCGGAACCGTCTGATGAGGTGGCGCATCCCGTTCCTGCGACCGGTTGTTGGCTCTCATCCAGTTGTCGACCTGCTCCTTGAAAGAGTCTCCCGGGAACGACCGATTGATCGTGTCCCTGCTCGGAAGGACTATCCACTTTCCTTCCTCGTTTCGGCCTATCCAACCGTTCCGCTCGTACCGGACAGCGTCGGGACACGTGCCCATCGTGTGGTAAAGCGAGTTGCAGAAGTAGCACTTGCGCGGAGGTCGCTGTTCGCTGCTCTGGGGAGGGGGAATTGCTCGCGGCTGCTGAGACTGAGGAGGCTGTGGCGTCGGGCCTGGCTGGAACGGTGCCGGATATGGGTAGTTAGGCTGGGTAGGCGGAGCCGGCTGATACGCGTAGGCTTGGGCTGTAGGCGCAGTCGGATAGGGATAATAGGAGGTGGGATTGTAGGGATACTGCGGCGGAGGAGGGGGATATTGCGGTTGCGCCTGCTGCAGGGTCATGAGCTGCTGCATCATGGACTGAAGCGCTCGGATGTCAGCGGACTCTGTCTTGACGGGTTCCGGGGTCGTCGGAGACGCGGACGCCGTCGCTGTAGCCCCAGTCAGGCTGGCCGGTGTCGCAGAACCCAAGATGAAGCTAGCTTCCGTGTAGATCTCGGTGATAGTGTAAGGATCGTCGGGATGATGTTGCATATGGACCATAGCCAACCGATCTTTGATTTTCTGGCGCGTAACCGGATCGAAGCCCGAGAGATAGTCACGTCCGACGTCCTGATTGGAAACGCTGTTCTTGGCTAAGAGCCAGTTAGCCGGAACGAGGAATTTCCGATGATAGACTCCGAGATCGTCCTTGGTAAGCATCGGCGTCTGGGACTGCAGCATAGCGATCCTAGTGAGATCAGACGGACGCCATCTTCGTTCGTTGTCCGATCCGGGATAGAGCTTCCCGATGCAGGTTTTGAACGCTTCCCAATCGTTTCCGTCAGCTGCGTCCCCGCTGCTGCGCCAGATCTCCCAATCGGAGTCGTCGAGGTAGCCGATCGTTGCCCGGATAAGGTCGCGACCTTCGACTGCCGCCCTGGCCGCGAGGTACTCGACCTCCGAGAAGAAGCGGTGGAGCCCTTCCGGCTTTCCGTTGAATTTTGGTGCGGTGTGGTGACCGCGGACAGGCATAGTGGTGGTCATTGTTTGGGGAGGTTGGGAGTGGCTGTCGGATGTGCGCGTAGGGGACGAGGGAGTTCCGGACGAAGATGAAGAGGAGTTTGTATGCGGGAGGTGTTGGGACTGGCTGTCGGATGTGCGCGTGGGGGACGAGGGAGTTCCGGACGAAGATGAAGAAGAGTTTGTAGGTGGGTTGTACGGGGGAACGTAGGAAGTAGCCGCTGGATTATAGAAGAGACTGTGTCGGAGACTGGGGGGTTGCCGCCGAGCTAGAACTTCCGGGTGCTCGGACTCTGGTCGGGAAGTGAGAGCAAACTGCCAGACGACTGTATTAGGATCGGGAACCCACGAACGGACAATTTTGAAAGGAAAGTAGTCGGAAGTCTGCTTGAAGAGGAAGTTAACGGCCTGTTGACTCGGACCGTCCGGAAAGATGTCGTGAAGCGGATCGACTGCGGAAGCGAATTCAATGGTGGGGAATGTTGGAAGGTTGAGGAAACGTGGGTGTAAGGGGGGGTGTCTTGAACTTTAAACCCTCGCGGTGGGCTCCAGAATGTAGTAGTGAATATATGTATAGACCTGTAAGTAGATCAGACTATGTGCAATGCGAGGGTCCGCCTCCGGCAGGACAAGTCCGTGCGACACCTAAGACGTGTAATGTGAGAGTGTGTGCTTCCGGTGTGAGAAACGTGCAAATGTGCAATCGGAACAACTCCGGAACGCTCGGATCAGATACGCGTGCTTCGGAACGACGAGGTACGACGAGGAAGGCAGGAGAATGATAAGGACGGCAGGAGAAAGACAACGGCGTAGTTTCAACTAGATCTCGGAAGGCGGAAAGCTCTGACAACGGAGGGAAGACGGATTCGGACGGACTTAGGCTTCTGACTGCAAGTGAGGGGGGAATCAAATCTGTTCTTGTAGCTACGAGTACACGAGTGTTTTGTAGGTACGAAGATAATCATATGTAAATATGTAAATATGGTCCGAAACGCAAAACGGAGGTAACTAAAGAGGATGGGGATATGGAAATCAAAGTATTAAGGTAGAAGAAAAAGAGATAAGGTATATGTCGTTCCGAAGTGATGATCCGTTATCACGTGTGTCCGCTACCGTTCCGTAGGTCCGGGATCATGTGCGTTCGAGTCCGAAGAGCCGGAAAGGGGTGGATAGGGGATAGGAGTACTTCGGATACACGCACCGGAAGGGTGCAACCCTTACAGCACCATACGACATCCTTCTCGGACGCCCATTCCACTGCCTTCTTTCGGCCGTTACCCAAGACTATCCTGATGGACGACAAGATATTTCCCTTCGCGACCCCAACTCCAACCTTCGCATCTCTGTCCCCACAACCGAACGTCGAGTCAAACGCTGCCCGAAAGGCCACATGCACCCTATGCACCATCATTCACACCATTTTCACGTGTCGATGATCCGCCAGTAAGGGGAGACGTCTTCTCCAATACCTATTCCGTCTATACCACTTTCGTCAATTCCTCCCCAGTTTCCGATTCTGTCTCGCCGCTTTCTTCGGTCTCATCTTTAATCCATACTATACTCCCCTCACTCTCACTGCCTAATCCCCATATTCCACCGCCCCCTCTTCCCTCTTCTTTCATATCTCATTCTATTTCTGATATTTCCACCCCGTCTCTTTATAATTCCGACCCCAGTTCTACTGTATATCTCGAAAAACCCCTGGACAATTATTCCGTACCTCATATCTCCATATTCTTCGCCGCGAATGATGACGCCCCTGCAAACGCTATGTCCCCTAGTGGCCATGTGCGCATTTGCGACAAGGGAAAGGTTCTGAGCGGTTATTATTACGATATACCACTTACTTCCCCATCCTTCAATTTGTTTGCTTCATCTCACGTTCATACCGATCCCCCGTTACATACTGCCTCTTCTTTATTATCTCAAAAGAAACCCTACAAGAAAGTTGCTAACCGCATTAAACCAGTTGCAACAACGCTCCCCGCCGAATACCGCATTGTACGACGTGATCCCCCCGACATCCTTGCCGACTTATCCCCACTTCCTACACACCCTCCCGACTTCTCGCCTGGCAAACGCTACACCCAAGAACGCTTCGAAAAGCAGAACATCGATCCTACCAACTGGCTCTGGCCGGAAGAAAAGAAGCTCGCCCACTTCATTTTGCGAGATAAAGAGTTCGCCTTCGCATGGGAAGAACCAGAGAAAGGCAGGTTCTCGTCCGAATGGTTTGACCCAGTAATTATCCCAACAGTCAAACACGTACCATGGGCACTTCGCAACATCCCCATTCCCCCTGGCATCTATTCCCGAGTCATCGACATCATCAAAGACAAGATCACGTCTGGTGTTTACGAAGATTCGAGCTCGTCCTACCGATCTCGTTGGTTTTGTGTACTGAAGAAAGATGGATCCTCACTTCGGCTTGTTCATGATCTCCAACCGCTCAACGCTGTCACCATCAAGGACGCATCTCTCCCACCTCGCATGGAAACCTACGCTGAAGATTTTGGCGGCCGCGGATGCTACGGACTCTATGATGCATTTGTTGCTTTCGACCAGCGCGCACTCGACGAACGCTCAAGAGACCTCACCACCTTCCAAACACCCCTTGGCGCCAAACGACTCGCCTCGCTTCCCACAGGTTACACCAACGCCGCGCAAATCATGCAAGGCGACGTCTCATTCATATTCCGCTCTGAAATCCCCCACATCACTAACCCTTATATTGATGATGTTCCCGTTAAAGGTCCTCGAACACGCTACGAACTTGCAGACGGCTCCTTCGAAACCATTCCCGAAAATCCAGCAATACGCCGTTTCGTCTATGAACACCTCGCGAACATGTACCGCCTCGCTCACCGTATGATGAAGTTCGGCGGCACCTTCTCTGGCAAAAAGGTTGAACTCTGCGTCTCTCGCGCCCTTATTGTCGGCCACAACTGCACCTACGCTGGCCGCGAACCAGATGATAGTCGCATTCAGAAAATCAAGGACTGGCCACACTGCAAGGATCTCACTGAAGTCCGTGGTTTCTTAGGCACACTTGGCGTCATGCGCATCTTCATCAAGGACTTCGCTACTCATGCCCGTCCTCTCGTTGACCTCACCAAGAAAGACACCGACTTCGCCTTCACTTCCGAACACATTAACGCTATGGATACACTCAAGCGTCTCGCAATCAGCTCTCCTGCACTCCGCCCCATCGATCACTCATCTGCCAAAGACGTTATCCTCGCTGTCGACTCTTCTTACATCGCCGTCGGCTTCATTCTCTCCCAGATCGGTAACGACGGCAAGCACTACCCCTCTCGCTTTGGCAGTATCACTTGGAATGAGCGCGAATCACGCTACTCTCAAGCCAAAATTGAACTCTACGGCCTCTTCCGCGCCCTGCAGGCTACTAAACTCTGGCTCGTTGGCGTAAAGAAACTCGTCGTTGAAGTCGATGCCAAATATATCAAAGGCATGATAAATAATCCAGACATTCACCCTAACGCTACCATCAATAGATGGATCGCCGGTATCCTCTTGTTTGACTTCGAGCTTCGGCATGTACCTGAAAAGTCCCATGCTCCCGCTGACGGTCTCTCTCGCCGGCCTCGCGCTCCAGAAGACCCACCAGTTGATGAAGATATTGAAGCTTGGATTGATGCTGCAAACGGCTTTATGCTTGAAATTCGGCCATGTCACCAATGTCGCCCGGCGTCGCCTCACCAATGGAAGCTTGAACCCGCAATCTGGACAGTTGTCGATCACGGCGAAGACCTACCGATCCATCCACCCCAGAACTCACAAGCTGCAGAACACGACGAGCTTATCACTGACATTGAGCACTTCCTTCGCACCACCGAAAAGCCAACTCGCCTGAAAGACACCCAAGTCCCTTCCTTCATCCGCCGTGCTCTCAACTTCTTCATTCGCGATGGCAAGCTTTGGCGCAAGGACCCGCCGTGCTCTCAACTTCTTCATTCGCGATGGCAAGCTTTGGCGCAAGGACCCTCAAGGCCGTCACAAGCTTTATATCCCGCTCCCCCGCCGTTTCTCTCTCCTTCGCCAAGCACACGACGAACTTGGTCACAAGGGTATCTACACCACGCGCACTCGGCTCCTCGAACGATTTTGGTGGCCGCAGCTTGGTCGCGACGTCCAATGGTATATCAAGACATGTCACGACTGCCAAATTCGCTCTACGCAGAAACTCCACATTCCTCCCACTCCCACTATTCCCCCTTCCCTTTTCCGGCGCGTACACGTTGACACTATGGTTCAGCCACTCGCCAACCGCTTCCGTTACGTCGTTCACGCTCGCTGCGCGCTGACAGCTTATCCAGAATGGCGCGCGCTTCGCCGCGAAACTGCTGAGCACATTGGCATGTTCATTTTTCAAGACATACTCTGCCGTTGGGGCGCCGTTGAAGAAATCATTACCGACAACGGAACACCTTTTGTCAAAGCTGTCGACTACCTTGCAAAAACCTACGGCATACACCACATACGGATCTCACCATACAACTCCCAGGCAAACGGTCTCGTCGAGCGCCAACACTACAATGTCCGTGAAGCAATCAGCAAAGCATGCGACGGCGACGAAAAGAAATGGGTCTCAGTCGCACCAGCGGTCTTCTGGGCCGAACGCGTCTCAATTGTCAAGGCTACTGGTTTCTCGCCGTACTACATGGTACACGGTGTCGAACCGACTCTACCTTTCGATATCCACGAAGCAACTTACCTTGTTCCTCTCCCTTCCACCCAACTCTCTACCACCGAACTCATTGAACTCCGTGCACGACAGCTTCGCAAACGTCCCGAAGACATAGAAATTATGCGTCAAAAGATCCTCAAAGGCCGTATCGCGTCCATCGAGCAATTCGAACGTCGCTTCGCTTCAAACATCCATGACTACGACTTCAAACCCGGTGACCTCGTCCTCGTCCGCAATATCAAGATTGAGAAAGATTTATCGGGCAAAATGAAAGCACGCTACATTGGTCCAATGGTAGTCGTTCGACGAACGAAAGGCGGCTCCTACGTACTCAGCGAACTCGACGGTGCCGTTTCGACTCTCCGATTTGGCGCATTTCGCGTCGTCCCTTATTATCCCCGCTCCCGCTCATCCCTCCCCCTTCCGACACACACAGCAGATGATCTTCTCGACGACGAAGCCACTGACAATCTCATCCACGCTGTTCCCCTCATTCCCCGTGACGTTCCATCCTCCCGATACCCCATCTAGGCCCCCCTTCTCTGTCTCCTGTCATCTCCCTTTATCCCCTAACTTGCGAGTCCGACTCTCGCCCTTTTCTCTTATTTCCCATCTTATTTTCTTCCTTCCTCTCTCTCCCACCCCACTGGCAAGTCCGACTCTTGCCTTTTACCCTTTTATATAGATTCTTTTGATATCTTGCTTCCTTTGCCTGAGTACGTTGACCACGGAGGGTCAACATCTATACCCCCCGGGAGATGTAAGGCTTCGCCTTGGTTTGAACGCGTACGCGCCCCAAATCAGGTGACTTACCACCCCTAGGTCACGCGAGTTGATCATCGTTCACACGTTTCCGTTTATCGCTCTTCCCTCTCATCCTTGTTCTCCACAACGCCTTTCAAGATACCACCCCCCTTTCACCTATGTACAACACCTCTTTCTCCTTCCTTATTTCCTTTGTCCAACTCGGACTCCACTATGCCCACCGGTACAAGTATTTAAACCCTCAGTACTTACTCATAATGATCAGTCAATTTCCCACTCAGTTTCTCGCTCGCAGTCCACTCGAAACCCGCCGTCTCTATAGCCAGAACTTGTCCACGAGGTAACCAGCCCTCAGCGCATTTATCCGAGGTTCCGGCCCTCTGCAATCTACTCGCTCGCCTACAGCTTCTGTCGCCCTGCGCTACCTAAAGCTCGCAAACACTCTCACAGCCTGAAGAACCACTACGGTCAATTCCTTTATTATCACTTCGTACTAACTACACTCTATCTACAAAGGATCCAGAACGGCTAGCCGGAGGCAGCCTCTCTCGCACCAACCATACCTAACCACCCCACTTAGGATCACTACAGAATTCACCGCTGTGAACCACATGGGAGCAGAGCAGCCAGGGTACCCGACTGGCGGTCCTGCCATGGATGTCGTTGGAACCCCGCGCTATATGCCTTGTGTCGAAGAAACGGTGGGTCTGAATCTGAATCCATTACGGATTAGGGTATGGCGACGTTCAAAGAGTGGTGGGGCGTAACCCGTACGTTGCCGTGCGATCTTCCGAGCTTTAGCGAATGCACATATTTTCCAGCGAATTGGTTGTGAATACTATTCCCAAGGATCAGCCATGCGTCAGCCTAGTGCACTGCGATCGCCTTGAACACGAAAGCCGTGATGATGACAGATGACGATGCAGAACATATTGAGCGGAGGCGATGATACGAAGATTGAAACTCGCACGCTGCGGTGAACATTCAATATTAACATGTAAGGCTTTGTTTCCAGTCGCGATATGTGCGGGCGTGACTCTAGCATCTTGCAACGAGTACGCGCCAAGGAAAGCTCGCGAGAACGGGCAGTTGAAGTGGAGGTCGTTGAGGAGATGGTCGTATGGGACGGTGGAATGCATTCGGGGAATTGAGCATACGGCAGCTTCAGTGTGAGTACACCGTATGAATTCGAACTTCCTATATTCCATGATTCAGCAAGACTCTTCATGACAGCGAGACAAAAAACGCACCAGAGGGAATTCTTCTACCACGAAACAAACTCAACCCTTCGACGGCATCTGAAACGCCGATAATGAATGCGCGAACACAATTTCAGCAGGACAGGACAAAGGACTAGCCGCCTGGTCGTGCTTCCACTGGCGCGATCGACGTGTTTGGGCAATAAAGGATTGGACCACATTTTTGCCAATAGCGTGCTAAATCGACTTGAAAATCGTTGGGTGGTTCAGCGAGCCTTCTATAACAGACGAGAACTCACCGTATGAGACTGGCTGAAACTGGAGTTCATGGTCATGCTGGTTGGAAGGCCGTGAGTATTTGGCACGTTTTCGGGCCGGCTGCCGGTTGCAACTTGGCGTCTACTCCAGCAAGACGCCCATGGACGTCGTTCGTCTCACTCTCGACGTTTGGGCCAGATTCACAAGAACGTGTCTTGCGATTGGGTAAACCGGGTCAACCTCTTCGGGTCTCACATTTTCACTGTCTCAACCAATCCTCAAACTGCCTCTCTATTCTCCAGCTCGCGAAGCGTTGCTCTCAAATGCAGCCTCGCGCCAACTTGACATGCTCCAGACCTATCGTTCGGAGAGATAGGAAAGTCGTAGGGAAAGGATGGCACGATTTCAATTCCTCTGGTAAGTTCTGTTTGAAGCGCCTGACGTTAAAGCTGACATTCTCTCAAGAAACCCGACGAAATTCCTAAGCAAGTACGAGCGAGCACTTCACAAGCCACTCCCAATGTGCAGCGGCATCATGTCTTAACGAGCCGCAGCTGTCTACGCACCGTTCGGCGTTGATTCGTTCCACATCGACATCCTCATTCCTCAACGCTGAACGTTTACAGTCTGATCCCGAACCGCTTTCTGTCGGCCCTCATAGACGGTACCAGTCAACGCAAATCAAGCTCAACATTATCAACGCACTGTCCCCCGGGGCATCCCTACATCCTCTCCCGCCCCTTCGACCTCGCGATGATATCCCAGAGGAATCAACATCTTCCGGGCGCGCACTCTCCCTGCAGGTTCTACAACTGCCAATCAGAGGGCATCAACCTGGGAGCCGCTTGAAGAATGTGAAAGGCATGTGGAGGAGAGGCATCGAGGTGTAGAGGGTGTGGGCAGCAACTGGGATTCCCGAGATATCGAGGACGCCTAAGCACCTACAGGGCGCCTGGTCAACCTCCATGTCAAGCCGCCGCTCGGTGATTCTCAGCTCTGGCGCTCTCGCTGCATCAGCTCCGCACTAGCGAGGGTTCATCGACATCGTTTGGCCGTATCTACCCTCCTATCAACCGGCGCCAGCTCTCCGTCGTCGCGCAACCCATGCTCGCAGGCTGCATTCTGACGCGGAAGAAGAAAAGTTTCACGGACGCACCATTGCGATTGTCAAGATCTCGGTGGTAGCCCGTACCTGTGATCTGTTGAACGTGAAGAAGAGGATGGGGAGTCGTGTCGAACGATTTGCGGTCCTGAGTGAGTGTGTCATATACATCCCATGGTCGTATTAGTTCCTAACACTATCTCTCGGCGCTTTCAGCCTCAAAAGTTTCGAGCCCATCCAGCGTCGGTTCCTGGCGGTCCTCCGCGCGCAGGTGACGACGTTGAGTGAGAGGGCCGCGTTCTCCACCACTCAACCTCACCAATGTCCACCTCGAGCTAGTCTTCCCCTGCTCAATTTGACACCTACACATTGGTACCGTTCTCCACAGCATCCCTCTGCCTCGCACCCCTCTCGTCAGCTTCTTCAACATTGCCTCCACGCGCATTGCGTCTCCCTCTGCTGTGCCCTCCCTCACTTCCTTATTGGTTCCCCTCTCCGCCAGTTGCGCTCTCCAACGTCGCAGTCAATGCCCTCTTAACCAATATTATCAACATGCTACCCGCTCGCACGTTGCGATCCTGTGGCCTTACACTGCGCTCGTTGAACGTTGACCGGGACCGTCAACCTTCAGCGTCTCAGCTGCGCAACGGCAAGGCCCTCGTTTCTACCCACATATCTACGGGGGCAGGCTCGACTCCAGCGACGAAGGATCCAAGATTCAGCACTCCGCTCCTCCCCTTGGCTCTGTCGCTGCCAGGGAACTCTGTGCGGGACTGGCGAGGTACATGTTTCAGCTCACCTTGACGAGGGAAAAGAACACGATGGGCGTACTATCCTCTTGCCAACGTCGCACGGCCGCCAGTCCCAACGGGGCCTCAAGATGGTCAGCCGGCCATACCATCCTTTTGCGCCGCCACCGTCCCTCGCTCTCTCTCTCTCTCCCGACGTTGTCATAGTGCTCCGTGCCGCTACGTCGCCTGCTCGCCTGCGGCCAAAACTGCGACCTTTCAGCACTTGTCGCCGAGCGCCCTGAACTTGCAAACGAGAAGGCTAATGCGTGCATAACTACGGGACTGAGAGATCGAGGACGGTGTAGGAAAATGTCAACACCTTGATGCCTCGCTTCTCGAACGCCCCATCTCCATGCATGCATGTCCTCCGAATCAAGACGTCATAGGCTCTCTGCCTCTCTCTCATCGTCTCCGAGAGGAGAGGAGGAGGCGAAAAGAGGGAGAGGCAGAGGGAAGGAGGGAGGGAAGGAGAGAGCGAGGGCAAGGAGATCACTGGGTGGCGGAACGGCCCGATTTTTTCGCTGATTTCAAGGTCCGGATCCACTCCATTTGCTTCTTGGTTCGTCCGATCATCCCCTTCCTGTCGGGGTTCGCATGGTGCTGTGCAGTTTTCTCACATCCAGCATTCAACCTCCGTAAATCTCGCACCGTCCCATATGTGGCACAGTGGCGCCCCCCTTTGCTTTGTCCTTCTTTTATACGCATAGTTACGTCCGCTTCAAAAGTTCTCGCCCTTCTCTTCCACTGTTGGCTCGTTTTTCGCCCATCTCGCCGCCTTTGTCCATGCAAATATCCACGCCAAGTGGTTCCTCTGTATCTCCCCTACTCTGCACGACGGCAGTCTGTCATCTAGTTTCAATTCGAGACTTGGGAGCACATTGTCCGAGCGGATGACGAGGAGCGAGCCCAGGGTTGGTCTTGGGGTCGATCTTGGCACGTCTGCACTCGCAGAGGACGCGCTACATTGTACGTCTGCCAATCGCGTGTTACACATTCATTGCTGACACTCATCGCCTGCAGCGCCTGCTTCTTCCCACTCGCTTGCGGCAAATTGCGGGCCTGCGATGGCACGCCGAGTGGATTAGAAACACACCGTACCACGATTGCGCTCAGATATCTGGCTCTGCGACACCGACCCTCCGTCACCACCAGCCAATATCACTTGCTCGCATTAAACTGCAATGCCCCGGGGATATCTAAACGAGACAGAGTCATAGTACCTACTCGTATCGCTGTGTCTTCGTCACCTCCACGAGCGCAATCTTCACAGAGCGCGGTAGTCAAACACCGCTGATTCCGAATACTCAACGTACTCAACGTGTATCACGCTTCATGCCGCGCCCACGCCTCCAATCTTCGAGCCCTCGCATCCGATTGCCCAGGACCTCCTTACGTTGCCTCGTTCTCGACGGAATGAGGCACTTCACTCATGACGCCCCGTCACAGCTGAGTCTTCCGGGATGGCGACAATGTCCCATACATCCCACTGGCGTAGGACGCGGAGGTGGACCAAGCGGGGGATTCTCCTGAGCCTTTGATTACGCTGTCGGCCCGTCTACATGTTTCCCTTCCCTGAATTGGTGAGATCGAGGCCTTGAGAAGGCATAGAAAGCATTCTTTGCACTCAAAATCCGCGAGAGAGGACGTAGAGTAGCTGTAGGTGCTCAAAGCACAATCGCGTTGAGAAGAAATGTCCAGCATATGTAGTACATAGTGGTAGCGTAGGAATAAACGGTTGAACTATGGAAAACACGAGACGGAGAGGGAGTATATGTAACAAGAAAAAGTAGCGAGAACGATCAAGAAGGCGCCTGTGGTATGTGTATATTTCAACACCATTGGTCCGCTGGTTCCACAGGTTCAGAAGGGGTACACGAGGGGTGGAACCATTTCAGTATGGCCTGTGACGCAATGGGCGCGGCTGTACCCAGCGACCAACACCGGCCTGGGAGTCTATTTGACGTTGATGAGGTGCAGCGGGCCTGCGAGGCAACGGGCACAGGATACGAGGCGAACGGGACCCAACAGGACTCGATATGCGTACTGGGCAGCAAAGCAAAATGAGCCATTGATTCAAGGTCACCATGAATTATTGGTACGCACTGGTGTTGACATTGTTCCTCCCCCCAACATTCCCACCATTTATGGTACCGAAGAACGCATCGCCCATGATCTTGTTGTTGTAGTTGTTGATGTTGATGGTGCACTGGTGCTTGCTTCCCAGGGTGGATCCCTTCCCGGGCGAAACAGAACATGTACCCGTTGAGAATGATATTTCACCCGCCGAGATGGTGATGGTGAGGTCTTCTTGCGAGTTATGATCGCGATCTTCGGGTGTGGGGACGGGAAAATTGACGTGGACGTTGTTGAGGGATTGAAAAGTGCCAGAGCGCGAGGGGAATGTCGAGGGAACAGTGGTGGCACTCCAGTCAACGCGGCAAATGTAAAAGAGGTGTTCGATACTGAGATCCAGGGTGAGAAAGCACGGTCGATCGTCGCCACTATTGGAACCTCGACGTCGTATGACCTGTGTCTCCGGCTGAGGACATTCATCCATGAACTGAGAATAAGGAACTCTACGCCGAACAGCGTTCTTCTCTGCCACATTACAAATTAGACGACAACAGGCTCAGATCGAGAATCGTGAAAGCATACCACTCTCATGATAGCGAGACATTGGAGAGAGAGCACGGATGATGTCATCGACGACACCGACATCATTACCCTCATATATGTGTCGATGCCTCAATTCCGCCTTTGGGTGAAATCAGAGGGTGGCATAGAAAAAGACATTCAATGCACGCACCATATCCTCATCAATAAACCGGGTACACTCCTCCGAATTCTCAAATTCAACACAGAAACGGACATCGACATCAAAGAATGAACTGTACTCTCCATACTACGTCGATCAGCATTAGGCTCGCGCATGCATGAACCCTTGTCCTCACCCGGTCCACCCTGATCCAGGTAGTGCTTGTTCCAATGGACAATGTGCACGCAACCGCGATATGAGCTACATCCTCTCCGTCATACTCCGCTCGAGAAGCTATCTCATCAACTTCTTCGTCAGTTGCGAACATCTCTTGGCGCATATATCCATCCGCCGAATATTCTATTTCAATACCATTCCCGAGGTATCTATGCCATCGAGCTACAGCATCCACCGACCAGGGGTCACAGTCAAGACTCACGTAAATGCAGGGGGCATCCAAAGCAACTGTTTGGGGCAGTCGATGTTTGTACACAGCAGCATTCTCTCATCCCACTCCCTCCCACTCCGTTGATATAGCGAAATAGTTGCTCCGGGACACCAACTATCATTCAATTCGACCCGTATACCTATGTTTTGTCACAATCTTGTCAAGTTCTACACGAGTAAAACTCTAACAAAATACCTACCTTCAATACTGAGGAAGTGGATCGTACTTGAACCGATCCAATCGTCAGCTCTGCAATCCTCAAGTCCTTGACTACGTACTCACTTGATGTCGGTCTCTTCGTCATAATGCAAACTCATGTTTCAGGCTGAGCACAAGCGGCCCGAGATGGTCGTAGAGGTGTAGAAGAGTGGATGATGGTCGTCCGAGCAAAGGAGCTGTAGCTCTGTAGCGCAATGACCACGCCTGAAATATCTCACGAATTTCGTACTCTGCTCAATCAATCATATTGTGTTATCACTTGCTAGAAGGCTACTTATTCATAGTGCTGTAGATCCTACTGCTTTCGCGCCGATACACAAGGACCGTCAGCGCCAACCGCGTATCACGCCCCATAGGTACGCTCGCGCGAAGGTCTCCCTATCAAGTCATGGCGAAGTAGATCTAGACACCTAGCAGCCCAATGATGTGGACCATACTCACAGCTCATTCCGAACATGGACAAGCATCGATCGTCTCAGGGCAACATAGCCTTGTTCCCGACATGGCTTCGTTCCCATACAGCCGTATTCTTAGTACACCAATGGCGTGAGTAGAGTTGGGAGAAGGCTGATGTTGATACACTTGTGGTCCACGAGTTGCAGAACCGCTCGGGACCGTCGATCTGGATCCTTGAAAGTTCGAGTCTTCGTCAGCACGACGACGAGCGACGAAATGTTGGATCTTACTCCAAGTCACTGCTCTCCAGAAACTCCGGGCATATTATCCACGAGCATCCCTCCGGGGCGTGAGTGGAGAAGTTGAACGAGGGCAGAGGGCTCGAGAGACGGGCGTGAAGCCTGCAGTTCGAGAGGCCGAGAGTGACTTGTCGACGGCTGGAAGACATGTCCACTGCATGATCTTGACAGGCCTTGAGAACCTGGTCCCTGGACGTCTCGCCGTTTACATGATACTATTGTGGATCGTCTGGGCCTTGCGCCACAGTAGAAGGTATATGCTCGTACATTGAGCGGAATGATGGAAGCGGATCCACACAGATGTACGCGGGGCAGTTGGAGCTGGGAAAAGCGGCAGCGAAGGTGTTCGTGATTTTGAAGAGTGAGGCCGAAGAAGAGTCCGTCCAGTCGTTCAGGGAGATCGACGGCATCAACGACTCCCTAGATACCAATTCCCGAATCCGGGACTCCAATGCCCCAATACACAGGGATACGCACTTGCGCGCTCAAGATTCCGCACAGGCGCAGGAGGAGAAGCGTCCAGCGAAGTCCTCCCACATGCGAGTTGGTCGACGTGACTTTGGGATTATAAGAGCGGTTATTGGGTGAGTAGGCGAGGAGTGGTCGCGCCAGTAGTGGTAACCGACGAGGAGACACAACGTGCCTGAGAAGTGCATGTTAGTTTTGCTCAATGCTGACTAGACGCCGCTCACCTCGTCCTGGCACGCGTTCTGGAAGGCACTGTAGGTCTGTACATTTGGCAGCGCCCCGAGTCCCGCCTACCACTTGACGAACGTGCTACGCAGGGAACCATGCTTCATACAGAGTTCGGTGTGCGAGCGGAGAGGTTTCATGAGTGTGAAGCCCTTGAAAAAAGGTGGTGTGGTTTGAGCTCGTATTGTATAAGGAATAGAAAAGCTGAGCCTTGATCGGTCGACTACGAAGGAGGAAGGGTGAAGGACTGCGGTCTGGATGGACCTCGCTCGCGCTAATGGACTGCGATCGTACCTGCGGCGCGTCAACATTAGGTAGACACTATTCAATTCTCCACATACCTCGGTCCATCCCAATCCGTGGTCAAGAACCATATCGTATGCAACAGGTCCAACCTCCAAGTAATTCGTGGTTTGGGCCTTGCGCCGTGTATATGGATTCGGACTCATGGCAGGATGACGAGAACGGGCGTTGTAAAGAAATTGCATCGCCGGGTTGGAGCTCGGAACAAGGGCACGTTGAACATGCATTGAATCTGTGAAGATCCAAGCCTCAGCGCGAGTATCGTAGTTGAGAGTAGCGTACCCACTACACAATTATATCTTAAGCAAGATTCCATAGCCTTTCCACTTCCTACACTTCGAGGTATTCAACAGCCAGGATTCCCGCCTGGATGAAACTTGGGTATTGCGGTGGTGGATGGGAGACTGGGTACGCGTCAGACAGGAATATGCTACAAGCGAGGGAAACGACGAACTGGTAGGGGCATCTCATAGATCAAGACTTGGCCTTTGCCTAGTGACTGATCACCTTAGCGTAGTTGTGAGTACAAGTCTGGCAATTCGATAGCCAGACGGTGGGAGACGTGCTGAGGCTTACTTGGACTCGTATGGAGAAGCAAACGCTCCGTGTGGTCGACGTGCGAGCAGCAGGAAGAATTAGGTGGATAGAACGGCTGCGTACGCAAAACGGACAAAAATAGGCAAGGCCTCAGTAGAAAGAGGCATGTTTGAGAGTTGCTCGGGATCGTTACGCTTGGCGCTAGAACTGTTGTCTGCAACGAACGAGGGCGAAAATGGATGTTCGGGCCGGCAACACCCGTTGCCTTCACCGATTCGCTCTCGATTTCACTCCACCCACATCTCGTCGATGTGCTTCAGTACTGCACTCACACAACTCACGCAACGAGCAACAAATGACGAGGCATCTACCCAAGGAATCAAATTGAGCACCATATAACAAGATTAACTTGTCAACTGCTTGCGGGCTTGCATATCCCCGACACTTCTGGGACCACGATCTCTTGTACGGGAGAAATGAAGGAGCGAGGGTGCGCAGAATGACAAATGTTATCCGGTGAGTTCGGCACCACATACTCTTGCTATCACCTGACGCTCTTTCAGGACGGTTGTCGATGGCGTTTTCCGCTGGGCCTCAGCAGCACGAGCAGGCACGCCACAAGCGTCATGATACTGGGCCAACGCTCAGCCCAGCTCAAACCAATCCTCCGATGGATCGAGAACTCGCAGATGACTACGCACGGCCATGTCGGCCCTTGGCTTCAACTCAACATCCTTCCCTATCACCTCCCTCAAAAGCGATCCCGTCCCCACCGCCACTGTTCGTCTACATCCCACCTTTCTTCGAGTCGTATTGCATTCGACAAAGACACACGCTGGTTCGACACCATCGTTCTACAACTCCGACGCCTAGACATCGTCCGCGCCAACACCCACCTCGTTCGACGTTACCCATAGGATACCCACGCCGATGCATTCGTTTTCGCTTCATGGTTCCTCTCGCTTCCGTCGAGAGGCGTTGCAGATGATAAACTTGTGAATTCCTGGTGCCGCCCTCCACTGACATTGCTCACAAGTTCAGCAGTTGGGAAAGAGCGGGAAGACAGGAGGGGAAGACGTCCCTGGGGCTGGCGGGTCGTCGGCATCAGAACCAGTCAAAGCGCGGTGCCGGCCTCCAACAGGAGTAGTAAGTCCGGCGGTATCTACGTCTGTATCTACGGGATACAGCTCGCGGGGAGGGATCTCTGTGCCCGCCACAAGTTTACGATATGAAGGAGAATAACGATGTAGACGCACCATCACCGCCTTCTCATCGTCGCTACCGGCATCTCCGGCTGGCCATGCCCTCCATTCGGGCACCAACGCTCTGCGGCTGCATGTCAGCTCTCCCGCTCCTTCCTCCCATGCTTCAAGGCCGCCGCTCCGTAACATCTACTACAACTCGACCACCGAACGTCTGCCACCATTAGGAATTTCACAAAGGATCCGACGTATTGTTGGATATTCCGAGCCAGCGACTGGGGATATGTTATACGGGCGTTTGAACACGCATATACGGACATCTACGGGAGTACGAGCGCGGGCATGAACGGATGCGAGGATGCAGGAATGCTCGATTCTTCTCGTTCCCCTACTCCACGGTCGCTATCTGCATGCGTTCTTGGTATCATCAGGACGTCGACCACTTGGTTTGTATCTAGTCCAAATCTAGTCTCCCTGGAATCGAGAAGCAGAAAGGGACTTCAAGGGAGGGAAAGTCGAGGAGAGGGGACGGCGTGCGCAACAGTCTGGAAGAAGGGGAAAAAACACCAGAATGTGGCGTACAAAACGGTTCCGATCTTTTTCAGGCTCCGGTCTCCGCCCGTCTGTCAATTTACCTCCCGATTCATTTTCTCGTTGCTACGCTAGGTTTATTTTTACTCCAGCAACCACGAACCCGCGAGCTCGCGATTTTGAGGATGATGCTCCATGAACCCTGCTGGCTAGCAACCAGATCCCATTCCCTATGCCTGTGTGTGCCTCTGTTCGCCTTTCTGGTTGCAACCCAGCGTCGGTCCGCCCTGTCCGCAGCTTCTACGCGTCTTCAATATCAGCGTTTTAGCGTTCCAGCCAGATATCTGCCAGACGTATGCTCAATGATGTCGAAAGCATAAATTCCCCGGCTCGACGACAAGTTCGATTCACCCCACATTCGACCTTCTTAGCATGGATTACCCGACTCCCCACTTCAAGACGTGTCCTCTCGTTGTGAGACTCACCACGGCTCGACAGGCGAAGGATTTGTCGACGAATCAACTGAACTTGAGAGTTACACGGGAGATGAGGCGTAAGACGCGCTTGACGACACACAATGCTGGATAACTCTGTCATCGTCATCTACGGTCTGCTTTACTGCGTAATTACTCTCTGTCCATCCAGTCGGCCTACACCACCTCTCACGCTGCCTCGTCGCCATCAGGCTGCGGGCTTAGATAGAGAGGAGAGGAGAGGATCACCAGTCCACTGTTGCATACTGTTGGACCTGTCGCCGCGCCGTGTGCTCTCCGGTGCCATCAGTGTCAGTGAACTCGGGGCCTTACGGTGTACAGAGAGGCTTATATCCCGCTCGCCAGACGACCCTCTTCCCTGCGCCAAGCAGCACATACGGGTGCTATACGCGTATGAACACGGAGATAGATTCGAGGAGGGCGTCCCCCGCTCACACCGCACGCACCGCTTCCACCCAGCACGCGCAGGGTGTGTTGACCCATAAAGCGGCTCGCAAGCCTTTCTGAATATGAGAGGTGCCGGGTGGAAGAACTACGACGAAGCCTGCCGCTCAGCGTCTGATGCATCCCGCGGGACGTCCGTTTAATAGACAGTCGCAGGAGACCGTGCTGACGCTTTGTCAAGGCAATAATCGGTGTGTTTGGTTCCTACATGCTCGGGCGCCTGGAATCTCACGGGCCATGGTGGGGCGAGCAGGTCTTCTGGAGGATGGGACGCTCCTCTGCCACCCGGAAGGAAACCTCTAGGCGTGTCTGTGGGGACGTCCTTGTCCCTCGATTCTCCCCCAGCATTGTCTCAAGCTGCGCATACGTGCCCCGATTACAAAGGTCTGACCTTCTGTTTGTCCAGGCTATGCGCAGATCCTTGTTGTCTCAGCCCAACGACATGCTTTCTTCTGCGTTCCCTATTGGGCAAGCCAAGTCAGCACATCGGGTTCCGCGACAGCGACGACGTAGGCCTCTATGTATTTACGCGCAACGGCATCCTCTTTGCCCTTGAATTGCGCTGACGGCCTGCCTGCATGTTGCTCTGTCATGAATTGGTGAGATTGAGGCGTTGGGCGTGCTTGGTCAGTATCCCTTACAATAAACTCCCGCGAGCGTGGAGTAGCTGGAGGGCAACCACTTCGTAATAAATGTCGAACATATGTGTTACATAGTAGTAGTGTACATGGCTATACAAAGTGGCAAACGCACAATGGAGAGGAGAGTTGTAACAAGCGAAAGAATTGAAACTTACGGCTGAAGAAGGCGCTTGTGGGATGTGGATATCCTAACGCCCTCGTAGCTGTTTGTTCTATAGATTGAGAAGGCGGACGCGAGGAGTGGAACGACTTCGGTACGGCCTTGGACGCAATGGGCGCCGCTGTACCCAGCAACCGACTCTTCCCTGTTACTCCGCTTGGTGTTGAAGAAGTGGAGTTGGCCTACGAGTCATGGACCAGCTCAAACAAGGCGAACGAGACCCAACAGGACTCGTTATGCGAACTAAATGTCAAATGAATTAGCCATGGACAAAGAGCTAGTAATGATGACAGTGGGGCGCACTGGTGTTGACATTGTTCGCCCCGCCAACATTGCTGCTGCTGATAGCACCGAAGTAGCTATCACCAGAAATGAAGTTGATGTTGAGGCTAACGCCATGAAGACCAACGAGGTTGACATGGACGTTGCGATGCTCACTTGCGATTGTTATCGAGTTCCCACGTGCGACAGAGTTTGTGCCAGTGAGACCATGAATCCCAGTTGCTTCAACATTGAAGTTGAGAGTATCTGTACTGTTTTGAGAGGGGCAATCATGGCTGTGGCAAGCGTGTTGTGTAGACGACGGGAAATTGAGGTGGAGGTTGTTGAGAGACTGGAAAGCGTGAGAGAACGACGGATAAGATGGGGGAATAGTGGTTGACGTTGCACTCCAATCAGCATGCCTAGTGTGCCACACAATTCCTACGCTAGTATGAGATGTGAGACGCAGTGTGCATGTGAGATAGCACGGTTCATCGTCGCCCCGATAGGTGCCTCGATGTCGTATCAGCTTTGTCTCGAGCTGATGACATTCCTCGACGAACTGAGAACAAGGGATGCCACGCCGAAGAGCATTCCTCCGTGCTACATTGCAGATGAGACGACGATGGGCTCAGATGGATCATTGTGAAAGCATACCAGACCTATGATCGTAAGCAATTGCGAAGACAGTACGCAGGATGTCATCTGAATCAATGACATCGACGTTGGTATCCTCCTTAGGGATATGTCGATGTCGGAATCTCTTCGAGTTCTTTGCATGGAATTAGAGCGAGCGATACAGAAAGCTACATTGAACGCGCACCATATCCTCATTAACAAAGTGTGTGCACTCCTCTTTACTCGCAAACTCGACGCAGATACGGACATCATACAGTATGGGTGATGTATACCCTTGTTTCTATATCTATCAAAGTTAGGTTCGCACTTGGCAGGTAGACTTGCACTCACCCGCTTTACATTAAGCCAGACGGTGCTTGTCCCAACGGACAATGTACGTGTAATCGCAATATGAGCCTCATTCCGCTCATCATACTCCGCTCGAGAAGCCATCTCATCCACTTCTTCGTGAGTCGCCAAGATCTCTTGGTGCATACATCCATCCTTGCAATATTCTACTTCGACGCCACTCCCATAGCCATAGTACCTATGACGTTCAGCCACGGCATCTACCAACCAAGGACGACACTCAATACTCACAGAGGCTTGGGTGGCGTCCATCGCAGCACTTTGGGGCAATCTCTCGTTGTATACAGCAGCTCTCTCTCGCTCTCATCGCCTGACTCCCACGTCCCCTGTTCATAGAAGGAAATGGTTGCTCCGGGACGCTGACTATCATGAAGGTCGAGCCAAACACCTATGTTTGTCATACTCGTCAAGTTCTGCACAAGTGAAGCTCAAACAAAATAACCACCTCCAATCTCAAAGGAATACCTTGTACTAGAACAAAGCCAATTTTCAGCCCTGAAACCTCCAAGTCCACGACACCGTACTCACCGAATGCCGGTCTTTTCCTCATAATGCCAACCAACCATAGCTCAGGCTGATCGCAAACGGCTCAAGGTGACTGCAGACGAGGTAGTGGGCAAGAATGGAAGGTAAGAATTCGCGCAAACGAGCTGTAGCACGATAATGCTCACCTCTCGTTGGCTTATAAATGGCTCACGATAACCACGCCTCAAGCATCTCACGGATATCATCTTCTGCTCAACCGATCATATCTTGGTGGGGGTTATTCAAAGCTGTAGAGGCCGTCGCATCCTGGCCGATAAGCAAGGGCACCCGGTCATTGCGGCACTGCTGAAGCCTCGACGGCGCCGAGAGGCTCTGCAGACCATGGCCATTGAGCCTATTGTCACATCTATCGAGCCATCGAGATCAGTACATCAAGCTTCCCCCCACCTTACTTGCGTGATGGCGTAGTAATAACATCTGTATGGGAACGAAGCTACGTTAGGGACAAGGCTATGTTGCCTCGAGGCCACGGGGCCATTTTTCACGATTGACGCTTTCTGTTAGATGCAGGGCTAGGTATGATCATATCAGGGTACTTTGAGCGCGGGGATGGATTCAGCACATGCGGGCCGAGGCAATGAAGTATTCACGCCTTGGGCACCATGAACTCGGGATTCATACTCGGTCAAGCCCAGAAATCACCAACTTGAGGATGGAGCCTAAGTGGAAGTCTGTTATTATCTAGCACAAAATAGATGGTGCACGACTCACTATCCACGAATGCACGCGCACATAGCGCACAGCTGAGCCTCCCGACCATCGCTAGAAGATATAAGCACATTTGGAGGATATACCAGATATTCCAAAGATACCCGGCGATATGCGGGTTGGTAGATGGATGATGGCCTCGAGACTGTATTCACAACATAGCCGTTGTTGCGGAATTGGAATGAATTGTCCGGGCCGGCGACATCCGAATCTACGGGAGCTTATTGACTCTTCCCGCTAATGACCCCTCTCCCATCATCCATCGTGTCCATCCCAACTCGTCTTCGCCGCACTCAAAGTGCACGGATCACACGGACCGCGAAATTGGTAACACTCTGTGGAGTAGCACGACTCGGTGGTAGCAAGTGAAAGTGAAGATGATAGGACTAGTGTTAGACAATCGTCGAGGTCATACTCCGAGTCACTGCTCTTCAGAAACTCCGGGAATATTATCCACGAGTGTCCATCCTTCTCCTTCATCCCACTCCTTCCGCTCCTTCCCTCTCCGCCCTACCGTGCGGTGACGCCCCCACCCCACAACGGCATCAATCAGCAGCCATCGCCTTGAGGCAATGCTTCATCGTCGAGACATTCGGTGTGTGGTGCGTGATACGTGGATATCGAAGGAACATATGAACGAGACCAACGCCAGGCTTGGACGCGATGAGCCAAACCGAAATACTGTCAAAAACTGCTAGAGAGGCCGAGAGTCACTGGATGATGGAAGCGGATCCGTACAGATGTACGCGAAGCAGTTGGAGCTGGCAAAGGTGGCAACGAAAGCGTAGGTGATGTTGAACTGGAGGATGAAGGGGCCGTCCAGTCGTTCAGAGAGATCGACGGCGTTAACGATTTCTTAGATACCAATTTCCGGATCCGGGACTCCAATGCCCCAATACACAGGGCTGACAAGCGTGGGCGTTGTATAGATATTGGACTGCGGGGTTGTAGCTGAAGCAGACGGGAGTTGAATACGCTTGAATTTGGGAAGATACGAGCCTCAGCTTGATTACAATTGAGTTCCGAGAAGCGTACGCACTGCGGTTATCCCGCGCAGGACTTGTCGTCCTCGAGACTGATTGCTGCAGCTCGAAGCATTGAATCGTTAGGGTTCAAAGCTCAATCGCTCGGGTCTCGGGTAACACGAAAGCGACAAAATTGGATATCTAATGATACATCAGAAACACTGTGGAAGAACTGCAAGACCAGGGGGGGGGCAAACGAAGTATTAGGAACGTACCAGATATCAGTACTTGGCTTAATCGCCGCCGTCATAAGCACATTCTCGCCAATTCAACGATCCAAGGAGAGACTTTGAAGATTGAGCTGCAGGATAGTGGGATTGAGGCGAGCGGAGGTCGAGGTCCTTGTGGCCAACGTCTTCGATGGCACGAGGCTCGCTTGGGAAGCGATTCGGAGTGCAGCACGTACGCCAGGACTCGTCTGGCTTCTGCAACGAGTAACGAGTGAGAACGCGGAGGTTCGGGCCGGCAACATCCGCTGCCCTCACCAGCGCCCATGGCTTCGGTCTCTCCCTCCACTTTCTGTCGATGACATTCCCCATCCTGTAACCAACGTGCCTCGAGACTACCCTCCCTTACCCTCCCCACCAATGATGATCTGAAGAGAGACGGCCAACAAGCAACGACGTCACGTCACCAACCTTGTCGTCAGGACAAGATGGTTCGTCCTGGGAGTAGTGGGTCTTGGCTGGCTCATCATCTGTCTTGTCCTGCATGTCGGCAGGCTCACTTCCTTTCGCCGTGGTCTCAATATCATCCGCGTAGGCGGCATGGATTGATATCTACTTCACCAATCGCATTGGCTTTCCAAGGAGCAATATCCACACCGTGGTATGACACGCGCCGAGCTTCTTGTCATTTGCGGGCTCGCATATCTTCAACCCATCGTGCCTAGAGTCTGTCGGGAGAGAAGCGGGATGGTAAACGTTTGAATTCGAACGTGCATTTCAAGGTGAGTCCGTCCTCCCAATCTTTTGCCCGCACCTAAAGCTCCTTCAGGAAGCTTGTCTTCCAGGCGAGCCACGAACAACATCAAGCTCTGGGGCAACGCTACCCATGCTCAGCTCCACTCAACCTTCCCATGGCTCCAGAACTCGCAGAATCCTGCACACCTGTCTTCTCTACTTGTTCAATCCCTGACGTCGCTTTCCTCTTCGCTGATGTCGTCCACACTGCGACTGCTCTTCTACCACTCGCCCCCTGCC
Organism: Pleurotus pulmonarius; assembly: GCA_012980535.1. Lineage (NCBI taxonomy): Eukaryota > Fungi > Basidiomycota > Agaricomycetes > Agaricales > Pleurotaceae > Pleurotus > Pleurotus pulmonarius. The sequence goes on along the minus strand of SJKF01000012.1, from coordinate 193,455 downwards.
TCAACTGACTAGCTGCGTAGAGCGGACTCTCATTCTCTATCTTCGCCGATGTCCTCGTCTGCGTCCGCTCCAGTTCACGCTGCCGCTTTGCCCACATATATCTCCAGTTTCTACCCGCCCTCACTGCCGCCGAGAGAGACTACGGACAATATATATGTGCGAGCGCAGGATGCTAGCTATCATCACTATTGCGCGCATGTTCGGCGATTGAGCAATGGAACCCTGTTTACTCCCGCGACTTCGTGGTAGTAGGTGGAAGCGGAGGAAGGAGCCGTAGCGAGTGCAGGATTTGCCTGTGGGATCTTGGAAGCTGCGAGAAGGGCACTCTCTGTGTGTCTTTCCAGGAGCGGTTCAAGGAGGAGTCGTAGCAGAGGGGGACGAGTCCCAATGCAACTCCACTCCCGTGGTGTGCAGTCATCATCAGTCGCGGCAACATTGGAAGAATGGGTCGCGTCTATCTACCCTCATGTAGCTACAAGACCTACTGCCCCCCTGGTCCCCTGCGCGTCGTCATCAGCGTATAGTCGCGGGCGGCGACCACGTTGCGCGCTGCATTCTGATGGAGGAAAGAATGTCGCGGACCCACCATCCCCTAGAATTCACCTCCCCGTCGTCCCGTCTTCCATGACTAATAACCTCGCACTCTCTACGTTACATGTCAATCCTCTCGCCCCCTTTCGCCCCCACTTTCAAGGCTTTCGCCACATGCTACAGCCATTGAGTATCCTACTACTCAACGTCCGTCGTCAACGCAGAGCTGCGACAATCATCGTCCCAATCGCTCAGTATTCTGCGCCAGCGAGCGGGGAAATGGATGCGTATACAACGCCTTGTACGCAAGCACTGGTACAGGCATGGAGGAAGGCGGGAATGCCCGACTCTTCATCTCCCTGCTCACGTCGCTATCCACGCCTCCTCGGGGTCATCGAACCGTCGTACACTTGACTTCTATCCAGTCGTCCTCGAATGGAAAATCGTGCGCAGGATTAAGAGGGCGGGGAGGTAGAGGGAGAGCGTGGCGTAGATGAAGGACTGGATGAGAGAGTATCGGTGGGATGTGGCATACGAAACAGTGCCAATTTTATTATTATCTCAAGGTTTGGGATCCTGCTGTCTGTTCGTTTACTGCCTGATTCATCGTCTCACCGCTGCAGGGTTTACTTGAACTCCATTCCTGACGCCCCTTCCGTGGTTATTCCAATGGACGCTGCCGCTTCGTCGTACCCGAATCCATTTTTCATTTTACTATCCAGTAGCTCGCTATAATTTCCATTATCTTGTGTGCTTTGTTATTTGTCGTTGATCAAATGTTAGATTGTATATGATAGGAAATTACGACGAAGCTTTAAAGAATGATTGTGCATGGATACACGAGCGCTGGAGGCCGTGAGTGGTTGGGGCCTTTTCGGGTCTGCTGCCGAATTGTGTTTGGCCTCAGACGCCCATGGATGTCTTTCATCTCACTCTCGACGTTTGCGCCAGATTCACAAGAACGTGCCTTGCTACTGGGTAAATCAGGACAACCTTTTCGGGTCTCACATTTTCACTGTCTCAACAAACCCGCCAATCCTCAAACTGCCTCTCTACTCTCCAGCTTGCGAGCGTTGCTCTCAAATGCAGCTGTGCGCCAACTTGACATGCTCCAGGTCTATCGTTCGGAGAGAGAGGACTATCGTTCTGAGAGAGGGGAAGGAAGTAGGCATGGAATGACGCCTTTTCAATACCACTGGTAAGTTCATCATTTCTTACTCTTTGAAGTGTCTGATGCTAAACCCAACATTCCGTCAAGAAACCCAACGACATTCGTAAGCGAATACGAGCGAACACTCCGCAAGCCGCTGCCAATGTGCAGCGCCAGGCTCACCATCTTGGAGTAGCCCCAGATGTCTACGCACCGCTTTGTATTGATACGTCCCACATCGATATCGTCATTCCTCAACGTTGAACGTCCACAGTCCAATCCAATCCCCAACCGTTTGCAACCCTACATCCTCTCCCGTCACTCATACATCGCGATGATATCGGAGAGGAGTCAAGAGGTTGCGCGCGTACACTTTCCTCGCAGGCTCTGCAACTGCTAATCAGAGGACGTCATCCTGGGAGCCGCTTGAAGAGGGTGAAAGGCGTGCGGAGGAGAGGCATCGAGGTGTAGAGGACATGGGAAGCAATTAGGATCCCTGAGATATCGAGGACACCTAAGTAATGGGTACTGACAGAGCGCCTGGTCGCTCCGTGTCAAGCTGCCGCTCGGTGATTCTCCGCTCTGGCGCTCCTGCTGCATCAACTGCGGTTCATCGACATCGTTCGGCTGTATCTACCCTCTCATCTACAGCCTAGGCTTGAGTCGCGGCGGACGACCCGACGCTCTGTCGTTGCGAACCCCATGCTCTCAGTGCGCGCGGCACTGCATTCGGACGGGAAGAAGGATTTCTCGGACGCACCATTGCCACGTCAAGATCTCCGTACTACCACGTACCTGTGGTCTTTTGAACGTGAAGAAGAAGATGGGGAGTCGTGTCGAACGGTTTGCGGTCCTTGGTGAGCATCATCCCATGCTCATATTCATATTGATTCCTGACGCTCTCTTCCTGCCTCAAAGCCTTCGAGCCCATCCGGCGTCGGTTCCTGGCGCTCCTCCACGCACAGGTGATAACGTTGAAAGTGCCGCATACTCCGTCACGCAAGCTTGCCAATCTCCACCTCGGGCTGATCTTTCCCCTGCTCAACTAGACACATATGCGTCGGCACCATTCCCCATCGTACTCCTCTCGGCAGTTTCTTCAACATTGCCTCCACGCGCACTGCGTCTCCCTCCGCCCCCACCCCGCCTCGCCTCCTTGATTGGTTCCCCTCGCCGCCAGGAGAGCTCTCCAACGTCGCAGTCAACGCCACTTACTCAACGTCATCGATACGCTACCACCTAGCACACTGGCGAGGCATAGATACCATGCCCATGTCGGACGCTGGGTTTGGCAAGGGTGGGCGGAGCAGGAGTTGGAGTCCTACTGTGTTCGTTCGCTTTCAGCGCCTCGGCTGCACGACTCCGAAGTCCCTCGTATCTACCGACTCATCTACGAGGGTAAGCTCGACTCCAGCGACGAAGGATTCAAGATTCGGGGCTGCGTCACTGCTAGGAACTCTTCGCGGCGATAATGGGGTACACGTTGCACTTCGCATTGACGAGGGCTAAGGGGACAACAAACACACCGTCGTCATGCCAAATTCACCGTGCCGCCGCTCCCAAGGGGGCCTCAAGATAGTCGACCACCTATACCTCGCTTTGCGCTGTCAGCGCCCCTCGCTCTCTCTCCCGACGCCGCCATAATGCTCCGCGCCGCTGCACTCTAGCATTCAAGTCCCCGACGCGGCCAGAACTTCAAGATCTCAACACTTGTCGCCGAGTGAGCTGAATCTGCCAGCGAGGAGATACAGGCGCGGATAACTACGGGACTGAGAGTTCGAGGGCGGTGTAGGGGACTGTGGATACCTCGCTTTCTCGAACGCCCCATCTCCATGCATCCGCGTCTACACCAAGCCAAGATATCACAAGCTCTCTGCCTCGCTCTCATCGTTCCCGAGGTGAGGAGAGGAGAGGAACATTTAGAAGAATGGGAGGGAGAGGGAGAGAGAGGGAGAGAGAGGGCGACGGAGGGAGGAGGGGAAGAGCGAGGGCGAGGGGAACTGCGGAACACGGAACGGCCCGATTTTTTCGCTGATTTCAAGGTCCGGTCGCTATCCACTCCATTTACTTCTTGGTTCGTCAATCGATCGTTTACGCAAAACCACTGCCAGCGGACTTCTACGATCCTTCGAATATCCTCCATCTCCGTACTTGAATGCGCACTATCTCACTCTTCCTGTCGGGGTTCGCATGGTGCTGTACAGTTTTCTCGCATCCAACATTCAACCTTCGTAACTCTCGCACTGTCCCATATGTGACACAGTGGAACCCCCTCTCCACTTTTCCCTTTCATACGCATACTTACATCCGCTTTAAAGGTCTCTGCCTTCCCTTTCGCTGCTTGCTCTGTTCTTTGTCCATCTTGTCTCATTCGGCCATTCAAATATCCACGCAGAGTTGTTCACGACGGCAGCCGGACATCCTGCTTGCACTAAGGAAACGTGTCGTAGGAGGGCGAAACTAACCTGAGCCATCGAGTCGGGGATGTTTGCCCCGTTGGACAGCTCGTTGTACTGTGCGTCTGCCAGTTATATATTACACATTCATTACTGACACTCATGCCCTGCAGTGCTTGCTTCCTTCCACTCGCTTGCAGCGAATTGCGGACCTACACTGGCACGCCGAGTGAATCGGAAGCACAGCGTACCACGCTCGCACTCAGATATCTGGACCCGGGACACCGAGCCTCCGTCCCCAGCCAACATTGCTAACTCGCCCGCCTACACAAAAATGCGATGCCCCGGGGATGTCTAATGGGGACACGCCTCATGCTGCGCCCCCGAGTTCCAATCTAAGAGCTCTCGCATCCCGATTGTCGAACCCTAGGTTGCCTTGTGCTCGGTGGAATGACGAGCTTCACTCACGGCGCTCTGTCACGGCTGAGTCTTGAACGATGGCGACGGCGTCCCATAGATCCCACTGGCGCACGACGCGGAGGTGGAGCGGGCGGAGGATCTTCCTGAGTTTTTCATTACGCTGCCGGCCCGCCTCAATATTGCGCTGCCGCGAGTGGGTGAGATTGCGGTCTTGGGAAGGCTTAGAACTTTGTGAGAAATGTGGAGCATGTGTATTAAAAGACGATTAAACGAAGGAAAGCACGAGACAGAAGGGGAGCACATGTAAGAAGATGAAGCATTGAGAATACGGGAACGATCTAAGAAGGCGCCTGTGGTATGCGTATATTCAGACACCCTTGCAGCCGTTTGTGTGTTTGTTCTACAGATTCAGAAGCCGGACGCGAGGAGTGGGACCATTTCAGTATGGCCTGGGACGCGATGGACGCCGCTGTACCCAGCGACCGACTCCTCCCTGCGACTCTGGTTGCTCTTGTAGAAGTGGGGTAGACCTGTGGGGGGGAGGAAGGGACCAGGTCAAACGAGGCGAACGAGACCCAACAGGGCTTGATGTGCGGACTAGCAAACTAAATGAGCCGCGTACTTAAGAGCAATTAGAGATATGGGTACACACTATTATTGACATTGTTCGTCCCGCCAACGTTACTCCTGCTGATAGGTCCCAAGAACGCATCGCCCATTATGGCATTGATGTAGTTCACAGTTACAGTGCGGTGCTCGCTGTTGAGGGTGAACCCGTTCCCAAGTGAAACGGAATCGGTACTGGTCGAGAATGAGATTTCGCGTGCGGAGATGGTGATGGTGAGGTCCCCTTGGTGCGACAAATTGTCATCCTGAGATGTGTGTGAGGGGAATTTGTGGTGGAGGTTGTTGAGGGACCGGAAAGCGCCAGGGGGCGAGGGGACTGTCGAGGGACTATTGGTGCCACTCCAATCAACGCGGATAATGTAAAAAAGGTCTTCGATAGATAGATGCAGTGTGAGAAAGCATGGTCGATCGTCGCCCCGATTGGAACCTCGACGTCGTATGACCTGGGTGTCGGGTTGAGGATATTCATTGAGGAACTGAGAACAAGGAATTCTACGCAGAATAGCGTTATTTCGTGCTACATCCAAAATGAGACGACAACGGGCTTAGATCGAGAATCGTGGAGGCATACCAGAGAAATGATTGTCACTCATTGAGTGAAGAGCACGGATGATGACATCGATGACACCGACGTCACTAGAATTGCGGTAGATGACTCGATGCTCCAATTTCCTCTTTTCGCATAGAATCAGAGTGTATCATAGAGCAAGACAATGAACGCACGCACCATATCCTCGTGAAGAAACCGGGTACACTCCTCCGGATTTGCAAATTCAACACAGAAATGGACATCTACATCAAGGAATGACCTGTAGCCTTGATACTACGTCTATCAGCATCAAGCTCGCACATTCAAGAACCCTTGTCCTCACCCGCTTTACCTTGAGCCAGACAGTGCTTGTCCCAACGGACAATTCGTGCGTAACCGCAATATGAGCCTCAGCCCGTTCGTCATACACCGCTCGAGCAGCTATCTCATCAAGTTCTTCTTCAGTTGCAAGCATCTCGTAGCGCATATATCCATCTGCCCAGTATCCTATTTCGACGCCATCAAAGAGGAATCTATGCCGTTGAGCTACAGCATCCACCAACTAGGGCCACAGTCAATACTCACTCAGGTGTAGCTGGTGTCCAAAGCAACTCTTTGGGGCAGTCTACCTTCGTGTGCAAAAGCTTGCTTCCGCCCAACGTCCAGCTACTCCGTTTATATAATGAAATAGTTGCTCCGGGACACCACATATCATTGAATTTGACCTGTATCCCTTTGTTTGGTCACACTCCCGTCAAGTTCTGCGTGAGTGGGGCTCGGACGAGATTACTACCTTCTATCCAGGAGTCGTAATGTGTCCTTGGGCCGACCCGGTCGTCAGCCCTGCAGGCTCCGAGTCCTCAACTCAGTACTCACCAAATGTCAGTTTCTTTGTCATAATACTCAGGCATACTGCAAAAGCAGCTGGAGATAGTCGTAGAGAACGTAGACAAGTGGATGGTGGTTGTCCGAGCAAAGGAGCTGTAGCGCTGTAGCACCCACGTCTCTCTCCTCACGTTAACCACGTCTCAAACGTCTCACGAATGTCATACTCAACCAATCATACGGCGTTATCATTGATGGGGGCTATCCAAAGCTGTATCGACTGCCGCCTTCTCGTCGATACGCAGAGACGACCAGCGCCAACCTCAGTATCGCGCCCCTTCCGAGCTTCCAGTCATGCGCTCGTGCAACGGCCGTCCGTATGACAGAGTATACACGAATACCTAGCAGCCCAAGGAGGGCCCTCGTCGACAGGAGACGACAATCGTAAAAAAACAGCCCTGTGGTCTCGAGGCAACAAAGCCTTGTTCCGAACAAGGAATAAAGCCCATCCAGCTGTAACCTCGCGAGTAGAATAAGGAGAAGCCTGATGGATTGTTATTATTGTCTAAATCGGCACCACGATGCGCGCATGACCTACGGGCTGTAAACCATCTCGGCGCCGTCGGTCCGCATGTTTGGAAGGTCGAAGGTGGAGTGCGGGGTCTTGGGGTTCGGAGACTTCAAATGTTGGCTGGAATGTATACATATGGTCGATCATCCTATTACGGTGCGCCGATACTGATCCATAGGAAGCATACGATGAGAGGTCAGAGGGCCATGATTTGTTATCATTATTCGGTCTGGGCATGGTGGTAGAGGAGACGACGAGGTAGGCGTGAAAGCGAGTGCGATTCATAGTTGATTGGAGGCAGAGTATGATGCGTTCGGGGTGTATAAGGGAGGATACTCGAGAGGGTACTCCCAATAGTCCATGCGAGACGGGGAATATCCACTGCATCCAGACGGGGGAAGAGTGACGAGCCGAGAGGGGTTGGTAATGGTTGGGTGGCCTCTCGTGAGCGGGAGATGCGTTCAGGAGCGGCGAAGACACACTCTGCGGGCTCACGGGGAACTCAAGGAGGGTTTGGGAAACCAAGTCATTGCTAAGTCGCGGAAACGAGCGACGGTACTGGGCTTCCGGCCGCAAAATATGTGAGTGATTCGGGAAATGAGATGAAATGGGGGTGTGCCAATGGAGGAGAGGAGCGGCCTAGTGACGAAGGCGCTCAAAGCTGACGTCGCGACCGAGTAACCAAGATTATCGGAGACGTGGACAGAAGATAAGCTGCGCCGAGTGGTGGTTATCGTCCATACACGACGGCGGGTAGATGTGAGGAAGTTGATCCATTACTACGCGTCATAAGGTAGGGTGGCGGGACAGCGCTCGATCTGGTGAGAGCTACATCTTATAAGTGTTGTTAGCGGTAGAGCGGTGAAGAAGGCGAGCGACGCACGAAGGAGAATGAAAACGAATACAATTTTAGTTGAGAACGTACTTCGGTCAATGTCCTTCCCACTCGTCTCCAGCACAGCGAGCTCAGCGCGCGCGGTATGGTGCCTAACTTCTGTAATGGGCGCGTCGCGATAATCGTCGCCACGTACGGTACAAAGCGCCCGCCCGCCCGTGCTCTTCGCATAACCATGCAACCTGCAACCTCCAAGTATCGGCGTTGCAGGATATAGGCTGATGGTCTTGGGACTGCGGACGTCATTTAAATACAACAGACGGGCCTTCCCAACTGGGTCTTCCCGATAAGCTGCTCTCCTACACCGTCTCTTGCATTCCGTTGCAAGGTAAGCGACATGCCGAGTTGCGGGGCCCTGGACTCGTTGTGTACGAGAATAAGGTGACGTCTCAAGAGCAGAGAGAGGCCAGTCGTTGCCTAATTTCTGAATGAGGATGGGGTTGCGGCGGCTACGGACCACAGGATGGCTTGGAATTTGGGGACAATACAGGGATGAAATAGCGTAGCGTCTTCATGCCCAAGCTATACATCTTTCGCATGAACTCTGACACAGGTACACCCAGTAGTCTTCACATGAGCTCCAGATGATCCGCTGGTAAGGGTTCGCGATACGCCAATACTACCGCCATCGCCTCGAGCACAACAAATGTGATGAATAAAGATTGCCCCGACGGGATTGCGGCTTCAGACGTGTCGTGGAGCATCCTGAGCGATGGACAGGGCAGGAACTGCCAGAGTCACCACGAACCTGGCGAGCCACGGCGAACACGAGCGTACACGAGCGTAGATGGCTGTATCTGCCGCAGGAGGGATCCTGGCATCTTTCGGCGAGTACGAGCCCATAATGACGGCGGGTCGATGCGGACGCCGCTGAGGAGATGGCTGTGCGACGGTGATTCGTGGAACGTGGCGTACGACTGCGAAATTGAAAGTCATGCTTCTCCAAATTCTTCGAATACCGAGTTTACGCAAGGGAGCCCATGTGCTCCCCGAGATATAACATAGGTTCCGTCGTTCGTGACGGGATGAAGAGTTTTGATTATCATGGAATGATCACTCGAAACGATTGGATCCAAAGAACTCTGATGCATCGTCAGACGTGATGGTAGATATGACATAGGGCCATGAACATACACGATTGGATGAGCAAGTTGAGCTTCGCAGCGCATGATTCAGTTCTACGCAGTTTCGATGGTCCTCTAGCGACACTGCGAAAGCCGATGATTGGCTCCATCACAGCAAAGTCCCCCGAGTTTAGACAGATCGACATACACGTCGTGTGAAAGGGGAAATACAAGGACCTTGCGCCATCAGTCCCATGATCCCCGCTGCATCTCAAGTGTCAATAAGGACTCTGTAGCACAGGAAGTGAGACATACCAAAACACCAGCGAATTTTGCCCAATTCCCCTCCGCGAGATGACGAACCAGAGCCCCGGTTCAACTCTACGCGTGCGCTTGCATAAGTCGCATTGAATCGCATTCTGGCCCCGACGAGCTCCAGGCGTGGCTCCGGGCGTCGTGGTGTCCGCCAAAAGAGCTTGGTAGAATGTCGTTTACTCGGAAGAAATACGATCTTGGTGGTTGGAAGGACGGATGTCCGGGCCGGAGAGACCCGATGCCAGATGCGCCCTTCACTCGTCACTTTCAGTTGTCTCCCGTCAGCCGCCAACGGCGCTCTCGTCTCCAAACCTCACAGAACACACGAACGATAATATCTACTCCGAGAACCCGTACGGGGTGTCAGATTTCAGGGCCATAGTACCTCCCCGGCCGAGAATCTTGGACTCACCTTTCCAAAGCGCTCACGGACGTGTACATCTTCAACACTTTATAGCTATGAGTTAGCGTAGAGGAGCAAGGAAGAGACGGGGAGCCGCGTTGAATGGAGTACCTTTGCCGGTGAGTTCATCTCATCACACTGTTTCCAGCAGGCTGCTTTCGGTCTTTCTTGGCCATATGATCAGTTTTCAATAATCCTTCACGTCCAGGAACGCAGGAACGCGCAAGCGTGCCACTTGTCTTACTCCGCCGCCTCTACATTCGAGGCACATGTGCACTCCTGGTAACATTTGGGTCCCACTCGGCTCCACATCGACATAGTTTCCTGTGCGTTGACCAAGACCCATTCTTCCGAGCCGTCGACTCTTGCTGCAGTCGACACATATGCCGCGGCTTCTGTGTATCAGTTCGTCGAGCTTACCCAACGACCGCGCCAACACCGGGTCAACGTCGCTCAAACGTTCTCCGCGCTAGCGCATGCATCTCTGTTTTCTGTTCTCTCCCTCGCTTCCGCTGCTCGGTGGTAACGCTGCTGATTCAAGATATCGAAGGGATTGGATTCGAGACTTGCCAGCCGCAAGTTGAAGCCCGGAAGACGCGATCAGGGTGATGCTTTGTTAACGTATGGAGCGTTCCCCGAGCCGTTTCTCGTCGTCATCGGAAACGGCGTTTTTCGGCAGGGGCTTGGAATCCACATGCGCCTAGTCAACTTCTCTGCTACCCCGTCACTCGTCGACATTCCGCTGATCGTATCTACGGCGTATCTACGAGGCGGATTAGACTCTGAAGATCGACTCTACGGCTACCCATGGACTCCATGACACTGTAGGATGTGGGGTACTACACGTTGCACTGCGCGCCGACGAACCCATGACAGAATAACCACGACGTACCATCATATCAACCCGCCAAGACCACCATACCACGCCCGACTCCAACTTCTGATCCAGCAAGCTTCGCATACACTCTCCCTTTATCCACGCCGTTGCTCGTGTCTTCCGCCTCGCTATGTCTGCCGACCTCTCCGCAGCAATGCAGTCTAGAGGAGTCTCCATCCAAAAGACTTCAAACTCGCCCGACGCGGAATCGCGGACGATACCGTGTATGCGCATATAAGGACGAGTTACGAGGACACACAACCATCGAACACCGCCTTATCTACCTCTCCACAGTGCCTACAAGTCACGCATCGGGACGTAGCTTAGGACCAAGACGTCGGATGATTGATCCTCATCCGCCTGCCTCGTCGGCGTTGAATCGAGAGCTAGACTGGGGAAGATGGGCGAGGAGAGGGGAAGGCATTGTGATGGATTGGAAGAAGGGGATGAGTACACCGGCGTAGTTCGGGGCATAAACCCGTTTTTTTTCGCTCTGATTTCAAGCTCCGGTCTCTATCGATCTGGCTCTCGCCCCATCCCTCACCAATTCCCCTGTGGATTTAGCCGTCATTTCCTTTCCATGATGCCCCTACGCTACGCCCAGCATTCTGCGATCCTTCGACTGCCCTCGCGCCCCTTATCGTAATGGACGTCCAGATGGTACATCAAATTCCGACGTAACCACTCGCTCGAAATGGCGGCATTGGCGAGAGCAGGGAGGCTGCATTTTAGTCAAACAAGCTCATGATCAGACGCAACTGACCATTTGAAACATATATGCGCACCAGTCCTCTCTAAGTTCGTATAGCACTACGCCAGTCCTGAATACAAATGTACAGCAGTGGTCTCAGCTATTGCGCAGTAGTATAGTAGAATGTCCGTGTCAGGAGTCAATATTTCAATAATCAAATGGTTTGGAAAAGCGCAGCGCGAGTTCAATACACGAAATACCAGCGCATGTATGAAGTCCATGTCGGTATAAATCCTAGGAACGTCGATGGCCATCAGCAAACTACGCCGTCGACTCCCGTCCAATCCATACTCCCCGTACGGAGAAATCGCGTCCCCCGTTTCTCCGTTCGACCGCAACTCAGCAAGGGGCGACCTAATGCCTCCCGACAGCCCACCCCAAGCCCACAGCCGCAGCGCCCACCAGCCATGACCCCATCCTCACACTCGCAGCTCCGTTAGCGTTCGAGTTTGTGGCACCCTCCTGCGCCGCCGTATTTATCCCACTCCCCGTCCTGCCTAGAGTCCTTGAACGCAAGGAGGGCGCCGGGGAGAAGACCGTCATGCCAAACGCTGATGTCGCGGGGGTAGAGAGGATAGTCGCGCTCCCTGAGGCCGTGCTGGCAGCGGATCCGGAGGGGAAGGCGAGGGAAGAAGAAGTGGAAGAAGTGGAAGAGGGCAGTGGGGAGCTCGTGGACGCTTTGGGGCCGATGGAGAAGGGCGAGGAGGCGGCGAATTCGTTGTTGATGTCGCCTACGTCTGTCGCGCGGAGGGTGTAGCCACCTCTATTAAGAAGCGCGAACGGTTACTACACGAAGACGACGCTAGGGAATAATGTGTATACATACTGAACAGGGACTGCGGGGAGCGTGACATTGGCGCCGCCGTCTGCGGAGCGCTGGTTGTTGAGGATGGCGAAGTCGGAGCTGAAAGACGGGTGGTGGGGGAAAACAGAGAAAGCGGCGAATCGGCTCCTACATTTACGGGCAGAGTGTCAGTAAGGCAGCGTGTGCAAGAGGAACGAGGAGGGAGTGGGAAGGTCGGAGAATGACTCCAATTCGTCGAGGTAGCGTGGAGGGCGGACAAAGCTTAAGCGTAAGAAGCAAGGAACACTCACGCATCATCAGCCTCGCCGATCCATGTAATCCTCACATCTCCCTGCGTGTGTGCGTTTTCGAGAGGTTCAATCTGGAGAGCCGCAGCGAGTGAACTGAAGAATGCGAATATACTACGGAACATGAGGGGAGAGGACATTAGTAACGGAGACTACGACGAGGAAGCCTGCCTCAAGGTTCTCAGCCGTACTGCGTACGTGCATAGCTGCACGCTGCGGCACACTCCGTCTGCGCCTCCTTTGCAGCCGTGGAAAGGCAAGGCGGGGCAGCGACTACAGCCGGAAGGCGACAAAGCCGCGTAAAAGGACAATAAAGCCCGTGCAGCACTCACAGTAGGTTAGCGAACATCCTGATGTTTCTCTTCGTTCTGTTCTAGTACTCCGGTTTTTGGGGATTGTGGGGGGAAGAAACGAGGGCGAGGACTCGAAAATTGGCTTTATATACGCAATTTCATGCGTCCGCGCGAAACGTGTCGTTTTTGATGACCACGGACGTCCTCGAAGCAACGGCGAAGCTAACTTCAACGCGGAGGAAGGAGATGGGAAAAGGAGGTGTTCAGGGACATTGAGGAGTGATAGGGGAGTAGCTAATCGTCGAACATTGTAATTAGAGCATCCCATCGACATCAAATTTACAATATTCTTCTAACGCGATATTGAATGAGCGTGGACTCCACAGACTGCGTAATTAACTACGCAGTTGACTGTAGAAAGTGTCAAAGTATTGATGCCCTTGAAGAGTGGATCTGAGGACGGAGTCGACAACAACGAAAGCCATGGAGAGGGACGTCCACGTGTTAACGCGAAGGTCGCAAATGGCGAGTGGGCAACTTCCTAGGGCCCTATGGGCAAGCTCGTACCTTCATCGCCATCACCTGAGGGCAGGATACCATCGAAATCCAACGTCGAATAGGCCTAGAGCTTTTGGCAATTGAAACTGAGAGTGTTGAGCGTTGGGTGGTAGCGACAAGGTACAACAAACTCACCGACAAAGGTACACCATCCCACACTATTTCACTTCTTCTTCCTTCCTCCCCAGTGCCGGATCATAGGCACGAACTCTTGAAGATGTACGAGTTTGTGAGTGGTTTGGGAAGTTGAGTTAGGGATTATCGGCGCGGTTTTGCACTTTGAAGAGTTGTTTCAGTTCCTGGAGTATAAATACTTGCGGACGTCGAGAGAGAACGAAACTGACCGAAAGCGTCCTGAGCAGAGCAAATTGACTTGCAGTACAATGTAGGAAGTCGCTGGCCCGAAGACCTGCTCACGATCAGAGTCCATCCTTCCAACGAAGGGACAACCATGAACTCGATGTTAACGATTCAACGTGAGGATACACCAATTCTTCCAAGAGAATGATGCTCTACTGCACTCATTTGGCAGACAAGTTTATGAGACCAAGACACCCAGGGCCACACCTGCTATTTGTCGGCTAGAACACAAAACTTATGCATAATATAAGCACGCACCTCTAGTTCCCTCGCGCCATGTAGGGTAAATCTATGGCTAGACGCTGCTTGCAGTCGACCGGGGGGGGGGTCATGGAGGATAGGCGGCGAAACAGAACAGGATTTCCTTGAAGACAACGCTATCCAGATACTGCTCGCTGGCCACTGCGTACATTGGATGAAGCGCCGAAGATTATGTGAGAATGTATGTGTCATGCCCTACCTCTCTCCAACTCCCTCAATAGCCATCCTTACAATCCCAGAATCATGTTGACCACCTCACATTTTACCAAGGTTTCCATGTGCCAGTCTCGCCTCTTTGTCGCCGGATTCGTCCCTTAACCGCGTTCGTGCGAGAAAACTTCGTATGGCACTCATCCCGGCTTACGCGCCTACCTTGCGATCTTGGCGGATAGTGAATTCACCCGCTCATCTTCACTTCGAGGATGTGTCTCTCAGCCACTTTCGATGCACTCCTCATCGCTGCCTTTGTCATTCCACTCTGTTTCTTCTGCCAATCTAAGATAATGCAGACGGCGAGGTGGCGAGGGGACCAGGCTTTGAACGCCCTGCAAGACTTACTCGGTGGGAATATCTGCTGGTCGTCGACTTATCCAACGAAGTTTCAGCTTCTGAACTTCAGACTTGACACTGTAAGATCCCTTCACCTTTGTTGCTCATGATCCCGTGCCATTGCCAACGTTGAGGCTTCTTCGTGTCCTTGTTTGTAGCGAGACTGGGAAGCAATATTACATCGTTGTCCCCGCAGTTGCACTCCTCCTATGTATCCTCGCTGCGCGGCGCATCATAAGGAGATGAAGGTGTTGTACTTCGTTTACGGATATCTATGTTCTTTGTTTTTTCTTCTTTGTTAGGGACAAGGGTTGATGCGATCTTCAGGTGCTTTCTGAGCCAATAATGTGCTATTATTCGACGATCAGAGGGCGATATATGTGAGACGCTTGAGCCACTGTCGCTATGAGTATGCATAAAGCGGCGATACATGGGCTATAGCTCCGTCGCACAAACGATCACCCCCCACTCCTCTATATTCTCTGCCACCATCTTGAGCCGCTTGTTTACTCTGAGGGATGGATATTCATCTTGATAAAGAGAAGGGGATTTTGTGAGTGTGGGCCTGAGGTCTTGAAGATTGCACTACTGAACGGTTGCCGGGGTTCAAGTACGAGATACGGCTTTTATAATGAAGGTAGTTATTTTGATTCAGTTTTCATTGCCTGTAAAGTGTAGAGCTTGACGTGACAAAACCTAGGTGTTCGTGTCGACTTTGATGATGGTTGGCAACCAGGATCGACTGCTTCATTATACGGATGGATGCAGTGGATGAAGAGAGAAAGACATCTACTGTATACAATGATAGACTGCCCCAAAGTATTGCATTGGACGCCACCTGGACCTCAGTGAGTACTGAGTGTGGTCGCTAGTCTGTCAATTCTGTTGCTAAACTTCATAGGGAATTTTGGGGTAGCATCCAAATAGAATATTCGAAGGATGAGCATATCCATGAAGAGGTGTTGGTAGATGAGAAATATGCCTATCACATAGCTTCACAAGCAGCATATAATGAATGTGATGAGGCTCACACTGCCGTCATACACACATTGTCCGTTGGTACAAGCACAGTATGGCTCAAGGTTAAACGGGTGAGGACAGATGTTCTATTGTGAGAGTCTAATTCTGATAGACGTAGGACCAATGGTATTCTGAACTCACAGTGTACGATGTCCATTTCTGTGTTGAATTTGGGAGTTCGGAGGACTGCACTCGCTTTCTCCATGATGATATAGTGCGTGCATCGCATGTCGTGTTCTAACCCCCTCTGATTCCATGTGAAGAAGAAATTAGAGCTTCGCCGCATTGATGACGCAGATACCAATGTTACGGTCACCAATCAGGAAGACAATAACAACACTGTCATCAACAACATCATGTGTGCTCTTGTCTCAGTCCATGACAGTGTTGATGCTGGTATGCTTTCATGATCTGAGCCTATCGTCATCTTATTTGTGATGTAGCAGAGAGAAGTGCTGCTCGGCGCGGTCTTTCTCGCTCTCACTTTGTCGATGAATTTCCTCAACCAGAGACGCAGTTGATACATCACCGAGCTTGCAACCGAGCCCACGGTCGACCGTGCTATCTTACGCTGCATCTCTCTGCTGACTGCTCACGTATTCTTCATGTTGATTGGAGTGCATCCACTATTCCCCCAGCATTTCCATCACGAACGACCAGCTTCCGGGCTCTCAACAGCCTCAACCTCAAATTCCCAACTCAGAATCGCAATCCCACTTTGTCCTCGCAATCCCACCAGGAAGACCTTACCATAACCATCACTGCGCGCGAGATATCATTCTCAACCGGCACAGATCCAGTTTCGCTTGGGAACGGCTTCACTCTGAGCAGCATACATCGCACCGTGAACGTCAACTACATAAATGCCATCATGGGTGATGCATTCTTGGCTCCCATCAGTGGCGGAAATAATGGCGGGAGGAATAATATTCAGAACTCTTGTGGGTACTCATTCTTCCGTAGAGCACCCTTCTCATTTCATCTCCAGTCTCAATGAGAACTGATGAAGGAGCGAGCCCGCCGAACCATCTGGAATATCTCCATGCTCTGGCCGACCTCGGAACCAACACCACCGATTCACGCAGTGACCCATCGTTTGCTGGAACAAAGCGAGTGCGAAAAACTATATCCACCTACATCCGTAGGTTCGCAAGTATGATTCGATTTGGGCGCCCTTGTGCCACATAACATTCGCAGTGAAGAGTAGACGAACAGTCGGCAGATGTTTGTATAGCATGACATTCCAAGAAGATTACACTATCACATAAGTGTTGAGTATGATGAGCATCGGGTGAGGAGTCAGGAACTAAGATGAGTCGAACTCGCCTGGATCTGTGAAGATGTAAGCCTCTGCTCGATTATCGCAATTTGCAGTTCCGAAAAGCGTATGCACTAGGTATGTCCTGTGCACAAGGTTCGTCATCCTTGCGAGATACTACACTTCGAAGTGTCGAATCGCCGGGGTTCGACGCTGGCTAGCTTTTAGATTTGAGTCTCTGATATTGAAGTGTGTCTGAGGACGCATTAGAAAAGGATACGAGACAATGGAGGTAGAATAACTGGTGCGAACCATATACAGTGCTTGTCCTACAGCCGAACGCCTCATTCGTCGTGATTATAAGTCTGCCCAGGCGACAATCCGGAGTTGGGAGACACGCTAAGGCCGATTGGGACTTTGATGTGAATGAAGTAGAATGGGGTCTCGCGGAGAGCAGAATAACAAACAGAAATATGGCATTCATGTGTCTAGCTTGACTTTGAATCTCTGGGTAGCATGATAGGATGGTTGAGAGCACGCACGCCGCGCGGGTAAGGCGGGCGCTCGGGCCGGGGATGTCCGGTGCACTCGGCCCAGACCGCCAACGTACGTCCTTCGAGGCTTCCCCCAACCCCTTCGCCAAAATTGATATTCCTGGAACCAGTCAACGACTAACAAGCCGCGACATATCTGTTGTACTCCGCAAATCGAATCGGGTTTACAATGGCGCTTGCAGGTTCGCACATCTTCGTACCTAGGACCTGTCGTGAGGGAAATGGGATGGAGGGAGGTCGTGTGGAATGTGCATGTGAGCGTTTGGATGTGTATTACTGAGTTCGTTAACCCTTGCTCTTAACCGTACCTAACGCTCTTGCAGGAAGCTTTTCGACAGCGCGTTGGTCTTGGTGGCACGAGCAGGTGTGTTGCAAGTGTCATGATGCCCCAGGGCAACGCTCGGCCCAGCGCAAACCAATCTTGCCATGGACTGAGAACGTGCAGAGATCTATGCACCGTTCCCCATCTGCGCCCTTGGCTCCAAGGCGACATCCTTCGCCATCACCTCCCTTAACAGTGATCCCGTCCGCGACTGTTGGTCCACATCCCACCTTTCTTCGAGTCTTATTGCATTCGACGCACACACACGCTGGTCCGACAATCTCCGACGCCTAGACATCGCCACCCACCTCGTTCGACGTTACCCGTAAGATACCCACCCAGATGCATGCATTTTCGCTTCCGTCGAGAGGCGCGGCGGATGATGAACTTGCGGATTCCGGGTACCACCCTCCACTGCCATCGCTAACAGGTTCGGCGATTGGAAATGGAAACAAGTCCAGACCTGGGGCTTCTTGGTAGCTGGACTAAAGAGGGTGAGGGGATGTTCTCGCTTCTAGGAGCGGGAAGAAATCAGAGGGGAAGACATCGCTCGGGCTGGCGGGTCGGCGGCATCAGAGCCAGTCAAAGCGCGGCTCCATTTCTGCACCAGATGACCCCTCGCCGGCCTCCAGCGAGCGTAGCAAGTCGGACGGTATCTACATCTGTATCTACGTGATACAGCTCGCTGGGAGGGCTTTCTGCGCCCGAAACAAGCTTACGATATGAAGGAGAATAACGATGTATACGCACTATCACCCCATCTTCCCGTGTTCCCATCCTCACTACTGCTAGCGCCTCCGACTAGCCAGGCCCTCCGTTTGGCCACGAACGCTCTGCGTTGCTGTCCCGCTCCTGTCTCGTGCTTTAAGGCCGTCGCTCCTAGGCTGATAAATCAACCTCTCTTCGAGAGTATGACAATCGATCTTCTTCGTCGCTCCGTAGAATCTGCTGCAGCCATCGACTACCGAACGTCCGCTACCATTCAGAACGTTCCGAGCCAGCGACTGGGGATATGCTGTGCGAGCGTTTGAACACGCATATACGGACGTCTACACGGGAGTACGACGAAGGCATGATGGGATGCGAGGATGCGGCCCCCTGCACCACGTCTCTGTTTTCACGCCTTCTTGGGATCATCAGGACGTCGACGACTGGGTTTCTGTCTAGTCCAAGTCTAGTCTCCCTCGAATTGAGAAGCAGAAAGGGACTTCGAGGGAGGGGAGGGGGCGTACACGATAGTCCGGAAGAGGGGCAGGAAAACACCGGGATGTGGCATACGAAACTTTTTTTTTCAAGGTCCGGTCTACACCCGCCTGTCAACTTACCTCCCGATTCATTTTCTCGTTGCTACGGCAAGTCGACTTCTAGGCCAGCACTCACGAGCCCGCGAGCCCGCACCTTTGAGAGTGAGGATCCACAAGACCTACTAGCTACCGACCAGATCCCACTTCCCATGCCCAAGCGTGCTTCTGTTCGCCTTTCTGGTTGTGACCAAAGCATCGGTCCGCCCTGTCCGCAGCTTCTACGCGTCTTCAATATCAGCGTTTTAGCATTCCAGCCAGATATCTGCCAGACGTATGCTCAATGATGTGGAAAGCATAAATTCCCCGGCTCGACGACAAGTTCGATTCACCCCACATTCGACCTTCTTAGCATGGATTACCCGACTCCCCACTTCAAGACGTGTCCTCTCGTTGTGACACTCACCACGGCTCGACAGGCGAAGGATTTGTCGACGAATCAACTGAACTTGAGAGTTACACGGGAGATGAGGCGTAAGACGCGCTTGACGACACACAATGCTGGATAACTCTGTCATCGTCATCTACGGTCTGCTTTACTGCATAATTACTCTCTGTCCATCCAGTCGGCCTACACCACCTCTCACGCTGCCTCGTCGCCATCAGGCTGCGGGCTTAGATAGAGAGGAGAGGAGAGGATCATCAGTCCACTGTTGCATACTGCTGGACCTGTCGCCGCGCCGTGTGCTCTCCGGTGCCGTCAGTGTCAGTGAACTCGGGGCCTTACGGTGTACGGAGAGGCTTATATCCCGCTCGCCAGACGACCCTCTTCCCTGCGCCAAGCAGCACATACGGGTGCTATACACGTATCAGCACGGAGATAGATTCGAGGAGGGCGTCCCCCGCTCACACCGCACGCACCGCTTCCACCCAGCACGTGCAGGGTGTGTTGACCCATAAAGCGGCTCGCAAGCCTTTCTGAATATGAGAGGTGCCGGGTGGAAGAACTACGACGAAGCTTGCCGCTCAGCGTCTGATGCATCCCGCGGGACGTCCGTTCAATAGACAGTCGCAGGAGACCGTGCTGACGCTTTGTCAAGGCAATAATCGGTGTGTTTGGTTCCTACATGCTCGGGCGCCTGGAATCTCACGGGCCATGGTGGGGCGAGCAGGTCTTCTGGAGGATGGGACGCTCCTCTGCCACCCGGAAGGAAACCTCTAGGCGTGTCTGTGGGGACGTCCTTGTCCCTCGATTCTCCCCCAGCATTGTCTCAAGCTGCGCATACGTGCCCCGATTACAAAGGTCTGACCTTCTGTTTGTCCAGGCTATGCGCAGATCCTTGTGGTCTCAGCCCAACGACATGCTTTCTTCTGCGTTCCCTATTGGGCAAGCCAAGTCAGCACATCGGGTTCCGCGACAGCGACGACGTAGTCCTCTATGTATTTACGCGCAACGGCATCCTCTTTGCCCTTGAATTGCGCTGACGGCCTGCCTGCATGTTGCTCTGTCATGAATTGGTGAGATTGAGGCGTTGGGCGTGCTTGGTCAGTATCCCTTACAATAAACTCCCGCGAGCGTGGAGTAGCTGGAGGGCAACCACTTCGTAATAAATGTCGAACATATGTGTTACATAGTAGTAGTGTACATGGCTATACAAAGTGGCAAACGCACAATGGAGAGGAGAGTTGTAACAAGCGAAAGAATTGAAACTTACGGCTGAAGAAGGCGCTTGTGGGATGTGGATATCCTAACGCCCTTGTAGCCGTTTGTTCTATAGATTGAGAAGGCGGACGCGAGGAGTGGAACGACTTCGGTACGGCCTTGGACACAATGGGCGCCGCTGTACCCAGCAACCGACTCTTCCCTGTTACTCCGCTTGGTGTTGAAGAAGTGGAGTTGGCCTACGAGTCATGGACCAGCTCAAACAGGGCGAACGAGACCCAACAGGACTCGTTATGCGAACTAAATGTCAAATGAATTAGCCATGGACAAAGAGCTAGTAATGATGACAGTGGGGCGCACTGTGTAAGGGGACACTCCTATTTTCTCCTATTCCCCCTGTCCCTCTCCCTTCCTCCTCGTTCCTTTCTCTTTCCCTTCACCCCACGGACTCTTACATACATTCCTTTCGCTCCCTTTCCTTCCCACTTCCTTTCCGCCCACTCCCTTCACATCCGAGCCTCGTCCGGTGACTCCGAAGTCTTCCCGCACTTCGGACTCACTCGGACTCGCTCGGACTCGTCTATACACCTTGGGGCTCGTCCGGGCTACTTCCATTCTCTTTCCCCACTTCATCTCCCTTCGCCCCTACTTCCCCAGGTCGCTGGCACGACTCCTGTACATTCCCCCTCCACTTCATTATCACATGTTTCCTCGTACCTTGTGATATTCGTTCGGACCTGTGGCTGGTGTACTGTACAGTTATTCCTTCATTCCTCCCACGCTACTACAGTATATACTTCGCTTCCTAGCATGGAGAATCCTTATCCTGTTCTCTTTGGATTCTCCCTCTGCTAGGTGAGCAGCTCTCTCATGTATTGTAGTTAGTCTTATTCATATCTTTGGATTCTCCCTCTGCTAGGCTTGCGCTGTCGGCCATCTTGAGGTTGCCCTTACAGCAGAACAGGATCTCCCATCCTGGCACCAGAGCCCTACGGAAAACGTCCTGCGCCACTCCGGACTCGTTCCCAACGTCTCTCCGGTTTTGCGGACATTCCGGACGCTCTCCTGCTACTCCCACCCACCTCTGAGGACCCAAGGAACTCCATCCCTCGCTCCCCTGATGACTCCGAAATGACGGGCGCTTCCAGCCAGATCCCGCCATCCGGACCAGCCGACTCAGGACCGGACTCCGAGACTTTGCAGACCTTGTGGGCTCAGACGTACGAACACCAAACCCAAATCAGTTCCATCCACGACACACTCGCCCGAATTGAAGAACTCCTCTTAACACCCCGTCCGATCACTCCGAAAACGACTCCGGACTCCGAGCCGAGGGGCACTGAAGCCTCCCAGCACGCCCCGAGTCGATCCGAAAACACTCCGCGTTCCCGTTTGAAGCCCGCCTCTCCCCCGATCTTCGACGGAAACCGCAAGGATGGTCGCGCATTCTACAACGCGTGTTCCATCTACTTCCAGCTCTGTCCGGACCACTTTCCGACCGAGCAGGCCAAAATCCTCTGGTGTCTCTCCTTCTTCCAGAAGGATCGAGCTAAGGAGTACGCGGACATGGTGCTCCGGAGTCCGAAGGATCCGTACTTTGAGTCCTGGGCCGCCTTCGCAACCGAATTCCGGACTCGCTTCCTTCCAGATCGGGAACGTGAAGCTGCCATGCTGAAACTGGAGTCCTCCCGGTACCACCAAGGCCGTCGGACTTTCCAGGAGTACCTCGACGAGTTCCGGGACCTTGTAGACCAGTCCGGATACTCCGAAGGCTCCAACATCACGATGAAGTTCCGCCGCGGATTGGACTCCATCATCCAGAGTCGCGTTGCCGAGTCCGCAGACTGTCCGGACGAGGACAACTTCGAGGAATGGTACAGGGCCGCGCAGCGGGTTGCTGACAACCGTGCTGCTAACCAATCCTTCCACTTCGGCGTGAACTCCGGACACTCCGGACCCCTCGTCCGACCTGCAGCCAACTCCGGAGTCGCTCGGACTCCTGCGGGCGTACTTCCCGCGCCTCGGACCCAGCTCCCGCCTCTGCAACCCCGTTTCCAACCTCCGCCTCCTCCGAAGGCTCTCTCCCCCGGTGTCCCCATGGACGTCGACCACACCCGCTCCCGACCTGCCACTTCGCACCTCTGCTACCGATGCGGCAAGCCCGGCCACATGTCCCGCGAGTGCCCACTCCGGTACGATGTCCGGTTCATGACCACCGAGGAGCGGATGTCCGCCATCGAAGATCTCTTGACCGCAGCCAACGTTGTAGAAAGTGCAGGGACTTCGGAAGGAATAGACGATGAGGGTACGGCCCCGGTTGAGGAATCAGACACGGCGGATTTTGTCCGGACCAACGAGTGATCAGTGCGACCTCATTGGTGAATAACCGATTTGCTTGTCTTAGCGTAGACGAAATAGACGATCCCAATCACTCCGATGATTCGTCCGACGTTAAGCAAACGACTCCGGTTACAATCCGCACACTCCGAAGGTTTCGCCCGCAGTGGGAACGGCGGCTACCCAGTAGCTATAAGATCTCCGCGCTGCCCGGCAAGCTTTCGCTAGATATACCCGTTGAAGTGCAGAGCACGGATACACAACACCGATGTACCCTACAGGCCCTGGTGGACTGCGGAGCCACCGGAGTCTTCATGCATCCGCGCTTTGCTGATGCCCATGGTTTCACCCGACGCAAGCTGTCCGCTCCGATTCCGGTCTTCAATGTCGACGGATCGCCAAACGAAAACGGATCCATCTCCGAAGTCGTAGACCTTGTACTCCGGTTCAAGGATCACACGGAACAGATGCTTTTCGCGGTCACTAACATCGGACGGCAGGACATCATCCTCGGATACACCTGGCTTCGGAAGCACAACCCCGAGATCGACTGGCAGACGAAGGAGGTGACCATGAGCCGTTGTCCGTCCGGATGCGACACCTGCCGGAAGGAGTTCCGCCATGACAAGCTGACCCGACGCAAGGAGTCCGTGCGACTCCGGGAGTGTCGTACAGGTCCGATGCCAAGGGTTGAGGAACTGCACTCGGACGATCTCCCGCAGCTTCAGGACTGCGAGGATGATGATGAGGACGATGAGGCTACAACTCCGGATGACTCCGGACTTGAGAAGGGTGACCGTATCTTCGCAGCCATTCCTCCTCCGACTCCGGAGTACCTTCGGACTCTTCGGGAAGAACACGTCCGGGCTTCGGAGACGGTCTCGCAGCGCCTCGCATTGGCTTTCCAGCGTAACAAACCCCACGATCCTCGGAACAGCGCAGTCCCGGACTTCCTTCAGGAATTTGAGGACGTCTTCGCAAAGGAGTCCTTTGATGAACTGCCCATGCCGCGTCCGTGGGACCATGCCATCGAGCTACTGGACGGAGCGGAACCGACCTCAACCAAGTGCTACCCGCTGTCTCCGGCGGAGCAGAAACAGCTGGACGAGTTTCTGGAAGAAAATCTCCGGACTGGTCGGATCCGCCCCAGCAAGTCGCCCATGGCCGCCCCAGTGTTCTTCGTCAAGAAGAAGGACGGATCTCTCCGCTTGGTTCAGGACTATCGGAAGCTCAACAACATGACGGTCAAGAATCGGTACCCGCTTCCGCTCATCTCGGACTTGGTGGACAAACTCCGGAACGCTCGCTACTTCTCCAAGCTCGACGTCCGGTGGGGTTTCAACAACGTCCGGATCAAGGAGGGTGACGAGTGGAAGGCCGCGTTTCGGACTACGCGCGGACTCTTTGAACCGTTGGTGATGTTCTTCGGACTGACCAACAGCCCGTCTACCTTCCAGACCATGATGAACGACCTGTTCCGGGAGCTCATTACGGAAGGTGTGGTCATTATCTATCTGGATGACATTCTGATCTACACCAAGACGCGCGAAGAGCATCACCGGGTTCTCAAGCGAGTCCTAGAGATCCTCCAGCGGAACAAGCTCTTCCTCCGAGCAGACAAGTGCGATTTCGAGCAAACCAAGGTGGAGTATCTCGGAGTCGTCATCTCCGAGGGTAAGATCGAGATGGACCCCGTAAAGGTTTCCGGAGTCGCGGACTGGCCGACCCCTCGGACTCGGACTGAACTCCAATCCTTCCTCGGGTTCGTCAACTTCTACCGCCGCTTCATCAAGGACTACTCGCACATCGCTCGGCCTCTCTTCGACCTCACTTGCGCAAAGGAATGGCAGTGGAACGACTCCGCTCAATCCGCATTTCTTCGGATCAAGGAACTGATCACTTCGGAACCCGTTCTACTCTTTCCGAAGGAGGATCGGCCATACCGGGTTGAAGCGGACTCGTCGGACTACGCTACGGGTGCGGTCTTGTCGCAGCTGGATCCGGATGATGGTAAATGGCATCCTGTCGCATTCTACTCTAAAAGTCTACAGGCTGCGGAGCGGAACTACGAAATACACGACAAGGAGATGCTTTCAATCATCCGGGCACTCGAAGAATGGCGGCACTACCTTGAAGGCGCGGAGACTCCGTTTGAGATCTGGACGGACCACAAGAACCTGGAGTACTTCATCAAGGCCCAGAAGCTCAACCGTCGTCAGGCCCGCTGGTCCCTATACCTCTCCCGCTTCGACTTCACTCTCCAGCACTGTCCGGGTCGGACTATGGGTAAGCCGGATGCTCTCTCGCGACGCTCGGATCACTCGGATGGTAAGGACGACAACAAGGATGTGGTTTTACTTAAGCCGTCCTACTTTGCCGTCCGTGCCACGGGTGTCACTCTTGAAGGGGAGGAGAAGGATATCCTCACGGCTATCCGGACTGGAGTGCGAGATGCGAAGTTCGAAGATGCAGTGGCAAAGGCGGCAGAGGAGTTGAAGAAGGTGCAGGGCAGTCGCAAGACAGTCCGGAGTGCGGAATGGTCTCAATCGGACGGACTCCTGATGTTCCGGGGTAAGATCTATGTTCCGGACTCACCGGACTTGCGTCGGACTATTGTAGCCCAGCACCACGACTCCAAGGTCGCAGGACACGCCGGCAGATGGAAGACCCTTGAGCTCGTTTCGCGCAGTTACTGGTGGCCCAACATGTCCCGGTACGTCGGATCCTACACCCGCCATTGCGACCTCTGTCTCCGGACGAAGGCCCAAAGGCATCCGCCCATGGGTGAACTCCATCCGCTTCCTATTCCGGATGAACGCTGGGATCGCCTGAGCGTTGACTTCATTGTCGAGCTTCCGGAGTCCGATGGATTTGACGCCGTCATGAATGTGGTCGACTCCGTAAGCAAACGCGCCCACTTCATTCCGACTCACACCACAGTGTTCGCCCTCGGATCCGCGAACTTGTACCTGCAGAACGTCTGGAAGTTGCACGGACTCCCTCGGTCCGTTGTGTCCGACCGGGGTCCGCAGTTCGTCGCAGAGTTCACCCGAGAGGTCTATCGGATGCTCGGAATCAAGCTGGCTGCATCCACTGCGTACCACCCTCAATCCGACGGACAGACGGAGCGGACTAACCAGGAACTTGAGTCCTATCTCCGGATCTTCGTCGGAGAGCGTCAGGATGACTGGGCTCGACTCCTACCTATGGCGGAGTTCGCATACAACAACCGGGTCCATGCATCCACCCAGCAGTCCCCCTTCCTCCTAGATACCGGCCGACATCCTCGCCTCGGGTTCGAACCTCGTCAGCCACCGTCTCGGATGGAGTCTGCAAACGAGTTTGTAGACCGAATGAAGTCCGCAGTCGATGAAGCTCAGTCTGCATTGGTCAAGGCTCAGGACGACATGAAGCGTTACTACGATCAGCGTCGGACTCCCGCTCCGGAGTACCAGCCGGGTGACAAGGTTTGGCTGGACTCGTCGGACATCAACCTCGCCCGACCTTCCCGGAAACTCGGACACGCACGACTTGGTCCTTACAAGGTCGTCCGGAAGGTTGGCAAGGCAGCGTACCGACTCCAGCTCCCTCCGGGCCTATCCCGTCTCCATCCCGTCTTCCCTGTCGTCAAACTCTCTCCCTTCATTCCAGACCCCATCCCAGGTAGACGCCCTGTCACTCCGCCACCTCCGCAGCTCGTTGATGGAGAAGAGGAACACGAGGTAGAAGAGGTCCGGAACAGCAGACGGTTTGGTCGGGTCCTGAAGTATCTGGTGCGCTGGCGAGGCTATGGTATCGAGCACGACTCCTGGGAGCCCGCGAGCAACCTCCAGCACGCTGCCCAGAAGGTCAAGGACTTCCACAATCGTCATCCGGATGCAGTACGCGTACTCCGGACGACTCCGACGACTCCTGCACCGCTCCGGATGACTCCTACAGCACTGGACCAGTCCTGGGAGCGTTGGCGCAGTCGGAAGGCTCCGGGCTCTGTGCAATCGTACTTCGACATCTTCTCGCAGCAATCCGGGGTTTCGGGGTTGGTGAATTCGTGGCGTGGCAGGCAAGAATCTCCGTGTCGGGTCGCCGCGACCTTGAAGGGGGGGTGATGTAAGGGGACACTCCTATTTTCTCCTATTCCCCCTGTCCCTCTCCCTTCCTCCTCGTTCCTTTCTCTTTCCCTTCACCCCACGGACTCTTACATACATTCCTTTCGCTCCCTTTCCTTCCCACTTCCTTTCCGCCCACTCCCTTCACATCCGAGCCTCGTCCGGTGACTCCGAAGTCTTCCCGCACTTCGGACTTGCTCGGACTTGCTCGGACTCGTCTATACACCTTGGGGCTCGTCCGGGCTACTTCCATTCTCTTTCCCCACTTCATCTCCCTTCGCCCCTACTTCCCCAGGTCGCTGGCATGACTCCTGTACATTCCCCCTCCACTTCATTATCACATGTTTCCTCGTACCTTGTGATATTCGTTCGGACCTGTGGCTGGTGTACTGTACAGTTATTCCTTCATTCCTCCCACGCTACTACAGTATATACTTCGCTTCCTAGCATGGAGAATCCTTATCCTGTTCTCTTTGGATTCTCCCTCTGCTAGGTGAGCAGCTCTCTCATGTATTGTAGTTAGTCTTATTCATATCTTTGGATTCTCCCTCTGCTAGGCTTGCGCTGTCGGCCATCTTGAGGTTGCCCTTACACACTGGTGTTGACATTGTTCGCCCCGCCAACATTGCTGCTGCTGATCGCACCGAAGTAGCTATCACCAGAAATGAAGTTGATGTTGAGGCTAACGCCATGAAGACCAACGAGGTTGACATGGACGTTGCGATGCTCACTTGTGATTGTTATCGAGTTCCCACGTGCGACAGAGTTTGTGCCAGTGAGACCATGAATCCCAGTTGCTTCAACATTGAAGTTGAGAGTATCTGTACTGTTTTGAGAGGGGCAATCATGGCTGTGGCAAGCGTGTTGTGTAGACGACGGGAAATTGAGGTGGAGGTTGTTGAGAGACTGGAAAGCGTGAGAGAACAACGGATAAGATGGGGGAATAGTGGTTGACGTTGCACTCCAATCAGCATGCCTAGTGTGCCACACAATTCCTACGCTAGTATGAGATGTGAGACGCAGTGTGCATGTGAGATAGCACGGTTCATCGTCGCCCCGATAGGTGCCTCGATGTCGTATCAGCTTTGTCTCGAGCTGATGACATTCCTCGACGAACTGAGAACAAGGGATGCCACGCCGAAGAGCATTCCTCCGTGCTACATTGCAGATGAGACGACGATGGGCTCAGATGGATCATTGTGAAAGCATACCAGACCTATGATCGTAAGCAATTGCGAAGACAGTACGCAGGATGTCATCTGAATCAATGACATCGACGTTGGTATCCTCCTTAGGGATATGTCGATGTCGGAATCTCTTCGAGTTCTTTGCATGGAATTAGAGCGAGCGATACAGAAAGCTACATTGAACGCGCACCATATCCTCATTAACAAAGTGTGTGCACTCCTCTTTACTCGCAAACTCGACGCAGATACGGACATCATACAGTATGGGTGATGTATACCCTTGTTTCTATATCTATCAAAGTTAGGTTCGCACTTGGCAGGTAGACTTGCACTCACCCGCTTTACATTAAGCCAGACGGTGCTTGTCCCAACGGACAATGTACGTGTAATCGCAATATGAGCCTCATTCCGCTCATCATACTCCGCTCGAGAAGCCATCTCATCCACTTCTTCGTGAGTCGCCAAGATCTCTTGGTGCATACATCCATCCTTGCAATATTCTACTTCGACGCCACTCCCATAGCCATAGTACCTATGACGTTCAGCCACGGCATCTACCAACCAAGGACGACACTCAATACTCACAGAGGCTTGGGTGGCGTCCATCGCAGCACTTTGGGGCAATCTCTCGTTGTATACAGCAGCTCTCTCTCGCTCTCATCGCCTGACTCCCACGTCCCCTGTTCATAGAAGGAAATGGTTGCTCCGGGACGCTGACTATCATGAAGGTCGAGCCAAACACCTATGTTTGTCATACTCGTCAAGTTCTGCACAAGTGAAGCTCAAACAAAATAACCACCTCCAATCTCAAAGGAATACCTTGTACTAGAACAAAGCCAATTTTCAGCCCTGAAACCTCCAAGTCCACGACACCGTACTCACCGAATGCCGGTCTTTTCCTCATAATGCCAACCAACCATAGCTCAGGCTGATCGCAAACGGCTCAAGGTGACTGCAGACGAGGTAGTGGGCAAGAATGGAAGGTAAGAATTCGCGCAAACGAGCTGTAGCACGATAATGCTCACCTCTCGTTGGCTTATAAATGGCTCACGATAACCACGCCTCAAGCATCTCACGGATATCATCTTCTGCTCACCCGATCATATCTTGGTGGGGGTTATTCAAAGCTGTAGAGGCCGTCGCATCCTGGCCGATAAGCAAGGGCACCCGGTCATTGCGGCACTGCTGAAGCCTCGACGGCGCCGAGAGGCTCTGCAGACCATGGCCATTGAGCCTATTGTCACATCTATCGAGCCATCGAGATCAGTACATCAAGCTTCCCCCCACCTTACTTGCGTGATGGCGTAGTAATAACATCTGTATGGGAACGAAGCTACGTTAGGGACAAGGCTATGTTGCCTCGAGGCCACGGGGCCATTTTTCACGATTGACGCTTTCTGTTAGATGCAGGGCTAGGTATGATCATATCGGGGTACTTTGAGCGTGGGGATGGATTCAGCACATGCGGGCCGAGGCAATGAAGTATTCACGCCTTGGGCACCATGAACTCGGGATTCATACTCGGTCAAGCCCAGAAATCACCAACTTGAGGATGGAGCCTAAGTGGAAGTCTGTTATTATCTAGCACAAAATAGATGGTGCACGACTCACTATCCATGAATGCACGCGCACATAGCGCACAGCTGAGCCTCCCGACCATCGCTAGAAGATATAAGCACATTTGGAGGATATACCAGATATTCCAAAGATACCCGGCGATATGCGGGTTGGTAGATGGATGATGGCCTCGAGACTGTACTCACAACATAGCCGTTGTTGCGGAATTGGAATGAATTGTCCGGGCCGGCGACATCCGAATCTACGGGAGCTTATTGACTCTTCCCGCTAATGACCCCTCTCCCATCATCCATCGTGTCCATCCCAACTCGTCTTCGCCGCACTCGAAGTGCACGGATCACACGGACCGCGAAATTGGTAACACTCTGTGGAGTAGCACGACTCGGTGGTAGCAAGTGAAAGTGAAGATGATAGGACTAGCGTTAGACAATCCTCGAGGTCATACTCCGAGTCACTGCTCTTCAGAAACTCCGGGAATATTATCCACGAGTGTCCATCCTTCTCCTTCATCCCACTCCTTCCGCTCCTTCCCTCTCCGCCCTACCGTGCGGTGACGCCCCCACCCCACAACGGCATCAATCAGCAGCCATCGCCTCGAGGCAATGCGTCATTGTCGAGACATTCGTTGAGTGGTGCGTGATACGTGGATATCGAAGCTTTGATAGGCCCAGTGATTGATTGGTGATCATGGGGTGTAGGGCTACTTGGCGTCAACGACCCGGACTGATGGATCCAACGCCCAATATTGAGGGCTCTAGTATTGGTATCTGGGGTGCGACAGTGAGGCATCCCCAGCGTTCGGTGGAATTCGCGATCTCCAAACTGAGGGTGCCTTAACATCCCATTACGGCACGCCAAACTTTCAGCCGGCGCTCAGTAGCTTAACGTAATTCGATACGCTTACGAACGCGAACGGAGAGGATACCTAGAGTAACAGAGTAACAGCGCTCGAGACGGAGGACGAAGGGTTGATAGTGCCGAGCTGGGTAGTGGAAATGTGGGATGTGGAGGGCGGATGCGGGAGGAGAGTGGTGTTTAGGAGGGGAGAGGTCTTTAGGAGTGGCGAGGTGTTGAAGAGGCGAGGTGTTGAAGAGTTGAGGAGTGGCGAGAACACGCCGCTGCAAACTGACGGAGGAGTGGGGGCGTCAATGGGGGAACGAGCGACGGTACTGCAGCACTGGAATGCAAGCCGCGAGCTACATGAACAATTGAGTCGGGAAGATACGTGGACAGCATCAGTGGGAGTGCAGAGCCGTCGAGTGGCGAGGGAACGCCGCCGCGGTACAACGAAGGGCCTACGTTGCTTGCTATTGCCGAGTGGAAGGGATGAATGACGAACCGCACAAACGATTGCGTGATGGTGGGGCTGGATGTTGAATATTCGAATCTTCAGCAGCGGTCGCAGATTTGGGACATCCCAGAGGCAGAGGAGCGCCTAGAGGTAATGAGGAGATTGATTCGACAGGAGTAGCCCGCACTTGAAGAGGGAGTGGGCTATGCAGGTGGTGATGAATATATGAACGAGACCAACCGCCAGGCTTGGACGCGATGAGCCAAACCGAAATACTGTCAAAAACTGCTAGAATGCGCAATACCTTCGCTGAGTACACTGTGTTGCGCCGCGTGCAACGGGGCGCGGCATCGACAATTCGACATTGGTCTTCCTCCCTCTTGCTCCTACCAGCGGGTCGAGACGCCAAGAAAATGAGGACCATGCCTCCCCGTCGACCTTGCGGTTGGATAACAGCGGGATGGCTGTTTGAAGATTCACTTAGCGCCATGAATTTCGCGCTCTTGGATGCAGACATGGGGATATTATGGGTGCGTGAGTGGAGAGGTCGAACGAGGGCAGAGGGCTCGAGAGCCGGGCGTGAAGCCTGTAGTGCGAGAGGCCGAGAGTCACTGGATAATGGAAGCGGATCCGTACAGATGTACGCGAAGCAGTTGGAGCTGGCAAAGGTGGCAACGAAAGCGTAGGTGATGTTGAACTGGAGGATGAAGGGGCCGTCCAGTCGTTCAGAGAGATCGACGGCGTGAACGATTCCTTAGATACCAATTTCCGGATCCGGGACTCCAACGCCCCAATACACAGGGCTGACAAGCGTGGGCGTTGTATAGATATTGGACTGCGGGGTTGTAGCTGAAGCAGACGGGAGTCAAATACGCTTGAATTTGGGAAGATACGAGCCTCAGCTTGATTACAATTGAGTTCCGAGAAGCGTACGCACTGCGGTTATCCCGCGCAGGACTTGTCGTCCTCGAGACTGATTGCTGCAGCTCGAAGCATTGAATCGTTAGGGTTCAAAGCTCAATCGCTCGGGTCTCGGGTAATACGAAAGCGACAAAATTGGATATCTAATGATACGTCAGAAACACTGTGGAAGAACTGCAAGACCAGGGGGCGCAAACGAACTATTAGGAACGTACCAGATATCAGTACTTGGCTTAATCGCCGCCGTCGTAAGCCCCTCCTCGCCAATTCAACAATCCGAGGAGAGACTTTGAAGATTGAGCTGCAGGATAGTGGGATTGAGGCGAGCGGGGGTCGAGGTCCTTGTGGCCAACGTCTTCGATGGCACGAGGCTCACTTGGGAAGCGATTCGGAGTGCAGCACGTACGCCAGGACTCGTCTGGCTTCTGCAATGAGAACGCGGAGGTTCGGGCCGGCAACATCCGCTGCCCTCACCAGCGCCCATGGCTTCGGTCTCTCCCTCCACTTTCTGTCGATGACATTCCCCATCCTGTAACCAACGTACCTAGAGACTACCCTCCCTTACCCTCCCCACCAATGATGATCTGAAGAGAGACGGCCAACAAGCAACGACGTCACGTCACCAACCTTGTCGTCGGGACAAGATGGTTCGTCCTGGGAGTAGTGGGACTTGGCTGGCTCATCCTCTGTCTTGTCCTGCATGTCCGCAGGCTCACTTCCTTCCGCCTTGGTCTCAATATCATCCGCGTAGGCGGCATGGATTGATATCTACTTCACCAATCGCATTGGCTTTCCAAGGAGCAATATCCACACCGTGGTATGACACGCGCCGAGCTTCTTGTCACTTGCGGGCTCGCATATCTTCAACCCATCGTGCCTAGAGTCTGTCGCGAGAGAAGCGGGATGGAGGGAGGTTGCATGGAATGGTAAACGTTTGAATTCGAACGTGCATTTCAAGGTGAGTCCGTCCTCCCAATCTTTTGCCCGCACCTAAAGCTCCTTCAGGAAGCTTGTCTTCCAGGCGAGCCACGAACAACATCAAGCTCTGGGGCAACGCTACCCGTGCTCAGCTCCACTCAACCTTCCCATGGCTCCAGAACTCGCAGAATCCTGCACACCTGTCTTCTCTACTTGTTCAATATTTCAATCCCCGTCGTCGCTTTCCTCCTCGCTGATGTCGTCCACACTGCGACTGCTCTTCTACCACTCGCCGGGTTCCCCCTGCCTCAACTGACTAGCTGCGTAGAGCGGACTCTCATTCTCTATCTTCGCCGATGTCCTCGTCTGCGTCCGCTCCAGTTCACGCTGCCGCTTTGCCCACATATATCTCCAGTTTCTACCCGCCCTCACTGCCGCCGAGAGAGACTACGGACAATATATATGTGCGAGTGCAGGATGCTAGCTATCATCACTATTGCTCGCGTGTTCAGCGATTGTGGAATGGAACCCTGTTCACTCCCATGACTTAGCGGTAGTAGGTGCAAGCGGACGACGGAGCCGTAGCGAGTGCAGAATTCCCCTGTGGGATCTTAGAAGTTGCGAGTATCGGCTATGAAGGGCAGTCTGTATGCGTCTTTTCAGGAGCAGAGAGCGTTGGCGCGGGTATCCAAGGAGGACCCAGAGCAGAGGGGGACGAGTCCTGATGCAGTTCCACTCCCGCGGTGCTCAGTCATCATCAGTCGCGGCAACGTTCGAAGAACGGTCGCGTCTATCTACCCTCATGTATCTACAAGACCTAGTGCGACTCTACAGCCGCCTGGTCCTCTGCGCGTCGTCATCAGCGTATAGTCGCGGGCGGCGACCACGTTGCGCGCTGCATTCTGATGGAGGAAAGAATGCGCCCCTCGCCCCCGCTTTCGATGCTTTTGGCACATGCTACAGTCATTCAATATCCTACTACTCAACGTCAATGCAGAACTTCGACAGTCATCGTCCCAATTACCAAGCGTTCTGGGCCAGCGGCCGAGAAATGAATGCGCATACAACGACTGGTACGCAAGGACGGACAGGTATGGAGAAAGGCGGGAATGCCCGACTTCGTGTTCCGCTGCTCCGCGTCTCTATGCCTCCACGCCCCCTCGGGGATCATCGAATCGTCGTACATTTGGCCTCTATTGGGTCGTCCTGGAATGGAGAAGCGCACGCGCGATCAAGAGGGCGGGGAAATAGAGGGCAAGCGTGATGTCCATGATGGACCGGATGAGAGAATATCAGCGGGATATGGCGTACGACACAGTGCCAATTTTATTATTATTTCAAGGTCCGGGATCCTGCCGTCTGTCCGTTTACCGCCTGATTCATCGTTTCGCTGCCTCAGGTTTTACTTGAACCCCATTCATGATGCCCGTTCCGTGATGATTCTAATGGGCGCTGCCGCTTCGTCATATCTGAACCTACGGCGGATTTTACTATCCAGTAGCTCGCTATAATTTCCCTCGTGCTGTGCTTTGCGTTCTTTGTTGTTTCCCGAATGTTAAATTCTATATGATAATGAATTATGACGAAGCTACGAAGAACTATTTTACATGGACACACGAGCACTGAGGCACCGAGGGCTCGAGAGAAAGAAAGCAAATGACTGCCAGCAGTTGGGGATGCCGTTGTAGGGTGATTGAGTTGAAACGCAAACCAAGGAAAGGACGTCAAATGGCGGGCTCTGGAGATGATGGGAGAGTGGGCCTGGACCGCGTACAGTAGGGGAGGGCTCTAGGGCCGAGTGATTCTGAGGGATTTGAAGCAAAGAGAGATCGTGATAGACCGTGTATAACTGAATGCTTTCAGCGGTTGGTGGCGAAGAGATTTCAGGCTAGACATACCTATGTCATATGTGGAACGCTCGTACGTCCTATGAGTTCACATCGTCACCAGTAAAGGGTCCATCCTATGGAATATAAAAGACATATAGCATTCTCTGAATGCGAGGCTGTGTGCGCGAGCTGGGATCGGAGTGCATGAGTCTGCGACGATGTTGAGAGTCGAATCAATGGTATGGTATGTATGTCTAGATGCACTGCGCACTTATCAAGATTAGGGAGGTATGAAGAAGGCCGGGAAGCCAATTCGAGTGTTGGAATAGAGCTTTCAGGTACAAGACCTACTTACTTTAAAGTTAGACGTCAGACAACGGCCACTTGTCGGGCGTCTGGCTCGAGTTGAAATTTTGGTTTCTCACACGAGCCGCAGGTGTGCAGCTGTACTATTCCTTCCTAACCCCAGGGCCTTCGTCTATCATGTCTCTCTCAGGTACTCAGCAGGGGTGGAGCTCTGCCGACAACTACGCCAACAACACTCACACTCGCAACAGCGCTATGCACTCCCGCGGCACCAGCAACAATCACAACCACGGTAGTGGTGTATTCAACAACGTGATAGGCACTCAGAATAATACATATGTCACTCTCGGTCCCTCAGGCGGATCCTTGGCTCAGACGGGAATTGATTTGGACATCCAGCCCTACAAAAGCATCATTCACTCTCTGGAGGACATCGAACGGCGTCTCGAAGCGTTCACGCAGAGTCCCTCAGTCAAAGCACGACGAAAGCAAGTTGACAATTTCAGACGGATGGTGGTGTGTGTCGGCAAGGCCATGGAGATTATCCATCACGATTATCCCCAACTAGTCAGACATCCATTCTTCCACACCATCGACGCTCAAGCTCTTGATTACGGCCAATCTCTGGAGCAGTTGAAGGAGGATATCTCCAGGTACCGCGATAAACTCTTTGCTGCGATGGAACATGGCTTGCAATATTCCACTGATGAGTGGATCCGCTCGCTCTCTCCGCAGCTCAAACATCTCATTTCAAATAATCAAGCATTGCTGACAAGATTTCTGCACGTGTTGCTCAAGTAAAGCATCCATAATATTTGTTTGTTCATTAGCTGTAGTGTTCCCTAGACCTGAATATCGCCGCATTCTAGGAGACAAATACGGAGCGCTGAGGGAAGTTATGTTTCGTCTACGCCTTTCTCCCATCATGGAAAGACATGTGGAGGTTTATACGATTTGGATCCAAGACCCAACAGGGGAAAGTATTCATGCGATACCACTGAGCCTTTGTACTTCTTTGCGGGTGAGCCTATGCCTCTAGTGCCCGTCGTCAGGTCCTCACAACGTGACACCATAGGATATAGGGGTCATCTTTCTACATTATTTCCGAGATGGACCCGCAAGTGAATACATTATTGGGGGAAACTGGGAAATGGTTCGCCTCGATGACAATCATGTCGTCACAGAAAACCGCTTTTTGAACGCAATGAAACCGGGGGCAATCTTTGATGTCGGCATCATTATGTCTCGATGCCTGGCGAGTTTGCAGCATGCTTGCCCTCAATGTAGCAAGGAGTACACCACGACGGACACGTGGATAAAGTGGTACGTCGCCCGAGAGACTCCCTCTCGAATTTTACTGCAAGTGTCCACAGCGAAGCATGCGGTACTATGTTCCGCAAAATCGGCCTATCAATGTCCGCGTACAATCCCTCTCCTATATATCAGCAAAAGTATGTTGCTTTGAAACATCTTTCATGTTGTATAAGTTTAATTATTACCGTAGCTCAAGAGATGTGACCAATTTCCGTCGTGTATCATATAGCCGATACTCAGTTACTTTCAACAGCCGCTACTTAGAAGTCGCCTGGGACGCATCTCAAGATCACAATTCATCCCACCAAGACGGCCTCACCATCACCATTTCCGATCGCGAAAGCTCAATCTCAAACGGCACCGATTTCATTTCGCTCGGGGATATTTTCACCGGGAGTGACGTGGTTGTGGACTTCATCGATGGCGGGAATGTTGGCAGGTGGGACAATGTCAACACCAGTGCGCCCTACTGTGTCATTTCTAGCTCCTAATCTGTGGCTAATTTGTTTCCTATTCAGTTCGCATATCGAGCTCTGTTGGTTCTCGTTTACGGGTCCTGTAGTGAAACGAAAGGATCCGTTCTTAACTTGGGGTGGGATGCTTGGGCGCTACGAAAAGAGGGTGGCTATTGAGATAGCCGGTAGCCGGTGATCGGAAAATCGGGATCTGATCTAATTTTAATTAGTGACTGCATTGACGCCAGCGCTTCTCCCGCCAGCGCTTCTCCCGACCGTCCTCCTCCCATAATCCAATTCAATTGTTGCCCCGCATTCTACACTAATGCGGATACTGCGAGTAGTACACACACTGGTAGTCAAGAGGGATGGGTCGTGTACTTATTGTGCTACATAATAAGTACATCATTTATAAGTTATTTTCACTGTTTTCACGATGAATGGATGGAGTGTCCATGGGGCACCTTTCCATCTATGTACTGCTGGTGATAAGTTTCCCACCTTCTTTTCAGATCTCAGTAGCGGGGTTGAGATTAAATTGTGTGCTATCCCCTCCCCTGTTTACCATGATCTGTTCATATCGCTCTTCGGAGCAACAGGGGACCCGTAGATGCCATGCCGTGCAGTGGCTGCAGCCCCAAGTTCGCCTCATTTGACCTGGTCCAGGCCTCGTAGTAGCCATATTCCGCCTCAGCCTGAACAAGCAGAGTCGCAGGGAGGAGTCTGTCGCAGGGTGCAGCCGCGCCCATCGCGTTCCAGGCCATACTGAAACGCCCTCACTTATCGCGTCTGCCCTCTGGATCTATACGGCAAGTGTACGAACGGCCACTTGGGAGTTTGAATATAAACATACCACAGGCACCTTCTTAAATCGTCCCGGGTTTCTCATGCTTTTTCTTGTTACATGTGCTCCCTCTCCGTCTCGTGGTTTTGCACTTTGTTCAAGTGTTTATTCCCATACCTTACCACTATGTAATACATATGCTCGAAATTTCTTTCCAACCCAATTGTGTCTCGAGTGCCTCCAGCTACTCTAAATCCTCGCTGCTTTCCAAGCAAGCCCAAGTGCTGGAGATCGGAGGTCTTAGTTGGGAAAGACGGGACGATGGGAAGGTGAATTTGACGGGGTGATGGAACGTTCACCTTATCCTTTTCCTCCGGCAGAACGCAGCACGCAAAGTGGACGTTTCCTGTGATCATAGCCTGATAACGAAGCGGAGAGAGAGGGCCAGGCAGCCTCAAAGCCGAGCTGAGGGATGTAGATAGAAGGGTAGACAGAACCGATCCATCCTTCCGACTTTGCTACGACCTTTGACGCCAGCGCAGCGAGTGGGTAGCACCGTGTGAGACATCTTTAATCTGCTTCCTTGGTCGGGTACCCACCGGCACGCTCTGCGCCTGGAAAGACGCATACGGAGCGACCGTCGCCACCGACACCCTCAGCTGCCCAAATCCCACAGGTGTGTGCTTCACTGACGACGCCTCACCATCCTCTCCGCGTCCACCTGCTACCATTAAGTCGTGGGCCTGCTTCTAAGTCGACGAACCTGCGAGTGATCGCAATGGTGTGTAACGCCGTTCAACGGCAGCGAGCGAGAGGGGGCAGAAAACGGTGATATATGCCCCGATGTGGGATGAAAAGAGGGAGTCCAATGGACGTTGCTCGAGTTCCACGGGCTGAGAGGGAGGATATGGCTGCAAGATGGGTACCGACGACATCCAGCGTCGAGGGAGGTTGGTAAATGGGAAGTCGCGGTGCGCGTGGAGTGGAGTGGAATGTTGACGGGGAGCGACAGGCGCGGATGTCAAACGGCATGTGGACAAGGCTTCGTGTTATTGAGACAGCGGGAAGCTCGGCGCAGTCGTGGAATAAATCCAACGCCGAACATGACTGGCTACGCGCGAGACCAGTGTCGAAAGATGTCTAAGATCTGGGACCAGTCACTAGCGTGTGTGAGGCAGTCGCAAAAGCACTGATTATGACTAACTCACCGACGAAGGTACACTATGGTACGAACACCCCGTCCTCTTCCTCCAGAAGAGAACTTCTGCGTCAAGTGCTCAGAGCACGTTGAAGGACGCAATCGAGAGGTCGATCATCACAGTGCTTCCCGAGTTTTGGATGGTACGGCGCGGCGAGCTAGAAAGTACGCGATCCAGGTGCTCGGTCCCGTATTACGCTGTTCGTGAATTTCGAGTGTGGCGACTACACTGTGGAATGGAGACGATACAAGGGGATGATGAGAGAGACAGGGACGAGTTGTTTGGCTCGCGCTTCGGATATCGCCGGCCCGGACAGCTCATCTTCAGCATCACAACACAACAACGAACTACTTCGTCAATTTGGTGAGTACTTTCTAGCTTATGTCACCTCTTCTAAGGCGCGTGCAAATAACATAACACGGTCGTCAGACGTTCCTTTCAGCGATTCGCCCCGCTTCATGAAGGTTTCGAGGCCATTCATCCATCCTCCCAACTCTCAGCGGCGGATAGCAGTCGGTACGTCCTCAGTTCTGCCAATGAGAGGTAACGTATCTCTGCAGAAGGAGTCCTTCGTTTATATGAAGTATCAAACTCTTCGGTTGCTCTGAGCCTCACAAAGCGCCATTGTTGAGCGCTGAGGTCTGGAAACGGGGTCAAAAGTGGGATCTCTTTGTCCCTGTTGGCAGCTACGTATAGCTCGGGCTTTGGTTCACGCACAGTGAGTCCAATAGTATTTATCTCGAGTCGAGGGTAGTGACTTTCTTTTTCTTAGGACGGTCCCCAAATTGGCGCGTTCGTTGACTTCATCAAGTGTTCAGTTCGGGTTCATAGTGTCCGAGGTATGCATACTCTGTTGACTCCACGGCTTGCGTACGCTTACGTCCACCTTGGCGTGAAAGTCCCTAGATACGATTTTGCTATGGTTATTTCGCACTGCGTATACGGATACACTTCAAGGCGCCCGAATTCCTCGCGGCAACATGAGTTCCAGACGGTTGGGGGCGGTTCACTGGGCTGAGAAGATGATACCCCCATTCCGACCGACTTTATCAACCTCACTCGATCGCTCATAGGTCCCGGAAAATACGTTGAAGTCTCCGTCAAATTACCCACACTGTACCACGCTTCACGTTTCCGGATTCGGCAAGCTATGCACCATCGGTCGATGATCTTGAGGCTCTGCATGGTTCGTCATCTTCCGAATCTCATAATGTTAGCTTCAATCCAATGTAGATATAAGCAGTAGGACCAACTTCCGCTCTTCTTCGTTGCATTATTCCCTCATGTTCACTTCCTTCTTCTATACAGCTTTCAACCCGGATTCGTTCATCGCTAGTGTGGGTACAAAATGATACGCAAAGATGCTGCGTATGTGGTGTACCGTGTTGGAGTTGGTGTGCAGAAACTTCGCGGTCACGGGGCTGCGCTACGGCGACAAGCACTTGCAGCTCCATCAACACGCAGGTACGCTTGCCTCACGGCGACTACTGTGGGGCGCCTTCGGCAAGAGCTAGGCTGCATACCTGCGCATTGCCGTGCGCGCTGTGACAGAGATTAACAAAACGGGCCGTCATTGCTCCCGCTAGCGGCATCCTGACCCGGCGGTGTTGATGACATTTGACCAAACATTTGAGGGGAGGCTAAATGTTTGGTCAAACGTTGGAAAAAAACAAACCTTTGAGGCGTGGTAAAATGTTTCGCCAAAGTTGGAGTTCGACGCAAGGTCAAATTATGTATTTTTGCTAAATGTTTCGCTGGAATACAATGCATAGTCAAATATCATGTATGGACATTGGTTAAACAACTTGTAAATATATACATTTCAACAGAGGGAAAACTGCTAGCAAAAGAAGAACTTTACACTAAGGTCAAATGTCTGGTAATTTTAAGGGTTTCGCTAGGCAAACGGACATGGTCAAAATTTGTAATTTTGCGCTGGGTGAAACGACAAGCGGAAACTTGAAGTTCGAGCCGCAGCCAAACTCGTTACCCGCTTCGGTGCCCGCTCCGTCGCCCGATGATCGCCCAGGAGAGTGCCAAAGGACGCGAGTGACAGCGTGACAAAAATGCGGAGCGTCAGGAGCGTCGAGCGGCATGTGCGTTGCAAGAAAAAGGAAAGCTCTATGTGGGATACGGCATAGTTAGTATCAGAAACGTTGAACGTGCGCTGTGCGCACCGTTGAGAGTGTCGACGTCGAGAGGCGCTCGAGGATCAAGAAAATCAGTAGGGATCTGTATAAGCCGCAGTTAGCGAGTCGCATCACACCATATTAGGCGGGTACATACCTGAAGCAAATGCTTGTCTCTTGGGCTCTGATGCGTGGTCATAGCGCAAGACTCGGATGATAAGCGCTGTAAATTTCAGATTACGGTGTAGGTACATGAAAACGCGAAAAAAAACAAGTGAAAAAACGAGTATCAGATGCAATGATTGGTATCGAACGTCCAGAAAAAACGATGGGGTGCTACGGGGGAGCCGGTGGAAACACATCCTGCGAGAGGCTTTCAAAATTCTTTGTCAGTTGACCAGCCTTCTTGAGAAGCATCATTGATTTCTTCCATTCGCGAGAGGTGCGTAAGGGGGCAGTGCCATCCCGAATCCTTTCCAAGCGGTGCTGGAACCAATCTTCGGCATTCTGCGTCCAGATGTGCATGTCGAGGGAGGTGTTCGTGAAGTTCCAATGTTTGGGCCACCACGAAAGTTCTGCTTCGAAATTGGGATCTTGCGCTCACAATCAGTTTGCGGCCTTTCGAACGCAGAGAATAAACTCACCGACAGAAACTTTGTAGTTGCCGATGATGAGATCGAGTTCGTACTCGGTGAGGGCATCATCCACGTAAGCTTCATCATCTGAACAATTTGTCCGTGTCCAGATCGTCGCTTGTTCAGTAGGTCCTGCCAAGACGTCTGCGATATCTACAACATCGCGAGAAAGGCGCCATATGATGCCCCCCATGGCGATAGCAGCACGGCCACGCGGCGTGCGCAAGAACACATCTCGGCGAGCCTCGTAGTGCGCATAGTCGGTGCGGGTTGGCTGGTATCCTTGCCTACGATAATCGTATTGAACCACGCTTTGTATAGGAACAATGCGATCGACAGAGCGTAGCACCGGTGTCTTGAACGCAATGCCATGATTGACAAAATAACGGACGACCGTGTATGTGTCGACGTTCTGGCAACTTGAGGGGAAGAAGCGTGTGCAGAACAGCGCTATTGCCGCATGCTCTACAACAACATGCCAAGGAGGATTCATATCCTCGCCGGTCTTCTCCTCGACAGTGATGCATCCAATCTTGAAGAATTGTCGGCAGCGGATGTCCTTGCCCAGGCTGAAACGATGAACATGGGGCCGGAGAAGAGAGAGATCGACAGGAGAAATCGACTGAGGGTGGAGATCACAGGATTTGGGCAAAAATGGGGGTTTTGCAAGCAGGGCAGAGACAAAGGGAACGAGACTCTGTTGAACATTGTCCGTGATGTTCACCTGAGAGTAACCAAGAATCCCCTTGACATTCTTGGCTGGTATCAGCGGGGTTGCTGCGCTGAGTGACACTGGAGGCGAAGCACCCAAGAGACCAAGGAATGATCTAAGGAAAGTATCAAATGGGACGGCCAGCGACCCGCTAGCTTCTGCTACGGAGTGCTCAGGATCTTCTAGCAAGTGCTCGTACGATGAGGCGAGATGTGATGAAGCGGGGACTTCGGACAGCCTGCTTGGGAACGAGGGAGGA
The DNA here is from genome assembly GCA_012980535.1 of Pleurotus pulmonarius. NCBI lineage: Eukaryota > Fungi > Basidiomycota > Agaricomycetes > Agaricales > Pleurotaceae > Pleurotus > Pleurotus pulmonarius. The sequence goes on along the minus strand of SJKF01000012.1, from coordinate 150,970 downwards.
TCGGCTGCATAAGTGGTGTCGTTATCGTCAAAGGAATCATCGTCCATATCTTCGTCTGGGATGGCGGCGGGGTCGAAGTCAACGCACAGATCCCACTCGTTTCGGAACGAATTGTATCGTCTTTGCGACTCTGAAAAGGATGACCAGATATCACCGACTTCACGTCTGCCAACGTGCCTCCGAATATCGTAACCGCTGTCGTTCTCCCATACGAAGACCCATGCTCCCTTTTTGCCTGGGTCCAAACCCTTAGACGCAGCCTTGACCCTGTCCATCCGCTTTAAGCGTTCGGCGTCCGATTCATGCCTCTCTTTCTTCTTGGCCCATTGCGCCTCCCGCTCGAAAAAGGCTTGCATAGTCTCTCCTTGATGCTGTCTGCTGAGCTGGTCCGGCACTGGGGCGGTAGAGACGTCACTGATAGGAGGGGGAGGTGGTAAAGACGTGGGGGCGCGATGCAGATACTGCTGGAGCTGCTGCGCTGTGGGACAATACATAGAGACATCGGTCCGAGGGGGATGCCATGCTGACATCTGGTCGGGCAATGGACCCCAGTAAAACCATACTGGGATAGGTTTGGCGTGATTCCCGAGGGGCGGGTTGGAGCAGAATTTGTATATGTAGTCCAAAAATCTGACTTTTGTGGGGTCGATCAGCGCGCCACGGCTGGGGCTACCAAACTGCCACAAAACTTCAGAGACGCGATTCGCAACTTCAGGGTGAGTTCCTTGACCAATGAGCCAGTCTACCACTTCTATGGGGTGCGTTTCGGCACCATGATGCGGCATTGAATGGTAGAACAGCTTCATCGTTGCAATCAAGGGAACGAAGGCGTCCCGTGAACGAAGGGCGCATGCAACGGCACGCCCACGAGAAGTATGTCCCCTTAAGAATCCGAAGGTCTCCGGCAAAGGGTAATATTCTTGGCCCGATGGATACGGGGTTGTCTGATACAGTTTCGAAGAGATGTCAACGAACATCTGCTGGAGCTCATACCATGACTTCTGGAGGCCTTCTTCAAGTTGGAAATGACTGCGCTGTGTCTCAACAATAGGAACAGATTGGGAGGTGTAGTTGAGCCGCTCTAACAGCGGGCCTTGATACACCATGGGTCCTTTCGGGATGCATATCAACTGGGGATATTCGTTGGTCGCCCAACTCAATTGCTGGGTATCTTCAGGGCCCAAAGGAAGATCAGATGGACGGATCAGGTATTCCAACGGCGGGAAATCCGGAAATTGGTCAGTGTTGACAGCGGTGAATACATTGCCGTTTTGAACGCAGATACTGAAAGGGCAAGACGATGATGACAACATGAACTGGAGTAGAATTGTGAGGACAACACCAGCACGTCTTATTAACACGAACTTACGGGCAAAATGATTATGTGAACAGCAGGATTGGGCTGATAAGAAGGCAACGACGTGGGGTGTAGTCGCGTGCGGTACAATGGTGAGCCGCTGTGTGGCGTTGGCGCGGTTGTAGTCCTAGAAGTGGGCAGGGGACGCAAAAAGAGGTAGGAGAGAGAGGGCGACTGTGGTTAAGCGGGTGTAGCGAGCGGGTGCGGCGAGGACGCGAGACGACGAAAGGGCAACGACTGGCACAGTATAACTGAGTCCAATCTCTGCAGAACGAGCCAGCACAGTATAACTGTGTCCGATTCTGTCCGTCGTACGGCGTTGCAAGGCGAGGCGGGGTTCGACGCGGTAGGTCACTGGGAGATAGAGTTGAGTACGTGCCGATCAAGCCCAGGAGATCGCGACAATACTCATGTGAAGTCCCGCTACTGTTCTGGTCCATTCCATTCCCACGCCATCGTCGCCCACTCCTGCCACTCACTCCCGCCCTTTTCCATCCTCCTCTGCTGCGACTCAGTTACACTGAGTGCGGCAATCAAGAAACCGACACACCGAGGAACACACACCCTGCTAGGTGCTTGCCCACAAGCTTGAATGCATCAGCGACACAGTTACACTGCGCGTTGACCTAAAGCTCGGGCGCATCGGCGACACAGTTACACTGTGCGCTGATTTCAAGCTTGAACAAATCGGCGACACAGTTGCACTGCGCGCTGACCTCAAGCTTGCACCGGTGGCGCCATTGGCCGGCTGTAGCAAAAATAATGATATTGCCGACGTACTCGTTTCTGCATGTACAAGTAGTACCGTACTTCCGTTCCCTGCGCACCTATGTCTTAGTCCCAATCATCCCTCCACCTCAGGCGTCCCGTTACAGTGTTTTCGTTGGCCCACCTCTTTCTCTTTCCTAGCCACTCCTGGTCGTACAGGACCTCTGGGAGTCCTGCTGTTGCCTGCCTTCGCGACACGAGCTCGGCTAGCCTTGTCCTCTTCATCGGTTTCGAACCCTGTTTACCGAACACGCCCGTTGTCGCTTTAGCCCCAATCCTACAATCATCGATTTCCTGAAGCATTTTGTCGATGTTTCGTTGCCAGGCCATTTTCTTGACCTTCAAGGTACATTCTGTCTTGTCCTCACTGTCCGTTGTCATGAACCAAGTCTGTACGACATGGTATTCATGTCAGAATGGGTTATTATACTCAATTGAACTGCCAAGTCAATACTACCCAGTCCACCCATCGCTCCTATCAGCCCCTCCACCCTCCTGTCTGCCCCTATGCTCCTTGGAACTCCGGAAATCCAAATACCACTATTACCCCTATTCATTCCGCTCTTTTACCCTATTCCCCTATTGCCTCCTTTATTTTTCCACTCCCCATACCCTCCCAACCATCAGAATTCCCCTGTCCTCTATCTGATGCCTCCTATCTTCCATCAGAAGCTTCCGTCTTCCATCAGAAGCTTCCATCTTCTATCGGAAACCTCCTGTCTTCCCTCAGGAGCCCCCTTTCTTCTGCCTTTCCATTTTATATTCCTTTCCTTCTATCGGAAGGCTATTTCTTCTGTTTTCAAGCTTCTGTTTCCATCAGCCAAGGGATTCAGCACTGAGTGCTGTTTAAACCCTCATCTGATGGTATTCCATTTATTTTCTTCCTGACACGTGCCGCACGGCGTCCCGTGTGCTGTCCCATCTAGATAAGATAGATAAGAGATAAGGATAGCTATAAATTGGGATGTACTCACTTACAATATTAATCTTTTCCCCCCCAACAGAAGGTTCAATCCACTCATTTCAGTCAAGTCATTATCAGTCAATTCTAGTCATTCTAGTCATCAGTCATCAGTCATCAGTCATCAGTCGTCATCAGTCATCAGTCATCAGTCCTCAGTCCTCAGCCATTCAGTCAGTCATTCAGTCGGTCACGTCCAGTCAGCAATCAGTCCAGTCCATCGTTCAGCATAATCCTCAGAAAACCCCGAACTCCACTAACTGCCCGCTAATCAGTCCCATAGCCAGTCGCCGCTAACCTCCCTCTGGTAATTATCCCTTAACTCTTAAATACCCCAAAAAACATTTCAACTTCTTGCCTCGGCATTCCTTACTTTCAACTTCTAACAACCCATTTACACTAACCTTTCATTTTCTACTGCAACTCTTGCACTTTGTTTCTTGTTCCTCTTCATTCTTGAACCACTAACCTTTCCACACGGTCATCATCCGCTCGCGCTCGTGTTTGCTCACGCTCGCAGCACTATACCAAGACTCATACCTTCTTTTGGATCTACTGTTCACACCCCTGTGCATACCCCTATACCCCTGTCTTCTCCTAAAACAACATCCCTTGGCCTAACTGGTGTACTCCTAACAAACAAATAAGTGTACGAACAACCGGGCTATCACTCGATCTACCAGAAAGACCCAGTGCTCCCCGGACACCCTCCTGATCACGGGAGAGTGTGACATAAATTTGGTGACCACCGCAGGACACTATTTTGTTTCATTCTATACGCCAGTTCTCGCCAAAACATGTCGTTTCACGAGACGACTCCGCCTCAGTCAATTCATTCATCTGATCTATCGTCGCCAGCGTCCACTCCTCCACAGCAATTCATTCTTCCCAATCCTATGCCTACTCCTCATTCTGCAACTCATGATATACCCCCTCATATGACGTCACATAATACATCCCCTCGAATCATGCCTTCCTCTGCACCTTCCCATGGACGTTCTTCTCCTGACTTCCAAGCACAGGTCATCCGCTCATTCCGCTACACACCTGACATGATGCCAATGTTGGGTGAGCGTGGAGCACCTCCACTCTTCAAAGGAAGCCACGAGAAAGTCAAGTCCTTTCTCAAGAAATTCAACACACTGTGCGCACGGTACTCTGTCACCAGCGATGAGGAGAAGTGCGAGCGAATCCTTGAATACTGCAATGACAAAGTCACTCAGCTCATAGAAGCACTCCCAGCATTTCGCGATTCGAATTGGGCAGTGCTTGAGGAAGAAATCAAACAACACTTTGACGCAGACCGCAAAGAAACTCGGAATACCATTTGCAGACTTGCCAAGTTCACCTCCCGTCAGAGTGCCAAGAAGATCAGGTCTCTCACTCACTGGAAAAGGTATGAACGAAAGTTCATTACCATTTCTGGTTGGCTCCGCAAGGCCAACAAGATCACCGAGGATCTTGAGGCGACCTACTTCTGGTTGGGAATACACCCAGACACGCGTCAGAAAATCGAGAACCGATTATACGCTCGGCATCCACACATCTCTGCGAAGACTGCCTTCCCCATGAAACAAGTCTCAGAGATTGCACTTGAAGTCTTCGAGCGTGACCGTTTCGAATTCAATCTGGTCAGCGCTGGATACGAATCAGACAGTGACTCTTCCGATGATGAGTCTGACTCCTCAGACGACGAATCTGAAGATGACCAGGAACAGCTCAAGGCCCGTCTCAAGGCTCACAAGTCCTCAAGGACCCACAAGTCTAAGGCCAGGAGAGCCAAGGCCGAAGATCCTGCAGAGCCTGTCATGGAGGATGTACAAGTCATATCACCCTTGTACTCATCCAAGGGCCCTGGTCGATACCGAAAGACTCCTCCAGGAGAGTCGGAGGTGGAAGACCTTATTAAGAAGATGTCGCAAATGAACATGAAAGATCCAGATTATGCTGTCACCTACTATCGGGCATTCTGTCTTGATGAACGAATTGCCAAGATCTTTCCAGAACCCGCTAAGCAAGCAATCCAACCAGCCACCAGGGAATTTCCTCGTACATCATCCTCTACCTTGCCTCGAGCAAACATAGCAGCCCCTGTCGTGCAGAATTCAGCACCCTCATCTATGCCAAACTTTCCAACACGGCCACCACTGACCTGTTATGGGTGTGGAGCTCAGGGACATGGACTCCGCAACTGCCCACCTATGATTGATTTGGCAAACAAGGGAATCATCGCCCGTGATTCTGAGGGCCACTACTTCTGGCCCAATGGACAACGGATTCAGAGGAATCCTGGGGAAGACTATGTCCCAGCTATTCACCGCATGCGCGCTCAGGCCACACCTGTAGTTTCCAACTTCATTACTTCTTATGAAGTTGAGGACTCCCTCACAGAGGATGAGGAAGACGAAGAAGACGCCGATGAATTTCTGGCTGATCTGGATCCTTTGGACGTATTGGCTGCGGAACGTGCTCCCAAGACAGTCACTATGACTAGAAAGGATGTGCTGGGCAAACCCTCAGCCATTCGGACACGCCCAGCACTCAACGAAGACACAGGTCGGCGTACACGTTCTAAGGGATCGGCCCCAGATCCTAAACCCGCCGGTTCGCCCAGTTGGGCAAGGCCATCTGTGCCTGAAATTCCCTCTATAGTAAATCCGATCCCCGCCGATGTCCGTCCCAGGCACGAATTCACGGCGGAGGACATAGCTATGGCCGATGAGGAACCTCAGGGTCCTCAGAAAGCTTCGACAGCGGAATCAAAATCCAGTGATCGAGCTGTCAAGGCAACCAGGGCATTTGCGCGCCAGGCAGAGATCTTGGATCTCATGGAACAAGAAGCCCTCTTTCGTCGAGGGATGCAATCTACTTTTGAAATCTCATTTCGGGAATACTTGGCAGTGTCCAAATTCGCTCGCGAACAATTATTGGCCATGTTCAAGGGACAGTCCATGAAAATAGCAAGTGAAAACGCAGTACCAGAGCCAGTCAAGAACACCACAGTTGCCATCCCTCAAAGTCTTGAAGTTCATCTTGACAGTGAGGACACCACGAGAGGGCCACTCATTGTAGTTCCCATGCGATTCGGCAAAGAAATTATTCACGCTGTGGTAGACTCAGGTTCCCAACTCAATATTATACATGCCGAAGTCTACAAGAAATGCATTCGCCTGCCAGTGGATACATCCAAAGTCCTTACGATGAATGATGCTAATGGTGGTTCGGGCGAGTTACGTGGATATGTTGCGGACGTTCACCTAACTTGCGGAAGTGTGGATACAGTCGCAAGTCTCTACCTCGGGCATAAGGCTCCCTTCAATCTCCTCTTAGGTCGACCCTGGCAGCGTGCCAATCGGGTATCGATCGAGGAGCGAGACGAAGGGACGTACTTGGTCTTCCGTCCAAGAAACGAAAACACCAAATACGAGCTCCTGGTCCTGGAGTCTGTCAATAGGCCAGAGCAAGTCCTGCGAAGTGTGTTTCGCAAGGAGGACTTCGCCGTCAACATGATTAAGCCCTCCACATCCACCGCGGCTCACAGTTTTGCCTCGTTCATTCACACCGAACCCTTTTCTGACACTCAGCTGACTCAGTTGTACTCAGGCAGTCAGGCTTCCTCCAGTCCAAGACCAATTCATTCTTTCCTACATAGCTCAGCACTAATTCAAGGTGACTCTCAGGTCACCCAGTCCAACACACCCCCTGGCCCTCACAGGGTAACTGAATCCCTCCTCGAAGAGACACTACCACTTGACGAGCGCGGGGGCCTCATGACCCTGAAAGCCAGTAGTCAGTCCAGTTCCCCTACTCCCGCAAACGGCTCACCATGTCGGTCCCATATTTCCCCGAGCAGACAGTGCCTCCACGGTAAGCGAGACGGAGAATTCCTTGTGGTGGACGATGGTTTCTGCATTGAATGCTGGGGAGAGTACCTGGACGAACGTCTCGCGTTTGACGAACTCGAAACTGGCGCTGCGTCGCCCTTATCAGCATCGCAGTGCACAGACGAGGCGGGTGAGAACCTACCTGAACGACGAGACGGGCATGGCGTAATCACAGAGCGGGAGGGGAGATTGCAGTTGGAGAGTCCTGGAGATCATACACCTCCCGCCCAGTTTAATACACTGATCCCCGCCCTGAATAACACTGCGGGACCCATCAGAAACACACGAGTTCGAGAAGGAAGGAAGCAGATGACTTACCAAGGAAAAAGTCCCTTCTCCCTAGCCAAGGAAAGCGGTGGAGAGGGGGCTGACCGTTTGATCCCAACCGAACGGTCAGGAAATACCAACGAAGTCGAAGACACCTCAGGATGCGCGTACGAATCCGATCCTGCCCAGATGGGAGCAAGTCAAGGAGCGGCTATGTGTCACACCGCGCGAAGAGAGAACACACCTAGTCGAGGCGTCTGGAATTCCATGTCTTCAGTCGTACAAGATAGCGGAGAAGCCAGGGCTGCCCGCACGCCTGAGAAGGGGAGCCCAAATCCTGGCCATCACCCTTGGCTACCCGAGACGATTAAGCTGACGAATTCTGGAAATAAAAGAGCGTCAGCAAAGCCCAATCTTAGGAACGTGAACTTATCGCAGTTTGAGCGCGATGAGGTCTCGGATATCTCCCGTTCGATGACGGAATATGCAGCCGGCGAGAACCGATCTTGGCGTTTTCCGCGTGTTGCGCAAGCCGTCGCACCGTGTGCTGATTGGAATAATGTCGCGTTCAACGACGACCTGGTATCGTTCCACGAAACCCCGATTCTATCAGAAACATTGGCCGAGAAAGAGCCCAGCGAGGGATATGCCGCTGGAGAAATCCGATTCATTAGGAAACGGAACAGCAATTCGACTCACCTATTACAGAGCCTGGAGATCGTCCCAGAAGGGAGAAACGGGGAAAGTTTGGGCTCACAAGATGCTGAGAGCACGCAGCAGCAAGACGTCGTTGAAAGAAACCGCGGGGAGACGGCGGGATCAAACGGTGCTGATGGACCTCGAATCCCGGGCCAGAATGAGTGGGGAGCGGAAGCCTTGCTCCCTGTACTAGAGCTTCATGTGCCCTTGGGCGATCCTGCGAGCGCGTGGCCTCTTGATTTTCCCCGCCTCTCGCGAAACCAAGAAATCGAGAGCCGGAATGATACGGGCGACCTAACGGAGACATCAGAAACGAAGAACGATGCTCAACAGAACTCACTGGAATGTGATCTGGGCAGGAAAGCGCCATATGACGCCCCAACCCTCCTTTCTGATTTCGTTGCGGCGGAACGAGGGACCCCCTCCGAGCTCTCGTATACACAGGCGGTAGGAATGTGGAAACGTTATCGTGACGCTGTGCACGTCCCTGATATCCCAGAATCATCAGAACGAATGCTTGGACAGGTAAGGAACTCACCTGATTCCGTCACTCCTCCTCTGTCCCCTCCTTCACAGCGTGGCCCGTGTAATTCCAAACGGAGCCTGTGCAGAGGCGCGTGCCAGCTTCTGATCGAGCCTGGGGTAGCTGAATCCCCGTCGCGACTCCCGCAAGACGCAGCGCCAGATGGAGTCGAGGGATCCCACTTGAGAGGCGCGACTTGCGAGACGAGTACCAACTGCGTGGATAATCGGACCCACGACGCTCGTGGGGAGCCCAGGAGACCCAGAAAGCCAGACGGCGCGATCGCCAACGTTCCAGAATACAGGCATCCTAGGGCAGACGGGAGAGAGGAGAGTGACGTGGGTTCAGCGCTAGAACGGAACGGAGATACGCGCCCACGTGAGCACCCTAGCCTGCTGCCGCGTAAACACCTCTTCAAGTCAACGAAGTCGTGTCGACGTCGCCAGGACGCTGCTCTCAGCCTGCGAGCGGCTCAGCGCTGAGTCACGCTTCGGGCTGAACGAGAAGACGCGAGCCTGGCATTCGATCAGAAACGCGCTCCCAACCGTGAGCAGAGTCCATCAGACGAACAGATAGACCACGAACCTGACGAAAACGAGCTCGCGATCCTCCGTGCAAGATACAAGGAGGGAGCACCACATGCGTCGCGGGGGCCGGAATGTGGATTCCTGACGATCCCTCCAACAATTTCGAGCCCCGCGGCCGGCGAGCCACATGCGTACCTCTTGGAATCACCCTCCCTCGACGTATTTAATCCCCTCGCCTTCCCCATTTGTTCCCCATCTTCGAAACAGCAGTCAAACGCACCTTCAAGCTCTATCGCTAACTCAGCAACTTACCTCGCTATCGCAATCATGTCTTTCAACGGACGCAACACCCTCCACGCTAACGACGCCGCTATGGGTCCCAGGGCTACCGTCGGCCAAGTCGTTCAGATGCTTGCCGGCTCTGGGATGCCTCCTTCCCGCGTTGTCGATCGCGTTCCCCAACCTCACATCTCCCTTCCCATCCAATTCCCCACCTATGGGCAGGACCAGGCGACGCTCACAGCGCAGCGCATCCAGCGCTACGGCGTCCTCCAGGCCGCCATGACCCAGACGCAGCCTCAGCACATCACGGGGGTGCTGTCCTCCCATAATTTTGTGGAGCATCAGACCTATACGGTCGCTAACGGCAAGATTCGTCTCTATCTCGCTAATGATGCTGAAATCGCGCGACGCAGCTCAGTAGTTCCGGGGCTCGTCGAGCGGATGAAGGGAACGGCCTACCTCCTCGGGATGCGAGGCTCTCGACGTGGAAGAGCCTCCTTCCAGGCGGGGAGTCGGCGTTCAGCCAGACTCAGAGGCGTACCACCCTCTGAGGAAGCTGGGCGCGACTCTGAACCGGCTCCCGACCGCCAGGACGACGCCGTCAACGCTCCAGAGATGCCTCGCCCTCCCACTCCCTTTCCTCCTCAAAATTCTTCGGCTCCTGCCGCCGACGTTCTCTCCCAGCATTCCTTTCCATCCACTACCCAATCCAGCACTCCACCAGGCCTCCCAAGGCTCGACTCCCGACTCCGTCAACGCATTGTTGCGGCTTTTCGGCGTTTCGAGCAACGTCACGGCCCTGGAGCTTCCGCCAATACCTCTGCTCCTTCCGCCCATCCAGACGCCGACGGAGCCGCGAGCGATGCGCCTGCGAGCCAGACGAATGCTACGCAACCACTTGGGCCCACAATTAAGGTCGAACCAGCCGACGATTCAGGGAACGAGGGCCCTGCGCGCATCCCAAACTCCTACGACTCCCGCTCGCCGTCGCCCAACGTAGACGCGCCGCTCCCTGGGAACCAGCTAGCATTCCTGCGGGCGGTGCAAGAGCGAGAACAGCAGCTTGTTTTGACTCACCCAGCGGGAAAACAGGTCCGCATTCTGGAGGCCTTGCGAGAAGAGCCAACTGTGGTGCTGGGCAGGGAACTCAGCGTTTCGCCAGCCCCAATGAATTCCCCAGAACGCGAGATCCTGGAGCTGGATCCCCTCAAGCGTCACCCGTCTCCCGAACTGTCTTATCTCGCCGACACCTCGTCCATGATGGACGTCTCCATGGCCGACGACACCCAGCCGTTCCACTTCCCATCCCCTGCGACCTCTCTCCCTACGCCGCACGCTTCAAGCCCCGAGACTTCAGAGGAAACCTCGGGACAGCCTTCCTTGGAACCCGTTAGCGAGGATCCCGCTCCTGCCTGTAAGTTCAACATTAACGAGACCTATTCTACGGTCGATCTTCAAGCACACATCACTCAACTCTTCCACCAAATAGCTTCCGAAACCGCGGCCAAGGAAGACGAGGAAGCAACTATGGCTTCCAGCCTCCCCCAGGACTCGTCCTCCCTTGCCCCGCCCATCGTTAACCTCCCTCAAGGTGCCAAGAAGCCTCGTTTCGGCTCGCCCATCGGATCGAAGATGGATAGGCGCAAGGCTATTCAGTCCAGAGGGTCTGCGTCGAAAGGCAAGGGCCCCGAGCCATCTGGAACGGTAAATTCCCCTCCCCTTCAGCGCGCATTCCATGTCTGGAAGTCTGAGTCGGGCGGACCCCCCATTATTATCGTGGACGACTCCGATTCCGAGGATCTCTTCCGCAACGCCGTCGTTGTCGAAGAAGGAGAGGACAGCCTTGTCCTTCAAGTCCCAGATTCTCAAGGAGCTCGGGGGCTAGCTGCAGCCATCAATGCAGCCAACTTCCACAACCAGGCCATGATGGATGAGGCCTTGGAGGAGAACAAAGAGAATGTACCTCCTGAGGATAAGGCAGCTACAGGCATGGAAACTAGAAGCAGTATGTGTACCCCAACTCCTCCCTCCCCTCTCCATCATTCTGCTCCCATTCCCTCACCTAGGACTCCACAAGAAGAATACCAAGACTTCCAAGGGACCAGTAGTCCTTTAGCTACTCCCTCTCCCTCAATCCCTACACCACCCAGCCCAACTCAAGATCCCTTCATTACCTCAACCTCCACTCCCTCAACCTTTGCACTGTCACTTCCAGGAGAAAGAGGAGAAGATCATGACTTGGGAAGAATAGAAGCAGGAAAAGAAGGCTATACCCTTAGTACCACACCACCCTCTTCCTCTGTATCAGTTTCTCCCAATCAAAGACCTACTTCCTTCTCTCACAATGATGGGCATCTTATTGGACCAATTTCTCTTTGCCTACTCAATCCCTATGTCAATCTTGGTGATTTCCTGGCCACAGACTTCTATCTTGAAATTCAACATGACCAACCTGATGTCTGGGGATTCAGCCATGCCTACTCCACCTTGGTCATAACTGAAGGAATGCCCATTGCAGTCACCCCGGATGTCACTTGCAGACACACTCTTCCCTCCGATCATCCCTATGCCAGCTCCGAAGGAAACTTAACCATCCCCACCACCTTTTCTCAGTTCGACTCTACCACAAAGTCATATCCCCGGAACGGCGCCGTCAACGTGATGATGCGGCGGGGAAATGAGAACTTCGGACGATGGCAGGATGATGGTGACATCATAATGGGGCGGATTGCACTATTGTGCAAGGAGTTCCTGACACGGGAATATGTCACAGCAGACATGTGGGACCACGAACACCCCACCTTGGAGGAAGAGGAAGTCAAACAGCTCCTAAGACGCACATCACTTGCCATTGACCGGTCTTTTGACTACGTCTCCCACCACTATGTCGGAGACAGCCACAAATTTGTCATGGACTGGTCCAAGGAAGGTTTAAAGAAGAAAATCCCTCACACTCCAACTTCGTACGGTGAATCTACAAGCCCCTTTGTGAAAGGCTACCCTAATCCCTGGGTGTCAAATGTCAAGACTATCCGGTGCAACCCGTGGAACCCCAAGATTACCTCTCTTCGCCACCTTCGTATGCTTCATATCGTATTCATCCGGATACTTACACGGTACTCCCTCAAGCCAGGATTCTGGCATCACATTATGTCCTCTCCTCTCATCTCCGATTCCACTCGACACTATTTTCTCCACCATTGCCACATTTTTCGTATCCTTACCTGCGACAAGCCACTGGTCTCTCAAGGATTTTCTCACACATGCTTTCACTCCCCTGCCCCTCATGCACCACCTATCTCCCCTTATTACACCACCTACAAGGGAAATCCCTTGCTCACTGCAGCAGAGGATGAGTATCTGGGATATATGGCCACCGTCTATGACTCTCTGGGACGAGGATGCCTTGTGAATGCTGCCCGCACCATGCGGGGACTTCTCCCAGACCTTCCCGAAAGTGTTGACATTCTTTTCGAAGGCGATTATCTTGATCCTCCCAGCATGTTTGACGGATATGGACATCGCCGCCCTATGTCTTGGCGTGTCCCTCTCTAAACGCCATCTCCCCTCCATAGCTCGCAACTACACTCTTTTCATTTCCATTCTGCACCACTCTTTTCCTATGTCCAACTGCACACATTCCTTTCACAACGTAATGTCTACCTGGATCCATTCCACCACCCTTTCATTTACCATCAACATGTTGGCCCCTACATACACATTCCTTTGTCCCAGCCTAATCCACATTCCTTTGCAAACTCAAGTTCAGTTTACTCCCAAGCATTCAGAGTTCCCTAGCCAAGTTTGGTCCCTTTCCTTTACCCACAATCACTCTGTCTATCACACTGCCTCTGCAATACCAGATGTTTGGGCCCATTACACAGAAATCTCAGATGACGACTCACTCGATACCTTGACTGGGGAATACACACCGCCTCCAATCGAGTGTCTCTATCTGGAAGAACATCTTCCTCAGGATGTATCCCGGATTTCCTCCTTGCTCACGGATGTAGACTGGGGCGAAGACACTCTATTAGTCCCAATGCCTGAAGACAGTGCACAAGGCTTTCAGTTCAAAGCCTTTGGCGCCTATAAGCGTGTTGCGCAAAAGGTTCACCCTGTCCCGGGAATATACCCAGAAGATGCCAAAGTAGTCCGTGGCATGCCAGAGGACCCCCTCAGTTCTCTCCCACCTCTTCCTATGAAACCTCCTGAATTCCTTCCCACAGCCAAGCTTACCCAGGAACGAATAGATGCCATGGAAGTAAACAAGGACAACTTCCTACTTCCTGAAGAAGAAAAGTTATTCAAACATATACTTCGGTTGAATGAGACGTCACTGGCCTTTGAAGAGAATGATCGTGGCACCTTACGCAAAGACTACTTTTCAGATTACAAGATGGCCACTATCCCTCATACACCGTGGGAATTTCGAAACATCCCAATACCTCCTGGCATTCGAGAAAAGGTCATCGAGATGTTGAAAAGCAAGATCGATGCAGGCGTATATGAACCATGTCAATCTTCATACCGGGGAAGATGGTTCTGTGTCCTAAAGAAGAATGGATCCCTTCGGATTGTGCACGACCTTCAGCCATTAAACGCAGTATCCATTCGTGATGCAGGACTCCTTCCCATCATTGACGACTTTGTGGAACCGTATGCCGGATGTCAATGCATCACTACCCATGACCTATATTGGGGATTCGATGCTCGAATCGTAGATCCAACCTCCAGAGACATGACTGCATTCTGGAGCCCTCTTGGTCTGCTACGACTCACTGCCTTACCCATGGGATACACCAACTCACCCACCGAGTTCCAGAAATGCATGGTGCACATTCTTCAACCGGAAATTCCACATGTCGCCAACATATTTGTGGACGATCTACCCATCAAAGGCCCAAAATCTCAGTATCCTGACAAGGATGGAAACCCAGAAACTATTTCTGGGAACCCAGGAATACGCCGATTTATTTGGGAGCATGCGCTCGATGTGCATCGAGTCATGCACCGGGTAAAATGTGCTGGTGCCACCTTCTCTGCCAAGAAAGCACAAATCTACAGAAAAGAGGCAATGATTGTCGGTCAGAAGTGTGGCCCTGAGGGCCGAAGTCCTGACGATGAGAGAGTCTCCAAGATCCTCAAGTGGCCCACACTCACCACTCCAAAAGAAGTCCGTGGATTCCTTGGGCTATGTGGGACAGTACGCATTTGGATCCCCAACTACTCCCAAATAGCCCGACCTCTCACAGAGCTTGTGCACAAGGGAGCAGAGTTTATATGGAATGACCGGCGACAGGAAGCCTTTGACACACTCAAAATAAAGGTTTCCAGTGCCCCCGCCCTTCGACCCATCAACTACCGATCTGAAAATCCCATCATCATGTCAGTAGACACCAGTCTCATCGCTGTTGGATTCATCCTATCCCAAAATGATGACGAAGGGAAGAGACGACCAGCACGATATGGATCACTCCCCATGAATGACGTCCAATCCAGATACTCCCAGTCCAAGCTGGAATTGTATGGTCTGTACCGAGCCCTTCGACACTGGCGGATCTACCTCATTGGAGCTCAGCAGCTTGTCGTAGAGGTAGATGCCCAGTACATCAAGGGCATGCTCAAGGAACCAGACCTACAACCCAGCAATGCCATGAACCGATGGATTCAGGGCATTCTTATGTTCGACTTCGAGTTGGTCCATGTGCCAGGTACCAACTTCAAGGGACCTGATGGACTCTCCAGAAGGACCCATCTCCCCGATGAGTATATTGAAGATGACGACTCATGGCTAGATGACATAGCCCTTTTCATTCACCTAGTCTCCATTCCTTCCCCTTCCCCTACCCTTGAAGGTTACAAAGTTTTTGCCTTACCCTCAGCCAACAAATCTGCAAAAATGACTAAACTCCTCCAGGATATTCAGGACTATCTCTCCTCTCCCTCCCCACCTGTCCTCCCCAGCTCCCAGCACCGAAAAAGGTTCCTTCAGCAGGTTAAGAGATACTTCCTACATCAAGGACATTTATATCTCCGCAACTCCTCTGATATGCCTCAGCTTGTGGTCATCTCAGTGGACAAGCGTCTGTCCATTCTCCGACAAGCACATGAATCTCTTGGCCATAAGGGAGAACAGTCTGTCCTCAAACTCCTACGTTTCCGATTTTATTGGCCTAGGCTGAAAGAGGATGTCCATTATCATGTATCCACATGCCATGACTGTCAAATCCGAAACACTGCGCAAATGCAAATGCCCTATGAAATCTCCGCTCCTGTCCGAATCTTTCAGAAAATCTACCTGGATGTCATGGCCATGCGACCAGCATCTGGAGGTTACGAATGGATCGTTGCGGCCAAGGATGACTTAACAGGAGTATCCGAAGCCAGGCCGATAAGGTCAAACGACTCCCATAACCTATCCCAGTTCCTGTGGGATAACCTCTATTGTCGATATGGAGCCCCAGAACAGATTGTGACCGACAATGGGTCAGAAGTAAAAGGAGCTTTTGCTTCACTCGCTGAGCGGCTGGCCATACCCCAAATTAAGATCACTGCCTACAACAAGCATGCCAATGGAGTCGTGGAACGTGGTCACTACATTCTTCGTGAAGCCATTGTTCGCTCATGCAAGAAGAATGCACATGGCTTACCTGTAAACTGGCATAAAGCTGTCGGCTTGGCAGTATTTGCTGATAGAGTCACAGTCAGCTCTGTAACCGGGTATTCTCCATATTATCTCCTCCATGGAACGCACCCGGCACTCCCATTTGACTATGCAGAAGCCACCTTTCTGGTCACTGGCTTCCAGAGCGGGATGTCAACTGCTGAGCTCATCGCACTCCGAATGAGACAGCTGGAAAAACGCGAAGAGGACCTGGCTGCTGCTGCGGAAACTCTAAAACGGGCTAGATGCACATCTCGAGATCAGTTCATGCGGCGTTTCCATCACAGAATCCAACGAAACACCTTTGAGCCTGGAGAACTTGTCCTGGTCAGACACAGTCAAATTCAGGAGTCAGTCTCCATGATCAAGACGTCACCTCGATATCTAGGCCCCTACGAGGTGGTCAAGAGAACGAAGAAAGGCAACTATGTGCTCAAGGAGTTGGACGGAACACTCCTTCGAGACGCCATCGCTGCATTCAGAGTTATTGGGTACCTCACTAGGGATGACCCTGAGCTGTCCCTTGAGGACTCGCTTAGCTCTTCGGAAGATATAGACGGAGCCGACAACCATTCAGACGAAGAAGCCAATGAAGAAGTTTCTGACCCTGAGGAGTCTATATATTAACCACGCTTCTACGCGAAACCCTCATTCATTCGTTTCTTTTTCCCCTCCTTTCAAAAGCCAACCCCCCCTCACAATGTCGCGCTCCATACCATCCTCCGTTCCCACCACCCCTCTGTCCCAGCCACCCATTGCCATCTCAGTAGCAAGGGAAGAAATACGAGTGCATGACGTTCAGGACGGCCCTGAATCTATTCTTGGTTTGCCATCAACGATCCCGTGAAGCGCCCTACTCATGACCAATAGTGCACGACTTCAACCAGATATTGGACGCCGAGATAGAAGAGGGAGATCCCCACCCACCTGTCCGTGCCCCAGGGATGCCCCTGCGTGCAGATATTAGCACCCTCCCTGCAGCCCGGATTCGTTGGGTAATCTCCCCTGAATCTGGGGAAGCAGAACGACTCCTTGTGCTCAGCTCGCCCCCACTCAAACTTCGATCCTGGATTCACTTCCAGCCAGAAGACATGGCGTATGTCCTGGACATACTGAAGTATCGAGGCCGCTACGTGCAGCTCAAGCTGCAAGTCTTCCCTGCCGGAACGATACCTCGGATGCCCCTGTTTAGGACGATGTGGGTGAAGTCGTGGCATGTGAAGATGACTCTGAGGGAGAGAATCAGGGCGTTCATTGCGATCTACCGCGACCCACATTTTTATCTACCTCTCGAAGACTCCATCGTGGTTCCTATTCCTATCATTCCTACCTCGTAATTCCATATCACTCCTTCCATTTCTTTCTCCCGTCCTTCCCTCCTTACCAACTTCTTTAATTCTACCATCCCACTTCACCTCAGAACCTTTACCGCTCCTTTCAATTTCAATATGGCTACTGGATCTTCAATGGGAAATACCTAGGACATCTCCTCCTCGACCCCTTCCTAAACAAGTTCACCTGGACTCAGACATTCAATCGAGTATGCAACCGGGGACGGTTGAAATTTAATGCCACCCGCAGATGTCATGAACCAAGTCTGTACGACATGGTATTCATGTCAGAATGGGTTATTATACTCAATTGAACTGCCAAGTCAATACTACCCAGTCCACCCATCGCTCCTATCAGCCCCTCCACCCTCCTGTCTGCCCCTATGCTCCTTGGAACTCCGGAAATCCAACCACCACTATTACCCCTATTCATTCCGCTCTTTTACCCTATTCCCCTATTGCCTCCTTTATTTTTTTCCACTCCCCATACCCTCCCAACCATCAGAATTCCCCTGTCCTCTATCTGATGCCTCCTATCTTCCATCAGAAGCTTCCGTCTTCCATCAGAAGCTTCCGTCTTCTATCGGAAACCTCCTGTCTTCCCTCAGGAGCCCCCTTTCTTCTGCCTTTCCATTTTATATTCCTTTCCTTCTATCGGAAGGCTATTTCTTCTGTTTTCAAGCTTCTGTTTCCATCAGCCAAGGGATTCAGCACTGAGTGCTGTTTAAACCCTCATCTGATGGTATTCCATTTATTTTCTTCCTGACACGTGCCGCACGGCGTCCCGTGTGCTGTCCCATCTAGATAAGATAGATAAGAGATAAGGATAGCTATAAATTGGGATGTACTCACTTACAATATTAATCTTTTCCCCCCCAACAGAAGGTTCAATCCACTCATTTCAGTCAAGTCATTATCAGTCAATTCTAGTCATTCTAGTCATCAGTCATCAGTCATCAGTCATCAGTCGTCATCAGTCATCAGTCATCAGTCATCAGTCCTCAGTCCTCAGCCATTCAGTCAGTCATTCAGTCGGTCACGTCCAGTCAGCAATCAGTCCAGTCCATCGTTCAGCATAATCCTCAGAAAACCCCGAACTCCACTAACTGCCCGCTAATCAGTCCCATAGCCAGTCGCCGCTAACCTCCCTCTGGTAATTATCCCTTAACTCTTAAATACCCCAAAAAACATTTCAACTTCTTGCCTCGGCATTCCTTACTTTCAACTTCTAACAACCCATTTACACTAACCTTTCATTTTCTACTGCAACTCTTGCACTTTGTTTCTTGTTCCTCTTCATTCTTGAACCACTAACCTTTCCACACGGTCATCATCCGCTCGCGCTCGTGTTTGCTCACGCTCGCAGCACTATACCAAGACTCATACCTTCTTTTGGATCTACTGTTCACACCCCTGTGCATACCCCTATACCCCTGTCTTCTCCTAAAACAACATACCTTGGCCTAACTGGTGTATTCCTAACAAACAAATAAGTGTACGAACAACCGGGCTATCACTCGATCTACCAGAAAGACCCAGTGCTCCCCGGACACCCTCCTGATCACGGGAGAGTGTGACACCGCGCAATCCGCTCTAGTCCCCAGAACACCCAAGTCCGAACCCGCCGCACCGTTCAACCCGTTCAACCCCCTCTCGCCAATCCAGTCACGCTCGGTTCCCTCGAACGAGGAGGAGCGCGCACCCTCGCCTCAGCCGAGTAACCGCGCACCCTCGCCTCCGCCGAGCAACCACGCGTCAGAACGGGCGGACGACGAACGGCAACCCTCGTCTCATGGTTCGGGACCGCGGCGCCCCTGGGATTCCGACAATGGCTCCGAGGACCACTTCCGCCCCACGGACCACGCTTTCCTCAACACGTTGTCCGCGCTCAGCAGAGAAATCAAGGACATTCATCATCGTGAGTTATCCGCTACCCCCGCCGCTCCTTCCGTCTCCCGTCCCAAACCTCGCACCCCCGACCCTTATGACGGCTCCGACCCGTTGAAACTCAACACGTTCCTCGTCCAACTCAAACTCTACTTCGCCGCCACCCCCTCGCTCGCCTCGGACGAAGACAAGGTGACATTTGCCTGCTCGTACCTCAAGGGGAACGCGTTCGCCTACTTTCAGCCCGAGCTGATTGATGACGCCGCGGACCCCGAGTGGCTCCATAGCTACTCGACCTTCGTTCAAGTTCTCCAAGAGAACTTTGGTGCGTTTGACGCTACCGCGGAGGCCGAAGCGGCATTGGACCAGCTCAAGATGGGGGACAGGCAGCGTATCAGTAAGTATAACGTGTTGTTCCAACAGCACTCTGTGTTGGTGTCCTGGGGCCCCGCGGCTCTCCAGCACCGTTACTACCAGGGTCTCCCGGACAGAATCAAGGACGCACTCCTGAACCACCCGAAGCCGGGCTCGCTCGCGCGGCTCCGCTCCCTCGCGCAGGCCATTGACCAGCGCCACTGGGAACGGGAGGCCGAGCGTACGCGCAACACCCGCGCTTCCGAGAAATCCGCGCCTGCGAAATCGTCCTCCGCGTCCACCCCGTCCTCTAAATCCTCTGCTCCCTCCTCTTCGAAATCTTCGTCCTCGGCTCCCCGCGCACCCGCGGCCTCCAAAGACTCCACTCACCTCGGCGCCAACGGCAAGCTGACTCCTGAAGAACGTCAACGACGTTTCGACAACGAGCTTTGCTTGTTCTGCGGCGGCGCGGGGCACAAGGCGAACAAATGCCCCAAGAGTCAGAAGAAGGCCAAGGGCCGCGCTGCTGTCACGGAGCCCGCGGAAGACGCGGAATCCGCCGCGCACATCTCCGACGCTGAGTCGAAAAACTAACTGGCACCTCCGAGTCTCCGGCTCGTGATGGTTGCCCTCCTGTTCTATGGCCGGCAGTTTGTAGATTAAACGGTTCCGCGCTTTCCTCGCCTTCCGCGCTTCACTTACTACTTACTTCTAATTCGCTTTCGGACTCCCTCGCTCTCTTTCGTGCTCTCGTTGATTCTGGCTCGACCCATTGTTTCGTAGATACTATGTTCTCTCGTTCACATGGACTCATTACCTATCCTATAGCTCCCATTAAACTACTGCTCTTCGATGGTACTTCTAACAACTTCATTACTGAAGCTATAGATATCCATCTCCGGTTCCCGTCTGGCGACAATATGACTGTCACTTGTCTTGTGACTCCTCTGGATCCGTCTTGCTCTGTGGTTCTTGGATACGACTGGCTCTCCCGCTACAATCCGTTGATTGACTGGGCTCAGAGCAGCATCACTTTCCGTTCCCCAAATCTCGACACTCCTAGTCTAAGCGCTTGCGCGCCGTCCGCGGCGCGCGCTACCTCTTGCATTGAAGCACCTTCGCCTTCTACGACACCTTCGACTCCGACCTCGGCTCCGACTTCGTCCTCTCGACCTGACATCTCGCTCGTCAACGCGGCCGCGTTCCGCACCGCGTCCCGACTCGCGGGGTCCACGGTCTTCCAGATTATGATACGACCCGAAACCACCTCCGCCAGAGCTGCTGGTGTGGCTGATCCTGACCTCTCCGCGGTACCCGAGGAATACCACGAGTACGCGGACGTCTTTAGCAAAGGAAAGGCCGACACACTAGCGGAACACCGACCCTATGACCTCAAGATTGAACTCGAAGACGGCGCCGCGCCTCCGGTCGGCGCCATGTACTCGCTTTCGCAATCAGAGCAGCAGGCTTTAAAGGAGTTCATCGACGAACACCTCGGACTTGGATTTATACGATCCAGCAAGTCGCCTCACGGCGCACCCGTCCTTTTTGTCAAGAAAAAAGACGGTTCCCTTCGACTTTGTGTCGATTACCGCGGTCTCAATCGCGTCTCGAAAAAAGACCGCTACCCCTTGCCCCTCATCTCGGATCTCCTCGACTCTCCGCGCAAAGCCTCGGTGTATACGAAGATCGACCTACGGCATGCGTACTACCTGGTCCGCATCGCCGAGGGAGACGAATGGAAAACTACGTTCCGGACCCGCTACGGGTCCTTCGAATGGTTGGTTGTACCCTTTGCGTTAACTAACGCGCCCTCCGCGTTCCAGCGTTTCATGAACGACATTTGTGCTGACCTCCTCGACGTCTATGTTATCATTTATCTGGATGATATACTAATCTACTCTGATAACATGGCAGATCATAAGAAACACGTCAAGGAGGTACTCCGCCGGCTCCGCAAGCACAAGCTCTACGCGCGCGCCGACAAATGCGAGTTCCACGCGGACACCGTAGAATACCTCGGCTACATTCTCTCCCCGCAAGGTCTCACCATGGACAACTCGAAAATCAAGACGATCCAAGATTGGCCGGAGCCGCGGAAGATCTGTGACATCCAATCTTTCCTAGGCTTCGCCAACTTTTACCGCCGCTTCATCCGTAACTATTCGGATATTGTGGTACCTCTGACCCGTCGCACGCGCAAAGGACTACCCTGGAATTGGGATCAGGCAGCGCGCGACTCCTTCGAAGCTCTGAAACGAGCGTTCACCTCGGCCCCCGTGCTTACGCATTGGGTACCGGATGCACCACTCGTCGTGGAGACGGACGCCTCGGACTACGCGCTCGGCGCGATCCTCTCCATTTACACTTCTGACGGTGAAATCCACCCAGTCGCGTTTCACTCACGTACTTTCAGTTCTGTAGAGCTGAACTATGACGTTCACGACAAGGAACTCCTAGCCATCTTCGAGGCCTTCCGCGTCTGGCGACACTACCTCGAAGGTTCTGGTTACTGACCATAAGAATTTAGAATACTTCTCGACCACCAAGATTCTGACCCGCCGGCAAGCGCGCTGGTCCGAATATCTCTCGCAATTCAACCTCCTCATCCGCTTCCGTCCCGGGAGGCTCGGCTCCAAGCCTGATGCCCTCACCAGACGATGGGACGTCTACCTTAGAGAGGGAGGTGACGACTATGCTACAGTCAATCCTCAGAATTGTAGGCCAATTTTCTCGAACGAACAACTGACCGCGTCTATCCGCGCAACGTATCTCTGGGAGCCCGCGCTCCGCGGCTCCGTCATCATGGATACTGAAAAGTTACATGAAGATATTATTGCCGCTTACCTTTCAGATCCAGTCACTAAAGCTCGACTCGACAAACTCGAACCGCGGTGGTCGCGCTCCGAAGACAATCTTCTCCAGCGACTTGGCCCACGCCATTTTGAGCTCGCCCTCACCCGCGGCCACGCCCTCCGCCCCCATCACCTCCGCGATCCATCGCACCGTCTCCGTGAGGGCGTCGACCTTCCTCTCCAGCCGAGTCAGAGCCTCTGACCTGTTGAGGCTGGTGACCGACAGTTCGAAAACTTGTGCAGCCACCTCGCCCAGCGCCTGCGCCACGGAGGGCTCCGCGCTCACCTCGGGCATCGCGCGCGCCGCGCCACCTACAGCCGCGGTACCACAGCGACCGTGTCGCTGTTTACACTCCCAGCACGTCCGCGCACCCTTGACACTGGCATACAGGTTAGCAACGAGAAAAAATAGACAAGGACAAGCACCTACACTCGGGTATGACACTCCGAGTTGCGCTGCACGCACCCGAAGCACGGTACGTCGCGCAACGGCCCCTTGGGCTCGACCTCTTTCGCATCGTCCTTCGCCGCCGCCTCCTCCTTCGCTTTCCCCCGCGCCTTTGCCCGCTCCGCCGTGCCAGGGCCGGTGCTACTTCCCACGACCGCGCTGACCGCTTCCTCGGCGGCTTCGTCCTCATTCTCGTTACCCCGCCCGCGGGTCGCAACGTAATGCGCAACTGCCGCTTGCACCCGCGCGTCCTCCGCAGCTTTCCGCGCCCTCAACTTCTCCCGCCGCCGCGCCCGCGCCTCCTTCTCCAGGCGAGCATCCGCCTTCGCGACGGTTGCGTCCTCCCGCCGCCGTTTTTCTTCGCGTCGCCGACGCTCGTCGTTTCCGTCGTTGGGGTTGTCGTTGGTATCGCGGGCGCGCTTGTAGAGAGGAGCCATCTCGTTGCCTCGTTCCCCCGCGGTTCCGCCCCCCTTTTATACTCCTGACCCACTTCGCCTCCGCGCTTCTCCCGCTCACGTGCGCGCAGAGGCTGACTCACCACGGATGACCATGACGCGCACAACGCATCATCGCGACCTCATCCGTGTGTCATGGGCATCTAGGCCTCTATGGGTCTCGGCCTTAAAGGGGAGGTACTGTTATAGGCGCATCCGGCGGGCCCCTTAGGGGCTACTAGGGGCACGTTCACGTGCTCTCCGGCTATGGACTCGGGCCGCGCATGCACGCGGCTACACGGACTCGTCACGGACTTTGGACTTAGACATATTTCGAACATGCTGTACTTATTGTTACCGGACTCGAACGCGCGGCTACCGCGTGTTCCTTAGTATATAGTCTTGTACCGTACATACAGTTACCTTAGTTCGAATATTAGTTCCTTTCCGCACTCGCACCCTCGTCCTTCTCCTCTCCTCTCCCCCTCGCCTCCGCCCGTACCCTCGGGACCCGCGTAGGAACACCTCTCGAAATCCAGGGCACGCAAGAGTGTGGGAGGCGCAGCCAGTAGCTGAAGCCAAGCCCGTACGTTCTCGCTCCCCTCGTTTCCCCCGCGTCTCTACGAGGAACCGCGTACCCCGCGGGTCCGCGTAGCCCCGAGCCCCTCCGCGAGTGTGGCTCATAACAGGACATTTCTTTGCGCGGTGAATGTGAGCGGCGGAGTTCGCTGTTTTTGTCCTGTTTAGACTGTTTTGTGGTTGAGGAACGTCTCCCGGATGTCGATCGCTGGCGCAAGAAGGATTTCCCAGAGGTTGACGGTGCCGACGACGAGGAACCTCTCGCCTTCGATGAGCGACCGTCTGATGGACCTTGGGACGATTCGCTTTTGTTTCCTACCACTCGCTCTAGAATCCTCTCAAATTTCGAGATTTGTTGTTCTTGCATCTATAAGAGCACAGTCGGGACAACTCTCGCACAATCATATTCCACTTACCAGTATATGTCTCTTCAACCTCGTAATTTCTTCTTCCGCATCCTTTGCCAGTATGACAACAGGTTCCTTTTCCCATCAATGAACATATCCGACGCAATACATTAAGTTTACTCACTACGCTTGCTGCTCTCAGTTCGGCGCTCTGTAAATGTTGTTGGAGCCTAACTTGGTCCTGACGAAGTGCCTGTTGTGATATCAGTTCTGACGTTGGCGGACTAAACGATCAAGATACTCACCTGCACCTCGTCTTCCTTGTTCGCCAACTGGTTGAGGTAGCCAGCCCGCTCCTGGTCAAGCTGTAAAGCTAGCGCTTGCATCTCCAGCTGGTTCCGCTGAGTCTGTGCCCACAGCCTCTCCACCAGCTCTTCCCTCGAATTGATGTCTTGCGCTCTGGCGAGCAGTTGGGCACTGGTGAACTTTACAGACAAATTAGCTTGGGGGGCTTCTAAGGTGACAAGCCTCTCACTTGTAACTCCTCCTTCTTCTTCTGAAGCCGCCTCCTGGACGCTTGCTGAGCGTGAGCCGGCCGTTCGCGTTGTTTTGCCTCCACGACGCGTGTTACAGTGCGTGCCATTGAGCCGCAGTCCGTATCCGCGCCAGAGATGGCTTTGAGGCGCTTTCGTGGTGTAGTGCCATCTGATTCTGGGTCGCCATTCATCTCAGCGTCTCCCTGCGGCGCTGTAATCAAGGCCACGGCGTCTTCGGGGACTTCTTCAATGAGACCGCCGGGCAGACGTTCGACGCCTTCCATTGGCATCTCCACGCGCAATTGTGATGCTAGGTCGCTGGGAAAGGTGTACAGAGCGCTGGGTGCTTGGCGGGTAATCCAGTTGCCGGCAGAGGATGCGACAGTGAACGTGCTGGCCGTGAACGCCAGATGCTGCTGGGTATGTGTAATACACAAGGTGGTCTGGTTGGGATCGGAGGTGTCGCCAGTTTCCGTGTTGTTCGAGCTTGAGGGCAGCGCACAGTGTAACTGTGTCGCTGTCGAGCTTGAGCCATGGGTTAACCATGCAGGCAGGGAGAAAGGGAAAGTGTATTCATTTGCCATGATAGAAGAGGTGTAGAGGTGTTTGTTTCCCTCGAACTCATACGACATCGGCTTAAGATGTATAATATCAATTGTTTAATGATCTCAAAGGGTCTGAATAATCCTGTCGAAACGACTCCTCTGTTGTTTCTCAATAACCATTAATCATCATGACCGTTGTACATATGAGGCTGGCTACAACAATACAGGGCTCGGCGAGCCGCTACTCCCGACGTATGCTCATTGTTCCGAGCGCGTGCATGTTCCGAGCTTGATCGATGCCAGCGGTCGCGGCGATTTATTTAGACCCCCACATCAGGCTCAGCGGTGCCGAACAAGGTATCTACAATGGCGAGTTGCACAAGGTAACTATAGTGGCGAACAGTTCAAGGTCTCTATGTGTGACCGACTACAAGACATCCGTGGTGCAAGAAATCCGTATATAATGTTGAGGATATTCACCACTTTGCCATGTCGCAAACATGTCATTCTACGAGCATTCAGTCCTGCCATCGCCCCCTGCTATACTATTGTCACAAACCGAAATAGCAACACATTTGCTAGCCCCTGTACAGCTTATGCGCCACCGACAGCTGCCCCGGCAACCTAGGCATTCCCCTTATCCGAAGCAGGGTCCGCAGCAGCAGCGCCCGATGTGTCAGGGACTATTGTTGAGGGAGCTAGCGCCAGTTGCGACACCAATGATAGAGAAACCGCCCGGTGAGGCTGGACGGCCTGGAAGGGGGGGGTACAATCTAGAGAAGACATTGGGCTGGGATTCGAAAACTCTTGCAGCAGTGAAGGCATGTTTCCTTACTTACTCCGAAATCTCCTTTCACAGGCTTTCTTTAGGAGTATGTTCATTCCTGCTGCGACGAACGTCTGGAGATCGCCACTAGCTATAACAATCAAGCTGCGGTCAAGAAACAAGCTGTCATGATTGAGGTTAGCCTTATCTCCGCTCATTCTTGAGCTCTGAACCCAATGTTCCCTAGGCATCCACTCGATTCCCGAACATTTTCAGCCGTTACCGAGATGGGTGGCCCATCAATGATTTGATCATCGCCCACCTCAAGTATACATCAGGACAAGCCAGAAAGGCAATTCGCGAAAGGCGGGGTGGAAGAAATTAGAGAAATCACTATGGTCTATTCAGACTGGTAACATAGAGGACACCAGGTCACAAAAGAAATACAGTATAATACAATCAAATATCAGAATGCAAATGTAAGACAACGTGGAATTTGCCGTGCTCGGATAGCCTTAGCATATCGAACAAATCTGAACCACATAAAAGTAAGTAGGAAAATCAATCAGATAGTCTTGAGGAGCTTACTTTCTCATGGCGAAGTCTGCCAGGATGCCATCTCGGGCTCGCATGTTGACGAGAGACACCTCGTCACGGACAGCAACACGGGCAATGACGACATCACCTTTGAATGCTGCAGTGCCTAAGGATTGGACGGCGCCGTTGAGAGGGAGGAGCGTGTGGCGCTTGAAGAAGATACGGAAGCGGTGCAGGCGATTCCGCTCCTTGACAGTCAGCAGACAGTCGTGGACATATGGCTGCAAGGCAGCATCGTCGAGCAAGCTCTCCAGATATGCATATCTAGAGCCGCCGCAGTCGCAGCGGGCGCCGAGAGAGGTGAATATGGGTTTCGAGCCATGAGATGCGTAGAAACGGCAGCGGAGTTTCATCTCATGAGCCTGCAACCATCGTAAACATGATGTATGAAGACTGGACAGCGAGGACATACTCGGGATGCAGGGCAAATATAGAGTCTTGAGTTAACCATAATGGAATCAGTCGGTGTGAGGAGGATGAGTCCGGCGATGGCTACTTAAGTAAGTTGTGAACCTGAGGCGCGAGAGAAGGGTCAGAACATTGAAGGAGCCCGTCGAGAGGATCATCACAATTGGATACAATGAGGCCGAGTCTGGCATAGAAGCGTCGCGATCTTGTTCAGGTGACGCGATGTCATGTAACATAGATGCTAAAACATAACAATAAATATGGCGCATCGGTGCCTGACGTCAGCTAGATCGCCCGCTGATGCCACAAGTGTTGCAAGTCCACATCCCAACCAAGAAACAAAAGGGACAATCACATATTGGCGACTAGAATTAGGCAAACGACATGAAACGCAAAAATTGAGGCGTCAAGCAGATCGCCCGCTGCTGGCCAAAACAGCGATCACAGAGAATGGCGAGTCCACATCTCGACCAAGAAACAAAAATCACAATACCGCTAGCGGCGGTAGGCAAGACGGGGCGGAACACGAGGAAGTTCAAGTCATGGTGAATATATAGGATAGCATATAGAACCTGTAAAAGCCCAACATCCATAGCCCGTCCGTCTATCTGTCATCGCCATCCGCATCCACTCCCTCCATCATCACCAAACTCTTTCCAATTGAAACATGCGCTTCTTCCGCCGAAATCCAACTATATCCTCTTCTGGGCGGTATCGCTTGATGCGTACCATTAACGCACATAGAGGCGGCATTTCCTGTGTAGCTATTTCGCGTGACGGAAGTCTTGTCGCAAGTGGCGGTGAGAGATGATGGTTGTCATGTGTAGCATGATCTGACAATGCATTGCATAGCAAACGACGGCACTAAGATATGGCAAGTCACCAATGGCCAGGCGCTCGACGGGCCTCCGCGTCGGACCAGCGCTGTCAGCGCCATCATGTGGATCACACGTACAGATACCGACACCGCCAACATCCCGGAATTACTGTGCTTCGGGACGGGCCGAGGCGAACTCGCTATCTGGCAGAGAATTGGTGATGTATGAGGCCTGGTTGAAGCGATGTACTCCTTTGCTGACACACAACCTTCCAGGGCGGTTTTGACGAGATCCTCCACAAAACCATTGGCAATGCTCGCGAAGTCACTGCACTGGCTTGTAACGAGCGGGGCGACAGTGACGTCAGGATCGCCGTCGGGACTATTGACAACAATGTTTATGCCTTTACCTTCGACGGAAGCGAGCTCCACCAAATCTTCTCCAGACACATGGATCACACCACGCCTGTTGCACTCCATGTCATCGACAATCCTGCACGGGACGTCTGGGTCATCGGAGTCTATAATGGAGGGTAAGTCCTTGAGCTAACGATGTGAGTGGATGCGTTGAATAACCTTCAGCCAGGCATTTATTGAAAGGCGATGACGGACGAGATATCCTGGCCAGCTGTGACCTTGGTTCGGTTGTGTAAGCCCTTCTTTAAATATAAAGAAACTTCAATTTATGGTTGCGTGTAGGGGAGCCGCCGCCTTCAATACGTCCCGCGGTTTGATAGCATTTGACAACAGCATTGAAGGCTACTCCCTTCATGCGCTAGGCAACGGTCGGCCAGTTCGACAGTATCCGACGGGAACACCGAAGTGGACGTTCCCCCGCCAAGTCATGTTCGGTGAAAATGGGCGTGTCCTCGTCGGAGGAAGCGAAAACAGGGTGGTCTACGTCTTCGACAGGAGGACTGGCTCGCCTTTAGATCTTCTTCGGCATTCCGGGAATAGGGATGGGATAGCGCTCGTGAACACTGTCGCAGTACGTGCATTGAAAATAAAGTAATATTAAATGTTTACAAGTCGGAATAGACTCACCACGATGAGCAAGAGGGGGGCGATCTCATTGTCAGCGCGTCGAGTTGCCAGAACCATGCGGGTGTCATCAAGGTTTGGTCAAGAATACCAAACAGTCGACGTTCGTCACGATGGTTCCCCGTTGCATTGATAACAATGTTCGCTATTGCCCTTCTGGTAACCATTGGTGTGATGTGCTCTTACGAAGAGAAGGTCAGCATTTGTTCACATGGGCATTAAGCGTCGAATGATACCTATTATCCATGACAGTGCCTGACCCGACTACTCAAAGAGTGGCGGCCGATTAGGGCCAATCGGCTCGGTGATGACCTTTGGGCAAGCACTTATGGTCATCTAAAGCGTGTCGTCGCGATGACGAGACTGGAAGATGTAAGCGGAAGCAGTGAGTGTGTCAGGGAGCGCGACGAAGGTATCGAGCTGCTTAAGCAGCAGCGGGACGTAGAAAGGGTCCATAAATCGAAGGCTCTCAAGCCAGCCGGGCATCGGGATTCAGGTGAGCTGAAGGGATTAAAAGCTATTGGGCGCCGCAGAGGAGGAGGGAGCGGGCGATGGAGTTGGAGGAGTGGGCAGAAGGCAATGCTGGACTCCACGTGAGTCTTTCGACGTGAGTCTTTCCACGGTCCAGTGAGTCGTTCCACAGTCCATTGAGGATGATTGGGGCACTGACTTACCGTTGCACCCATCCCGCCTCCCCTTCGCTGCGGTTTGGCTGCGTCAACGCCATACCGATGGACTCCAACCCGAGCTAGACACAGTTATACTGTGCTAGCTCGCTTCGATTGGATACCGTTACACGGTGCCAGTCCCTGCTCCTTCCATCGCCTTCGACCCATCCCGTCGCTTCGGGCGCATCAACGCCGTATCGACAGACTCCAGCCTGAGTTGGACACAGTTATACTGTGCTGGCTCACTTCGCAGCGATTGAATACCGTTACACGGTGCCGGTCCCTGTCTGTTGAACTCTGTTCGTTGTCTCGCGTCACCCCCGCCCATCCGCGGTCGCCAGCCACCGAAGGCTGATCTCCCACTCCCTCTCCGTATTCTGGCTCTCACATCGCCACACTCTAATGGTCCCTTCTTTCTCGTCGTTCACACCTTCTCTTGTTCGCGCTTCCGCCAGCGCCACTCAACGGCTCATCGTCATCCCGACGCTCTTTGCCGGAATACAATACTTGTTTCCAGTCATACTTAATCCTAGGACAAGGTCGGTATCTCTCCTTATTCTCAAATATTCTTTGTATTAATGTCCCTCGTATTTCAGATAGCCACTGCGGATCCATATCTGGTCATCTCCTTATTAAAGGGTGTAGTTGGGTTCTTCGGTTCGATACCCCACCCTACCTCGTTATACAGTTACACTGTGAACGGGCAGTCACTATCTGTCTTTCGTAATGCCTGCATATTTGAAGCCGGTTCGATGTGATTGCCCTCAGTGCACAGCTCTCGACCCGAAGGGCCACATATGGCCTTCTGCCTCAACACGCAATGCCCATTTAGCAAGCGCCAAGCATCGCAACTCTACGACGACGGCGACTTTGGCCACCGCCCCCGAACGTCCTCAAAATCAACAAGCAACCCTTCTTGAGCATCTTTCAGCGCGGTCCCCAGCTTCATCGCGCTTGTCTAGCGATGTACTGGCGGCCACGCCCCTACGTAGACCCATAGCGCTATCCTCGGCTCCGTCGCACATAACTGGAGATGTTCTGGTATCAAACCCTGACCTTGCCCCCTCAGTGCTTGACCCATCTACCCCCAAGGGACAAGTCGAGCGAGCAGATGATCCTTCCGATCTCGTGCAATCGACGGACGATTCATCTCTCGCCGAGATGTCAGCACGCATCTTTGTAGAGACCTTGTGATCCCCAACAATCGGAACGAGAGACAACAAAGTCTGGCCAGCACCACTACACTGCCGCCAGATAAATCAATCCTCTCAATTCCTTGAAGCCAATGATCAAGACATTGCGTCATTGGTCTCGTCGTTCTCTCAGCTCAATATTGAGTCCACCTTGTCACAATCGCCTAGCCCTTCGCCTGCTTCGACCCATGCGCTATCCACGCCTACTCCTTCTCCGTCTGCTGAGCAGACACCGACATCGACATCGACATCTTCACCACGGACCCCACCAACAGCCACCCGAGTAAATCATCTCGTCACCCGTCAACTTCGGTACATCTGCAATATTGAGAAGCTGGCTGAGGATTTGTGGAAAAGCCTGCCAATATCGGGGAATATTTCCCTTTCGGTCTTGTCAGACGTGGAGGCACGTTGCAGTCAGCTTGTCACCGACCTTGACAAGTTGAAGCACACAGATCCGGAGGTCAAACGGCGGCGACTGGCAGTCGCAGACAAACTACACAATGTCGAGGCGCGTGCCATGGATCTTCGCAATGCTCATACGGGCGGGGCACTTGGTCCAACAGTCGTCTGTACAGGTATGTCGTTGACAAAAGCTCACGAGAATGGCACTGATATCTGGATTAGATCGCCAATACAACCACCCAATCGAGAAGCTCGATAATATAGCGCGGATGTCGATCCTTATCGGGCTCGTCTGTAGCCTCTTCATGGGCACTAGTCGACGAGCTGGGGATTTCATTATGAAGAGCCTATCGTTATTGGTAGCTACCGTATATGAAGCAGCTGGCCGGTCTCCTCCCCAGACTGTTTTGAATCAGATCCCGGCAACCATTACCCACGCGCTCGCTCAGTTAAATATCGAATCCCACACAACGATCTACACTGTATGCCCGAGGTGTTGCTTCACTCATCATCCCAAATATCATCATAATTCCACCATCGCCACCTACCCGTCTACCTGCACGCATAAGGAAACTTCAGAGAGTGACGTCTGTGGAGAACCTCTTCTCACAGGGCGTGTCAATAGCGGTCTCAGCAAGCCGATCAAACCATTTGTCTATCATCATTTCTCCGACTACATGGCGGGTCTTTTGTCGTCGAAGAAGGACGAGGAGTCCATGGACAGGGCATGTGATGACGCTTTTGCCTCTGTTCATGAACCTCCACCGGAGCGGATATCTAACATCTTCCAGGGCTCCTTCTTACGTTCCTTTCTTGGCCCGGACGGAAAACTTTTCATTGACCGCGGGACGGAAGGACGCTATGTCCATTCTCTCAACATTGATTTCTTCGATGCAGAAGGATTGACTGTACGGGGTGCTTCAGCGTCTTGGGGCCTTTTCAGCTCAGCATGCCTGAACCTCTCCGACTCTGAAATGTTCAAGCCCGAAAAGATGTATGTCAACATCATCCCTGGGCCCCACGAGCCTAATGTCGATCAGCTCAACCACTTCATACGGCCATTCGTCGACGAGATGCGCGCAAGCTGGGAACAGGGTGTCTACTATACTCGCACCGCGCTTCATCCTGAGGGGCGTATGGCTCGTGATGCAGTAGCGTGCGTTGTCTGTGATCTTTTGGGTGCCCGCAAAGCCGCTGGCCTTGCAAGTCCCAACAGCCACGCATACTGCAGTGTCTGTACGTGCTTTAACATAACCACGCGCGGGAGATATGATTTCCAAAATTGGGTCCTTCGCGATCCCAACGCAATGCGTGAAATCGCCCGTTCCTATCGCGATGCACCAACGATTGCTAAACGCTTGAAGATCTTCAACCAGTCCAAAGTTCGCTGGAGTGAACTATGGCGCCTGCCATACTACGACCCCGTCCGCCAGCTTGTTGTCGATGTTATGCATGCTGTTTATGAAAACTGGCCGGAGTTCTTTTATCGCGACACACTCAAGCTTACCGCAAAGTCGGCGAATGCACCGCTGAAGTGCATTCCTGCGTTCAAACTCGCTTTCCCGGCCCCAACACAGAGACAAACTGAAAATTTCGGCATCGACGACGCGTCTTGTGGTCAGCTCAAGCTCATTAGCAATGCCCTTACGATTCCATTCGTCCTTGATTCTTCCCCATACCCCGATTTCCTTTACAGGTTATCGCCGGGGGATGAAGGCAAACTTTTTATCCGGCCAGACGGCCTTGCAGCAAGATTGGACAACTACAAGTTGCCCGCTCTTCGTTTCGCGACTTATTGTGTCTTGCGCACCATGGAGGTCCCAAAGAGCAAGCCAGAGTGTATCTCGCTAATGCTAGATTGGGTGTGTACATTCACGTTCTACGCTCGTGACACAGTTTACTCATTATTCCCAGCGTATGAGACAGATTCTTGCTCCCGATTTATCTCTTTTCGAGAAGAGGTTGTCTACGCCAGAGACAATGGCGCACATACAAAGTGTCATCAAGAATACAGCGATGCCCTCGTGGTTTGATAAACCTCCCCAAGCTTTCGGCGAGGCCGCTACGGGTAAATTGAAAGCGGACGAGTGGCGAAGCATGTCTTCCATTTATCTCCCACTGGCGCTGGTCAGTTTATGGGGCGAGGGTTCTCAAATGGACTCACATCCGGATCGTGAATATTACCGGCAGGTTCTCAATCTCTCTATGCTCTTGGCATCGGCCATGTTCCTCGTATCCAGGCGTACGACTACCATGCAAACCGCCGAAGTCTATCGTCAATGTGTCTCAGACTGGACGAAACAATTTTACGAAGTCTTCCCTACTGCGACGCTTCGCACGAATCTCCACATGGCTTTTCATATCTACGAATTTTTGTTATTATTTGGCCCCACTTACTCCTGGTGGACCTTTCCTTTCGAAAGCTTGATCGGAGTGATCCAGCGAACAAAGAGCAATCACAAGCAGGGTGCACATTCTATTCTATTCACTGTACTGTTGATTGATTGTGCCTTCAGGTGAAATGGAGTCGACATTGGTCAATTCTTTTATTCAAGCAGGAATTCTTCGCCGTTGGTTAGGCCGAGACGATTGCCCGAAACCTATTCAGGAGTTCAAAGCTCTCTTTGATCGAGTATTTACACCACGCCGACGGAACGAGGTGGAGGAAAAAGGCATAGGCGTCGGCTCCAGAAAACAAACGACGTCATGCAAAACCCCCACCGATCTGCGTGCCATTGTCGGGGCGCCTCGCGTGGTTCTACGCGCATATGCCCGTCATAAAGGCACAATTCTGGCCAGGGCTTCGACTCACGTCGGAAGCAGTCTGGTCTCCTTTTACCCAGGAGGCGACACAAGTGTTCCTCCTGTTCCTGGTAGCATTCAGTATATCTTCGAGGGAGAAGGCCACTGCCGACTTGCAATTCGTCGCCAGAGGTCCTTACCGGCCTCTGTTGCTGATCCATTCCGGCACTGGCCGCATGTGCCGATCACTTTATATTCGGCCGCCATGGAGCCGGAACTTGAGATCGTCGAGTTAGACTGGGTGATTGGGCATGTGGGTCGTTATCCGTACTCTTCTGAGTTGGTCGCTATCATTAAGGTGCATCGTAGGGTAAGCATGCATAATCTGTATTACAAATGTCGGGATGTCTAATCGAGTTTCCAGGATTAGATTCGTAAAATTTGTAGCCTATTTCATATCGCAATTAACCCAATGTGCTGCTCTGCCCCGAATTTCCGCTCTTCGTTGCGTTCTCGAATAGACGGCTGGGAAGCCAGGGGCGTTTTGGGGTGGAAGTAGTCCAGCTACATTACATCTCATCGTGTTTCGCTAGGCACCCATCCTGCCATCGTCACAACTGGTCACTGCGCCGTCGCACTTGGACTGAAGCACCCAACCACGATAAATGGCCGCTTTTTGCCCTATAACAGCATACACGAACTTAACCCGCAAATTATCACAGAAGGGTCCAAGACTTGGAGTGAAAGTCTTCGGGGCTACGCACATCGTCGCAGAGAATGCAACACAATTGGCGCGCGCTGCTCGGCGCAAGGACCACAGTACGCCAGATAACGCCGTATTTTGCACAATTTTGTATTGAAACACACGCACCGCTCAACAATGCCGACGGTGCTGATACTTCACTTTCTTGTCACGCTGTCACTCGCGTCCTTTGGCACTTCTCCTGGGCGATCATCGGGCGACGGAGCGGGCACCGAAGCGGGTAACGAGTTTGGCTGCGGCTCGAACTTCAAGTTTCCGCTTGTCGTTTCACCCAGCGCAAAATTACAAATTTTGACCATGTCCGTTTGCCTAGCGAAACCCTTAAAATTACCAGACATTTGACCTTAGTGTAAAGTTCTTCTTTTGCTAGCAGTTTTCCCTCTGTTGAAATGTATATATCTACAAGTTGTTTAACCAATGTCCATACATGATATTTGACTATGCATTGTATTCCAGCGAAACGTTTAGCAAAAATACATAATTTGACCTTGCGTCGAACTCCAACTTTGGCGAAACATTTTACCACGCCTCAAAGGTTTGTTTTTTTCCAACGTTTGACCAAACATTTAGCCTCCCCTCAAATGTTTGGTCAAATGTCATCAACACCGCCGGGTGATAGCCGCCTTCGCCAGATCGATGTCCCACCACCATCCCAGAGCCCTCTCCTTCTTGAAGCTACTCCTCGTCCTCAGCTCGTGGCCACGTCAAGATCAAGTCATCTCATCGACTCGATCGTTTGCTTGGTTCGTCAGTCATCCTTTTGATTCAGGAATGTCAAGCAACGCAGCCCCTCCGTCGTTCTGCGGTGTGTCTTCGCTACTCCCTACTCTCGCGAACCATGTATCCTCTCGACTCAACCGTTTTCCGTGTATCGCGGCTTGTAATTCAGTGCCGTCCCTCGTTCCCTCCACTCAGGAATTACCTCGAATCCTCCGTCAGTTTGCGGCGTCGTGTCCTCGCCACTACTCAACTCCTCTCCACTCTCCATGCTTCAACGCCTCTCCGACGACCCCGCTCGCACACATACAACACCTAGGGCCAAATTACGACTCGATGGGATCTTTGTAGCGGGCGAGGTACGTGATGGATTGAATAGTGTCTACCGATTACTGAATTATAATAGGATTGATTGCCCTCCCTTGGTCAACTCAGCCGACACTGCAGAAGAGATCGCTTACGGAAGAGTAAACTCCCGAACCCGGGATCGTTGATATCTTCTAGAGAGAGAGCTAGGACAAGGTGAGTGGCTTCGCAGTTCACATTATGCAAACTCACACCATTTGCCAGGCCCGCTGTGCCTCGTTGTCAGCTCCCGCCGCTGGCACCACCACTCCTCGCCAACTCGCTCGATAAACCTCGTTCCAATCTAAAGTCACGCAGAGCAACTCGCACCCCGTAAATGCTTTTACAACACTGATCCTCGTGTGCCACTCCCGCGCCCTTGTCGCGTGTGGGGGACTTCGCTGGGCGCTTGGTCCCCCGCGCTTGTATGGAAGCCCGAGTCTTTCTCAACGTCCTGAGTGCATACTGGGGCATTGGAGTCCTGGACTCAGGATTTGAAGTTCGGGGACTCGTTAACCTCGCCCATCTCTCTGAATGACCAACCAACGTCTCCACTCCGTGTTGGACATCATCGCGAAGAAGACCTGAAAGCAGGGCGTGAAGCCTGTAGCTCGAGTGCCAGGGGATTGTTGAGTAATACGACAATAAGAAGACTTTCCGCCCCGTAGCCCTTGCCGCGCCTCGACCATTGGCCCTCGTATTTCTCTCACCTTCGCGTTCAGGCCTGGTATACGAAGGGTCTCATCGATTTTCTTACTTCCTGCATGTCATTTGGCGTGAACCTTAACGTTCATATGTTCATCGCCACCCGCATAGCCCACCCTCTCTTCAAGTCCGGGATGCTGCTCTTGAATCAATCATCCCGTTGGTTTGAGACGCTCCTCTGCCTCTGGGGTGACCCAAATCTGCGACCGCCGTTCAACATTGGATATTCAGGCGTGTCATCGCCTCAATCACTTACGTGGCTCGTCCTTTCCACTGAGAAATAGCAATTATCGCAGCTCCTCCGTCGTCTTGCAGCGGCATATCTTCGCCACTCAACGATTCTGCACTCCCACTGATGCTGTCTACGCATCTTCCTGTCTCAACCGTTCGCATAGATCGTGGGCTTGAATACAGTACCGTCGCTCGTTCCCGCGACTTCAAATCCACCCCAACTCCTCCGTCAGTTTGCGGCGGCGTCTCCTCGCCACTCCTCAACTCCTCGCCACCACCAACGCCTCTCCCCTCCCGCATCCGCACCCGAACGCGCCCTCCACATACCACATTTCCACTAACCAGCACCCCAATATCGACCCTTCGTGATCCCTCTCGAGCGCTGTCACTCTGTTCCTCCAGCTCTCCTCCCCGTTCATTCGTTCGTTCGTATGCGGTAGATACACCCCGTCTCGCAACTACGGCTTGGTGCCTTGGAGTACACTCTCCACCTCCTTCGCATCATTTGTCACGTATATGTAGGACAGCGCATCTACCCGCCAACCGTCAACCGCCAACTTCCAACTGATCACGTACCCTATACGTGTCGACGTCTCCTGCGTCTCTCTATGCTCATATGCAGGAGGATGGCCGTATGAATCGTGTGTCCGTACTTTATCGTGCATTCGCCCTAGGCTACTCAGTGCCCGCTGAAAGTTCGGCGCGCCATGATGGGATTAGAAGGCACCCTCGAGTCGGACATCACGCATCCCACCGAACGTCGAGAATCATCTCGTCGTCGCACGGCCCAAGACCAAGACCATCTACTTGGGAGCTGAAGCCCAACTTCCAAAGTTCGGATCGTTGGCGCTGAGAGGCCCTACAGCCCAGGATCATCAGTCAATCTCCGCGCCTATCAAGGCTTCAGCGCTCAGCATCAACTTATCACACACCACACGTCGAAGTTCTCAATTTTTCGCCTTGTTGGGAACAACGTTGCGGTGCTTCGAGGTGATGGCTGGTTGTGATTGACGCCGTTGTTGGGTGCGAGTATGGGCGCTGGTTGGGGATGGACGTTCGCAGATAATCTGCCAGGCATTGCTGGAGATTAATGACTCGGAGTTCGACCTCGAAGACAATCCAACGCCTTTAAGCAATATCTTGTCGCTCGTCGTCGCGCCGACGAACAGTTGAAGCTTGAACTTTCAAGGATCCGGATCAACGACGCCGAGGGGCTCTACAACTCGTGGGCCATGAGCGTATCGTGGCGCCTGTGGAGGCTTCTATATCCATGTATCACACACACGGTACGCCTTCCATTCTCCTCGTGATGATGTGCTAATAATACAGCTGTTTGAGAGTTTTGCCCTTGTTGGGAACAAGGTTATGTCGTCAGTCGTCTCGAGGTACTGGGTGCTCGCCAATAATTGATGCTTTCTGTGGAGGTAGACTACTTCGTTGGAGGATTAGATGGTTCACGGATGGCTCGCTACGCTTAGCTGGAGCAGGAGTACGACTGGACGCTCGTGAGGGGGCTCGTGGTTGGCGCTGGTTGTCCCTGTATATCGGCGAGAAGGCGGCAGTCGATACAGCTTTGGATAGCCTCCATCAATGATAACGCCGTATGATTGGTCGAGTAAAGTATGGCAGTCGTGAGATGTTTGAGGTGTGGTTTTGGTGAGGCAGCCAGAGGTGAGCGCTACAGCGCTACACCTCGTTTGCTTGGACGACCATCTCCTGCTCTTTCACATTCTCTACGACTATCTCCAGCGGCTCGTGTTCAGTCTGAAGTATGCGTCGGCATCATGACAAGGAGACTGGTATCGAGTGAGTACGGAGTCAAGGACTTGGATGTTGCAGGGCTAACGACTGGATCGTTTCAAGGACGACTTACCTCCATGAACTTGATGGTAGTTATTTTGTTGCGTTTTCCTCGAGAACTTGACAGCAGTGTGACAAAATGTAGGTATAAAGGTCGAGTTGGATGATAGTTGGCGTCCTGGAGCAACTATTTCATTATTTCAACGGAGTAGAAGGGCGTCTGGTGGGAGACAGCTGCTGTACACGACGGTAGACTGCCCCAAAGAGTTGTTTTGGACACCAGCTGAGCCTAAGTGAGTATTGACTGTGTCCCGGAGCAAATATTTCATTCTCTAAACGGAGGCGCTGGGTGTTCATTAGGACAGACCTGCTGCACACGACGGTAGGCTTCCCCAAAGAGCTCCCCTGGACGCCAGCTATACCTGAGTGAGTATTGACTGTGACCTCTAGTTGGTAGATGCTGTAACTCAATGGCATAGATCCTTCAATTATGGCTTCGAAATAGGATACTGGGCGGATGGATGTATGCGCTACGAGATGTTGGCAACTAAGGAGGAAGCTGTTGAGATAGCTTCTCAAGCAGAGTATGACGAACAGGATGTGGCTTATATCAAGGTTCCACACACATTTTCCATTGGGAAAAGCACCGTCTGGCTCCAGGTAGAACGGGTGAGGACAATGGTTCTTGCATGCGCGAGCCTAATGCTGATAGACGTAGCAACAACTGTACAGTATACCCTTAGATGTAAATATCCGTTTGTGTGTTGAATTTGCGAATCGGGAGGAGTTTACCCAGTTTATTGAGGGGGGTGTGGTGCGTGCGTTCGTTGTCTTTCTCTATGTCACACTCTGATTCCACGCGAAAAGGAGGAATTGGAGAGTCGAGAGATCAATGGCGATGATAGTGACGTCGGTGTCATGCATGACATCATGCGTGCTCTCTTCCCAATCTATGACGACTTTGACACTGGTATGGTTTCACGATTCTCGATCTGATCCTATTGTCGTCTCATTTGCGATGTAGCAGAGCGGAACGCTGTTCGGCGCAGAATCCCTCCTTCTCAGTTTGGTGATGAATATCCTCAGCCCGAGACACAGGTCATACAACGTCGAGGTTCCAATCGGGGCGATGATCGACCATGCTTCCTCACCCTGCATCTATATACCTGGGGCGCCTATCGCATTCACCGCGTTCATTGGAGTGCCACCGATAGTCCCTCGACTTTTCCCTCGCCCTCTGGCGCTTTCCGGTCCCTCAACAACGTCCACCTCAAGTTTCCCTCGCCCGCATCCCAGGATCGCAACCACGGTTCTTCCTCGCAGTCCCACCCGGACGACCTCACCATCTCCATCTCGGCGAGCGAGATATCATTCTCAACGGGTACATGTTCTATTTCGCCCGGGCAGGGATCCACCCTGAGCAGCGAGCACTGCACCGTCAACATCAACAACTACATCAACAAGATCATGGGCGATGCGTTCTTTGGTACCATAAATGGTGGGAATAACGGGGGGAGGAACAATGCCAACACCAGTGCGTACGAATATTTTATGGTGACCTTGATTCAATGGCTCATTT
Organism: Pleurotus pulmonarius; assembly: GCA_012980535.1. Taxonomy (NCBI): domain Eukaryota; kingdom Fungi; phylum Basidiomycota; class Agaricomycetes; order Agaricales; family Pleurotaceae; genus Pleurotus; species Pleurotus pulmonarius. Next base: position 110,942 of record SJKF01000012.1, on the reverse strand, counting down.
TGCTTTGCTGCCCAGTTCGCATATCGAGTCCCGTTGGGTCCCGTTCGCCTCGTATCCTGTGCCCTCTGCCTCGCAGGCCCACTCCACCTCTTCAACGCCAGATGGAATCCCAGGGCGGTGTTGGGCGCTGGGTGCAGCCGCGCCCATCGCGTCCCAGGCCATACTGAAACGGTTCCACTCCCCGTGTACCCCTCCCTACTCTGTAGGCCAAACGGAACGACGGCTGCAAGGGTGTTGGAATATACACATACTACTCCCTCTTAGCTTTTTACGGTATTCTCAATGCCTCCTCTTGTCACATATACCCCCTCTCCGTCTCGTGTTTTCCACTTTGTTCGAACCATTTATTCCCATGCCCTACCACTATGTACTACATATGCTCGACATTTCTTTCTAACGCTATTGTGCCTCGAGTGCCTCCAGTGACCCTACGTCCTCGTTACTTTCCAAGGAAACCCAAGGCCCCGATCTCACCAGCTCATTGCAGGGCAACATTGAGGCGGGCTGAGAGGGTAATGAAAAGCTCAGGAAGATCCTCCGACTGCTCCACCTCCGCGCCTTACGCCAGTGGGATGGATGGGACGTAGTCGCCGGCGCCGTCATTGCGTCGAGAACGAGGGAAGCTATGGAAGGGCTGGATCATCAGGACGCGAGAGCCTGAAGATCAGAGCACGTGGGCGCGGCATGAAGCGTGATACGCGTCCAGTATGTTGAGTACTCGCAGCCAGTCGTGCGTAATTCACGCACCGCTCCGTGACGATCGAGTTCCGTGAAGGCGACGACGACGCGGCGATATGAACGGATACTATGACTCTATCTGATTGAGATATCCCCGAGGCATCGCAGTTTCGTGTGAGCGAGCGATATTGGCTGGTGACGGAGGCTCGATCTGTCGCGAATCCAGATATCTGAGCGCGAGCCGTTCTTTTGATCCACTCGGCGTGCCAGTGCAGACCCGCAATTTGCCGCAACCGAGTGCAAAGGGTCGAGGGCTGCAGAAATCGAGTGTCAGCCAACGAATGTGTACCGCGCGATTGGCAGATGTACAATAGAGCACGTCTTCTGCGAGCGCAGATGTGCTCAGATCGACCCTGATACCAACGCTGAGGTTCGCTACTCGTCATCTGCTCGGACAATGTGTTCCCCAAATTTCGCGTTCAAATTGGATGACAGGCTGCCGCCGTGCAGAGTAGGAGAGATACAAGCGAACCACTTTGCGTGGATATTTGGATATTGGAAGGCGGCAAGATGGGGGAGAAACGAGCCAACAGCGAAAGGGAAGGCAGAGACCTTTTAAAGCGGATGTAAGTATGCGTATAAAAGCAGGACAAAGGAAAGGGGGGTGCCACTGTGCCACCAGCACCATGCGAACCCCAACAGGAAGGATGAGATAATGCGCATTCAAGTACGGAGATGAAGGATATTTGAATGAACATAGCGTAGATCTGAGGACAAGTTTCGTGTAGATGATCGATCGCGAACCAAGAGGTAAATTGACAGGCAGCGGTGACCGGACCTTGAAATCAGTAAAAAAAAAATCGGGCCGTTCCGGGGCCCGCAATGCCAGTGTTGCCCTCGCGCTGCCTCTTTCCCCTCTCCCTCCCTCTCCCTCTGCCTCTCCCTCTCTCTTTTCGCCTCCTCCCCTCCCCTTTGGAGCGACGAGAGATCGAGGCAGGGAACTTGCAACGTCTTGGTTCGTGGAGACTCGGATGCATGGGGATGGGGCCCCCGAGAACCAAGGTGCCGAGGTGTCCGCATTCTCCTACACCGTCTTCGTACTCCGTCGCACTCGCAATATGCACACATTCGTCTTCTCGTTCGCAAGTTCAGGGCGCTCGGCGACAAGTCCTGAAATCTCGAAGTTCTGGCCACCCTGGGGACTTGAATGCTAGAGTGCAGCGGCGCGGAGTACTACAACGGCGCCGGTATAGAGAACGAGGGGCGGTGGGAGCGCAACGAGAGGGATAGGTGGCTGTTCCTGAGTTCTTGTTGAGAGCGGCGGCGCGGTGAATTTGGCATAGGATGGTGCGTTCGTGGTGTCCTTATCCCTCGTCAAGGCGAAGTGCAACGTGTACTGTAGTAGTGAATATATGTATAGACCTGTAAGTAGATCAGACTATGTGCAATGCGAGGGTCCGCCTCCGGCAGGACAAGTCCGTGCGACACCTAAGACGTGTAATGTGAGAGTGTGTGCTTCCGGTGTGAGAAACGTGCAAATGTGCAATCGGAACAACTCCGGAACGCTCGGATCAGATACGCGTGCTTCGGAACGACGAGGTACGACGAGGAAGGCAGGAGAATGATAAGGACGGCAGGAGAAAGACAACGGCGTAGTTTCAACTAGATCTCGGAAGGCGGAAAGCTCTGACAACGGAGGGAAGACGGATTCGGACGGACTTAGGCTTCTGACTGCAAGTGAGGGGGGAATCAAATCTGTTCTTGTAGCTACGAGTACACGAGTGTTTTGTAGGTACGAAGATAATCATATGTAAATATGTAAATATGGTCCGAAACGCAAAACGGAGGTAACTAAAGAGGATGGGGATATGGAAATCAAAGTATTAAGGTAGAAGAAAAAGAGATAAGGTATATGTCGTTCCGAAGTGATGATCCGTTATCACGTGTGTCCGCTACCGTTCCGTAGGTCCGGGATCATGTGCGTTCGAGTCCGAAGAGCCGGAAAGGGGTGGATAGGGGATAGGAGTACTTCGGATACACGCACCGGAAGGGTGCAACCCTTACATCCCCCGGGGAGTTTATGTGTTGACCCTCCGGGGCAACGTACACGGCGCAGCAAGAAATGCGGAGCGGGATGGCGGGTGGGTGAAGGAATGTGGCGTGGGACGAAATGGAAGCGCGATCATGTGACCATGTTGAAGCTGACTCGCGTCGAAGTCCAGAACTCTCCTAAGTCATTCCTTCTCTTTCTACCACCACCACCACCAACCATCGTCAATCCCAATGGCCTCACACACTCCCGCGCACACCATCCACGCCCTCAAAGACCTCAAGAAGATTGAGGCCGTCGCAGCCTACGAGACGGAGGCGATGTACCTTGTCGACATGGGCAAGTTCCTGCCGGATCTGGACGACGAGCACCGGGAGGACGTGGAGATAGCCGTCGCGGACATGGAGCGGCAAGTGGTGAGTAACCACTCATCCCGGCCCCCACTGGCACTAACACCTCATAGGAGTGGCTGAGGGACGCGGAAGACGTCCTCACGGAGCGGAGCCTCCAGGGCGGCGTCGAGGAGGAGACTAAGACGAGCGTGACGAAAGCTCTCGTGCAGCTACGTGACGCCCAAGAAAAGATCGGGGAGTGGCGGGCGGAGGATGCTCGACGGGAGGAGGAGGCGCGGGAGGAGGAGGCAGCAGCGGAACGCAAGGCGGCCCAGGCACGGGCGATGCGGAAGCTGGAGGCGCAAGCGGCAGAGGCACGACGCCGAGCTGCTCAGAACAAAGGAAACGCGGCGGGAGGGAGCTCCCGCACGTCAACGTCGCCCTCGAAGTCGGCAGTCGCCGCCCCCGAGGACACAATAGAGCTCAACACGGAGGGGGAGGAAGAGGACACGGCGCGACGGATCGGGAAGAGGCGGGACACCAAGGGAAAACGCAAGGCGGAGGAGATCGAGGACGAGGAACCCGGGTCGCCCGTCACACCGAGACGCCGGCTGCGCAAGCGCGGCAACACCAGATCGATGGCGGAGACTCCGGACGCGGAGGGAAACGCGGGGGAGAGGTCAGAGTCAGTGGCGGAACCTGGCCTGCCCACGGACGTCGACGTCTACGGTGAGTACAACCCGGCCGACCCTGCCAACCACCCGCGTTCGCTAGAGTGGGGATGCGGTGCCGACGCCGCGAAGAACAAGCCGTGCCCCCATCCGGAGGTGCGGTTCACGGGGGCTCGACGATGCCTCCACTGTCAGTCCGCCAACTCGGATTGCGTAGGGAGCGGATGCCGGGCGTGCGCAGCGTGCCGAAGTCGGAAGAGCACCTGCTCTTTCGTGAAGTCGCGCAGACGGAAGGCGGCAGGAGTAGAAGCGTCGGGGAGCGGCGGAGCTGGGTCCAGAGAAGTCGCGACGGGAGTCAGGGGACGTGGACGACGGACGCAGGGCACCGCTGCGAGGGAGACACCGCGGGCCACTCGAGCAAGCACGGTAGCAACGGCGCTGCCAATCCTCCGGCCCAGTCACGTCGACCGGGAGCTGAGGGATCTGTACCAGACCCTCGCCAACCTGGAGTCGCGGGCGGCCGCTCTAAATGCTGCCCAACTCGAACTCAACAGGGCACGGACGGCAACGCTTGCCAACCTCGGAGCCGCCATCCTGCGGCGGGAGCAGGAGTGGGCGGAGGCGGCGGACCTGGCGGAAATGGGGGACAACGATGGCGCGGACGAGGGAGAAGAGGAGATGGACGAGGACGGAGCGGAATGGGATGGGCAGTAGATAGAATTTTGAAATTTTGTAATAAAACTTTTGGTTCGTTCTTGGAGAATCAAAGAATAGTAAGTAAGAGAGAAACAGAAAAAGAAAGAACGCAGGGTAAAAGGCTTGAACGCTTGCTGGGCACGGATACGGTCGGAACACAGTCTGGAATTAAGGAATGACAGATGTAAGTGGTACGGAAAGGTGGGAATGAGACGGAAAGAATGGAACGTGACCGGAGTCATGGATATCGACGCAGGGACGAACCCTGGTGCGGGTGGAAAAAATTCAGAGTACTCGACGGTTATACAGCCGCGAAGGCAGGACAACACGGTCTTTCGTCATATTTTGTAGTCCGGCGAAATTCGCAGCGGGCTGATGATCGGAGGTGTCTTCGGAGTCAGAGTCCGAGTCGGGAACGTCGGAAGTGGGAACGGGAAGTAGATGGCGATGTCGGGCGTAGTAGGGAATGACGCGGAACGCTGCGTATCGTAGGATGGACACAGAACCATCGAGCTCGGAAAGGATGTATGAGCCACCTTGAGTACGGCGGACAACGATCATGGGGCCCATGTAACGAGGCATATGTTTGAGGGAGTGGTCGCCTTCTATCTTCTTGTCGCGGACGAGAACGAGCTGGCCGGGCTGAAAGTTGAAGTCCTTGATCGTTTTCGCAAAGCGTCGTTCGAATTCTTGAAGAGATGCAATCCGGCTTCGAACAACTTTCTCGCGCATTCGTTCGATATCCTCGGGACGCTTCTGGAGTTGCCGGGCGCGCATCGCGATGAGATCTTCGGTGGTGAGGCTGGCGTCGGGAGGAGCGGCAAGATAGGTGGCTTCGTGGAGATCGAAAGGAAAAAGTGGTTCGATACCGTGGACCATGTAGTACGGGGACATCCCGGACGTCTTGGAGATGGTGACGCGTTCCGCCCAGAACACGGCGGGTGCAACTTCAACCCACTTCTTCTCGTTTCCTTCCGCGGTTTTCAGGAGGGAACCCCGAACATCCCGGTGTCTGCGCTCGACGAGTCCGTTCGCGGGGGAGTTGTATGGCGAGATGCGGATGTGGTGTATGCCGTACTTCTCCGCGAGATACTCGATTGCCTTCACAAACGGGGTACCGTTATCCGTCACAATTTCTTCGATGGCGCCCCAGCGACAGAGAATCTCTTGAAACACGAACATTCCGAGGGTTTCCGCGGTCTCCCGGCGAAGTGCGCGCCACTCCGGGTAAGACGTCAGGGCGCAGCGGGCGTGTACGATCTTGTTGAACTTGTTCGCAGCCGGCATGACCATACAATCGATGTGGACTCGGCGGAACAGATTGAGCGGAATCGTCGGAGAAGGGGGAATGTGGATCTTGACGTTTGTGCGAATCTGACATTGGTGGCAAGTCTTCACGAACCAACGGATGTCCTGATCAATCATAGGCCACCAAAAGCGTTCCAGTAGCCGAGTACGGATTACGAAGATACCCTTGTGCCCGAGAGAGTCGTGCGCTGCGCGGATGAGAGACAGCCGGCGTTCCGGGGTAATGAAGACCTTATGTTTCCCGTCGCTGTCCTTCCGCCAGAGTTTTCCATCCCGGAAGAAGAAATTCAGGGCTTGACGTACGAAGTTGCGCATATCGGCGTCGGAAAGGGTGGGTGCCTCGCCAGTCCGTAGGAAAGCCTCGATTTCCAACATCCGGACGTCTCTCTTGGCGGCCCGGGCAGAGCGCGGAATGACCACTGCGTCCTCGGAGTCAGGGAAGCCGGCGGAGTCTTCGTCGTAAATGAAGGCATGGGTCAGGGAACCCATGTGAGCGCGATGTCGATTCAGCTCGACCCTCGGAAAGGTAAGCAGATCGCTCCGGACCTGCAAAGTAAACCCGCAAGCTTCATCTATCCAACCTTCCACATCTTCTTCGACATCGGGATCTTCATCAGCCCGTCTCCGTCGTGATAGACCGTCCGCGGGAGTGTGCTCGCGTGCCGGAACGTGCTTGAGTTTGAAGGAGAAGGTCAGAATGGCGGCGATCCAGCGATTCATGGCGGCGTTCGGAACGATGTCGGGGTTGTTGATCATGCCTTTGATGTACTTCGCGTCGACTTCCACGGTAAGGTTGCGTGCTCCGATGAGCCAAAGCTTGGTTGCCTGGAGTGCGCGGAAGAGTCCGTAGAGCTCGAGCTTGGACTGAGAGTAGCGGGATTCCCTATCGTTCCAGGTGATGGATCCGAAACGGGAAGGATAGCGTTTGTTGTCTTCGCCCATCTGGGAAAGGATGAAACCGACCGCAACGTTGGAGGAGTCGACGGAAAGGATGACTTCGCGTTCGGATGAATGGTCGATGGCGCGGAGGGCAGGGGAATTAATGGCAAGATCCTTGAGCGTGGCAATAGCAGCAAGTTCATCCGGACCAATGGCAAAGTCGACGTCCTTCTTGGTCAACTGTACAAGCGGCTTAGCATGCTTTGCGAAATCTTTAATGAAAATACGCATGACTCCGATGGTACCCAGGAAGCCTCGGACATCCGTGACATCCTGCGGAACGGGCCAATCGCGGATCTTTTGAAGCCTGTCATCGTCGGGTTCTCTACCCTCGTAAGTGCACATATGCCCAACAATGGACGCGCGGGGAACACAGATACGCAGCTTTACACCGGAGAAGGTACCACCAAACTTCTTCATCCGATGTGCGATCCGGTGCATGTTCGTGATGTGCTCAAAGACGAAGCGTCGGATGTTAGGATTATCAGGGAGAGTCTCGTAGGAACCGTCGGGTAGTTCATAGCGAGTGCGGGGACCCTTGACGGGACAGTCATCGATGTAGGGATCGGTAACGTGCGGAATCTCGTCGCGCATGATGAAGGTGAGATCGCCGTGCTGAATTTGAACGGAGTTGGTGAATCCCATAGGAATGACAGTGAGGCGCTTCGCTCCGAGAGGTGTCTGGAAGGTGGTAAGATCCCGCGAGCGTTCCGAGAGTTTGCGCTGATCGAAGCCGACGAAGAGATCATAGATGCCATAGCAGGAGCGACCTCCGAAATTCTCAGCATAAGTCTCGACCCTCGGAGGAATGGAGGCGTCCTTGATGGTGGCGGCATTGAGAGGCTGCAGATCGTGAACCAACCGGAGTGACTTCCCGTCCTTCTTTAAGACGCAGAACCAGCGGGAGCGGTAGGATGAGCTAGATTCCTCGTAGACACCAGACTTGATTTTGTCGCGGATGACCTTGACGACCTCGTCGTAGATCCCGGGAGGAATGGGAATGTTCCGGAGTGCCCACGGAACGTGTTCGATTGTCGGCATCACTACGGGGTCAAACCATTCATCAGAGAACTTGCCTCGTTCATCCTCGGACCACGCAAACGCCATCTCGTTAGCGCGGATAAACCAGTGCGCGAGCTTGATCTCCTCGGGTGTGAGCCAGTTGTCCGGATCGACGGCCTGCTTGTCAGCTCGTTCTTGGGTGTACCGGATGCCTGGAGTGAAGTCGGGGGGTTGAGTAGGAAGGGGAAGAAGGTCGTCTAGTATGTTGGGGGGTTCTCTGCGGACAATGCGATATTCCTCAGGAAGGGTGGTGGAGACGGGGACTGTGCGGTTGGCAACCTTCCGGTAGGGTTTCTTTCCGTAAGTTGGCATGCGGGGAGTGACTGCGAAGACTTCTGCGACGGAGGCGGGAGCGGATGGATCGGAATGGTCCGGAGGAGCGGCGGGTTCTGTAGGGGTGAACCAAGTGGTAAACGACTCGTATGTAGTAGGGGAGGAAAGTTTGATATCAAAATAAGAAGCGCTCCGAAGAATGCCATCTTCGATGATATCAACAAGACCCGTGGAGATCCGTTGGTCATCGGGCAAATCGTCATACGCGCAAGAAGGAGTCGTATTCGGAACGGTCCCGGAATTACAAGTAAACACTGGAACGTTCGGATTAATAGTACTTTTTCGGTTCGGGGAAGGGGGGGCAGACAGAAGGTGAAGAGAGGAAACGGATTGGGAAGATGGAGGTAAGAGTGCAAGTTTATATGTAGGATTTCTGATAAGGGGAAACGGAAGAGGAACAGACGAAACGGAACCAGGAATAGAAATCATAAAAGATGAAAGCGGGGGTATATGATAATCGTCTCGCCACTCGGGTTCATCGACGGTATCTAAAAATGCTCCGGAACGTCACGGGGACGATGGATCCTTTTGAAGGTAGGGATGAGGAAACGCCGGCCAGAGTTCGGATCGTGTATAGTCAGGTCTTGGCGCCCGTCGGGGTAGTCGCGCGTAACGGCGGAGGTAAGGCAGAAGAAGGGGCGTCCCATCAGGACTTCGTACGGTGCGTCGTTAACGATTTGAACCTGCAAGTAGAGATCGATCGGTCCGAGGGTGATTTTGACGTTATGTGCGAGCCCGATAGTCTGGTTTGACGAAAGGTTGGCGGATTCCATGGTGATGAACTTGTCGATGTCGATCATGAGTCCGAGGCTGTCGAAAACGTCCCGACGCATTGCGATGATCTGGGACCCGGTATCCAGAATGCATTCCACCTCGTATTGATCGTTGAAGATGGGACGGATGATGCGGAGAGACTGGGTGGGGGACGCAACGACACATTCTTTCTTGGGATCCCGGGCCGTAGACAGAAGAACTTCGACTACCTCGTCATCGTCTCCGTAGCAGGATGTCATGTTGACGGAGGCGAAGCTGGTTTCCGCGGACACGCGCTTGGATGAAATGAGATCCCGGAGTCCTTTCCGCGCATCGTACGAGATAGCGAGGAGTTCCCGCTGAGTGATCGTGAGGGTAGCGTCAAGTGCACGTTCCAAGACATCGGACGCGGCCTTCGGGTTCTCGATATTAGACTGGACACGATAGTTTGGACGATAAGTGGTCCGGCCGGTCTCGATGGCTTCTGCGAGCTGGGAACGGGACGATGTCGACGGGAAGGGAACGGAGGTCGGCGGAGGGAGTACGGGCTCTGTCGGAGTCCTTGCCGGAGTGCTCGGAGTCGTAACGACTGGATCCGTAAAACGGACATCCTTTTTCTTTTGCGAAGTGACATACTTCTTGGCCACCTCGGGCATCTTCTGCATGAGCACCTGTAAGAAGATCTCCTCTTTTTCTTCTTCCTCGAGATCAAACGGACTTGGAAGCTCCTCGATGAAAGCCCTGTTCTCGGACTCGTCAGCCTCGGCGTAGTGGAAGGTGCTGATCTCGACCATGTTGGTGGACGCAACCCCGCTAGGAGCGGTGACTGGCGGAACCGTCTGATGAGGTGGCGCATCCCGTTCCTGCGACCGGTTGTTGGCTCTCATCCAGTTGTCGACCTGCTCCTTGAAAGAGTCTCCCGGGAACGACCGATTGATCGTGTCCCTGCTCGGAAGGACTATCCACTTTCCTTCCTCGTTTCGGCCTATCCAACCGTTCCGCTCGTACCGGACAGCGTCGGGACACGTGCCCATCGTGTGGTAAAGCGAGTTGCAGAAGTAGCACTTGCGCGGAGGTCGCTGTTCGCTGCTCTGGGGAGGGGGAATTGCTCGCGGCTGCTGAGACTGAGGAGGCTGTGGCGTCGGGCCTGGCTGGAACGGTGCCGGATATGGGTAGTTAGGCTGGGTAGGCGGAGCCGGCTGATACGCGTAGGCTTGGGCTGTAGGCGCAGTCGGATAGGGATAATAGGAGGTGGGATTGTAGGGATACTGCGGCGGAGGAGGGGGATATTGCGGTTGCGCCTGCTGCAGGGTCATGAGCTGCTGCATCATGGACTGAAGCGCTCGGATGTCAGCGGACTCTGTCTTGACGGGTTCCGGGGTCGTCGGAGACGCGGACGCCGTCGCTGTAGCCCCAGTCAGGCTGGCCGGTGTCGCAGAACCCAAGATGAAGCTAGCTTCCGTGTAGATCTCGGTGATAGTGTAAGGATCGTCGGGATGATGTTGCATATGGACCATAGCCAACCGATCTTTGATTTTCTGGCGCGTAACCGGATCGAAGCCCGAGAGATAGTCACGTCCGACGTCCTGATTGGAAACGCTGTTCTTGGCTAAGAGCCAGTTAGCCGGAACGAGGAATTTCCGATGATAGACTCCGAGATCGTCCTTGGTAAGCATCGGCGTCTGGGACTGCAGCATAGCGATCCTAGTGAGATCAGACGGACGCCATCTTCGTTCGTTGTCCGATCCGGGATAGAGCTTCCCGATGCAGGTTTTGAACGCTTCCCAATCGTTTCCGTCAGCTGCGTCCCCGCTGCTGCGCCAGATCTCCCAATCGGAGTCGTCGAGGTAGCCGATCGTTGCCCGGATAAGGTCGCGACCTTCGACTGCCGCCCTGGCCGCGAGGTACTCGACCTCCGAGAAGAAGCGGTGGAGCCCTTCCGGCTTTCCGTTGAATTTTGGTGCGGTGTGGTGACCGCGGACAGGCATAGTGGTGGTCATTGTTTGGGGAGGTTGGGAGTGGCTGTCGGATGTGCGCGTAGGGGACGAGGGAGTTCCGGACGAAGATGAAGAGGAGTTTGTATGCGGGAGGTGTTGGGACTGGCTGTCGGATGTGCGCGTGGGGGACGAGGGAGTTCCGGACGAAGATGAAGAAGAGTTTGTAGGTGGGTTGTACGGGGGAACGTAGGAAGTAGCCGCTGGATTATAGAAGAGACTGTGTCGGAGACTGGGGGGTTGCCGCCGAGCTAGAACTTCCGGGTGCTCGGACTCTGGTCGGGAAGTGAGAGCAAACTGCCAGACGACTGTATTAGGATCGGGAACCCACGAACGGACAATTTTGAAAGGAAAGTAGTCGGAAGTCTGCTTGAAGAGGAAGTTAACGGCCTGTTGACTCGGACCGTCCGGAAAGATGTCGTGAAGCGGATCGACTGCGGAAGCGAATTCAATGGTGGGGAATGTTGGAAGGTTGAGGAAACGTGGGTGTAAGGGGGGGTGTCTTGAACTTTAAACCCTCGCGGTGGGCTCCAGAATGTAGTAGTGAATATATGTATAGACCTGTAAGTAGATCAGACTATGTGCAATGCGAGGGTCCGCCTCCGGCAGGACAAGTCCGTGCGACACCTAAGACGTGTAATGTGAGAGTGTGTGCTTCCGGTGTGAGAAACGTGCAAATGTGCAATCGGAACAACTCCGGAACGCTCGGATCAGATACGCGTGCTTCGGAACGACGAGGTACGACGAGGAAGGCAGGAGAATGATAAGGACGGCAGGAGAAAGACAACGGCGTAGTTTCAACTAGATCTCGGAAGGCGGAAAGCTCTGACAACGGAGGGAAGACGGATTCGGACGGACTTAGGCTTCTGACTGCAAGTGAGGGGGGAATCAAATCTGTTCTTGTAGCTACGAGTACACGAGTGTTTTGTAGGTACGAAGATAATCATATGTAAATATGTAAATATGGTCCGAAACGCAAAACGGAGGTAACTAAAGAGGATGGGGATATGGAAATCAAAGTATTAAGGTAGAAGAAAAAGAGATAAGGTATATGTCGTTCCGAAGTGATGATCCGTTATCACGTGTGTCCGCTACCGTTCCGTAGGTCCGGGATCATGTGCGTTCGAGTCCGAAGAGCCGGAAAGGGGTGGATAGGGGATAGGAGTACTTCGGATACACGCACCGGAAGGGTGCAACCCTTACAGTACCCTACTATCGCCGCGAAGAGTCCTGGCAGTGACGGCGCGCCGAACCTTAGATGTTACGTCGCTAGAGTCAAGCCTGCCCCCGTAGATATACCGGTAGACACGAGGGCCTTGCCAGTTATGCAGCTGAGACGCTGAAGGTCAGCAGTCCCGGTCAACGTTCAACGGGTGCAGTGTAAGGCCTCAGGATCGCAACGTCATAGCGGGTAGCATATTGATGATATCAGGTAAGGGGTGCATCGACTACGACGTCGGAGAGCTCTCCTGGCGGCGAGGGGAACCAATCAAGGAGGCGAGGCGGGGTACGCGACACTTTCAACATCGTCACCCGCGCGCGGAGGAGCGCTCGGAATCGACGCCAGATGGGCTCAAGCTCTTGAGGCTGAAAGGGCTGAGAGATAGTGTTAGGAACAAATATGAACATGAGCATGGGACGACGCACACCAAGGACCCAAATCGTTCGACACGACTCCCCATCCTCTTCTTCACGTTCAACAGATCACAGGTACGGGGTAGCACGGGATCTTGACGTGGCGATGGTGCGTCCGTGGAATCCTTCCTCCCGTCAGAACGGGGCGCAGCGCGGACTGAGAGCACGACTTTCGCGACGACGGAGAGCTGGCTCGTTCGCTGCGGGTCGAGCTAGCGTCGGTGGATAGGTAGATAGACACGGCCGAACGACCCTCGACAAACGCTCGCCACGGCGCAGCTGATGCCGTAGGAGCGCCAGTGCTGAGAATCACCGAGCGGCGGCTCGACCAGGCGCCCTGTCGGTGCCTAGGCGTCCTCGATATCTCGGGGATCCTAATTGCTTCGCATCCTTCCAGCATGGCAATGTGTCGATGCCTCTCCTCCTCCAGACGCTTTTCACCCTGTCCAAGCGGCCCCCAGGTTGGCGTCCTCTGATCACCAGTTGTAGAACCGGCAGGGAAAGCGCGCACTCGGAGCCTCCCGATTCCCCTGTGATATCATCGCGAAGTCGAAGGAGCGGGAGACGATGTTGGCCTGGGCCGACAGCGCACTGATAATGTTGAGCTTGACTTGCGTTGACTGGGACCGTCTATGAGGGCCGACAGAAAGCGGTTCGGGATTGGACTGTAAACGTTCAGCGTTGAGGAATCAGGATGTCGATGTGGGACGAATCAATACGAAACGGTGTGTGGACATCTGCTGCTGCTACTCCAACATGGTGATCCTGGCGTTGCAAATTGAGAATGGCTTGTGGGGTGCTCGGTCGTGCTCGCTTAGGGAATGTTAGCTCAATATCAGGCGCTGCAAAGAGTAGGAAGTGATGAACTTACCGAAAGTGCGACGTTCCATGCCAACTTCCATCCTCTCCTCTCCGAACGACAGATTGGGAGCACTTCAAGCCAGCGAGGTTGGCGCACACCTGCGTTTAAGAGCAATATTTGCAAGCTGGAGAGGCGGCTTGAGGCTTTCGATTATGGCGGCGCTATTGAGGCGGCGAAATTGGGAGACCCGAAGATGTCGTCCCCATTTACCCAATGCCCAGATGCATTCTTGTGAATCTGGCGCAAACGTCGAGAGTGGGACGAAAGGCGTCTATGATCGTCTTGCCGGACTAGACGCCAAGTTCAATTCGGCAGCCGGCCCGGAAACGGGCCAAATACTCACGGCCTTCCAACCAACATGTTCATGAACTCCAGTTTCCAACCAGTCTAATACGGTGAGTCCTCGTCGACTCAACAATTTTCAAGTCGATTGAGCACACTACGTTGCGAAAATGAGGTCCAATCCTTTTTGGCTCAGACACGTCGATTGTGCCAGTACAAGCACGACCAGGCGGCCAGTCCTTTGTCCTGTCCTGCTGAAACCGTGGTCGCGCATTTGTCATCTGTTTCTTAGATAGTGTCCAAGGGTTGTGCCCGTTTCGTGGTAGAAGGGTTCTATCTTTTGCACGACATACGCGCGCGAGCTTTGGGCTCTTAGGGATGTTGCTTAGTGATGATCGTGACGCGCAATTTCAGCGCCCTGTACGGGAGGATAGAGAATTGGAAAGCAACTTACAAGTACGCTGTCCACAGCACTTTCATTCTTCTCGATGAGTTCATTTCCCTGGCGCTGCACCGCTAGCAACAGACCCATAATCGCTGTACGTCAGAAGGTTTCAGGCCCAGGTCCCATCGACGCCCTCCGCGACTTGGTAAACGAGTACACAGAATCCAGTGCGCTCCATGTTGCCAGCTCTCAGTTTTCGGCTCAGAAGAGATCGCCTACAAAAGACCAGTCCCCTAAATACATGATCCAGACATCATCGGCATCTCCCAGCAGGTCCACAGCGAGGGGGCTCTAGGGTCAATTTTACTTCACGAATCCCCAGAATCGCGCGGTGGACATGTCTTCTCGCCATCGGTTTGTTAGGCGAGTCTCAGCTTCTCGAACTACAACATTGACGCCTACCTCCCAACTCCTCTTCCCTGTTTGTGATGCTCCACTGATGCTCTCCGTGACGAACACACGCGTTCCGATCCAGTGCAGGGAGGAGACTGACGGTCTACATAACGGCACGAGGTTGCGTATTCGAGTAGAAGTGTGCGAGCGTTCGGGCGCTTGGGCGTGCGGGAGTTGGGGAAGACTATAGCGGCGCGCAATTTGCAGGAGCCGCATACCGTGTGCATATCAAGCGCTCTGTACGGGAGAACAAACACGCTGAGTCAGGTATGTTCGCCACCAAACACCCTTCCAATTCATCCATCTCCATTTCCCTCGAGCGTTGCTTTCCGTGCCCTTCTCGCAGCACAGTAATGGCAATTACTCTTCCCAGGTCGCTTGCATCCTCTTGCCTCCCGCGTTCGGAGACGCGTAAATGAATCGCTTTCCTCACGCCCTACCAACTGCCTATCATGGACATCTGCCACACTCCAACACCTTCTTCACTGTCCATCTTCTCCCCAAAGTCTGCGAGGACTTCGGTGAATCGGTTTGGCAGTCAGCCTGTGATGTATGTATCCCTGGGCACGCCTCTCTCCCCCTGGGGTGTCCCAGATTGCACTCGCCATACCGATCGTTTGCGTAGCTCGTGGCTTGAGGTCCAGTACCGCAGTACCATCGCTCGCCTCCTCGAATCAGCACTTCCTCCAACTCCCCAATCAGTCCGCGGTGCATGTGTTCTCACCACGTTTCAACGACTCCCCCCTCCTCTCATTGTTAATGGACAACTTCTACGATAACTAGCCACCCACCCACCTTGTACGAGTCCCGCATGCTGTCACTTCAGCAATCCCCCTGGCTGCCTTGGCCTCAGTCTATGCTTCCCCTCCTCGCCTCTACAACCAGGTATCACCAGCCGTACAAAACCTCCAACTTCCAACCTCCAACCACAAACCATGAACCCTGAACTGCAAACTGTCAACCGCAAAATGTTAATCAAACGCAACACTCTTCGGCCGTGACTTCTCCTTCGCCGTCTTCAGCCATACCCAGACCGATTTGTGCCCCTTCGCACTTTGTCGTACGAGTTGTGTATGAAGATCAGTCCGGCGCGCCGTAGCGAGGTCAAGAACAGTGCTTCGATGCCCTTGCAAGGTCTGCATCTCAACTAGCGTTCGCAAAATCTAAGCGAGGCGCCGCCCAAGCCAAAGACGCGCTCGTCCTTCAACCTCCAAGCCTTCGGATTGGATCGGCGACGCCACGAAGTTCTATAGGCCATGGGCGTATCGTGGCGCCTATCGAGAGCTCAATCTCATATATAATATATGCAGGGTACGCATTCCATTCTACTCGTGATGTTGTGCTAAGCATAAGGCTGTACCTAGATCTTTTGTCCTTGTTGGGAAACAAGGCTGTTGTTGTCTTATGTCGCCTCGAGGCACTGGCTGTTTGTCCATGGTTGTCGCATTCTGTGGGCATGGGTTGTTCGTTGAACTGCTAGATACTAGCGTGTACTTCGCAATGGCTTTGCTACAGAGCACAATCTCAGCGAGAGTAGAATGAGAACTCGAGAGGCCGCACGATATACCGTTGGCGCTGGGTGTTCTTGCGGATCGACTGATCTCTACTACTCTGGACTCTGAATAGCCATCATCAATGATAACACATTATGATTGGTTGAGTAGAGGGTGACATTCGTGAGATGTCTAAGGCGTGGTCTCCGCAGGGCCAGTATAAAGTGGCGAGACGCGAGCGCTACAGCGCTATAGCCCTTTCGTTCGAACAACAACCTTTCGCTCCTCTACGTTCTCCGCGACCATCTCGTGCAGTATGGGTGTGCATCATGACAAAGAGACGAGAATCTAGTGAGTACGGAGTCAAGGACTTGGAGGCCACAGGACTGACAATTGCGTCGGTTCAAGTACGCGCTACGAATTGCATATTGAAGGTGGTGATTATCTCGTAGTTTCGATTAGCTGTAAAGCTTGACGAACAAATCTAGGTATTGAGGTCAACTTTAATGGTAGTTGGTGTCCTGGAGCAACTATTTCATTATATGAACATGATCTGCTGGAGTCGAGCGAGCGAGAGCTGCTGTTTACGACGAGAGACTGCCGCAGAGTGTTGTGTTGGACCCCACCAGAACCTAAGTGAGTATTCAGTGCCTAGTTGGTAGATGCGGCAGCTAAATGTCGTAGGTACCTCTTGAATGTCAATGACATCCAAATAGAGTATTTGGACGATGGCTATATGCGCCGAGAGGGGTTGGCAACAGAAATGGAAGCTGATGAGATAGCTTCACGAGTGGTGTATGACCAACAGAATGTGGCTCATATTGCGGTCACGCGCACATTGTACATTGGGAGAAGTACTGTCTGGTTCAAGGTGCTACGGGTGAAGACAAGTGTTCCAGCATGTGCGTTTCTGATGCTGATAGATGTAGGAGCGATCATACGGTCAAATCATGCTTCTTGATGTCAATTTCTGCGTTGAATTTGAAAATTCAGAGGACTGCACTCACTTTCTTCATGAGGATATGGTGCGTGCATTCAATGTCTTGCTCTATGCCACACTCTGATTACATTTAAAGGGGGAGTTGACGCTGCGAAGCCTCCCCAACAGCGATACTGACGTTACTGTCATCCGTGACATCATGCGTTCTCTTCTCCAAATCCGTGACGATCATGACACTGGTATGCTTTCACGATGATTGGTCTGAGCGTATTGTGGTCTCATTTGCAATGTAGCAGCGAAGAACGCTGCTCGGCGCTATATTCCTTGGTCTCAGTTCGAGGATGAATGTCCTCAATCCGAAACACAGCTCATACGTCATCGAGGTCTTAAACGGGGCAATGACAGACCGTGCTATCTCACACTGCATCTCTCTTCTGGCTCCTCCCACATTATCCGTGTTGACTGGAGTGCAACCACCATCCCCCCAACTTTTCAACTGCACTCTGACACTTTCCGGTCTCTCAACAACCTCCACCTTAAATTCCCCTCGCCCACATCTCAGGATCGCGACCGCAACTCGTCCTCACAGTCCCACCAAGAAGATCTCACCATCACCATCTCGGCGGGTGAGATATCATTCTCAACGGATGAAAATTCCATTTCGCCCAAGAACGGACTCACCCTTACAAGTGAGCATCGCACCGTCAATGTCAACTACATAAATGCCATCATGGGCGACGCATTCTTGGCTCCCATCAACGGCGGCAATATTGGCGGAAGGAACAATATCAACAACAACACTTGTGTGTAATCAATACCCTGTGGTCGTAATGTAGATCTCTCATTCCATATCTAGTCTCTACGAGAACTGACGGAGCAGCGAGCATTTGCCACACAGTGCCCTCAGAACCAACACCGGATCGAAAGGTCATACCCATGCTCCTCCGTAGCTTCGCACGTGCGATTCGCTTCGGTCCACCCCGTGCTGCAAATAACAAGCAGCATCGAGTTCGTTAGATATATACCAGGGTCACGGATTGATAATTTCTAGTAAGTTGACAGTCATTGTAGTATCTCGAATATTTATTGCGACAATCTTGATCTATATCCCTCCGAGCTAAATGCACCATGCTTGTTGTAAAATACGTTGGCTATCGCGCTACAGACACCCCTTGACCATTCTTCTGGCCACATACGCGTGGTGTGTCGTCCCGTCGTTGACTTCAGAGCGAGTTGAAGAACCCTCGGGCCTCGAGAGACATTCACCTCAGCAGATCAGCGAGAACAGGAGCACGAAAGGGGTAGGTGAGGTCTTGGGGAGAATTCAATCCGGGGCAAGGCCTCGCGCGCATAAAGTCATGCTGGAAGGGAGATTGCACGTCTGTGGTCGAGATACCGAACACTCCACGCCGAGAGGAATGCAACGTAGTCGATGAAGCTGCATGGATAGTCCATTTGAGTATATATAGAATGGTGGACATGGGCTGAGAACCAATGAAACCGGCGCAGTAAAGGGAAGATGAACTAAGAAGTAAATGAACAGACGGCATGTGACCGGTTGAAACGAAAAAAAGGTCGGCACTGTTTCACATGCTGCATCCCGATTCCCGGGGCTCTCCTTTCCCTCTCATCTACGCCTTCCCCTCGCTCGCTCCACTTTTCCGCCTATCGAGTCGGGGACGACTTGTTGGAAGCCGGGTGCTCGATGTCCCGATGAGCCCAGGATGTGTGGTGGAAGGAAGCACCGAGACGCAGGGGACACGAAGAATCGGGAGTTCCCGCCTTCCTCCACACCTATCCCAGTACTTGCATCCAAGGCGTTATATGCGCGCCCACATCCCAAGCCGCGAGCTTGCCAAGTTCAGCCGTAGATCAGATCGTTTCGAAACGCTTCAGTCAGGCAAAGGCGTGGGAGAGGAGGAGAGAAACTTGAGAGGTAGCTGTAGAGGGTGAGGCCTGCGATAGCGGCGCCTGTGTAGCAGTTGGAGTGCCGGTCACGAAAGACGGGACGAAGCAAAAGCAAATTTGAATACATCACTTTTTTCCTCCATCAGAACTCAGGGCGCAAAGCGGACATTGCCTGCGACAGTAGCGTGATGCCGCCGCGGAGAGAGAGTATCGGGCGGCTGCAAAGTCGAGCTGGGGCCCGTAGATAGCTGGGTAGATAGGACCGAACATCGCTACGATCTTTGACGCCGACGCAGCACCGCGCGAGACGCCGTCTCTCCCTTTGAATTCGCGTCATTGGGTACCCGCGAAAGCGCTCTCCGCCTGGCAAGACGCACACGTCTCACGGAGCGACCGTCGTCGCCGAGACCCTGTCCACGACATCTCCCCATCCTCTCATCTTCCACCACCGAGTCGCGGGCCTCGACGGAACCCCATCCAAAAACAATGAACCTGCAAGGAACAGCGATAGCAGGCAGAACCACTCGGCGGCAGCGAGAGAGAGGGTATTATATACCTTGATGTGGGATGAAAAGAGGGCGTCACGAGGCGCGGAGTCGAAGTGGACGCTGGTCGAGTTCCATGGGCTCAGAAGGGAGGATGTGGCCGCAAGATGGGTACCAACGACATCCAGCGTTGAGGAAGGCCGGTAGGTGGGAAGTCGCGGTGCGCGTGGAGTGGATTGAGGGGAATGACGACCGGGATATCTGTCAAACGGTACGTAGGCCAGGCTTCGTGTTGTTGAGACAGGGGGGAAGGGCCGGGCGAAGTAGTGAAGTATATCCAACGCCGAACATGACTGGCTACGCGCAAGACCAGTGTCGAAAGATATTGAAGATCTGGGACTAATCACCAAAGCTTGTGAGGCAGTCGCAAACGCTGATAACGACGAACTCACCGACGAAGGTACAGCATTATACGATAACCCTCCTCCTCCCTCCCCAAAGAGAATTCCTGCACCAAGTCGAGAACGTTGAAACGACGCCTGCGAGAGGTTGATCATCTCAGCGCTCTGCGAGTTTTGGGCGGTATGGCGCGCAGAGCTAGAGGGTACGTGATTCAGATGCTCGGTCCCATATTCTGCTGTTCGTGTGTTCAGTGAAGTTCGAGTGTGGCGACTAGACGATACAATGGGATGATGAGAGAGACAGGGACGAGTCGTTTGGCTCCATTACTCGCTTCGGATATCGCCGGCCCGGACAGCTCAGCGCTCATCTTCAGCATCACGAACTACTTCGTCAAGTTTATGAGCACTTTCCGGCTAGTGTCACCTCTTCCAAGGCGCGTTGGAATAACAGAACACTGTTTTCAGATGTTCCTTTCAGCGATTTGCCCATGAGGTTTCGAGGCCATTCATCCATCCTCCCAACTCTCAGCGGCGGATAGCAGTCAGTGCGTCCTCAGTTTCGCCAATGAGAGGTAACGAAGTGGCAAACATATCTCCTTTATATCAAGTATCAAGCTCTTCGGTTGCTCTGAGCCCCACAACGCGCCATTGCTGAGCGTGAGGTCTGGAAACGGGGTAAAAAGTGGGATCTCTTCGTCCCTGCTGGCAGCTACGTATTCCTCGGGCTTTCGTTCATGAGCAGTGAGTCGTGAGTCAAATAGTGTGTATCTCGAGTCGGGGTTGGTGACTGTCTTTTTCTTAGGATGCTCCCCAAATTGGCGAGTTCGTTGACTTCATCAAGCGTGTAGTTCGGGTTCATAGTGTCCGAGGTATGCATACTCTGTCGACTCCACTGCTTGCGTACCCTTACGTCCGTCTTGGCGTGAAAGTCCCTAAATATGATCATGCTATGGTCATTTCACACTACGTATACGCATACGCTTCGTGGCGCCCGAACTCCTCGTGGCAACATGAGTTTCAGACGGTCGGGGGCGGTTCAATGGGCTGGGAAGATGATGTGCTAGAAAGATCCTCTCATATGTATGTCGAGCCGCCACTGCATTCCCTCGAACTCGACCCCTCATGACTGATACCCTCATTCCGCGCCGACTTGATCAACCTCGCTCGATCACCCATAGGCCCCGGGAAATACGTTCAGAACTCCGTCAAATTGCCCATACTGTACCGCACTTCACGTTTCCGGATTCAAGAAACTATGGACCATCGCCCGATGATCTTGAGGCCCATCTCAGCCTGGTTCGTCCTCTTCCGAATCTCATAATGCTAGCTCCAATCCAACGTAGATCTAACCAGGGGACGACCGCTAATTGGGGATTACGCCTTTGTCTGCGCTCATGCAAGTAGGACCAACTTCCGCTCTTCTTCGTTGCATTAGTCCCTCATGTTCACTTCTTTCTTCTTCTATACAGCGTTCAACCCGGATTCGTTCATCGCTAGCTTGGGTCCAAAATGAAACGCAAAGATGCTGCGTATGTGGTGGACCGTGGCAGCCGTTGGAATCGGACTTGGCGGACAGAATCGGATACTGCAGGCCCGGGGCGAGGACACGAAACAGACGTGTCTTCCCTCCATCGAAAGCTTCGTGGTCATGGGGCTGCGCTACGACGACATCAACTTGCAGTTCCATCGACACCCGCCTACGGGGCGACTGGCGAGCTTTGCAAGGGCCATGCCGCATCCCTTCGCCAGATCGATCACCATCCCAGAGCCCTCTCCTTCTTGAAGCTACTCCCCGTCCTCAATTCGTGCCTCCCGTCCAAGGTCCAACAGTCTCATCGCCTCCATTGTTTGCGTGGATCGTCAATCATCTCCTCCACTCAGCGATCGAAATTAACGCTGCCCCTCCGTCGTTCCGCGGCTCCATTTCTTCGCTGCTCAACGACTCTGCACTCCCGCTGATGCTGTCCACGTATCCCCTAGACTCAACCGTTTCTGTAGATCGCGGCTTGAAATCCAGTACCGTAGTACCGTCGCCCGTTCCCTCCACTCAAGAATCACCCCAACTCCTTCATCAGTTCGCATCAACACCTCGCCACTCTTCAAATCTTCTCCACTCTCCACTCTCCACTCCCGCACCCACACTCGCCCTCCACGTACCACATTTCCACTACCCAGCTCGGCACCATCGACGCTTCGTGTTCCCTCTCAAGTGCTGTTACTCTGTTCCTCCAGCTCTCCTCCCCGTTCGTTCGCTCGTATGCAGTCGATACTCCCCATCTCGCAACTACGCCTTAGCGAATTGGAGTACTCCTCTCCATCCTCCCTCAACTCACCTCGTTTGTGGTGCGTATGTAGGACAGCTCGTATACCCCTACACTGCCAACCGCCAACTTTCAATTGATCACGTACCCTGTGCGTGTGCACGTCTCCTGCGTCTCTGCCAACGCTCATACGCCGGCGAACAACCGTTTCAAATCACGTACCTATAATCCGTCGCACACTTTCCTTAAGCTACTGAGCATCCGCTGAAAATTCGGCGCACCGTAATGGGTCGGGAAGGCACCCTCAAGCAGGGGTTCTGGTACTTCCCCGAACGCTGGCGATATCTCATCGTCGCATCCCCGATGCCAATACCCCACACTCAAGTCCTTAGTATTGAACATTGAATCCATCAGTCCGGGTCGTCGACGCTGAGAAGCTCTACAGACCCTGTCTCATCCATAAATCGGCGCGCCTATCAAAGCTTCGAGATCCACGTATCACGCACCGCACGCCGAAGTTCTCAACTTTCTCTGTGTTGGGGATGGAGTTGCGGTAGTGCCTCGAGGCCGGTGCCTGCTGATTAATACGGGGGCCTCACTACACGGTGGGTGGGAGAAGGAGGGAGGGAAGGAAGGACGTTCGTGGATAATTGCCAAGAGTTGCTCGAGAGCAGGGACTCGGAGTAGGACCTCGACGATAGTCTAACGCTTCCTCGCAATATCGCTTCGCTCGCCGTCGCGCCGAGGAAGGCCTGAGCTTTCTAAGCACTCGGATCGACGACACCCAGCGGTTCTGCAGCCAATTGGCCATGAGCGTATCGTAGCGCCTATCGAAGCTTCGATATCCACATATCATGCAGGCAGGGTACGTCTTCCATTCTCCTCGTGATGTTGTGCTAAAATTAAGGCTGTATTTAGAGCCTTGTTGGGAACAAGGCTATGTCTTCGGTCGTCTCGAGGGACTAGCTGCTCGTGCAGAATGGACGCCCCTGCCCCTTGAGCTCGTTAAATCACTAGGTACTCATGTATACTTCACCATGGTTCGATGGATACAGGACCTTCGCGCGGACTGCAGGGGGTTATGGTTGGCGTTAGTCGTCCTTGTGTATCAGCGAGAAGGCGGTGGTCTCTACGGCTCTATGAATGAATAGCCTTCTATCAAATGATAATGCGCAATGATTGGTTGGGTATGACATTCGTGAGATGTTGGAGGCGTGGTTAAAGTCAGGCAGAGAGAGGTGAGCGCTACCGCGCTACTACTCCTTTGCTCGACAATCATCTCCTGCTCTTATACATTCTCTACGACTATCTCCAACTACTCGTGTTCAGTCTGAAGTATGGTCCGTTGGCGTTATGACGAAACGACTGATATTGAGTGAGTACGGAGTCGAGGACTTGGAGGTTGCAGGGTTGACGATTGGATCGGTTCAAGGACGAAATATTACTTCTATATCGAAGGTAGTTATTTCGTTTGAGTTTCACTTGCGCAGAACGCGACAGGTTTGACAAAACATAGGCGTGCGGGTGAACTTTAATGATAAGTGGTGTCCCGGCGCAATCAGTTCATTACATTGGAGTCGGCGGGGTAAGAGAGAGCTGCTGTACACAGAGGTAGACTGCCCCAAAGAGTTTCTTTGGATACCACCTTACCCTCAGTGAGTGTAAACTGTGGTCCCTACGTGATAGATGCTGTAGCTCAACGGCATAGATACTTCTGGGGGGGGCGTCGAAATAGGATACTGGGTGGACGGATATGTGCACTACGAGACGCTTGCAACTGAGGGGGAAGCTGACGAGATAGCTTCTAGAGCGGAGTATGACGCACAGGATGAGGCTCATATCGCGGTGACACACACATTGTCCATTGGGACAAGTGCTGTCTGGCTCAAAGTGAAACAGGTGAGGACAAGGGCTCATGCATGTGCGAGCGTGATGCTGATAGATGTAGCGTCGAGAGTACATGTCACCCTTTTATGTCGAGGTCCGTTTGTGTGTTGAATTTGCGAATTCGGAGGACTGCACTCGATTTATTCATGAGGATATGGTGCGTACATTCAATGCCTTGTCTATGCCACACTCTGATTCTATGCGAAAAGACGAAATTGGAGGGTCGAAGGATCAATATCAATGACTGTGGTAGCGACGTCGGTGTCATCGATGACATCATCCGTGCTCTCTCCCCACTCGATGGCGATCATCGCTCTGGTATGCTTTCACGATTCTCGGTCTGAACCTGTTGTCGTCTAATTTGCGATGTAGCAGAGCGGAACGCTGCTCGGCGTGGAGTTCCTCATTCCCAATTATGCGATGAATATCCTCGGCCCGAGACACAGCTCATACGACGTCGAGGTTCCAATCGGGACGACGATCGACCGTGCTTTCTAACCCTGCATCTCTCTACCAGGGACTTCTGGAGGATTTCCCGCGTTGATTGGAGTGCTACCACAATTCCCTCGACTTTCCCCTCGCCCTCTGGCGCTTTCCGGTCCCTCAGCAACCTCCACCTCAAGTTTTCCTCGCCCGCATCCCAGGATCGCAACCATGGTTCTTCCTCGCGGTCCCACCTGGATGACCTCACCATCTCCATCTCGGCGACTGAGATATCATTCTCAGCTGAAACAGATTCCGTTTCGCTCGGGAAAGGATTCACCCTGAGCAGCAAGCACCGCACCATCAACATCAATTACATCAACGCCATAATGGGCGATGCATTCTTGGGACCTATCAGCAGGAGTAACATTGGCGGGACGAACAATGTCAATAATAGTGTGTACCAATATTTCATGATCATTCTGAAGTATGCGGCTCATTTAGTTTGCTAGTCCGCACATCAAGCCCTGTTGGGTCTCGTTCGCCTCGTTTGACCTGGTCCCTTCCTCGCCCCCACAGGTCTACCCCACTCCTACAAGAACAACCCGAGTCGCAGGGAGGAGTGGTCCGCTGGGTACAGCCGCGTCCATCGCGTCCCAGGCCTTACTGAAACGCCCTCACTTATCGCATCCGCCCTCTAGATCTATAGGTCAAATGTACAAACAGCCCCGAGGGAGTCTGAATATGAATGTATATACCGCAGGCGCCTTCTTGATCGTTCTCGCTGCTTTCTCTAGTTACATATACTCCCGCTCCATCTCGTGCCTTTCGTGGTTCAGCCGTTTATTCCTACGCTACCACTATGTACTACATATGCTCGACATTTCTTTCTAACGCTATTGTGCCTCGAGTGCCTCCAGTGACCCTACGTCCTCGTTACTTTCCAAGGAAACCCAAGGCCCCGATCTCACCAGCTCATTGCAGGGCAACATTGAGGCGGGCTGAGAGGGTAATGAAAAGCTCAGGAAGATCCTCCGACTGCTCCACCTCCGCGCCTTACGCCAGTGGGATGGATGGGACGTAGTCGCCGGCGCCGTCATTGCGTCGAGAACGAGGCAACCTACGGAGGTCCTGGGCAATCGGGATGCAAGAGTGCAAAGAGTGAAACACGCGGGCGCGGCATGAAGCGCGGTACATGTCGAGTACTTTGAGTATTCGGAGTCAGTCGTGTGTAATTCACGCGCTCCGTGACGATTGCGCTCGTGGAGGTGATGACAACACGGCGATACGAGTAGATACATTTCTCGTTGAGATGTCCCCGAGGCATCGCAGTTCTGGGATGGCTGGTAATGGAGGCTGGTGGCGGAGGCTCGATCCCTCGCGGAGCCAGATATCTGAGCGCGATCGTGGTATGCCGTGCTTCCGATTCACTCAGCGTGCCAGTGCAAGTCCCCAATTCGCCGCAACCGAGTGTAGGTAATGAATGTGTAATATATAGCCTGCAGACGCACTGGACGACGAGCTGTCCAATGGGGAAACGTGCCCGACTCGGTCGCTCAGGTTAGTTTCTCCCTCCTACGACACGTTTCCTGAGTGCAAGCAGGATGTCGGACTGCCGTCGTGCAGAGTAGGAGAGATCCAAACGAACCACTTTGCGTGGATATACAAATGACAGAAGGCGGTAAGACGGGGGAGAAACGAGCGAACAGAAAACAGGAAGGGCGAGAACTTTTGTAGCGGATGTAAGTACGCATATGCAAGCAGGACAAAGGGAAGGGGGAGTTCCACTGTGCCACATACGGGACGGTGGGATGTTGAATGTTGGATGCGAGAAAACTGCACAGCACCATGCGAACCCCGACAGGAAGGGGATGATCGGACGAACCAAGAAGTAAATGGAGTGGATCCGGACCTTGAAATCAGCGAAAAAATCGGGCCGTTCCGCCACCCAGTGATCTCCTTGCCCTCGCTCTCTCCTTCCCTCCCTCCTTCCCTCTGCCTCTCCCTCTTTTCGCCTCCTCCTCTCCTCTCGGAGACGATGAGAGAGAGGCAGAGAGCCTATGACGTCTTGATTCGGAGGACATGCAGATACATGGAGATGCGGCGTTCCAGAACCGAAGTGTCCACTCCTACACCATCTTCGTACTCCGTCGCACTCGCATTATGCGCGCCTTCATCTGCTCGCTCGCAAGTTCAGGGCGCTCGGCGATAATTGATGAAATCCCGACGTTCTGGCCGCCCCGGGGACTTGAAAGCTAGAGTGCAGCGGCGCGGAGCACTACGGTATCCAGAGCGAGGGGCGGTGGAAGCGCAAAGCGAGGTATAGGTGGCTGACCATTTTGAGGCCCCGTTTGGAGTGATGGCATGGCGACTCTGGCATGAGAATGGTGTGTTCGTGGTGCCCTTATCCCTCGTCAAGGTGACGTGCAACGTGTACCTCGCTATTTCCGCGAAGAGTCCCCTGGCAGTGACAGAGCCAAGGGGAGGAGCGGAGCGCCGAATCTTGGACTTTTACGTCGCTAGAGTCAAACCTGCCCCCGTGGATAAGTCGCTGGATACGAGGGAGTTGGGAGTCATGCAGCTGAGACGCTGAAAGCCAAGAAATGCAGTAGGATTGCGACTCCTGCTCCGCCCACCCTTGCCAAACCCAGCGTCCGACATGGGCATGGTATCCATACCTCGCCAGTGTGCTAGGTGGTAGCGTATCGATGACGTTGAGTAAGTGGCGTTGACTGCGACGTTGGAGAGCGGAACTGGCGGAGGGGGTAGCCAAACGAGGAGCGAGGCATGGTGGAGCTAGAGGGAGACGCAGGTGCGTGGAGGCAATGTTGAAGAAATTGGCGAGAAGGGTGCAAGGCAGAGGCGAGTGACATCATGGAGAACGGTACCAGTGCGTAGGTGCCTAGTTGAGCAGGGGAAGACTGCCTAGCTCGAGGTGGACATTGGCCACAATGCCATCACTTGCGCGCGGAGGAGCGCTCGGAATCGACGCCGGATGGGCTCGAGCTCTTGAGGCTGAAAGCGCCGAGAGATAGTGTTAGGAACAAATATGAACATGAGCATGAGATGACGCGCTCACCAGGGACCGAAAATCGTTTGATACGACTTTCCATCTTCCTCTTTACCCTTCAACAGAGCACAGGTACGGGGTAGCATGGAGATCTTGACGTCGTGATGCGTCACAATGCGGCGCAGCGCGGACTGAGAGTATGACTTTCGCAACGACAGGGTGTCGGCTCGTCCTGTGGGTCGAGCTAGCGTCGGTGGATAGGTAGATAGACACGGCCGAACGACCCTCGACAAACGCTCGCTAGCGCGGAGCTGACGCAGCGAGAGCGCCAGAGCTGAGAAACACCGAGCGGCAGCTTGAAACGGAGGTTGACTAGACGGCCTGCCAGTACCCAGTGCTTAGGCGTCTGCGATGTCTCGGGGATCCCAATTGCTTCCCACTCTCCACACCTCGGAAGTGTCGCTTCAGGCATGGCAATGATGTTGATGCCTCTCCTCCTCCAGACGCCTTTCACCCTGTCCAAGCCGCTCCCAGGTTGGCGCCCTCTGATCACCAGTTACAGGGCCTGCGGGGAAACTGTGCACTTGGAACCCCTTGATTCCTCTGCGATATCATTGCGAAGTCGAAAGGGTGGGAGAGGATGTAGGAACATCTGGGCATAATGTTGAGCTTGATTTGTGTTGACTGGGACCGTCTATGAGGGCGAACAGAAGGCGGTTCGGGATTGGACTGTAAACGTTCAGCGTTGAGGAATGGATGTCGATGTGGGACGAATCAATACGAAACGGTGTGTGGCCATCTGCTGCTACTCCAACATGGTGACCCTGGCGCTGCACATTGAAAAGGGCTTGTGTCGTGCTCGCTGGTACTTTCTTTGGATCATCGTCTGATTTCTTGAGGGAATGTTGGGTTTAGCGTCAGACGCTTCAAAGAGTAAGAAATGATGAACTCACCAGTGGCATTGAAATCGTGCCATCCTTCCCTACGACTTTCCTATCTCTCCGAACGATAGACCTGGAGCATGTTCAAGTTGGCGCGAGGCTGCATTTGAGAGCAACGTTTGCAAGCTGGAGAGGCGGTTTGAGGATTTCGATTATGGCTGCGCTATCGAGATGGCGAAATTGGGAGACCTGAAGATGTTGACCCGATTTACCCAATCGCAAGACGCGTTCTTGTGAATCTAGCGCAAACATCGAGAGTGAGACGATACGCGTCTATGCTTGTCTTGCTGGAGTAGACGCCAAGTTGTATTCGGCAGCCGGCCCGGAAGCGGGCCAAATACTCACGGCCTTCCAGTTTTCAGCCAGTCTGATTTAGTGAGTTCTCGTCTGTGAAGGAAGGCTCGCTGAACCACCCAACGATTTTCAAGTCGATTTAGCACACTAATTTGCAAAAATGTGGTTCAATCCTTCATTGCGCCCACACGTCGATCAGGACATTGCAAGCACACACTTCTGATTGAGTCAGGTGGTCGTGTATTTGTTATCGGCTTTTTGGGTGGTGTCGAACGGTTGAGTTTCTTTTATGGTAGAAGGGTTCCCTCCGGTGCGTTTTGGCCTCGCTATTATGAAGAATCTTGCTGAGTCGTGGAATATAGGGAGTTCATTCATACGGTGTACCCACACAATCCCTGGGTCGCGACCGGCAAACGGTGGGTAACTTGCATGGCCTCTTTCTTAAGCATTGAACGCCCCGATTTATGATCAATAATCCACTAGGTCTCGATGCGTCAAGGGCAACCCGAGTCGTCCGGGGCCCGTTGGTGGGATGGGTGGAAAATCTAGGATCTCAACGGTCGTATGGGCCATGTAGCCTCCCTTGCGCGAGTCCGCGCTCGAATGAACAATTCGCCGGGTCACGGCTTTCACTCTCCAAAACCGTATGCTCAATTCCCCGCATGTATTCCTCCGTCGCATACGATCATCTCCCCGACGACCTCCAATTCAACTGCCCGTTCTCGCGAGCTTTCCTTGGCGCGTACTCGTTGCAAGATGCTAGAGTCACGCCTGCGCATATTGCGGCCGGAAACGAAGCCTTATTTATACGTTAATATTCACCGCAGCGTGCAAGTTTCACGCCTCGTACCATTGCCTTCGCTGAATATGTTCCGCAACGTCATCTTCCAGTATCACGGCTGTCGTGTTCAAGGCGATCGCAGTACACTAGGCTGACGCATGGCTGATCCTTGGGAATAGTATTCACAACCACTTCGCTGGAAATTACGTGCATTCGAGAGATCGCATGGGAACGTACTGGTTACGTCCCACCACTCCTTGGACGTCGCCATACCCTCATCCGTAATGGATTAAGACCCACCGTTTCTTCAAAACAAGGCATATATCTCGGGGTTTCAGCGACATTCATGGTACGGCTTAGTAGGACCGCGAGTCGGCTACCCTTGCTGCTCTGCTCCCATGTGGTTCACAGCGGTGAATTCACGAGTCCAGACTTTGCGACGTCGATACCATAGCGGCGCGAGGAAAGCCTGTTTGTACCAGAGAGCTGGGGACCATGGTTAACGCCGTTCGCGACCCATATGCACCCCTAGGAGATGATGGGCCCCACACCGCGTGCATATCTGAGCACGCCGTGCTGGGCAATAATGAATTGGACAGGCATCGGGCACACGCTGTCCTCCAGAAGCTTTGTTTCCTCGCCGTAAGTTCCTTGCCTCGCCCCTCTCCCGATACCAACACACTAAGGATTCCACTCCCCAGACCGACCGCTGTTCGACCGCTCCTTCTCAGAGAATACGCAGTAACTTCTGCAATAAGTCGGTCTCCCCAAAAGTCTTCGGCGCCTTCATCACCAAGGGCGCTCCTCTCGCCTCACTCGTTGTA
The DNA here is from genome assembly GCA_012980535.1 of Pleurotus pulmonarius. Classification (NCBI taxonomy): domain Eukaryota; kingdom Fungi; phylum Basidiomycota; class Agaricomycetes; order Agaricales; family Pleurotaceae; genus Pleurotus; species Pleurotus pulmonarius. The sequence continues at coordinate 80,861 of SJKF01000012.1, read as the reverse complement.
CCGAACCCACTCGCGCCGTCGAAGATTCAACTCTCTGGTCGCTCAACCGATCGCGTGAATGACGACCTAAAGTCAAGTAATGTCGCTCGTCTCCTCGACTCAGGAATCACCCGAAGTCCTCCTTGAATCCTCCCTCAGCCCATGGAGCGTGTCCGCGCCCCTCTCGAACGCTTCTCCCCGGCAGCTCTCCATGAGAAGCTTCTTTTCTGGCCCGCCATCCACACATCCAGCTGCTCTCAACGTGGTTCCTTCCTCGACTAGTGAACGCTGCAATCCCGCTTACCATTCGTTCGTACCCGGGCAATCTTTCTACGTCCATCGCGACTGTTCCCGCCTCTAGCTCCTTCGCGTGCATTCACCCGAGTCTGCTGTACCTAGTTTGGGTACGGGCGTACACAAAAGAGGATTCAACGACAACGATGGCCCAAAGTCAGGCGCCGTGCAGTTCAGTGCCCGAAGAGGACCTGCAAGCAGGGCGTGAGGCCTGTAGGTCGAGTTGCAGAGGTTCGTTGGGCAAGTCGACGACAAGAAGACTTTTCGCCCCGTAGTTCTTGCCGCGCCTCCACCACTGGACCTCATATTTCTTCCACCGTCGGCTATCTATTGCCTTACCTCCTGCCTGTCGTTCGGCGTGAACCTTGAAGTTTATATGCTCATCACTACCCGCATAGTCTGCCCTCTCTTCAAGTGCGGGATGCTCCTGTCGAATCAATCTCCTCGTTAGCTTCAGGCGCTCCTCTGCCTCTGGGGTGTCCCACATCTGCTACCGCCATTCAAGATTCATTATTCAGGCGTCTCACCACTGCCATCGCTTGCGCAATTCGTCAATCATCTCCTCCACTCAGCGATTGCAATTACCACAGCTCTTCCGTCGTCTGCAGCGGTTTGTCTTCGCCACTTAACGACTCTGCACTCCCACTCCAGCTGTCCACGTATCCCCTAGACTCAACCGTTTCTATGGATCGCGGCTTGCATTCCAGTCCCGCAGTCCCGTCGCTCGTTCGCCCGATTTAAGGATCACGCCAACTCGCCCGTCAGTTCGCAGCGGATACAACTCCTCGCCACTCCTCAACTCCTCTCACGCTCCCGCACCCGCCCTCCACATACCACATTCACGCTAGCTAGGTCGGCACAATCGACCCTTCGTACTCCCTCTCGAGTTCTGTGGCTCTGTTCGTCCAGGTCTCCTCCCCGTCCGTTCGCGAGCAGTCGATACTCCGTCTCGCGACTACGCCTTGGCGCCTTAGAGTACTCCTCTGCATCCCCCCTCAACTAACTTATTGTGCATATGTAGGATGGCGTGTCTACACGCCAACTGCCAACCGCCAACCGACAACCGACACCGGATCACGTACCCTGTACGTGTCGACGTCTCCTGCGTCTCTCTCCATGCTCATACGCCGGCGAACAACCGTATCGAATCACCGACCCGTACTTCGTCGTCCACTCCCTGAGCTGCTTAGCATCCGCTGAAAGATCGGCGCGCCGTAATGGGATTAGAAGGCACCCTCAAGTCGGAGATTAAGCATCCCACTTAACACCGGCAATATCTCGTCGTCGCATCCCCGATGCCAACACTCCGCACCTGAGCCCCGGATATTGGACGTCGAACCCTTCAGTCCGAATCGTTAACGCCGAGAAGCTTCACAGCCCAGGATCAACAAATCATTGCCCTTGATCAAATCTTCGAGATCCACATATCACGCACCACGTGTCGAAGTTCTCGACTTTCCGCCGCGTTGGGAACAATGGCGCAGTGCCTCGAGGCGATGACTCCTCGTGCCTGCTTGGGATTGGCGCCGTTGCGGGGTGCGAGTATGGGTGCTGGTTGGGGGATGGGTGCCCACGGATAATCTGCCATTAGTGGAGACCAGGGACTCGGAGTAGGACCTCGACGATTGTCTAACGCTAGCTCGCAATACCCCATGGCTTGTCGTCGCGCCGACGAACAGTTGAACTTTCAAGCACTCGGATCGACGACGCCGAGCGGTTCTGCAGCCCATTGGCCATGAGTGTATCGTAGCGCCTATCGAAGCATCGATATCCATATATCAATCATGGTACGCCTGCTATTCCCTTCGTGATGTTGTGCTAAGAATACGGCTGTATCTAGAGCCTTGTTGGGAACAAAGCTATGTCCCCCGTTGCCTTGAGGCGCTGGGTGCTCGTCAATAATTGACGCCTTCTGTGGATGCGGGCCACCTCGTTAGAGGACTAGATAGTTCACGGATAGCTCGTGATGCATGGCGAGAGCAGTGAGCAGGAGCTCAGCGCAAGGGTACGACCGGGAGCTCGGGCGGGGGTGTGATACGTTGGCGCTGGTTGTCCTTGCGTATCGGCGAGAAGGCAGTGGTCTGTACAGCTTTGGATAGCCTCCATCAATGGTAATGCAGTATGATTGGTTGAGTAAAGTATGACATTCGTGAGATCTGTGAGGCGTGGCTATCGTGAGGCAGGGAGAGGTGAGCGCTACAGCGCTACAGCTCCTTTACTCGGACGACTATCATCCACTCTTCTACGTTCTCTACGACTATCTCAAGCCGCTTGCGTTCAGTCTGAAGTATGAAGGAGTACTATGATGAAGAGACCAGAATCGTGTGAGTAAAGAGTCGAGGATTTAGATGTTGCGTGGCTGATGATTGGATCGTTTCAAGGACGAGCTACGTCTCTGGGCTTGAAGGTGGTTATTTTGAGTTCCACTTGCCTAGAAATTGACGGGAGTTCCACGAAACATAGGGATACAGGTGAAATTCAATGATAGGTGGTCTCCCGGAGCAACTATTTCATTATATCAATGGAGTAGCTGGGCGCCGGGTGGGAGAGAGCTTTTGGACACGAAGGTAGTCTGCCCCAAGGAGTTGCTTTGGACACCAGCTACACCTTTGTGAGTATTGACTGTAGTCCAAAGCTGGTAGATGCTGTAACTCAATGGCATAGACGCCTCGGTGATGGCGTGGAAATAGGATATTGGGTGGATGGATATATGTGCTATGAGAAGCTCACAACTGCAGAAGAAGCTGACGAGATGGCTACACGAGCAGTGTATGATGCACAGGATGAGGCTTATATCGCAGTGACACACACATTGTCCATTGGGACAAGCACCGTCTGGCTCAAGGTGAAACGGGTGAGGACAAGGACTCTTGCATGTGCGAGACTAATGCCGATAGACGTAGTATCGACTGTATAGGTCATTCTTAGATGTAGATGTCCGTTTGTGTGTTGAATTTGCGAATTCGGAGGAGTGTACTCGCTTTCTTCACGAGCATATGGTGCGTGCATTCAACGTCTCGGTCTATGACACACTCTGATTCCATGAGAAAAGTGGAAATTGGAGTGCCAGCGCATCTATGACAATCCTAGTGACGTCAGTGTCATTGATGACATCATCCGTGCTCTCCCCCCACTCCATGAAGATTATATTTCTGGTATGCTTTCACGATTCTCGATCTGAGCCTGTTGCCGTCTCATTTGCGGTGTAGCACGGAGGAAGGCTGCCCAGCGTAGAATTCCCTATGCTCAGTTCATCGATGAGTATCCTCAGCCCGAGACTGTGCTGATACGTCACCGAGACTCTAATCGGGGCCACGATCGACCGTGCTATCTCCCCTGCACGCTGCGTCTCAGGGGTTCGGCATTTTTTATACTAATCCCAACCGAGATTGATGGTGTTACTGTTGATTGGGGTGCAATCAACAACTTTCCGACCCGTCCACTGTCCTCCGACGCCTTCCATTCTCTCAGCAGTCTCCACCTCAATTTCCCGTCATCTACACATCACGCTTGCCCTAACCATGATCGCCCCTCTCAAAACGATACGGACGCTCTCAGATTCACTGTAGAAGCAACAGGGATTCACGGTCTTACCGCCACAAACTCTGTCGCTCAGGGGAATTCAATAACTATCAAAAGCGAGCATCGCAACGTCCAGGTCAACCTTGCTGGTCTCCATGGCGTCAGTCTCAACATCAACTTCATCTCTGGTGATAGCTATTTCGGTGCTATCAGCAGAAGCATTGTTGGTGGGACGAATAATGTCAACACCAGTGCGCCCTACTGTGTCATTTCTAGCTCTTCGTTCATGGCTAATTTGTGTCCTATCTAGTCCGCCCTGTTGGTTCTCGTTCGCCTCGTTTGACCTGGTCCCGGCCTCGTAGTAGCCAAACTCCGCCTCAGCCTGAACAAGCAGAGTCGCAAGGAGGAGTCGGTCGCTGGGTACAGCCGTGCCCATCGCGTCCCAGGCCATACTGAAACGCCCTCACTTATTGCATCCGCCCTCCAGATCTGTAGGCCAAATGTACAAACAGTCCTGAGGGAGTCTGAATATCGTTCTCGCTGCTTTCTCTTCTTACACATACTCCGTGTCCGTCCTGTGTTTTCCATGGTTCCACCGTTTATTCCTACACTACCACTGTCTACTACAAATGCTCGAAATTGCTTTCAAATGTGATTGTGCCTCGAGTGCCTCCAGTCATTCTATGTCCTCACTGCTTTCCAAGCACGTCCAAGATCTCGATCTCAGCAGTTCACAGCAGGTATTGAGGCGGACCGACAGCGTAATCAAAGACCCCCCGCTTGGTCCACCTCTGTGTCTCAAGCCAGTGGGATGTATGGGACGTCGTCGCCGTCGCGCAACACTCAGCCGTGCGAATGAAGGAGCGCCGTGAGGGAATCACGTCATTCCGTCGAGAACAAGGGAAACTAGGGAGGTCCTGGACAATTGGCATGCGAGAGCTCAAGGATCGGAACTCGAGGGCGCGGCATGAGGTGTGGTACACGTTGAGTACGTAGAGTATTCGCAGCCAGTCGTGCGTAATTCACGCGCCTCTCCGTGAAGATTGCGCTCCGTGAAAGGTGACGACGACGCGGCGATACGAGGGGATACTAGGAACCTGTCTCGTTTGGATATACCCAGGGCATTGCAGTTTGATGCGAGCGACATTGGCTGGTGCTGAGGCTTGGTCCGTCGCGGATCCCAGATATCTCGAGTGCAAAGTGTCGAGATCGAGCGCTGGAGGGCACGAGTGTCAGTAACGAATGCGTAGCTCATGACTGGTAGACGTAAAGTACAGCGCGCCCTCTGCGAGCGCAGACGTGCTCAGATCGAGCCTGATACTAACGCTGAGGATGATCGATCGCGAACCAAGAGGTAAATTGACAGGCAACAATGACCGGACCTTGAAATCAACAAAAAAATCGGGCCGTTCCGTGTTCCGCAGTGCCAGTGTTCTCCCTCCGCAGTTCCCTTCGCCCTCTCCCTCGCCCTCTCTCCCTCCCTCTTTTCGTCTCCTCCCCTCCTCTCGGGGGCCAAGAGAGAGACACGACGACAGCCTTCACCGCTCTGGCTCGGAGGAGATGAGGATGCATGGCAATGGGACCTTCGAGAACCGAGGTGTCCACATTCCCCTATACCGTCCTCGCACTCTTAGTCCCGTAGTTCTGCGCGACTTCATCTTCTCGTTTGCAAGTTCGGGGAGCTCCGCGTTAAATGTCGAAATCTCGCAATTTTGGCCGCAGCGAGCAGGCGACGTAGCGGCACGGAGCACTATCGCGCCGCCGAGAGAGAGAGAGGGGCGGTGGCGGCGGAAAAGGATGGTATGGGTGGCCGACCGTCTTGAGGCACTGTTGGGAGTGGCGGCATGGTGTATTTGGCATGAGAATGGTGCGTTCGTGGTGTCTTTATCCCTCGTCAAGACAGGGTATAACATGTACCCCGCTATTGCCGTGAAGAGTCCCCTGGCAGCGCCGAAGGTCGTGGGGTCGAGCCCGCCCCCGTAGATATGCCGGTAGATACGAGGGACTTGGGAGTCGTGCGGTCGAAACGCTGGAAGCAAACGAAGCAATGCCTCAGGATCCCGATTACTGTTCCGCCCGCCCTCACCAAATCCATCGTCTGACGTGTGGATAGCGCCCATGCCTCGCCAGTGTGCTAGCTGGTAGCGTATCGATGACGTTGAGTAAGGGGTGCATTGACTGCGACGTCGGAGAGCTCTCCTGGCGGCGAGAGGATTCAATCGAGGAGGCGAGGCATGGTGGGGGTGGACGGAGACGTAGAGCGCGTGGAGGCAATGTTGAAGAACTTGGCGAGAAGGGGTGCAAGGCAGAGGCGAGTGACATCATGGGGAACGGCACCAGTGCGTAGCAATCTGTTTGAGCAGGGGAAAGACCACCTCAACGTGGACATTGGTAAGCTTGTGTGGCGGAGTATGCGGCACTTTCAATGTCGTCGATTCATAAACTGCGCGTGAGAGACCAGCAGAAACTGACGCCAGACGAGCTCGAAGCGTTTGAGGCTGAAAGGGAGCGTCAGGAACAAATATGAACATGAGCATGAGATGACGCACTCACTGGGGAACGCAAATCGTTCGACACGACTTCCCGTCTCCTGCTTCACCATACAACAAATCACAGGTACGGGGTAGCACGGAGATGCTGACGTGGCGAGGGTGCGTCCTTGAAAACCTCATTCTCTTTCCCTGTCAAAATGCAGCGTAACGCAGCTTGAGAGCATGACTTGCGCGACGACGGAGAGTCGGCTCGTTCGCTGCAGGTCGAGCTAGCGTCGGTGGATAGGTAGATAGACGCGGCCGAATGAGGTCGATGAACCCTAGTTAGCGCGGATCTGATGCAGCGAGAGCGCCAGTGCTGAGAATCACCAAGCGGCAGCTTGACACGGAGGTCGACTAGAGGCACCGTGGTGTTTAAGTGTTTGCGATATCCCAGGGATCCTAATTGATTCCATACCTCTCGTCCTCCGGACGACTTTTACTCCCAGTTCCTCTGGCTACCGCTTGCAGGGGACACATCGCACTCGTAACGTCTTGATTCCTCTGCGATATCACTGCGAAGTTGCGAAGACGGCAGGGGATGGAGGAACACCCGGGCAGACAACGCATTGGTAATGTCGAGCTTGATTGGCGTTGACTGAGACCGTCGATGGGGGCCGACTGCAAAAAATATTTGGAGAGGGGTTGGATTGGAGTGTTGAACGTTGAGGAATGAGGATGTCGATGCGGGACGAATCAATACGGAACGGTGTGCGGACATCTGCTGCTACTCCAACATGGTGACCCTGGCGCTGCACATTGAAAAGGGCTTGTGTCGTGCTCGCTGGTACTTTCTTTGGATCATCGTCTGATTTCTTGAGGGAACGTTGGCTTTAACGCCAGGTGCTTCAATGAGCAGGAAATGAGCTTACCAGTGGCATTGAAAGTGAAAGTGCGCCGTCCCATGCCTACTTCCTCCTTCTCCCTCCAAACGATAGAGCTGGAACACTTCAAGCCAGCGAGGTTGGCGCACTCCTGCGTTTCAGAGCAACGTTTGCAAGCTGTAGAGGCGGTTTGAGGATTTCGATTATGGCGGCGCTATTGAGACGGCGGAATTGGGAGACCCGAAGATGTTGTCGCGATTTACCAAATAAAAAGACGCTTTTGTGGCTGGCGCAAACGTCGAGAGTGTGAGATGATACGCGTTTATAGTCGTCTTGCTGGAGTAGACGCCGGGTTCCATTTGGCCGGTAGCCGGCCCGAAATGCGACAACTTTCCAACCAACATATTCAAGAACCTCAATATCAATTTCCAACCAGTCTCGCACTAGCGATTTGGTGAGTTCCTATTTATAATAGAAGCGCTGAACCACCCAACGACTTTCAAGTCGATTTAGCACACTAATTTGCGAAAATGAGGTCCAATCCTTTATTAGGTGTACACGTCGATCATGACATCGTGAGCTCACGCCTCGGGGTGTCTGGTTGCCAGTTCTTGGTCCTGCTGAAATCGTGGTCGCGCATTTGTCATCGGCTTTTTGGATGGTGTCGAAGGGTTGAGTTTCTTTCATGGTGGAGAGGTTGCCTCCGGTGCGTTTTTCCCCTCGCTATTATGAAGAATCTTGCTGAGTCGTGGAATATAGGGAGCTCATTCATACGATGTACCCACACTCAAACTGCTCATGGTTAGCTCGGAACGGGACCGTTTGGTCTCGCGCGCCGCGACCTACTTCCTGCGTCGCGATCGGCAAACGGTGAATAACCTGCATGACCTCTTTCTTGGGTATCGAACGTCCCGATTGATAATCAATAATTTACCAAGTCTCGATGCGTCAAGGGCAACCCGAGTCGTCCGCGACCCGTGGATGGGATGGATAGAAAATATAGGATCTCAACGGGCGTATGAGTCGATTTCGAGAATCATGTAGCCTCCCTTGCGCGAGTCCGCGCTCGAATGAACAATTCGCCGGATCACGGCTTTCACCCTCCGAAACCGTGTGCTCAGTTCCCCGCATGTATTTCACGGTCTCATACGACCATCTCCTCATCGATTTTCACTTCAACGGCCCGTTCTCGCGAGATTTCCTTGGCGCGTCGTCGTTGCAAGACGCTAGAGTGACGCCTGTGCATATCGCAACCGGAAACAAAGCCTTCTATGTTGACGTTCGCCGCAGCGTGCGAGTTTCACGCCTCGTACCATCGCCTTCGCTGAATATGTTCCGCAACGTCATCTTCCAGTATCACGGCTCTCGTGTTCAAGGCGATCGCAGTGCACTAGGCTGACACATGGCTGATCCTTGGGAATAGTATTCACAACCAATTCGCTGTAAAATATGTGCATTCGCTAAAGCTCGGGAGACTGCACGGGAACGTACGGGTTACGTCCCACCACTCTTTGGACGTCGTCATACCGGATTCAGACCCACCGTTTCTTCAACACCAGGCATATAGCGCGGGATTCCAGCTAAATTCATGGTACGGCGTAGTAGGACCGCGAGTCGGGTACCCTGGGTGCTCTGCTCTCATGTGGTTCACAGCGGTGAATTCACGAGTCCAGACGTTGCAACGTCGATACCATGGCGGCGCGAGGAACGCGTGTTTCTACCAGAGAGCTGGGGACCATGGTTGACGACGGTCGCGACTCATATGCATCCCTAGCGGGAGATGGGCCCCATACCGTGTGCATACCTGAGCACGCTTTGCTGGACAATAACGAATTGGACAGGCATCGGCGGGCACACACTCTCCTCCAGAAGCGTTATTTCCTCGTCGTAAGTTCACGCCACATCCCGGTATTTTCCTCCGGACTACCGTGTACTACCCCATGCCCTCTCCCCTACTTCCCCTCCCCCCATTCACGTTCTGCTTCTCGATTCGAGGGAGACTAGATTTGGACTAGACAGAAACCCAGTTGTCGACGTCCTGATGGTCCCAAGAAGGCGTGAAGACAGAGACCGTGGAGCAGCGGGACAAGGAGAATCGGGCATTCCCGTATTCTCGCGTCCGTTCATGCCTGCAGTCATAATCCCGTAGACGTCCATACATGCGCGTCCAAATCGCTCGTACATGATATCCCCAGTCGCCGGCTCGGAACATCCAACGATATGTCGGATCCTTTGTGAACTTCCGAATGGTAGCGGACGTTCGGTAGTCGATGGCTGCAGTAGATGCGCAGCGACGGCCTTGAAGCACGAGAAAGGAGCGGGAAGGCAACGCAGAGCGTTCGTGGCCAAACGCAGGGCTTGGCTAGTGTAGGGATTGCATCGTGTTAGAGCCCTGATACTTGGTATATCGTACGTATATTACTGTTTCATTTACTTCCTCGTTCGGTCCGAGCACTCGAACACGAGTTGCTGCGGCACATTCTCTCTTAGGTATTACTTAGTTACTAGCACACGCAGAACTAGCGTGCTTATTTACATATACTACAAGTATATATAGTAGCTACCTATCTACCTATGAAAGAATAAGAAGTAATTTCCTCCTCCCTCCGTTGCGTTGCAAAGCGTCGAGCCCAGGTAGTGCGCACGCGGCGCCTCCTGTCGTCCCGTTCTTCCGTTCCGTTCGTCACGTGGCGTTCGGTTTCACGTCTTTCCTTCCTACTTCGCTTTTGGTGGGAACACCACACATTCCCAGTCCTCGCATTCACACAGCGAATTCCACTTCGCACCTACACTAGTCGGAGGCGCGAGAATGGGAAGGTGAGGGTGGTGGTACGTCCGCGTCGTTAGCTTGCTTGTCGCAGGCACAGAGTCTTCTCCCAGCGAGCTGTATCCCGTACAAACAGGCGTAGATACCGTCGGTGTACGCTTTCTCCACGCTACTTCGGGAGTAAAAGGACGAGCAACGAGCCTGGAAGTTGAGTCGTGGTTTGAGAGGCTTGCTCCCTCCCCGCCAACACTGTCTTCCCCTCTCCTTTCTTCTCGCTCCTAGAAGCGAGCACATCCAGCTATCAACAGGTCGCAGGGGTGAGCGGGTTTTTATTTCCCATTCAGTGAAGCGGGAATGTGCGCGCCGGGATGAGTATTCTATGCGGCGAGGTGGGTGTTGACTCGGACGACGTTTGCACAGGCTTCAGAGATCGAGAATGTTGGCGTCGAACTACAACGTGTGTGTCGGATGCAACAAGGGCCGGAGACAGGCGGGATGTGGAGGAACCGTTACAGTGGTGACGGAGCCCTTGAGGCAGTCGATCTTGGGGCAGGTAACGGCGAAGGATGTCGAGTTGGAGGTAAGGCCTAAGGGCCGAAATGGAAAACAGTGCGTATTGGCTTGATCCCAGCTCATCGTGATGTTTGCGGCACGCCGACTAGCGCTATAGAGGGCCGACAAGCTTCCTAAACAAGCGTGAGGTCATAACACGAGAATCGGAGGCCAAACTCACCAGCTCGCATTCGCCGTTCCATGCGCATCAGCTCCTTTTCTGCCATCGTAGTCACAAAAGTGTTGATGATGTGCGAACTCGCAAGCGTTTTGGCGTCAACCCAAGACAACACGTGTGGTATAATAACGGCGCTCAATTCGATCCCTTGAGTAGATAGCTCGTTGTTTGTTCCACGTTTGCGTGTCCCGTAAGTGGCGAAGAGTGTAGAGGGCAGCGTCGAAGCACTTTGGTGACGGGACGACAGAAAACGGCGCCGGATGTTGCCGGCCCGAAGCTCCGTTTTCTTTGCAGACAACAAGTCCTGGCGTCAACCTGGCGCGCGTGCTGTCCTATGACCAGAGACGCGTTGGCATGGAAGGCAGGCTCAATGATTCCAAGATTGGGGAAGAGAACGACGCGTTAAATGTCTGCGACGAGTGGGTCATGCCTATGGATGATCCATAAGTAGGTGGACCCTGCCTGCTCGACTGATGCTTGAGTCAAGCACTGCTGTACAGAGTTCGAATCTCGCAGAAGTCGTCGACAAGAACCGGATGCACGGTGGACACATTCCCGCAGCGTCTGTCACTTCTTTTGGTAATCTACTCTCCTCAAGTCCTCGCTGGCCTCAGCGCATCCCCACCCTCAGGCCGTCGAGTTCTCAGACTTATGCTTAGGAAGACGACGAGGCGACCTGTAAGAGGCCAAGTCCCGATGTGTTTGTGACACTTGAGGCTTTTGTGCCAGGTTCGTTTGCCCTCATTGTCTCGTATTCTTTCCTAACGCACCCTCATAAGTGCAGCAATATCCGAGACTCAAACTTCGAACAAAGAGATTCAACGCTTCGAGGTGCAGCAATCTCCAAGGACGACCAATCTTGCGTAGGGACAGAAACAGTGCGTACGCTTCTCGTATTTGAGCTGAGGACTACATCTTAGCAGACTCAAGGCGTATTCGATGCGCCCTTGATCCATGCACCAGCCCGGCGATGCCATTTCTTTACAACACCCGTGCTCTTCAGCCTGCCATCAATCCAAATCCATACACATGGCGCAAGGCGCAAACCACGAATCACTTGGAACCCGATGCATATGATATGGTTCTTGACCTCGGAATGGGGTATGTGGTGAATTGAATAGTGTCTACCCGTTATTGACACAACCCAGGTACGATCACACTCCCTTGGCGAGGACAATGGCAATCCAGATCGCAGCCCTTCATCTCTCCTACTTCGTCGTGCTCTGATCAAGGTTCAGCATCCTTATTCCTTATACAAGTACGAGCTCAAGCGGCACCACCTTTTTCAAGACCTCCACACTCACGAACCCTCTCCACCCGGCCCATCGAACTCTATATGAAACGTCGTTCCCCGCGTGGCATGTTCGTCCAGTGCTTAGAGGGGATCTAGCTCTGCTCCTCCCGAGTTCTTGGGGGAAATAGACCGCCGAATATAATCCTGATCTACGGACCTACAGTGTCTCCCAGAAAGTGCGCCAGGACGAGGTGAATAGCTTCGTTGTTCGCACTATGCGGCCCGAGAACTAAAGGTCACCTTTCAGGCACGCTGCGCCTCGGCGATAACTCACGCTACTGGCGCCGCCTTCCTTTGTCTACTCGCACCGCTCTTACAATCCCGAAGTCGCGCAGACGAACTCAAATCTCGCGAAGGTTTCTACTGGAGCGATTCTCGTACGCTTCTTGCGTGCCACTCCCGCACATTTGTCGCCCGCAGCGTGTCTCGACTGCAGTGGATCTTATCGCAACCATCTCGAGAAGTCTCTGCATTATGATCCAAATTCCGAGTCCAAGACGCCGATGCCCCCAATTCATAGACGTGTGCATCTCGGCACTCAGGAATTTTGAGGGAATTTCTCTGGCACGCAAGGACAGGCGACGAAGCTTGGAACAAAATGGAACGCAATGAAATCGGGATGACGCAGAAAGGAGCGGTGCCTGGGAGGTTGACGTTTCCACTTCGTGCTCGACATCATCCCCACCGTTCCCAATACAAAGTTTCCCGCATACGTCTATGGTGATCTAGGCGACATTCCTCTCGCTTACCTCATGGGGACAGCGAGGGGCATTTGGGTCAAATTTGCTTCACGACTCCCCGGAATCGCGCGGCGGACATGTCTTCTAGCTGCTGGCTTGTTAGGCAGCTTTCATCTTCTCGAACTCGATGCCCGCTCTAAAACTCTGCGCCCGAATCGATAGCGATGTGTGCCCGATGCTTGCGAATCGCGTCTACAGTTATTCGTCAGTCACTGTGTAGGTTATACGAAGCCCGAAACACAATGCCATAACGAACGGGCCATGCCCTAGTTATCGTCAACTCTTCGGTGTCCCGTATCCTCGTCTCCGACAGATCCAATCCACCATGCCTCCGAAATTGGGCATAAAGTCGCATCGTCTACAAAGACATCCAGGGAACAGTGCAGAAGAGAAGTGATTAGGAAATTCATGCAAGATGTTCCGTCTACCGTGGCGAACTCATGAGACGTCGAAACTTGCGAGTTACATGGCGGCGCGAAGAACGCGCGTGTGTGCTAAAGAGCTAGGAACCTTACGTGGGGACCACTATCGGCGCGCGTCATGCTCAAAAGCTAGGCTGCATAACGTGCTCACAGCTGAGCTCACCGTGCTGGATAATGACGCATAGGGAAGACGTTGGATGTCCTCCGTTTGTCGCTCTATACACCCGCCTCCCGCTAGCGACATACTGATAACCATTCTGTGCCAGATCGATGTCCCACCACCTCCCGACTCAGAACACAGAGTAATCGTACTCCTCACATCCTCCCTGCATATCGTGGACCTTTATGTATGCCATCACCACCTAACATACCTTCACTGTCGATATCTTCTCCTCGACTTTGTGTGAATTTCCGTCTTGCCGTCAGTTTGCGACGCTCGTAGCACTCAGGGGGCTCCTCTCCCCGATGGAATGTCCCAAATTGACACGTCCCATCTCCTCAATCGTTTGCGTAGCTCGCAGCTTGAAATCCAGTACCATCGCTCGTTCCCTTAACCCAGGAATCACCCCAACTCGCCCGTCAGTTCGCAGCGGATACAACTCCTCGCAACTCTTGGACGCCTTGCAACTCTTCAAGCTTCAGCCTCTCCAATCCCCCACCTGCCCCCCACATACCACATCTACACTTTCCAGCTCGGCACCACCGACCCTTCGTGCTCCCTCTTGAGCGCTATGATCAAAGTGATCCTCCCTGTCTCGCGGCTACGCTTTAGCGCCTCGGAGTACTCCTCTCCACCCCCCACTCATGTATCGCGCAGAGGTAGAACGGCTCGTCTACCCTTCAACCGCCGACTGATCACGTACCCTCTTTTCTGTATGTCTCCTGCGTCTCCCATACGCCGGACAACCGTATGAATCGTGTACCCGTACTTCGTCGTCCACTCCCTGAGCTACTGAGCATCCGCTGAAAGCTCGGCGCGCCATGATGGAATGAGAAGCACCCTCAAGCTTAGATCGCGAATTCCATGCACTCCCGATGCCAATACTCCGCGCTCCAGCCCTGAATATTGAATCCAACAGTCCCGATCGTTGACGCCGAGAGGCCCTACAGCCCAGGATCATCAACAAATCTCCGCGCCCATCAAAGGTTCGATATCCGTCTATCACGCACCACACGTCGATTTTCTCGCCGTTGAACAGTGGCGCAGTGCCTCGAGGCGATGGCTCTTCGTGCCTGCTTGTGATTGGGGCCGTTGTGGGGTGCGAGTATGGGCGCTGGTCGCGAGATAGATGCTCTCGCATAATCTGCCAGGCATTGCTGGAGACTGGCGAGGACGAACGATGTCGACGAGATTCTAACTCCCGCTCACAATACCCCGTAGCTCGTCGTCGTGCCGACGAAGGCTCGACCTTTCTAAGCATTCGGATCGACGGCGCCGAGGGATTCTACAACTCGTGGGCTATGGCTGCATCGTAGCGCCTATCGAGCCATCGATATCAGGACATCAGTGTTCTCCCCACTCTACTCGCACGATTAATGAACTAAGAATACGGCTGTTTGGGAGTTTTGCCCTTGTTGGGAACACGGCTGTGTTGTCAGTCATCTTGAGGCACTGGGTGCCCGCCAATAATTGACGCTTTCTGTGGATGTGGTATGCCCGTTCGAGGAGTAGATGGTTCATGGATAGCTCGCTTAGCTGGAGCAGAGCAGTGATCTGGGGCTCAGCGCCAGGGTACGGCCAGGAGCTCGGGAGGGGGTGATAGTGTTTGGCGCTGGTGGTCTTTGTGTATCGGCGAGAAGGCGGCAGTGTATACAGCTTTGGATAGCCCCCATCAATGATAATGTGCTATATTTAGTCGAGCAGAGTATGACGGTCGTGAGATGTTTGAGGTGTGGTTTTTGTGAGGCAACGAGAGGTGACATCCACAGCGCTCCAGCTCCTTTGCTCGAACGACCATCATCCACTTGTCTACGTTCTCTACGACTATCTCCAGCTGCCTGTGTTCAGTCTGAAGTATGAAGGAGTATTATGACAAAGAGACCGACATTCTGTAGGTACGGAGTCGACGACTTTGAGGTTGCAGGGCTGACGATTGGATCGGTTCAAGGACGGAATATTACTTCCCAATCAAAGGTAGTTATTTTCTTTGAGTTTCACTTGCATAGAACTTGACAGGAGTGCAAAAAGACATAGAGATACAAGTCAAATTCGATGATAGGTGGTGTCCCGGAACAACCAGTTCATTATACCTCCGGAGGACGTGGCATGGGAGAAGGCTGGTGTACACGACAGTAGACTGCGCCAAAGAGTTGCTTTGGACGCCCCCTACATTTACGTGAGTATTGACTGTGGTCCAAAGCTGGTAGATGGCGTAGCTCAATGGCATAGATACCTTGATGATGGCATCGAAATAGGATACTGGGTGGATGGGTATATGCACTACGAGATGTTGGCAACCGAAGAAGAAGTTAATGAGTTAGCTTCACGAGCGGTGTATGATGGACAGAACGTAGCTCATATCGCAGTTACGCACAAATTGTCCATTGGGACAACCACTGTCTGGCTCAAGGTGGTACGGGTGGGGACAATGGTTCTTGCATGTGCAAGCCTAATGCTGATAGACGTAGGATCGACAGTACAAATCATTCTTGGGTGTCAATGTCCGTTTCTGTGTTGAATTCGCGAATTCGGAAGAGTGCACTCGATTTCTTCATGAGGATATGGTGCGTACATTCAATGTCTTTTTCTATGCCACACGCTGATTCCATGCGAAAAGAGGAAATTAGCGTGTCGGTACATCGATGAGGGTGATAGTGACGTTGCTGTCATCGATAACATCATCCGTGCTCTTCGCCGAATCCATGACGGTCATTTTTCCAGTATGCTTTCACGATGATTGATCTGAGCCCGTTGTTGTCTCATTTGCGATATAGCAGAGCGGAACGCTGCTCAGCGTAGAATTCCTTTTTCTCAGTTCGCTGATGAATATCCTCAGCCCGACACACAGCTGATACACTGTCAAGCTTCCAATCGGGGCGACGATCGACGGTGCTTTGTCACACTGCAACTCTCCACCCAAGGCTTCTATCATATAACTCGCGTTGATTGGAGTGCCACCACTATTCCCCCGACTTTCCCATCGCCCTCTGGCACTTTCCGGTCCCTCAACAGCCTCCACCTCAGATTTTCCACGCTCGCATCTAAGCATCGCAAGCTAAACCCTTCCTCACATCCCCACCAAGACGACGACATCACCTTCGCAGCGGACGAGATTTCATCATTGGAGGGGACGAATTCTCCTTCTGCCGGTAACTACCTCTCCATTGACAGTGTGCATCGCACTGTGAAGGTGAACATCCACTGCACCAATGCCATCATGGGTGATGGCTACTTTGGCACGATCAGCGGAGGGAACGTTGGGGGGAGAGGGAATCATAGTATGTATTCAAACATTCACACCCTCATTTTCTTGACCCTTCTGATCCTATCTACTACAACTACAGTACATGTGAAGCCACCGCCTGCATCACGCTTGCCAACGGAACAATCTCGAGCTCAAGGTCTGCTGCTGGCTCAGGCTCGCAGACGTCCTCAGCCTCAGCCTCAGCCTCGGGGAGCAAAACCACCAACACGTGGAGTTGCTCGCTGCGTCAAGGCGCGACCACAGTGGAGGCCATAGACACATTAGCGTCGTGAGCGCTGAGAAGCAGTTACGCCGATTGAGGTCAAAGTATGCGAACACTATGCGTTACGGCGTACGTTTTGTCCTTACCGCTGTCCCCCGAATATGTCTGCATAGACTTGATATCCTAGTACCTTGTACTTGATCTGCCATATCCTACCATTCGTGCGACATAACTAATCTACTTAGTTTTGTATACGGACAGTCTCCATTGGGTACGATGGCATGCAATACATATTTGCTTCGTGTTCTACAACAAGAAAAACGAACAAAGTTGGGACAAGCAGAATATGGATGCTGACGTGCGTATTTGCGTTAACGATGCCCTTCGATGCGATACGAATAGGACCGCGATTGTGGATATCTAGGTGTGGAGTGTCGTCGTAAATGCTGCACTGTGCGATGCGCTTCCCGCGCTGCAAATTTATGCGAGGTAGGGGATCTGCCATCGACCGCCGAAGGGAGTAACCACATTCGCGCGTCATGGACTCTGGGCGGCGGTTGCACGCAGAGATAGCAAGCGGGGAAGGCGGCCGAACTCTTCCAAGCAAATTCTTGACATCGCCCGCATTGCTTACTGTCTCCGTTACCCGAGTTCGCGCAGGACCCCTCACTGGTGCTACTGGCGTACGAGGTGCTATGATAGCGCAATCGAGGGAAATCAACAGGAAGGTAAACGGGGTGGAAGACCGACGCGAGACCGGACCTTGAAATCCAAAAAGATTGGCGCTGTTTCGTACGCCACATCCCGGTGTTTTCCTCCCCTTCTTCCGGACTACCGTGTACGCCATCCTCTCTCCTCTACCTCCCCTCCCTCGAAGCCCCTTCCATGCTTCTCGATTTGGTGATGACTAGAAGCCGAGCTTTCAATGGGACGAAGGAGGCGCGGGGACGGGCGTGGAGCAGGGAGACACGAAGACTCGGGCATTCCCGTATTCCTCCATACCAGTCCTCTTACTTGGATCCACGTCCGTATGTGCGCGTCCGTATCCCCAGTCGCCAGTTCAGAACGTCCAGCGATAGGCAGACTGGTTTAGAAGTTCCCAGGCGAGTACTTGAGTGTTTGATGGCTGTAGCACGGAGGAAAGGCGTCCTCGAGAGCGGAGGGCGAGGGGCGGGAGACTCGACAAGCAGCGCAGAGAATGGGAGGCTAGCCGTGCGGCCTGGCTAGCTACTGGAGCTCGGAGGTGGTTGTTGGGGAAAACGGGACGAAGCAAACACAAATTTTACGGGGGAGTGGTGCGTCTACGTCACTCTTTTTTCTCCATCAGGACGCAGCGCGCAAAGTGGACGTCGCGTGCGATCATAGCCTGATGCCGCTGCGGAGAGAGAGGATTAGGCAGTTAAAAAGTCGAGCTGGGGCCCGTAGATAGCTGGGTAGATAGGACCGAACGTCGCTACGATCTTTGACGCCGGCGCAGCACCGCGCGAGACGTCGTCTCTCTCTTTTAATTCGCGTCCTTTTGTACCCGCGAACGCGCTCTCCGCCTGGCAAGACGCACACGTCTCACGGAGCGACCGTCGTCGCCGACACCCTGTCCACGACACCTCCCCATCCTCTCATCTTCCACCACCGAGTCGCGGGCCTCGACGGAACCCCATCCAAAAACAATGAGCCTGCAAGGAACAGCGATAGCAGGCAGAACCACTCGGCGGCAGCGAGAGAGAGGGTATTATATACCTTGATGTGGGATGAAAAGAGGGCGTCACGAGGCGCGGAGTCGAAGTGGACGCTGGTCGAGTTCCATGGGCTCAGAAGGGAGGATGTGGCCGCAAGATGGGTACCAACGACATCCAGCGTTGAGGAAGGCCGGTAGGTGGGAAGTCGCGGTGCGCGTGGAGTGGATTGAGGGGAATGACGACCGGGATATCTGTCAAACGGTACGTAGGCCAGGCTTCGTGTTGTTGAGACAGGGGGGAAGGGCCGGGCGAAGTAGTGAAGTATATCCAACGCCGAACATGACAGGCTACGCGCAAGACCAGTGTCGAAAGATATTGAAGATCTGGGACTAATCACCAAAGCTTGTGAGGCAGTCGCAAACGCTGATAACGACGAACTCACCGACGAAGGTACAGCATTATACGATAACCCTCCTCCTCCCTCCCCAAAGAGAATTCCTGCACCAAGTCGAGAACGTTGAAACGACGCCTGCGAGAGGTTGATCATCTCAGCGCTCTGCGAGTTTTGGGCGGTATGGCGCGCAGAGCTAGAGGGTACGTGATTCAGATGCTCGGTCCCATATTCTGCTGTTCGTGTGTTCAGTGAAGTTCGAGTGTGGCGACTAGACGATACAATGGGATGATGAAAGGGAGACAGGGACGAGTCGTTTGGCTCCATTACTCGCTTCGGATATCGCCGGCCCGGACAGCATCACAACCACGAACTACTTCGTCAATTCTATGAGCACTTTCCAGCTAATGTCAGCTCTTCCAAGGCGCGTTGAAATAACAGAACACGGTCGTCATACGTTCCTTTCAGTGATTCGCCCCGTCCCATGAAGGTTTCGAGGCCATTCATCCATCCTCCCAACTCTCAGCGGTGGATAGCAGTCGGTACGTCCTCAGTTTCTGCCACTGCGAGGTAACGAAGTGGCGACCGTATCTCCGCAGAAGGAGACCTTTGTTTATATCAAGTGTCAAGCTTTTTGGTCGCTCTGAGCCCCACAACGCGCAGTGGGATCTCCTCGTCCCTGCTGACAGCTACGTATAGCTCGGGCTTTCGTTCGCTGACAGTGAGTCAAATAGTATGTATCTCGAGTCGAGGGCAGTGACTTTCTCTCTCTTAGAATGGTCCCCAAATCGGCGACTTCGTCGACTTCATCAAGTGTGTAGTTCGGGTTCAATGTGCTATGATCATTTCGCACTGCGTATACGCATACGCTTCAAGGCGCCCGAACTCCTTGCGGCAACATGAGTTCCAGACGGTCGGTGGTGGATTACTGGCCCGGGAAGGTGATGTACTGGAAGGATCTTCTCATATGTATGTCAAGCCACCACTGCGTTCCCTCGAACTCAATCCCTGATGACTGGATCCCTCTTTTAGTGTCTACCTCACCCATCCCGCGCTGACTTTATCAACCTCACTCCATCGCTCATAGGCCCCGGAAAATACGTCGGGATCTCCGTCAAATTGCCCATACTGTACCACACTTCACGTTTCCGGATTCGGCAAGCTATGGACCATCGCTCGATGATCTTGAGGCCCATCTCAGCCTGGTTCGTCCTCTTCCGAATCTCATAATGTTAGCTCCAATTTAACGTAGATCTAACCAGGGGACAGCCGCCAATTGGGGATCATGCCCTCGTCTGCGCTCATGAAAGTAGGACCAACTTCCGCTCTTCTTCGTCGCGCTATTCCCTCATGTTCACTTCTTTCTTCTTCTATACAGCTTCGGATTCGTTCATTGCTAGCTTGGGTACGAAATGAAACGCAAAGATGCTGCGTATGTGGTATACCGTGTTGGAGTTGGTGCGCAGAAACTTCGCGGTCACGGGGCTGCGCTACGGCTACAAAAACTTGCAGCTCCATCAACACGCAGTTCCGCTTGCCTCATGGCGACTACTGTGGGGCACCTTTGGCAAGAGCTAGGCTGCATACCTCCGCATTTTTGTGCGCGCTGTGGCAGAGATTAACAAAACGGGCCGGCATTGCTCCCGCTAGCGGCATACTGATAAGCGGTTTTCGCCAGATCGATGTCCCATCACCATACGACACTTCCCTCGCAGCTCATCTTGTCTTCAAAGTCTGCGAGAAATTCGCTGGATCGGTTTCGCCGTCAGTCTGTGGCGCCTTCATGACTAGGTCGCTCCTCTCTACCACTCCTTTTTCTCAGTTCGCGCCACCAGTCCAAGGTCCAGCCGTCTCATCCCCTCAACCGTTTGCGCGGTTAGTCAATCATCTCCTCCAGTCAGCAATGGCAATTACCGCAGCCCCTCCGTCGTCCTGCGGCAGCATGTCTTCGCCACTCAACGACTCACTACTCACCACTCCCGCCAACGCTGTCTACGTATCGTCTCGACTCAACCGTTCACACCTCGCCACCCTCCAACACCTCTCCGACCCCGTTCCCACACCCGCTCTCCACATGCTACACTCACGCCCGCCAGCTCGCACCATCGACCCTTCGTGCTCCCTCAAGCGCTATTACCCAAGTGATCCTCTCCGCTGGTTCCTTGTGGTCGATACTCCCCGCGTCGCAACTACGCCTCGGAGTACTCCTCTCCACACCTCACAGCATGTATCGTGCGTATGTAGGATGGCGTGTCTACTCGCTAACCGCCAACGGATCGCATACCCCGTGCGCATCTACGTCTCCTGCGTTTCTACAACCGTATCAAATGACATTTCTGCACTTCGCCATGCATTCGCCCTAAGCTAGCCTGAAATCGCGCATCCCACCGAACTCTGTGGATGCGTCATCGTCGTATCCCCGACGTCAATACCCCGCACCTGAGCCCAAAATGGAACGTTGAATCCTTCAGTCCGGTTCGTTCATGCTGAGAGGCCCTGCAGACCCTGTCTCATCAGCAAATCATCACACCTATCAAAGCTGCAGCATCCACGTATCACGCACCGCACGCCGAAGTTCTCGATTGGGAACAATGTTGCAGTGCCTCGAGGTGATGGCTGGGTTGTGATTGACGCCGTTGTTGGGTGCGAGTATGGGCGCTGGTTGGGGATGGACGTTCGCAGATAATCTGCCAGGAATTGCTGGAGATTAGTGACTCGGAGTTCGACCTTGGTGACAACTCAACACCTGCTTGCAACGTCGCTCATCGTGGCGCCGTCCAAGCCCAAGACGAGTTCGAGCTTCGAACCTCCAGGCCTTCGAATTAAATTGACGGCGCCGAGGGGTTCTACACCTGGGCTGTGGGTTATGGGCATATTGTGAGGCCTATCGAAGCATCGATTTCATATGTATGCAGGGTACGCCTGCCATTCTCCTCGTGTGATGTTGTGCTAATAATACGGCTGTTAGTCGACTTTTTGCCTTGTTGGGAACAAGGCTATGTCTTCAGTCGTCTCGAGGCGCTGGTGCATCATGTTCACAATCAACGCCTTCTTTGGATGTGGGACGCACGTTCGAGGACTAGATGTTGCGTACAAACCGCCATGCTGAGCTAGAGCAGAGCAGGAGCTCAGCGCGAGGGTACAGCCAGGAGCTCGGGAGGGGGTGATAGTGGTTGGCGCTGGTGGTCCTTGTGTATCGGCGAGAAGGCGGCAGTCTATACTTAGATAGCCTCCACCAATGATAACGCCGTATGATTGGTTGAGGAAGTATGATATTCGTGAGATGTTGGAGCCGTGGTTAAAGTGAGGCAACGAGGTGAGCGCTACAGCGCTACAGCTCCTTTACTCGGACGACTACCATCCATTCTTCTACGCTCTCTACGACTACCTCCAACCGCTTGTGTTCAGTCTGAAGTATGAAGGAGTATTATGACGAAGAGACCCAAATCGAGTGAGTATGGAGTCGAGGACTTTGAGGTTGCAGGGCTGATAATTGAATCGTTTCGAGGACGACTTACCTCTATGACCTTGAAGGTGGTTATTTTGAGTTTCACTCGCGCTGAACTTGACGGGAGTGTGACAAAACATAGGGATAATGGTCCAATTCAATGATAGGTGGTGTCCCGGAGCAAGCATTTCACTATATCAACAGGCTACATGGGAGCCGGGTGGGAGAGAGTTGCTGTACACGTCGGTTGACTGCCCCAAAGAGTTGCTTTGGACGGCCCCTAAATTTACGTGAGTATTCCCTGTGACCGTTAGCTGGTAGATGCTGTAGCTCAATGGAATAGATATTTCGAAGATGGTGTCGAAATAGGATACTTGGCGGATGGATGGATGCGCTATGAGGAGCTCGTAACTGAAGCAGAAGCTGATGAGATGGCTACACGAGCGGAGTATGATGCACAGAATTTGGCTCATATCGCAGTGACACACACATTGTCCATTGGGACAAGCACTCTCTGGCTCAAGGTAGAGCGGGTGAGGACAAGGGTTCTTGCATGCGCGAGCCTAATGCTGATAGACGTAGAGTCATTACTACCGCATATGGTTAGATATCGATGTCCGTTTCTGTGTTGAATTTGCGAATTCGGAGGAGTGCACTCGGTTTCTTCATGAGGATATGGTGCGTGCATTCAACGTCTTGCTCTATGCTACACGCTGATTCCATGCGAAAAGAGGGAATTGGAGGAACGGTACATCTATAACACTGATAGTGACGTCAGTGTCATCGGTGACATCATGCGTGCTCTCTCCGCAATCCATGACGATCATGCAACTGGTATGCTTTTGCGATTCTCGATCTGAGCCTGTTGTCGTCTCATTTGCGATGTAGCAGAGGAGGACGCTGCCTGGCGTAGAATTCCTTTTTCTCAGTTTGCCAATGAATATCCTCAGCCCGAAACGCAGCTCATACGATATCGAGGTTCCGATCGGGGCGATGATCGACCATGCTTCCTCACACTGCATCTCTCTACCCGAGACTGCCATCGTATTGCCGGCGTTGATTGGAGTGCCACCACTATTCCCCCAACTTTCCCCTCACCCTCTGGCGCTTTCCGGTCGCTCAACAACGTCCACCTCAAGTTTCCCTCGCCCGCATCCCAGGATTGCAACCACGGTTCTTCCTCGCGGTCCCACCTGGATGACCTTACCATCTCCATCTCGGCGACTGAGATATCATTCTCAGCTGGAACAGATTCTGTTTCGCTCGGGAACGGATTCACTCTGAGCAGCACGCACCGCACCATCAACGTCAATTACATCAACGCCATAATGGGCGATGCGTTCTTGGCACCCATCAGCAGGAGTAACATTGGCGGGACGAACAATGTCAATAATAGTGTGTACCCATATCTCTAATCTTTCTTAAGTACGCGGCTCATTTAGTTTGCTAGTTCGCACATCGAGCCCTGTTGGGTCTCGTTCGCCTCGTTTGACCTGGTCCCTTCCTCGCCCCCACAGGTCTACCCCACTCCAACAAGAACAGCCAGAGTCACAGGCAGGAGTGGGCCGCTGGGTACAGCCGCGTCCATCACGTCCCAGACCATACTGAAATGGTTCCACTCCTCGCGTCCGACTTCTGAATCTGTAGATCAAACGGAACGACGGCTGCAAGGGTGTTGGAATATACACATATTACTTAGATTGTTACGGTATTCTCAATGCCTCTTCTTGTCACATATACTCCCGCTCCGTCTCGTCACTTTTCGTGGTTCAACCGTTTACTCCTAGGCTACCACTATGTAGTACATATACTCAAAATTTCTGTGCCTTTCTCCAGCTACTCTACGTCCTCGCTCGTTGGATTGGAGTGTGATACTTTCCAAGAACATCCAAGGCCTCGATTTCACCCACTCGCGTCAGGCCAATATTGAGGCGGGCCGATAGCGTATTAAAGAACCCAGGAAGATCCCCCGCTTGGTCCGCCTCCGCGACTTACGCCAGTGGGATGTATGGGACGTCGTCGCCGTCGCGCAACACTCAGCCGTGAGGGGGCAGCCATTAGTGAAGCACGTCATTGCATCGCGCACAACATGACCTAAGAAGGTCCTGGACCATCGGGATACAAGCGCTCAAAGATCGGAGCACGCGGGCACAGCATGAAGCGTGATACACGTTGGGTACGCTGAGTATTCGGAGTCAGTCGTGCATAATTCATGCGCTCCGTGAAGATTGCGCTCGTGGAGGCGGCGATACGAGGAGGTACTATGTCTCTGTCTCGTTGAGATATCCCCGGGGTATCGCAGGTTTGTATGAGCGAGCGATATTGGCTGGTGACGGAGGCCCGGTCCGTCGCGGAGCAGCGCAATCGTGGTATGCTGTGGTTCTAATCCACTCGGCGTGCCAGTTCAGGTCCGCAATTCGCCGCAAGCGAGTGGGAGGAAGCAGGCGCTGCAGAGCTCGAGTGTCGGTAATGAATGTGTAATATATGACTTGCAGACGCACTGTACAACGAGCTGTTCAACGGGGGAAACGTGCCCGACTCGGTCGCTCAGGTTAGTTTCTCCCTCCTACGACACGTTTCCTGAGTGCAAGCAGGATGTCGGACTGCCGTCGTGCAGAGTAGGAGAGATCCAAACGAACCACTTTGCGTGGATATACAAATGACAGAAGGCGGTAAGACGGGGGAGAAACGAGCGAACAGAAAACAGGAAGGGCGAGAACTTTTGTAGCGGATGTAAGTACGCATATGCAAGCAGGACAAAGGGAAGGGGGAGTTCCACTGTGCCACATACGGGACGGTGGGATGTTGAATGTTGGATGCGAGAAAACTGCACAGCACCATGCGAACCCCGACAGGAAGGGGATGATCGGACGAACCAAGAAGTAAATGGAGTGGATCCGGACCTTGAAATCAGCGAAAAAATCGGGCCGTTCCGCCACCCAGTGATCTCCTTGCCCTCGCTCTCTCCTTCCCTCCCTCCTTCCCTCTGCCTCTCCCTCTTTTCGCCTCCTCCTCTCCTCTCGGAGACGATGAGAGAGAGGCAGAGAGCCTATGACGTCTTGATTCGGAGGACATGCAGATACATGGAGATGCGGCGTTCCAGAACCGAAGTGTCCACTCCTACACCATCTTCGTACTCCGTCGCACTCGCATTATGCGCGCCTTCATCTGCTCGCTCGCAAGTTCAGGGCGCTCGGCGATAATTGATGAAATCCCGACGTTCTGGCCGCCCCGGGGACTTGAAAGCTAGAGTGCAGCGGCGCGGAGCACTACGGTATCCAGAGCGAGGGGCGGTGGAAGCGCAAAGCGAGGTATAGGTGGCTGACCATTTTGAGGCCCCGTTTGGAGTGATGGCATGGCGACTCTGGCATGAGAATGGTGTGTTCGTGGTGCCCTTATCCCTCGTCAAGGTGACGTGCAACGTGTACCTCGCTATTTCCGCGAAGAGTCCCCTGGCAGTGGCGGAGCCGAGCGAGGCGTCGAATCTTGAATCTTACTTTGCTAGAGTCAAGCCTGCCCCCGTAGATATACCAGTAGACACGAGGGCCTTGCCAGTTATGCAGCCGAGATACGACGGTCCCGGTCAACGTTCAACGTGTAAGGCCCCCAGGATGGCAACGTGCTAGGGGGTAGTGTGTTGATAATATTGGGTAAGGATTGACTGCGACGTTGGAGAGCTCTCCTGGCGGAGAAGGGAGCCAATGCAGGAGGCGAGGCAGAGTGGGGTTGGAGGGAGACGCAGGCGCGTGGAGGCAATGTCGAAGGACTGACGAGAGGGATGCGAGGCAGAGGCGAGTGACATCATGGAGAACGGTACCGGCGCGTAGGTGTCTACTTGAGCAAGGGAAGACTAGCTCGAAGTGGACATTGGCAAGGTTACGTGGCGGATAACGCGGCACTCTCAACGTCGTCACCTGCGCGCGGAGGAGCGCCAGGAACCGACGCTGGGTGGGCTCAAAGCCTTTTGGGCTGGAAGATAGCGTCAGGGACTAATATGAACGTGAGTATGGGATGACGCACTCATGCGTGACCGCAAACTGTTCGACACAACTTACCGTCTCCTTCTTTACCATACAACCAATCGCAGGTACGGGGTGGTACGGAGATCTTGAGGCGATGGTGTGTCTGTGGAATTCCTCTTCCCGTCGGAATGCAGCGCAGCGCGCACTGAGAATATGACCTTTGCGACTATAAAGAGTCGGCTCGTCCGCTGCGGGTTGAGCTGGGGTAGCTGAATAGGAGGGTATATACGGCCAAAAGACCCTCGACAAACGCTCGCTACGGCGCAGCTGATGCCGTAGGAGCGCCAGAGCTGAGAATCACTGAGTGGCGGCTTGACACGGAGGTCGACTAGAGGCACCGCGGTGTTTAAGTGTTTGCGATATCCCAGGGATCCTAATTGATTCCATACCTCTCGTCCTCTGGACGCCTATTACTCCCAGGTCCCTCTGACTACCAGTTGGAGGGGAAACTCCGCGCTCGGAACGTCTTGATTCCTCTGCGATATCACCGCGAAGTTGAAGGAGGATGTAGGCACACCCGGGCGGACAGCGCATTGATGATGTTGAGCTCGACATGCGCTGACTGGGATTGCATTTGGGGGTCGAATGCAGGAAGCGGTCGGGAGGGATTGGATTGGATCGTTGAAGGTTGAGGAAGATGATCCAAGCGACGATTCAATACGTGGACATCTGCGGTTTGTTAAGACATGATGAGCCTGGCGCTGCACACTAACATCGGCTTGTCGAGTGTTCGCTCGTCCTCGCCTAGGACCGTCGTCGGGTTTCTTGAGGGAAAATTTCATTAGCGTCATGTGCCTAAAAGCGTAGGAAATGGTAAGCTTACCCAGTGCTACTGAAGGTGCGCCATTCCATGCCAACCACCTTCCTCTCTCTCCGAACGATAGATCTGGAGCATGCCAAGTTGACACCCAGCTGCATTTGAGGGCAACGTTCGCGAGCTGGAGACGCCGTTCGAGGATCTCGATTATAGCGGCGCTATCGAGATGGCGAAATTGGGAGACCCAAAGATGTTGTCCCGATTTACCCAATAGAAAGACACTTTTATGGCTGGCGCAAACGTCGAGAGTGTGAGACGATACGCGTCTATGTGGGTCAAGTTGCATTCGGCAGCCGGCCCGAAAACACGACAAATACTCACGGCCTTCCAACCAGCATGTCCATGAACTCCAGTTTTCAGCCAGTCCGATTTGGTGAGTTCTCGTCTGTTGTAGAAGGCTCGCTGAACCGCCCAACGATTTTCAAGTCGATTTAGCACGCTAATTTGCGAACATGCGGTCCAATCCTTTATTGCCACACGTCGATCGCGCCAGTGGAAGCACGACCAGGCGGCTAGTCCTTTGTCCTGTCCTGCTAAAGTCGTGCTCGCGCATTCATTATCGGTGTTTCAGATGCCGTCGAAGGGTTGAGTCTGTTTCGTGGTAAGGGTCGAGTCTGTTTCGTGGTAGAAGGGTTCCCTCTGGTGCGTTTTTCGTCAAGCTATCATGAAGAGTCTTGCAGATTCATGGAATATAGGGAGTTCGCATTCATACGGTGTATCCCACAGTAAATATATTCATGGTCGGGTGGAAACAGGATCATGGGGCCTCGCACGCCACGACCTACTATCTGCATCGCGTTGGCAACACGGCAAATAACCTGCATAGACTAGGAAGCCAAGAAATCGAGAAGACCCCGGGTGAGGCATGTTCGCCAGTAATTACCCCTGGAATTTTTCTCCGTGCGTTGCTTTCGCCGTGCCTATTGCAATTCACTAATGAATGCCTTCCCCAGACTGAGCGCCGTCCCCCCGCTCCTTGCCCATGATACGCATAAATCGAGTGATCCTCGATCCCTACCCGCTGCGCGTGTGAGCGTCGATGACATCCACATTGCCCATCTTCCGTTCAAGTCTGCGATTACTTCGGTGACTAGGTCTCGCCGTCATTTGCGAGGCCCTCATCACTCAGATTTCTCCTCTCCCCGCTGGTATGTCTCAAATTGACGCGTCTCATCGCCCCAATCGTTTGCGTAGCTCGCGGCTTGAAGTCCAGTACCGGAGTACCGTTGCTCGTCTCCCTAATCCAACAAATCCTACCACTCCTCCGTCGATCCATAGCGGTGCGTGTCCTCGCCACCTTTGAAAGCTTCTCCCCGGCAGCTGTCCACAAACAGCTTCCTTTCTGGCCCGCCATACACACAACCAGCCGTTCTCAACTCTACGTGTTTCCTTCCTCGTCTAGTCAATGCTGTAATCCCCATGACCATCCGTTCGTATCCTGTCAGTCCTTGCACATCTCGCAACTACGACTGGGGAGCACGAGTCTCCTCCCTTGTATACCACAGACACATCATTCGCCCGTCTTCAACTGCCAACCGACCCCCGAGGGCAACCCTCTTTCGCGCTAACGTCTACATCTGTCCACGTCCATACCCAGACTCGTTTGCGATCGTCCACACGTCGTCGCGCGAACCTCGTATATAGGCGGAGCCTCGGCGCTCCGTAACAGGGTGTAAGGACGGTCTTCGCAACCGAGAACTGTTTGTAGCGTTTGTGGTTGAATGCCCGTTCACAATCTACAGCCCATTGCCCATGGCTGTATCTCGGAGCCTATCGAGGCTTCGAACGCCATATACCACACACGGTATGTCTTCCATTCTCTTCGTGTGATGTTGAACCAAGATTATGGCTGTAGGTCGACTTTTGCCTTGTTAGGAACCTGTCATGCCTTGACTCGTCCATGATTGATGCTTTCTGTGCACGCGGGCTACCTCGTTGGCGGGCTGGATGCTCACGTACTCACTGATAGCTCGCTGCGCTTGGATACAGAGTAGATCAGGAGCTCAGTGCGACCGAACGACTAGAAGCTCTGATATGGCGCGCGATACTCGGTTGGGACCGGTTATTAACGGATAGGTGGTCCCTACAGCTCTAGATAGCCCTCATCAACGATAACGTGGTATATGTCATCTGTGCGAATTCTAAGTTGTGTCTAAAACAGCGAGACACAAGCACGACCGCTCTTCCACTCAAAGATACATCTTATCTTCTACATCCTCTGCGGGAGAGGTATCACAGGACATGCGATTGAGTTCTCACAGTGGAAGTCCTCTGGTCTTGTTCACGAGTTGGTACAAGCCTCGGAATGAAATCCATGTGCGAGTACACGCCGACAAATCAATCATCTGATCACTACTCACCCGTATCGCGGGGTGGATGGACTTGCGTCAGAGCTTTGGCGGCAATCGGCTGTCGTGAGCCGTCTACTTCCAAGGCGCTGGGTACGAGACTTTCCGTGGGATCCCATATTCATTGGCGTCAACCGTTGGGAACCCTATTCAATTCAAGTCAACGCACAAAGATTAAACTCAAGACAGATAGCACTAGCAAGCGACAAGCTACACTGATACAATACAATCTTAAAAATGAAGAAATATCTGCGCTATATATGAGGTATGAAGGACGACCAGTCCACAGCCGCTCTAGCTCCCGGGGGGAGGTCCCTCAGAAGCACAAACGCCTCGATTACTAAGATCACCCTGCACACAAAATACGCACACACCAACGCAAAGACCAGGACGAACAGCGGTACACCTAGCAGAATGTGGACGCACTGCTGTGCCCAGCCCTCTCCACACCAGCGTTTTAACCTGTCTACGGAATAACCGAGGATGACCATGCTTATCCAGACGAGGGGTATTGTTGTTACCAGCGCCGCAGAGATATTCCAGATGAGGCGCTCGACGGGCGTCGTGAACTCGAAGTTCCAGGCAATGCAATGCACGCCACCGAACACGGTTGCGGTCAGAAATGAGCTGATCGTGGCGAGGCGATGAAGGTTGATGTTCATGGAGAGCTCTAGTTCGCCGCTGAGCTCTCGGAGGACTTCGAGCCCCTCTCCATCCCCTATAATGGACCTATGGAGGTTCAATATAAAGCCCCCGGTGAGGATTCGAGCGATGCCCCCCTTGTTATCTGACGTAGAGTGCTTCTGCGGCTCGACTATTGTGATGGAGACGGAGATAGGCCTCTGGACGTTATATGGTTTGTGCCACCAGAATATGTACAGCATACCACAGAGCAGCGCATATGCGAGTGTCATTATCTCGAGCTTGGTGATGATGATGCGCTGGGCGACGCGCGCGAAGAGTTGAATGAGGAAGTAAGCGGTCTGGATGACGACGATGGCTTTCGCCAGACCGTCGCCTTTACTTTTGTCCTCAATCTCCCCCTTCTCGATCTTGATCTGTGCGAAAGGAGAGTCCGATGGCGAGCTTTTGGCCTTATTGTCGAATGGCTGCCCCATGACATCGCTGGGGTGCCTGCGTCTGTGGTCGACGTCCTCTTTCTCGTCGGCAGCTGATATTTCTGATGCGCCTTTCGGGTGAAAGGGTGGGCGATGAGAGATATCAGGCGGCGTAGATGTGAGGGGCCGACATCTGGGGCACGACATCACGGTAATGGATGGTCTGAGGGTCATCCTCGGGCCCGGTAACCATGCCGCCCATGATGAGGAAGAATGAATGGACCTTCGTCCATTTCGTATGACCTTCATGACAGGGGACATGACAGGGGACCAATACTCAACCGTCGGCATACGAGCCAAAGTGTGTGTTTGCATACCTGTATTTCCTGCGCTCTTCTCAACGTCGTCGGGCCGCTGTGTCCCCCTTCCCTCATTTGCGTGATGGCCATTATCTTTCGCCCACTTGTCGTACTGTTGAGAAACCTTCCCTGCCTCGACCCACTGCTAGACCGCCCACATCACCATTAGCTCCGGAACCAGCAAGGCCCACAGCGCCTGTATCACACGCCATCCGCGCAGCTTCCACTTGCTGTCGCGGAATTTCTGCTGGGGGATGTTGGGGTGGATGGCGGTTCAGGTGCACGCGAAGATGATGGCGAGGCACGTCCATGCAATCCCTAAAGCAGAACGCGTCTTGCCGCCGACGCCGTCGAGGTGACCGTTTGCGCTACTCATGAAGAACGGGTGGATTGATCTTGATGTGCGTGGTTGGTGCAGAGGACAACGAGGGTTTCGTGGGGATGTGGGCAGAGAAAGTAGTTATATCAGAAGCTGCGCGCGGCTAAAGAAGCTGGAACAGCACCGATAATCCTTCAGAGGTGTTTCCAGCGCGTCTGTTAAGGGAGCTGGAGAGCGTCAAATTTGTGGCTTATATGGATACATCTGGATTCCACAGTGAATAACTGTTTACCGTTGTGCCCCCCTCTTCTCTCGATTTGCGGCGTACGAAAGCACCACTGGGCAAATGTTGCCGATCGCCAGTGCCGAATGACACAAATGTAGCATGAGCGTCTCTGAGCCTCATGTTTGAATAATTTGATTCCTCTTGTCAAAAGAAGGTCGGTCAGCGCCGAGATCTTATCGAGAATGCGTCCACCATGTCTGCTGACCATGCTACATAGTGTGGGTGACAAAAAGTGTCAGTTACCACTTCCTCACTTCGATGGTCATCTTTGTTGGGAGCGTACCTGCATCATCTTCCTCTTCTCATCACCATCGCTTCGAGGTGCAGAGACGGATGTCAATGAAGTGATAGAGCACCTGAGGCCCGTAAGCGACCCACAAGTCATATGGATAGTCTTCTTCGCTGAAGTGTGGTCTGAGAAAGAAAGCTGAAATAGAATGGCCGTGAGTGATAATCGATAGGGGGTTATAGGGACAGCACGTGTCACGCCGATCACGAACCAGTTGAATTTCGAAACACTTCTCACTCTCAACTTCCATTGAACTTATAAGCTCGACCCAAACCGGCGGAGCCGCAGTATAACACCTGTTGCGCAATTCCACTCTACTAGCGCAGTGGAACTTGGCCCTCGGTGCTTTCAATTTGCATGTCTCTCAATTGCTCCACCCAATATCAGTATTCGATTGGACGTATCGTTCACTGACAGGTAGGTCGCGAATCTCACTCCTGCGAGATGGGGTATACTTGGCTGTGATACAGACGCTTTGTCCCCAGAAACGCCCAAACGTGTCGATCCGACGCGACACGAACGACGAGACGAATCTCGAATCTAGTATTTGGGACTGGGCGCGGTTGAGAGAATCGCGAGGCTTCCTGATGGGTACGTGGTGTCGCGTCTGGCGCATGGGTGCTTGCTAACGGAGATGTACATAGTGCGCATGTGGCGCGGGCATTCACGAGGATTTCGCAGGCGACCGTGATGCATGACGGGACACACAACGAGACGCTGCCTGCACTCGTTGAAGGGAAGGTGGTACGAAGAGATGGTGCTTCAAAGCTTCAAGTTTCACCCGTCATCCGCTCCTGCAAAGTCGACACGAACCTTGCTACTTGGCTGTATGATGTATCTTCAGACCTCTGCGACTCCACGCCTCATCGATTCATGATCAAGCGATGTGTTTGCTGCGATCATTCCCAGCGGGATTGGCAAATCGACTGATGTGTCGACGCGATACTGATGGGTGTCGTGAACGAATTGTACAGAGTGCAGAGTGAACTTGATGACGATCGCGGACGCAGATGCCACTTACGTCTGGTCTGGGGCGCTCGCCAGGTGCGTGGTTTCCCCCGCCCGTCCCCTCCGTCCCCTCAAACAGCGCGCTCATGACCGTACTTATCCATTTTGCAGGTGCTGCGATCTTCTCGCAAAGGACTGTACTCGTTTTTTCAGTGCCGCCTTGTTTCATGGAACACCGTACATGTATATTTTGATACAAAAGAACCACGGTTACTCCATGTCCGAGACAAGGGGAGAGGAATCGAACGAGACTAGCTAGTGACATTGCATGTCATTGGCCTATGATAGAACCATGTCCCCAAAACGTGTGATTGCTGTGTTCTTCACTGTGTTGAAGTGGCTGATGGCTGAATCATTGATTGTCTATAGGACGTTCCTCGCTTCCCGAAGCGCTCGGAATCAAGAATATGTCGTTGCTTAGCACCTCATACCACCTTATATGGGTGAGCGTGCAGGTGAGTCGCGTTATAAGGCGCCCTTGTTCGGCCTTGGTGTAAAGTAATTCGACAATCATTCTTCCTAGGTGATCGGTATGTCGTAGAACACGCCTCTTCTCCACGCCCACCCTATATCATGAATTAGAGTGCATCTTCGCTGGCCTTCTGGCTGGTTGACTTGCGGTGGCGGCGGACGGAAACACTGCCACGAGTTAGGCGATCTTCGAAGCACTGGTCTCTTAATGCTGCGCTCCTTTGCTAGTCTCATTCCTGGTAAGACTTTCTGCCCGATAGTTAGTTCCGATTCGTGACTTACGCCTTCTTGCACGGACAGCAACTCAAGCGAGCCAGAGTCACTGCATGCTAGGTTATCAGCAACGGGATTAGACAGATGCGCGAACACAGGAAGCACTGCTCGTCAGCGCCTCCGTTTTCTCTGAGCACCGCTCCTCGAGTCAATGTCTGGTAAGTATCGCTTGCCGACCCGGATTAGGCTCTTCCATCATACACGCCGGCGCCAAACATACTTCGGCGGCTCAACATACCGATGGTGCAGGCGCCCGTTTTTTCCTTGAAACATATAAAGCATGTCTCCGCGATTCGGTCGACCCAATCCCATCCTTGGACACACCAGAACAGCCACACATTTTACCATGAACCAACAAATGGTCGTAGCGTGAGTGGAACGTCGACTACACTCGCGAATGGTATATTTACGGACAATTTATATCTATCTATACAGATTGATGGGTCCGCAAGGAACTGGCAAGACCACCGTAAGATAACCAATCAGCACACGGCTCAGAGAATACGTACTGATTGCTTCGTTCCAGTTCATGAGGTCTTTGGGCGCACAACCAAACACCCACGCCCGCTCGGGTAGTTCAACGACAAACATTAGCACGTCTCGCGTCTCGCTTCACGACGGCAGAGACGTCACACTGGTGGAGCTCCCCTCTCTGGATGATCCCTCTGCCGTGGTCACGCTGGGCCGCTTTCTGACCACGTACGTCGTGGCGATTATCTCTATGTGCGGGAATGAGGCTGACGCTTTACGCTTCAATGGGCTTAGGTATCGCCGGTGCCCGTTCGTGGGCGCCATATATTTCCATCGGCTTACTGACACGCGGGAGATCAAGAAGGATTTCAAGTTGTTCTCTCAGGTATTGGGGACTATTCCAGCGGAGAATACTGTCCTTGTCACCACGATGCCGACCGCGGATGAAATTCATAATGTCCAGCGAGAGGTGGAACTGAGAGGGTCTTGGATCGAAGCCACGGCCCGTGGCGCTACTGTCGGCCGCTTCTCAAATACCAGCGAGTCGGCGTGGACCATCCTCGGTCAGCTGTGCATCCCCGAGCGCCCCGAACCTTTGCCAATCCGGGAAGACAACTTGGTCCAGTTCTTGCGTATGCGGCTGGTGGTCACTGAAGAGGAACTGGGGGCGATGAAGGCTTTGAAAAAGGACGCCAAGGGCGACGAAGAGCTGGTCAAACAATACGGAAAGGATTCCAAGCGCATTTCGGGTCAAAAAGACGACCTACAGAAGCTTCTTCGAAGCCTGGAGGGGAGGCATGCGCCCCAGTTGCCCTTCCTCTTCCATCGATGAGTAAGTCTCATGTACTTCAGTCAAGGACGAATGCTGACTATCACGACCATTAGATACTCACCGCCATGGCAGTAAAAATCTCTTGAAGTTCCTTTTTTCATTTTATCGTACCCAATGTTACCCAGATGTCTCTCAATACCTACGCTGCGTAATTTCTAGCTATGCCGCACAATCACATTGTTCACCAAATGCTGTGATTGGGTCATGGTTTACATGTTGCTTGGTGGCATCACAGAACGAAGAATATGCAACGTGTCTTGCGCAGTTCCGGAGAACCGCATGGTCGCCAAAAGGCCTTGCTCTGCGCCCGTCTGTCCTACCTCTTCACCGGACTTGCCCTGCTGGCCAGCTGGAGTCGTATCAATGATCTTCGTCTTTTCGCGCCATCCGACGCCCGCTATCTCCTCGAAAGCCGCTTCTAGGTGTTCGAGACGACCCACTTCACTTCCTCGTCGGAACACCAATATAGCGCCCGGTTCACATCTAAACGGCGATTAATTAAGATCATCTTTGGTCATCGTAGCGCATACTTCTTGCTCCTTTTCCTGAAGGCTCGGACGATGTCTTCCATCTTCGGGCCTGAGTCGATGTTGATGATGACGATCCGTTGTGCCTCTACCTGTGTCGTGATCCGCGGCTTCATCTTCCCCTTCTTGCGCGGCGCATTCGGCAAGTTGCCCACGAACTAGAGCGAATAAGCGAAGGCGTTCTTCTTAGATGTAACGAGGTGGCGGCCTGATACTGACCTCAGCTTTGCGGGACGTCTGTGAGCCGATAATGCTAGGCAAACTCCAGTTCAGGTGGCTGCACGGTAGGGGATGGGCATTACATACACGACAACGAAGTCTGCTGTTGGCTTCTGGGCCTTCTTCGCACCCAAGAGGTTCTTGAACAACACCAAAATCTTTTGCTATGGTATGTCGTTATTTCACCGTAGTATTTCTCTGTTTCGATAGTAACGTACAAGTAACGATATTTTCCTGCTATCGATTCAGTTACTTTGCAGTCAAACGAGAAACGAAGTTCCTCACTCCTTCATCTCCGGGGTCGCCCTAATTCAATGGACAGGAGTGGTAAAGGAGATTCAATTAGGGGATGGTCCTTTTGGATCAGACTTACGTATGTTTAAACTCATTCAGTATCGCCATCGCCGACTCTACCGTCATGTCCCAGTCCTTGCTCGTAACGACGTTCATCGTCTCCCTCTTCTTTCTCTCACCCTCGACCGCTTTTTGGATCTCGGAGTACGCCCTGCTCTCGTTTGGGTGGTTTCCCGCTCTCCACAAGGCAAAAACCACCTTCTTGTCGAACCGGTTTGGGAACTGGCCCCGGAACTGATTGATACTGCTGAACGCGGCCGATATCGTGGTCGGGGGAGTATGGTGCTCGACTCGAATGAAATACACGATGCCAGCGATGCGAACTGGAGGTCTGGGAACCATATGCAACCGAAAGGTTCAAGATATCGAAGTCTGGAGGCCCACCTCGTCTTTGTCTTCTCACCCACCTCCACGAAAATCGGCTGGTCTAAAAGGATATCGTTCTCGACTCCCGGAGTGTCGATGATGACGCGTCTGGCTCCCTCATTGTCTTCGCCATCCGATGACTTCGCGCGGACGACGTTTACTGAAGTAGTCTTTGCCTTGAGCGAGTTGTTCGTGGAGATCTCTTGTGGAACGGATGTCGCCATCTGTACGAACTATTTCAAATAATGAGTCTTCTTGGTAGGTCAACAGTATAATCCAACGCTCTACGTACGGTACTCTTCCCGGAGCCCGCGCGCCCTAACACCCTGGGATCGGGCCGTCGTCAACACGATGGAAGGTGCAGGCACGGAATCCTTACGCGATGATTTCATCCTTGCTCGATAGCCCGACACCAGGCTCTTGCTGAGGCGATGGCTTTGACCTCGTCTGACTCTTGCTGACATGTTTACCGGGCATTTGGAGTAGGAACTTTGGAAGCGACTGTGGCGGGGGAAGGGAGGACAGAGAAACTCATGCCGCAGGAGGGCCATGCACTTAAACCGCCATGCGGCCTCAGTGAGGCTCGATGTTTTCTCACTGTGCCCGTGAGTATATTAGAAGGTAACCGAACGAGATCTTGACCTCGCCCCCCTTCATGCCTTTGAGAATGTATAATACCAACAACGGCTCTGGAACGTTTAACGTCTTCAATACCGAGCGGGTTGTCAACCAAGCACCACCGAAGGCCGAAGAAAGGGCGAAGGAAGACCTCATCCCCGCAGATAAAGTCATAGCGTAGGTCGCTTTGTTGGGCAGCGTGTTGAGCTAATTAAATGGCTTGTTCGCACAGCGTTATGGGCCCTACCGGAGTTGGGAAGAGCACTGTACGTATGAATGATTGATGCATGGTTATGGACTAATAAGCCGATAAATATTAGTTTATTAACGC
The DNA here is from genome assembly GCA_012980535.1 of Pleurotus pulmonarius. Classification (NCBI taxonomy): domain Eukaryota; kingdom Fungi; phylum Basidiomycota; class Agaricomycetes; order Agaricales; family Pleurotaceae; genus Pleurotus; species Pleurotus pulmonarius. Next base: position 43,648 of record SJKF01000012.1, on the reverse strand, counting down.
TGCCGCTGGTTTCACCAGAGTCGTAGTCGGTGACACCCTTGAATCATGCTCGACAGAGATCCAGGCCGTAGAGATCGATTACGAAAAGCAGAAGGTGGTCCTCGTGGATACCCCCGGTTTCGACGATACACATACGTCTGATACAAAGGTTCTGAACATGATAGCCAATTGGCTCAAAGATACGTCCGTGTTTGTCTCTTTGGACCATGAAATTCGCTTGCTGACAGGACTCTGAGTAGATACAACAACAAGGTCAAATTAACGGGGATTGTATACATGCATCGTATCACCGACAATCGCATGGCTGGTGCACCACTCAAAAATCTCAAACTATTCGCCAACTTATGCGGCACCATTGCCGCAGAAGGTGTTGCCATGACCACCACAATGTGGGATATCGTCGACTCGCCGGAGGTTGGGCGAAAGAGAGAGAAGGAACTTAGGACCCACTACTGGAAACCCATCTTAGATCATGGAGCGCGGATGGAGAGATTTAACTCCAAGGACGGCCAAAGAGCTGCATGGAAGATAATACGCCGATTATGCCGTCGACCACCTCCTGGATCCCTTCTCATCCAGCAAGAAATGGTAAACCTGCAAAGACCATTATGCGAAACGGCGGCAGGTAGAACCCTGTACGACGAACTTACGAGGGTGGCACGGGAGAGGAAGAAGGTTGTTGAAAAGCTCTACAAGGATGCTGGAAAGGCCGACGATGTAGATTTGAGGGCGGGGTTCATGGAAGAGTACCAAAGGTTGAACAAGGAACTCAAGGATTTGATGGAGGGGGCCGGCACGCTGAAGACATCGTTTAGCACGCGGTTTTGGAGGATAATTGGATTGAAAAAGGCTGAGGCTGTGAGTCGCTTTCTTTGAAAGGATTCCCTTCTGGGCGCTGACATCTCGTAGGATCCGATTTATATGTTCTAATTTGCTTCATAGTTCACTGATTTAATAACCTTACGATGCTCCCCACTTTCTGCCTTGGAGGCTAGCACTGTACTTCATGTATATCACAGCTTGAACACGTATGTACAGACTTCCAAAATCAACCATTCCCCCTTTCATTTCGACCTTCAGATGTCCGCAACGAGGCCCTTTCTTCCTTCTCTAGCTCTATACAGTCACCCCATATATGTGAAGCAGGAACATGACAAGCATTGATTGGTTGGGCAACAGATCATGGGTATCATACGAACGTATACGGAGCAACGCATGGCCAGATTGAAACAGCGAGGTTTCAGTGCGGAGAAGGATGCTCTATTTCTAGATGGGAAGGAACTAGAAGCCTCTGCTACGCACGAGTTGCGTACACTTTGCCAACTCTCGCAATGCTCGCAGCTCCAAGGAGGGATGGCTTCGATAAAGCTCCACAAGCCCATTCACCCATCTATCGCACGTGTGAAAACCGCATGTGTGAAAATGAAACGGAGCTGGCGACGGGCGACGATTGGCGAAGAGGGCACGCAATCCGGCTGCGAGAGATACGAGTAGACTTGGGATTCCGTGTGCCCGGGTGGACCAGAACGGAACGGAACGGGGATTATCATTAGGAGCGGGGAGGGACGCTGGGACGCTGGGACGATTTGTTTCTGGGATGGAAGTCATGGTCATCCGCGCGGCCGAGTCGCGTGTACTCCGCGACATATGAACGTTTGAACTGCAATCCTCACGGAGGATGACGCAGAATGCAATAAATCGCTAGGTCGAAGCAGCCTGGATTCGATGACTTTAATGAGCATGCATCAACACGACGAAGCCTGACATCACTCACCACCTTACCACTTACCACTCAGAGCGCGGCGCGGCGGCGACTCAATGCGACCGTATGGCGATTGCACGGCGTCCAGAGTTCTTCTATGAATTCTGTAAATCTCTTTACCCTTCTTCTCCCTCACCTCGCGCCTTGCACGACTGCCCCGAGATAGGGACTGCCCGCGATCGCTTTCTTCATCTCACGCTGAGTGTATCACCTATAGGACATGGGGCCTGAGGACGTATGATGAACTGCGAAAATTCAGGCCGAGAAATGTGTCTGACGAGCTTCTCAGTACTCAGCATCGCCCTCCGCGATACGATGAAGGAATGAAGGAACACACGAATCGAAGGTAAGGCCTTAAGTACCCGTCTTGGAGGACGGTCGAGTACCCGCCGCGCCGCACAGCGCACCTGTCCCAGGATAAGCATGCCGCCAGTTGACCATCGCGCCCCGCCGTGAACGCGTGCGAGGTCTGGTCGGCGGGAGGGCGCTGCTATGCCTGGATCCCCCCGCGCCCCCTCCCCCCCGCATCCGGCATCGAGCATCTGGCCTGATCTGTGGTCACGAACCATGAAGTGGCATCGCTTAAGGTATGCTAGCGTTCTATACCTTCAGGCCGTGTGTCCGCCGTGGCGATGCGTCGTGCGGCGAGCCAGAATCCGGAATCATGAATGATGAAATACGCTGATCCTGGTGGCTTCAACGTCCAGGGACCAAGTCGAAGCAGTGTGGCTCGGTGAGGAGACGAGGGTCCGGACGTCCGCCGTTCTCCTTGAGTTCAAGGACCGAGGTCGCGGGTGAACGTCAACGGTGGGATACGCTTGCCGGAGTTAGAAAGGCTTCTAAAATCAACCATTCCACCTTTCATTTCGACCTTCAGATAGCCTCACATCTACGTGTTAATCCTCAAATGATCTGTTACCCAACCAATCAATGCTCGTTATGTTCCTGTTCCACATATATGAAGTGACTGTATAGAGCTGGAGAAGGGAGAAAGGGCGGCCTCGTTGCACTTCGAGGAAACTCTCAGCCGAGAGGGTTCCTGATGCGTAGAGCGTTTGACAGCGAGATAACAATTGGGTCGCCCAATTCACCGCGCGACGGAATTGCCCCTTGGCAGTTTGCTTCAGCCCCCGTGCAGCATCCGGGTTTTTGGGGACCAAGGCAAGCAATTCTTGGGAGTACGACCAAGCCCGTTCCGCTTCGAATAGAAGTAACTCCAAACTATAGGAACAGTTAATTTATGATCGTTGCATTGTATTCACGTACTCACTGCCCGGCCTTTATTTTTCCCGTAGGTACCTCTGGGAGTTTCTTGAATTCGCGACCTTTTCCGTGGGTCATTCTTCAGAGACGATGTCAGCCGATGTGTTCGATTGGCGCAATGTTTTCTATAGTCCGGTTCAGTCTGTCACTTGGACATGAATGAACGAGTAACAGATCATGGGTATCATACGAATGTATATGGAACAACATATGGCGAGATCAAAACAGCAAGGTTTCAGTGCAGGGAAGCACACTTCATTTCTGGACGGAAAGAAGCAGGGAGCCTCTGCTACGCACACGCGAGGAGGGCACGCAATCCGGCTGCGAGAGATAGAAGTGGACTGGGGATACCGCGTGCCTGGGTGGAACGGGACGGCGGCTGTGCGGGGAGCGATGCTGGGACGCTTCGTTTCTGGGAGGGAAGTTACGGCCGTGCGGCCGAGTCGCGTGTTCTCCGCGACATAATGAAATGGAACTCGCGACGGGCGACGAGCGACGATTCGAAAGAGCACCACTGTGCAAAACCCCCGTCTCATGAAGTCGCATACGAGAATCTACCTCCTGGATAATGCGCCTTGATTGAGGATTGAGCATGCGCAGACACGACGAAGCCTGACATCACCTACCACCTATCGCTCTTCACTTAGAGCGCGGCGCAGCGGTCACTCGATGCAAATGCATACAGTATAGCGATTTCACGGCGTCCAGATTTCTTCTATAAGTTCTGGAAACCTCTTTACGCTTTTTACCCCTTCTCCCTCACCTCGCGCCCTCCCCTCGCGCCTTGCACGACCGCCCCAACATATGGACTAGCCCGTGATCGATTTCCTCACCTCACATCCAATGTATCACCAAGCCTACAGGGTACTAGGACGTGCGGGGTCTGGTAGGAGTCCGGCGAGTACAAGATAGCACAATATTATAATATGATTCATAAAATGATAGATTGGTAGTCCCGAATAACTGAGTTTGTCCAATGTCCAAAGGGTAAGGGTGACCTTCGTACCAGAAGAGATACCCAACAACAGCTCGCTCGAAGCGAAGGGAAGGGAAGACTCCTTCAGTAAACGTCGTCCGCGCGAAGGCGTCGAACGGCGAAGGTCTCGAGCAGCGAAGAGAATGGGTGGTCATCGATGCTCTGGGAGTGGAGACCGATATCCTTCTGGACCAGCCCGTATTCGTGGAAGTAGGTGAGGGGACTAAAGCAGCGTGAGCATCCAATGCTCAATACTCAATACTCGGATACTCAGATACTCAAATACTCAGATACTCAATACTCGAATACGCAATACTCAGATCCCAATCATCATAGTCCCCTACTCTGAAACCTTGGTCACCGCATGCGTATGCGTTTGCCAGACCCCAATCCGCATCGCTGGCGTCGTGTATTTCATCGGCGTCGCGCACCATGCGGCCTCGACAGCGATACCGGCCGCGTTTGGCAGTATCAATAGACCGCGATCGATTTCCTCAGCTCACATCTCACATTGGGCGTATCACCTATCACCTATCACCTATAACCTATCACCTATCACCTGGAGGACTGAGGACGTATGCCGAACCACGAACCACGAACCACGAAACTGCGAAACTCGAGGCTGAGGAATGTATTGTCATCCTAGCGCACGATACGATGAAGGAATTCGGTGCCAGCAGCCTCGAGCGTAGTGAACCGTCAAACTGGCGTAAAGAACCGTCGAGTACCCACCGCGCCGCACCTGCCCCAAGATAGGTACTCAGGCCTCAGGTACTCAAGTACCCACCGCACATGCACCTCAGGTAGTCGAAAATCGCGCCCCGCCGTGAACGCAAGCTAATACTCGCGAGTGATTTTCGACGGGGGGCTGGTCGACGGGGGCCTGGAGTCCGGAATGTGACGGCTTCTACTGGCCACTGAGTTCTTTCGTTATTCCTAGTCGTAACCCGAGTTCTACCCTATTCCTGTTCGTCATCACGAAAATCACACGATCGGCCCGACTCCCAGGATACCGACCGACCGACCGGTTGCAGTTACACTTACAGTAGGAGGAGGTGGGTTTCAGAGCCAAACGCGAGGAAGAATTCTGGAGTGCGCTGATGCTGGATGGCGTCGATGTTCGATGTCCGGGGACCAGGTGGAAGGAATGTGACTCTAGTGGCTCCAGTGAGGGGACAAGGATCCAGATATCCACCATTTGCTTTGATTCCAAGGACCTGGGTCGCAGGTGAACGTTGGGATACGCTTTTCCCGGAGTTCTATCTGTCTGTCTACCTGTACCTCCAACCAGCCCCTGCTCGTCATGCGACCCGGTTAAGCGCGCCAAAATACCGAGCGTGGGCGTAGGCGTAACCCAGACCTTCAAATTTTCAAAGTTTCGCGCTGAATTCGCCTCTCTCATGGGTCGCGAGTGTACGTACCCCCTTTAGTCCTCAGGCCGTATCGGTATGGGTACCCCAGCCTGCGAACCTCGACTCTCGAGGCGAGCGGGCATTTCCGGGGGATTACTTGAGGACGCGGACGACTCGACGGGCTCTGCGATGGCGTACGAGGCCCTGGTGGTTGATTGGCGGCTTGCTGCGCTGGGGTGTGCCGCATGCGTTTCTCTGTCCGCGCTCTCTCCGCGAGTGGAATTGACGCGGGCGATCGCGCGGGGGATTACGGGGCGCCACGTGCTTCTGTTTGAACCCGTTGGCTGACTCGCTGTCAGGGTGCGTGCGGACTTGGTCTCATGCCCACATGCACACCACGACGGCGACGCGGACGATGCGGGCGGCAAAAACACGAACGAGGGGCTGGAGCTACTGGAGCAGGAGGTTCTCGAATCTCGTAGTAGACTGGAAGACTGGGCCGGCGCAGATGGCCCTCGGCACCCGGCCGTTCGTGCTCTTCTTCCGCGAGGTGCTCGGCGTCTGCATGGCCTTCACCCGCGGCATCTTCTACTGTGCGTCCCTCTCCTTCGCTTTGCCTCCACCTGGGCATCCATCCCCTGACGTTGCCCCTGTGCAGTGTTCCTCATGACGATACCGCTGGTGTTCCAGGTGACGTACGACCAGCTCCCCGACATCGCGGGGCTGCACTACATCGCCATCAGCGTCGCCTCGCAGTTCAACGCGCGCGCCGTGGACCGCATATACGCGTACTTGAAGAGCAGGAACGGGGACAACGGCACGCCCGAGTACAGACTTCGTGCGTACACCTTTGGTTCACGACCTCAACTTACTTACAACGGTGGATATACGGTGTCGATGGTGGCGAGGACGCTCCTCCTCCCCGCGGGCCTCCCCATCTGCATCAACGGCTGGTCGGCGCAGGATCACGACCATTGTATCGCGCCTGACATCGTATGTCCTCCACAGCTCGTCCTCCTTCCCTGCTTCTCTGAAACCAACGAACAACGCACTCAAACGCAACCTTCTGTAGGGTACACCCCTCATCGGCGCGAGCATCATCCTCAACTTCCAGTCCATCCAGATGTATGCCGTCGATACATCTAGCCTGCACGCAGCGTCTGATACATCTCTCTTCCCTCCCTCCCTCCCTCTCTCTCTCCCCCTCTCTCCCTCCCTCCATCTGCGTATTCCTCGCTCCACGAGCCCGCACGCCAACGTTCGCGCGTAGCACTCGCACTCCTCTCGCTCCTCGCCCCACCGCAGGCTCCCGCTTCCCTCTCTTCCCGCTCTTCGTTCCTCCGCCCCATCGCCCCATCGCGCCCGGATTCGGGGAGGGGAGGGGAGGGGAGGGAGGGGGGCGACACGATCCTCGCGCCACTCGCGCTCGCCACTGTGTCGTCCCCCGTCCCCCGTCCCCCGTCCCCCGTCCACCGTCCACCGTCCACCGTCTACCATCCACCATCCCCCGTCCACCGTAAGTCCGTAGGTCCGTAAATCTGTAAATCTCGCACTCCCTTCCGTGCGTGCAGTGCGAGCCTCGAGGGCTGCTGTGCATGCGTGCTGACTGGGTTTTGGATTTGGTTTTGGTTTTTGTTTCGGTTTTGGTTTCGGTTTTGGATTTGGATTTGTTTTGGATTTGGATTTGGATTCGGTTTGGATTTGGATTTGGATTTGGATTTGTTTTCTGTTTCCACACAGCGTATCCGTTTGCGGTCTGGACGTACGGCGGACGGCGGACGGATACGCTGTGTGCGTCGATATGCGATATGCGATGTGCGATATGCGCGCAAGACTGCCTTGCCTACTATGCCTATCGGGCCCCCGCAAGTCGTAAAAAAGAAAATGTCTCATATTATATATTGTATTATAGTATATTATATTATATTAAGTATATTAAGTATATTTCATACTAGCCCATCGCACACATCCTGTTTGCTTTACGTATGCTTTATTTCTGCTTTACGCGTGCTTTATGTATGCTTTATGTATGCTTTATGTTTGTTAGAGCACCCCACCCCCCCGCGTTTCGTTTCGTTTTGGGGGTTCTGTACGACCCGCTTTTCGTGTTTTGTGTTTTGTGTTTTGTGTCGGTGTCGTTTGTCATCCCTTTCCACGTCAACTCATCTACACCATCTACACCATCTACATCTACATCTACACCATCTACACCATGGGCATCTGATATCTACACCATGTACACCATGTACACCATCTACATACCTCATACCTCATACCTCGTATAAATGTGCATGCATATGGACTCTATAGTATATACACCCGCATGTATGTTCGCATTCGGGCTTTGTATCTACGTACCTACCAGACTCCGTCCAGCCGTACCCTGATCTACCCCGATATATTATCCATCGACCAGCGCCGCGCACGTGCAGCCACTCCCTCACTTACGCCACTCCCCACTCCCCACTCACCACTCCCAGGAAAATATCACTCGCAGGAAAATCGCTCCATCGCTCCATTTGAATCCGACACGAAAACGGTGGACATGAAACGTATATCGATACCTGCGTGGTTGGCTTTTTTCTTTTTGCGGGTCCTTTTTTTTGGTGGGTGCGGGTCCTGGAATGCGGGTGCTGGATGGAGGACGCGCACGGGGTGTGTGACTCTATGAATTGGGATTGAGATTGGGATTGGGTTGGGTGGTGGGGTCATCGATCATCGGCGTGGTGGAGGCGTGTTGAGGCGGGCGTGAGGCGGGAGTACGGCTTCCTGGATGGAGGTGTGATCGGAATTCGGGGGTACGGAGTTTGGGGGTACGAAGCCGAGATCTGGGTTTATGGCGCTGCTTGATATTGAATATTGACTGATGATATTGAATATTGAATATTGAATATTGCTTGATATTGATCGATGATTAATTGATTGGGGGGGAGAGGAGGCTTGCTAAATTCTCACTCATCTCACTCATTGCCAACCTTTGCCAACGCGCGCGTTCTTCTGTGGTTGCGGCGCAACCAGCCGGAACCCGCCCGGCACAGCACTGAACCAGCACTTGAAGCTTGAACAGGAGGAGGACAGGAGGAGAGCTCGGGATGCGGCGTCGGTCTGCACTGCACTGCAAGTAAGGACTTGTATACTTAGCACTTGAGCTTGAGTATTTAGGCAGGAATAAGGGAGGAATAAGGGAATAAGGCGGGACTCGGATGTTGCGTGTTTCGTTTTTCGTTGACGACCTGACAGCCTGACAAGTGGAAAACTTTATGAGTTTGGTGAGGTTTATGAGTTTTATGAGGTTTATGAGGTTTATGGGTTTTGTGGGTTTTGGGAGGTTTGGGAGGTTTGGGAGGAGGTGTCAGGAGATGGTGTACCGAGTTGGACCAAGTGGCGCGGCGGCGGTCGGGCCTCAATATCAATATTCAATAGCTGGACTAGGATGGAGCGCTGGTGTCTTTGCAGCGAGATCTGCACACATGCACCATTGCACCATTGATGGATGATTGGATGGATGATGGATGATGGGATCGATTGATCAGTACTCAGTACTCAGTGGTTGGTGGCGCGCCCCTTGCACCTCCTTGCACCCGTACTAACATATTAACATATCATATATTACAGGCGACAACCCCAACAAATAACCCCCCCCCCCCCCAACAACCCCAACCCACCCGACCCTCCCTCTGTCCCCTGTACCCCGAGCCGCGGCCGCATAACCCTCAGCTCGTCGCAACCTGCAAGGAACGCAAGATGCTGCCCATGCCGCCGGGGCAGACGCTGGATAACACGCTGGGGGCGCTCTATGTCGGATCGCTGTGCGCAGCGGTGTGGGACCTCAAGCATGCGCATGGGAGTGGGGGCGATAGAAAGGGGAGCGGGAAAGGCGACTCGGAGGACGGGGTGTACCCGTGGTGAGCGCTGGCATCTGGCATCTGACCCCGCTTCGTCTTCGTCTTTGTTTTCATGCATCGTGGCGGACACGGCTGGTTCCTTCCTATTTGTGTGTCCTTTCGTTGCTTCTTCCTTCCTGCTTATTTTCCGCGTCCGTTTCCCTTGGATTCCATTGCTCGTGGATATTTATTTTTATGTTGTAGGGATTGCCGTAATTCTAACGCGTTTAATGTTCGTAGACTTACTGCCTCGTTTCGCATGTAATCGTGTTGTTTTATATTATGTTGCACGTTCTTCTTTGTGATTTTGGAGAACTTTCCGCAAAATCGCATACACGTAGTCCGCAAAGCTTCAGCTTCAGTCCTGATCAACACTCATACTGGCTAATCTGATTTACGCGTACCACTGCCAGCGCGTAGACTTTCGCGCTGGGTCAGGTGACTTGCCCCTGAGCAACAATGACGCGATGACGCGATGACGGGCTGCGTTCTTGAGTTTGAGTTTGAACGACTCTCCTTCCCCACACCCACTCTCTGCCTCTGCAAGGATCCCATACCCGATATCCAGCTTGCACGCTCGACATCCAGGAAAACCTCGACTGTCAACAATCAATGCGAAGTCGAGATATCGTTGAGCAATTCCGAGTACGGACGATCCCGGAGGCATCAAAACACCTCCCGTACCACACCTCCAGCCAAGTCCACTCGCGATGGACGGTGAGGCCGGCGAGGGCTTGGATGAAGGTGCGTCCCTGGTAAATTGGCGGTGATGCGAAAGACTCACCATCGTGTCGCCGACGCTGTGCAGGACGCCCTTGAAATGCGGCTGGACTTCTTTAGACGCGCGCGCAAGCTCTCATATAGGCGACATACTCATGGAGGCATCGTTGTTCTCCCCACTCGCCTGATCCCCGCCTCAGACTAGTTCACCGACTATGAGCAGCGCAGACGGCCATCTCGACGGCGTGACGACACCCGATCGGGCTTGGCGATCATCTTCGCCTGTACATGGACCGCCATCCATCCCAGCATCCCCGCGAAAGAGATTCGCAGGAGTGAGTGGAGCCTGCGGGCGCTTGATCAAGACAAGTTCTGTGGACGTTGTTGGTCCGGGAGCTGATGGTGATGTGGGCGGTGCGGCGGTGGGTCGAGGCGCGGAAGGTCTCCCAAGCGCACGCAAAATGGGCACGCGATAACGCGGACGGCCAGCACGCGCACGGGGTGAGGCGGCCACAGCTGCCCGCCAACGCTGTCGCTGTTGAGAAGAACGCGGGACATACAGATATCGGTACGCAAACACGTCTTTGTCTTTACTGGGCTTGTACGCGGATGGTTGACTATTAATATAAGTGTTGGTGCGTCTGCTGTGTAGGTCATAGAACGTGGACGAAGGTGCGCTCGTTCTGCCTTATCATGGGCGGCATCCGGCATCGTTGCCCAGACCAAGGATGTCGATGGACCCCAGGCCATCGGTCATCCACTATCGCGATGTTGTTGGCCCATAATGCATAAGAGGCGACCCTAAGCTATCCCCCGAGGCCGCGTCTCCAACGTCCAACGCCTACTGCTGCGCAGCGTCCCCAACACGCGCACGGCCCATCGGAATCTACCACCGCCGAGAAAGAAGAAGTGAAAGTCTCAGTCCAGCATACATACATCCACCACGGCGGAAGGCCGCCCCCGTCGCTGACGACACCAAACCCAAACCCCCCTTTCGCGCGGCTCAGGATCGCGAAGGAGGAAATCCCCGACAAGAGTAAAGGCGACGGCCTCGCGAAAGCCGTCGTCCTCATCCAGACGCTCTACTTCCTCATCCATGCAGCGGCCCATCTCCGTCCGCATCGAGGACTTCATCCCGCAGGCGCCTCTGCCACTCGACACCACAGCCCGCATCGCACGGATCATGAATGGAATGGGGGCTTCGTGCTGAACGTTGAACCTCCACAGTGGGATCATCGATCATCGGGGACGGCGAGGGCTCGAAGTCCTCCGCGAACTCGCAGACGAGCCGGAGCTGTCCATGAACATCACCCTCCACCGCCTCGCCACGCCCAGCTCGTTCCTTGTTCCTCACAGCGACCGCGTTCGGCGTTCGGCGGCGTCCACTGCATCGCGTGGACCTTCGCGTCCACCACGCGTGCTGAGCGCATCGTCTGGAACGTCTCTGCGGCGCTCGTATGTAACGACCAGGACGTGCGTGAGCGCCCTGGGTGTGCCGCTCTACGCGCTGGTGTGTGCGTTGGTGTGTGCGTGGTTGGTGTGTAGGGTGATCGTGATCTTGGTTGTAGAGGCGTTCGTGCGCCTGGGGGATCTGTCCCCCGGGGCCAGAGCCTCCGTGAGCTGGTCGTCTTTCATACCGCATATATAGCTATATAGCTGCCCTGCGGCTCTGCCACTCGGACAATCGTCTAATCGTCTCGCCGGCCTGCTGCTGATAACATATATAAGCACCTGTACATGTCTGTACTTCGTTTTGGTATTTTTTGTACTTCGTTTTGGTATTCCGTGACATTTTTGTCGGGTGTCTGATAAACGGGACGTAGTTGTCAACTTCTCACCCACCGATCACTTTTGAGCCGGAGACGCGTACTTCGACTCCCATGTTCCTACTTAGCTTGTTTCAGTGGTTGTTTCTTACCGTAGAATATACCTAGCAACTTGGAAGAGAATATATATATATCCACCCACTCTCGAGCAAGGGGCAAAAACCAGGCGATGCTGGCAGTAACCTCAGGCGCATCGAGTTGCCATTCCCGTTTCCCGTCGCAACCGATTCGCGAGCGAGGAACAAGGCCAGGAGCAGGAACCCGAACGTACGGGACGCACCCCTTGTGGTTTTGACTATGCATCGTTACATTATATAATCATATTCCAACAATGCAGACGATTCGACACGGTGACGCCAGACAGTGCTAGGATGTATTACAATGAATCCTAGATGTGGGGTATGAAAGACGACCAATCGACAATCGCTCTAGCTCCTGGGGATAGATCCCTTAGCAGCATGAACGACTCGCACGATCAAAATTACCCTGCAGGTGAAATACACGCACACTACGACCAGAAGCAGCACGGAGAGGACCACTCGCAGCATGGCCGGCGCCCGCCAATGGGTGCGCGCTTCCTCGTATTTACGATGCGCCTAAGCAAGACGAGGACGGTCCAGACGATCGGGATGGACGTTATCAGCACAGCGGAGATGTCCCAGACGAGGTGCTCGGCGTGCGTGGTGAACTCAAAGTCCCAGGCGACGCAGTGGACTCCTCCGAACGCTGTTGCGGTCACAAGCGAGCTGGCAATGGCTGTGCGATGTCGATGAAGGGTGGTGCTCGTGGCATTGCGCTGTACTGTGTCTTCGTCGTGCAGTCCTTTGAGGACATGGAGATGCTCGCCGACGATGTAGTTGTGGAGATCCAGGATGGAGCCTCCGTTGAAGATCCGATGTTTCGTCCACTGTAATTGCTGGGCCTCGCCCTCTACTGAACTCGCCTGATTGTCGGGGCTCGAGCGGGGTTGGGAGATGTCGACTCCGAGGCTGATGAAGACAGGGAGCTGTACGTTGTACGGCTTTTGCCACCAGAACAGATAGAGTATGCTGCACAGAAGGGCATATGCGAGCGTCATGATCTCGAGCTTTGTGATGGTGAGGCGACGGGCAACGCGTGCAAGGAGCTGAATGAGGAAGTAGGAAGTTTGCAGGACGACGATAGCCTTCGCAAGGGCGTCACCCTTTGATTTGTCCCTGATTTCTTTGAGGGACACGGGCGGCCACGCGGGCGGCCGCGGTATGTTCCCTGCGTCTGGAGATACGAAATCTCTGGGGTGCGCGACTGCGCTCTTCCCGTCTGCTCCCATGACGGCAATGCCGCCCATTACAAGTAGGAATGAATGTGCGCTTGTCCACTCGCAATCTATACGAAATCGTCACTGATTATCCGGGCTGATCAATATGCAACTTTCCTGCCATCTCGTCGTTGACTGGGTCTGTCGTAGGCAACACTTCGACCTCTGCGCAGCTTTTGCCGATATCCTCCGCCGATGCGCTCTCTTTTCTAGCACGCTCTTTTCTGAATGCTTCGGAGACCTGCTTTGCCTCGGCCCACTGCTGGACTGCCCACATCACCATGAGCTCTGGAACCAACAGCGCCCAAAGCGAGTGCGCAATGCGCCACCCCTGTATTTTCCATCCGCTGTCGCGGACATCTTTCGCTGGGACGTTGGGGTGGATGGCGGTCCAGGTGCACGCGAATATAATGACCAAGCAGGTCCAGGCGATACCGAGTGCTGAGCGGCTGCCGATGTCAAAGCCTTCGAGGTGCCCATCTGCGCTGCTGTTCACCCCTGTTGGGCAGATCATGGCACGATGGGCGGTGGGTGGCGCGGTATGTAGGTTGGATCTTGGTGTAGAGGAAGGAGAGGGCGAAGGATGGAGGGAGTCAAACTGTCGGTTTCCACCCCAATCAACGCATTTTAGTTGGACATACTCACCACTCACCTTCCGTCGCTGAGCATGATTGCCGTTGGAGATCGTGTTCAGGTCTATATTGATAGCGCGTTGGTGACAATGGTGATGGCTGGTGTTGCCCGAGTCAGCGAGTCAGAGATAGCAAAATATATTCTATGGTTGTTGACAAGCTGCGTGTGACTGACCCCTGGTCCTCTGCGCTGCCCTGGGCTAAGCTGCTTGTGCGCGCCGAAATCTGCTTGAGATCAGCTCCCACTCATCTCCTTGTCTTCCGAGCCGCCTTGAAGAAACATGAGCCGGACAGAGCAGGCACGATGGGAAACCGTGGAGACAGATGATGGCCTGCTCCCCGAAACGCGAGCTCCGAAGTGGGATTGGGATTACCGGCCACACTCACGAACTGGTACTGGTACTCCAGCAAGGGCGTGCATACCGTCTTCACTGCAACGCCGTCCAAAGTCCCAAGTTCCCAAGCTCGATCTCGCATAGCACGTCCCCAGGCCCGACCCCTTGGCGCCCACTCAAGTACTGCCCGCGCAAAGTATGGCCTGAGTAAAAGCGGTGCACCCAGGGCCTCTTCGAGTACTGCAACGGTCGGTCAGCATTAACTTCTACACGTCGACTATGATCACTTACATTGGACGGTGTGGTAAGCTCAGGTGCAGCCTGCCCTCCCGCCGGGTCCGCCAAGCAGCGCAGTAAACACTAAATCGCCGACCGACTCCGTGAAATCGGGAGGAGATACGAACACGAACACACAGGCTTGGGGGATGAATGTCGCCTTATAGACGGCTCTTATGCACGATCTGTTCGGGACTGCATAGCGATGGGGCTCTCCCGGCAGCCGTGTCACTGGAACAGCTTTTCCGCGAGGGTATATCATGGCACCTCCATAGTCAGCGGCGGTGCGAGGCTGAAACGGGTTGAGAGGACTGGAGGTATCTGTTGGTTGGATGTTAGCAGTTGACCGAGAGTTCAGAAGGCAAAACTCCCACACGCTACATTGAGCTCTGCAGATCCGAGCGCAGATATATGATATCTACCCGATTTCGCGGTCGGTTCTCGTATGGTAACGATTTAGTGTGCATAGGAAGAGGCAGTCAGCATGCAAAGGAGTAACGCGTAAAGCGTAATTCCAAATCCAAACCCAAATCCAAATCCAAATCCAAATCCAAATGCGAGCGAGGATATATTACGGCGATATTACGGCGCACTAGTGCCCATAATATATGTCTAGAAAACATCCGCTGTCCATGGCCGTAGCCTGCATCTGCAGTTGTAGTTATAGTAATAGTGATAGTGTAGTGTACGGAATACGAACTGATGCTAAATGGTGTAAAATGCAATCGGCGAATAATGCGAAACCTCCTCTTCTCCTCTTGCGTTCGAGCGTTCAAGTGCTCACGCCTTGTAAAGGACCATAGCGGGCGCAGGCGCACTCTTCGCGTATTGCGCGCATACCGGCTCGCGTGGCGTATCCGCTCGCCGTACTTCCATGACACAAACGGCCTGCACGCAAAAGCAAAAGCCCGTCAGCACGCATTCACATCCACATTCTCATATTCACATCCACAACGCATTCACAATGCATCTACATCCACATCCACCATTCACATCCACAAAATATCCCAATTCGAATGAACGAACATCCACATCCACATCCAGAACGAACAAACAAACAAAGAACCACTCACGCAGAGAAAGAGAGGGAGAGGAGAGAGAGAGAGGGGAGGGGGAGGGGGGGACGTACCACTTAGGGTTGCCAGCGCCACGTCGCCTTCTCCGCGATCCACGCGCCGACGGGGCTGATTACGGGCCTAGCAGCGGGGCGAGGGCGTAGATGGCGACGGCCTCCCCGCACTCGTGCTTGCCCCGTGTATCCGCTATTCTGATATTCCGATATCACGCCGCCCCCGATCTAAACCTGATCTAAACCCGAGGTACCGAAGGCGCGATATCGATGAGGAGGACTAAGGAGTAAGCCGCATCGAGGACATTTGAATTTGAGGACATTGAGGGCGTTGGGGGAAGAGGACATTGGGGGAAAGAGGAAAGGGGAAAGAGGGAAGGGAACGCGGGGAGAGGGAAATGCACGGAGAGGCCAGCGAGGAAGCGGAAGGCGATGAGGTGCGCGGTGGTCTGGGCGAAGCCGCAGCCGGTGTTCCGTGCTGGGATTTGAAAGCATGGGTGCGGTGAGCGTGTAGAAGATTTGTTTTTTTTTGGGGGGGGGAGGGGGGTCGTGGTGGAGACTCACCGAGGTAGAAGAGATTCGCGAGCTGGACGACTCGCGGGCGCCGAATATTTCGCTAAGCGGGCCAAGGAACTAGTAGAGCAAGCCAACGACAGCAGGTTGGCGGATATATGCGGCAACGTACGAGGGGTCCGATGGCTGCAGAGGTACTTGATAGTGGATTTGGAGGTTTACATGGCGAAGGGAGGCACTCACCGTATGCAAGGACGAATACGCAGATCGTGAGGTCGGTAACGACGCTACTCGTGAGTGATGCCAAAGTCTCGAGACATCGCCCCCGCCGCCGGGGTTATCATCGACGACGACACCGGGCTAATGAACGTGAAGGACGAAACCACGATCGTCGCCGCCCACTTCTTCTTGTACGACCAGCTAGGCGGTGCAGGTGAGCATGTTGTCATCAAACATCATGCATCAAGGCGCACTTTTTGGGATTCAGCGGGTCATCTGCGCCGGCCCAGTCCACCATCAGGACATTCAAGACATCCGGCTCGCCCTCCGCCTTGCCGCTTTTCGGGTTTTCGGCGGGTGGCTTCTCGCCGCTGTTGTTGATCGTGAAGGACGTGCGTTGGGAGGCATCGCGAGGTTCTGAAAACGCCGAGCCTTAGGTATCTGTCAAAAGTTCGTGGGGACGTATCCGCGCAACGAGAGCTTGGGGAGTACTTGAGTAAGAGGGAGTTGTGGGAGGACGACCTTAAGCGGTGGCTGACGACGTTCTTCGAATTCACAGTCAAGGGTAGGGCCGGTAGGGATCGAGATTTCGGCATTTCGGCGCCGTGTCCAATGGATCTATTTTTGGCCTTTTAGCGCCTGCGTACTTGCATGGACGCGCGACGGAAGCAAAGTTTGAGCAACCTACGTACATATGTACGACGTGCTCGTAAGAGGTGGTTCTCGCGGCTACAAGGAAACTTGTGATTCACACTTCAATGTGATCTCAGAGCCGTTGGACTCCGGAGCAGCGAAGTTGCTCGCATAACGGCGCGTATGCATACATGCGCAAAGCACCGCGAAGCCGCGACGGAAGGCGGGCGGCCTCAACACGAAGGGCATGATTGAAATACACGCGATCTTCAGATCCAGTTAGCGGTGCTATCCATGACGTCCTGATAACTTGCCGGCTGAGGGCTATATCGCTCGCTTGCTCGCCACATACGTGCGCGGCGTCGCTTTGATGGTCGCGATGGTGGCAGAGCCGGATGAGGCTGAGGGAGTCAGAAGACGCGGCCGAGCAGAGGTGCGGGACGGTAGAATGCGATGATCTTGGTGTGTTCTTACGGCGCGAAGCAGAAATAGGTTAATGAAGTGACTGAGAAAGGACCGGAACGGTGATATGGCCAGTGTGGTGTGGCAGAATGTCAACGGACAACGGCGAAAGCAGGTAGATCTTCGAGGCCATCAAGTCGAGTATCCATTGGTACGCCTTTCACCTACGTCGCCGTTTCCCGGACAGGCAGGGACAGGCGATCCAACATCTCAGACACCGCGCCCTCAGTGTTTCGCGAGCTATCTAGGCGCGCTTGACAAATCTCCTCCTGGCACACTAACGCCTCTCACCAGTAGTCTCATGCCGTGACATTTTGAAAGCGTCGCGCGCCGATAACGCACGTAAGCGCAGTACTCGCCGCTGGTGCACAAAAACTCGACATTGAGTGGGTATGGTACCACGCCCCCGCCGCGAGATATATTCCGCATGCGTCTTCTCGCCTACGCGTTCAAGGGCGACCAAGCTGCAAGCCCGAAGACATCCCATAGGCGGAGCTGTATTCAAGGTGTGATCAGTGACCAACGAGAAGTGACGCTTATGGACGGTATAGGAGGGCGAGGCGCTATCGGCGCCTGTCGGGATGAAACGTACGAACGCGCTACTCAGAATACAGAACACCCGATGCCGCGAATCCAGCGGCTCGCAGTTTCAGCGGCATCGCGAGGGCCCGCACAAGAATCCAAGCATATATGCGTAGAATGCAGCACCTGAGAGCTGAACAGACGGCCGCGCCAACCAGCCGCTCTGGATGCACAAGGAGGCGCTTTCGGTCCCGCCCTTATCCTCTCCTGTGACGGCCAAAGACGGGCCCAGGCTGGATGACACTAGCAAAGCTGAGTAGCCCGCTGCGAACAGTCTTGGAGGAGCAGTTCCAGTCAGGAGACTTGCATACGAGAACGACCTCGCCTGTAACGTCCATGTATGCGCTTCAGGCAGCGACGCCACGCGCAGAGAAATGTGTTCAAGCGCAGAGCCCGTGTCTTCTCGCCGCCCCATGGTCGACGTTCTGAGTGGCCGAGACACCGCCGAAATAGGAGGATACGCGTTTGGCCGTCTCTCGTCGAAACGCTCGAGGGCGCGCGCTACAAGGGAGGAGGGGGGAGCAGCGAGCCTCACCATATTCTCAACGCTGCGGGGTGCATCGGTGATGTGCAGGCCACCTCGTCTTTCCGAAACGTCCCGCGTGCTCACCGTCGAATCCAATGGTGTGCCTGTCTTACGATATGAAATCCCGCCATGAATCGTGTCCACGCCGTGGGTACCGGCGATGCTCGAGAAGAAGAGGTGCCAATGGTGAATGGGAGAGGCAAGCAGCGTGGAGGTGGGGAGAAAGATGACGGAGTGGCCGCTCGCGTCAGGGCTCCTATTATACCCTGCGCGTATAGCTGGGCCGGGTCACCCGCCTCATCAACCCGGTTTGCACCTGATTGGCATTTCGGCCCTTACTCTCGACGTCCATCTGCCGCCGCTGCCGTTCAACCTCCCGCCTCAAGCTTCGGCCCCCATGTGCTAGCTATCTGAACCAGTTGCTGTCTCCCGCAACAGCGTTCGAGTCCCCTCTCAAACAGCGCGACGCGATGCCTGATTAGGCCTGAGCTTTGAAAATTTGAAGTTTGGAGTGGGCGTCGTTTGGTTGCGTTGGAACGATTGGACTTTGGAATTAGATGGCGTTGGCTTTCGCTACCATATTCTCCTGGGCTCGTTGAGTGGTTGTTTATCGTGCCTTGCCATCCTTGTGCTTATTCGTACATATTGATCTGTCGTCTGGTAGTAAAGAATAAGAGCCCTGGTTATGACTGATTCCTCGTACCTGGCGTGTGTGTTCCGCGCTTGGCGAGCGATGGTAGACTCGCGTCGTTTCAACGAGCCCGTGAAATGTGGAAGTGAGCAATGGTACGTCCGGGATGCCTTGGCGAAAGCTCCTCGCCAAACGATAGTGCTTTGCTGTGGTAGCCAAATATTTGCACACCACGTCCGCATCAGCGCTCAAAACACCTCACGCACTTGTTGGGATCTGCACGCTTCACGAACATCCAATAAATCAGTGATATCGACATCGGACATATTCATCTTCAAGCTTCATCGATCTTTGACAACGACTTCATGCTAGGTGAGCAAAACTCCCCTCGTTGCTCTCATCTTAATCTTATCCGTCATCGTCTCACTCAAGTCCCCGCAGTTTCACGCTCGGACGTCCTGGCAAAGTTAGTCGGACTTGCAAGAACTTGCGCGCCGGACTCTGCTTTCGCTGACCTCTGCTCGCTAGATATCTCGATCTCCACTCTTGCTTGCGTTCTCCGACAATGTCGGTGGAGCCATACGCGTGTTGCAAGTATTTGCCCGTCATAGGTGTTACGTTGTGCTGACTATCCATGGAACAGGGAGCTTATACGTCTCTGTGCTCTATCGCGCTTCATGCCTCGAGCTTGGCTTGAGTATGCCCTCAGAGTATTCGACTGCTAGAAACGCTCGCCTGGTACAAAAGAAACCAGAGAATTGTAATCGACAGGGGAGGACAGGGACCTCTCCTGTGTTCCCCTGTTGTCACGTTAGGCTCCCGACGCCGCCGGCCCGCCCATTCCGTTCCTCCTCGTTGAAGCTTTGCACCACCATGTTCGCCGCTGCAGTGCTTTCCCCTTTCTCAGACTCTCTCCTTCGGACGATGGTACGATTCATGTGAATACGATATATCATGCATAATGCCCCTGGAGCCTGGGGCGTCCAGGATGGGGTGTAGGGAAGGCAGATCCCAGGTACGTCGTTCGCGCAAGTACTCGGCGTCTTGTAACTCACCGCTGCGAATTTACCGCGAATACCAGCATGGGGACCTCGTGCGCTCGTCCACGCTGGATCTCTGATATCGGACTCCTCTTATGGCCCGAGCGTAAGCCTTCGTCGCGGTACTCGTGCGATTCGGGATCGTAGGCGACGCGCAAGGAGTCTACGAGGCTTGGAGGAGGTGGGATGCCAGTGGCGATCGCATTGCGCATGCGTCTCAAGTATGGGTGCGTTCGCATGCTTCGCCTCACAATTTCAGTGACCTTGACCTCGTTGATCCTCTTGCGCAGTCTATTTCACTATCGTGCATGAGCTACGAAGGAACGGAAGTGCCAACTGATCGCGATACGTCTGGACTTGAGGGGGAGAGGCGCTTGGCTGGGCTACATCGCCGCCGTCATGAACGTCCCGCGGGGGTGAGTCTCCCCGTTGATTTACCTTGGCGATGATCACCATAAACCGAGTACTTCGCGGCAGCGTTGACCGGTTGTGCCTGCAACAGCTGTACACGCGTCTACCTCTCGAATATCTCATCGTCGAGCTGCTGATTTTGGAATCGGTGCCTCAATACCATCGGCGCGGAGGTATCAAGTCGTAATCCTACTGGAAACTTTCCATCTACAGCGCTGTTCGCTATCTCGACGGTACGTAGTCTCTGCGTGTTCATTGCAACGCTCTCCAACTCGCGTAGTAGGTCTCCAAGCCGTCCACCAGCCCTGGCTTCCTAGGCGTCCAGCCGAGCAATGCCCGCGCCAAGTACGGGCGGAGCAACAGCGTCGCCCCGAGGGCCTCTTCGAACACTGTAACCGTCCGTCAGTGTCCGCAGCCTACCCCATCCGCTCAGCGAGCACGGTACAAAGTACTCACAATTCGAGGGCTTGATAAACTCATACGGAGCTTTCGCGCCCGTCAATTGCACCAAGTGCTGCAAGAAGTCGTCCACCGACTCCGTGAAATCGTTCGCAGCATCGAAGATCTGCCCCCCGATGATTTGCGCCTTCTCAGCCGCGCGCACGTAGAGGTCCGCCAAGTCGTCGGCATGCACGAGCGCGAATCTGCCCCCGGGCGTGCCATACCACGCAACCTTCCCCTCCTCCGCCGCCTTTTTGAACAACGGCGCAAGGAGAGAGCCGCCGCGCCCGTATAGGAGCGCCGGGCGGATGACGATGCCGTTGAGCACGGTGCTGGTCACGACGGCCTGCTCGAGGGGGATGCGCCACGCCGTGAGCTGCACGGGGGTGCCGAGCGGCGTCGTGTCGGACACGATTTCGGTGCGGCTGTCGCCCTGCACCCACGTCCCCGACGTGTAGATGTACGAGAGCCTCGGCGCGCCGGGGGGCCGCAGCTTCGCGGCGGACGCGCTGACGTCCGTGAGGATGGCGCTGGATGCTTGCGCGAGGTCGGGGAAGCCGCCGATGCTCTCGATGACGACGTCGAGCTTGGCGATGAGGTGGTGCCAGGACGCGGATGTTGGCTCGGCAATGACGGGGATTACTGGGTGAGATCAGTTGAGCTGCGGTCGGTCGGCGGGAGGGGGAAGAGAGGGAGGGAAGGGGGCTCACTTTCTTCTGCGGCTAGTCTCTGGGCGTTCGCCTCTGAGCGCGTCAGGCCGTATACGATGTGCCCTGCTCGGGCCAACGCTTGGGCTACGGGGAAACCGATGAACCCGGTTGCTCTGACGGTGCCGCGATGAGTTCGCTACACGAGGCGTTTTCGAGGTCGCTCACCCAAGGACAAGGACTTTCATACTTGCTGTCTGAGGTTCTCGTACTGTCGAGGTTCGGGCGCGATGAGCAGAGCTCGAGGGGCCTTATAAATGACACGGGTGGGAGCACACGGACGACCGAGGGAATGTGATGACAAACACCATGGGAGAAGAAGCGTTGGTTATTCTTGGATGGCGAGTGGGTTAGTCTTGCACGAATGTATTTCTGGGTTATCGAGATTTGATCTACCAGTTAGGCTTCGCATGTACTAGAGATCAGTGTACTGACCGTTCGAGAGTTTGAGCGTACGATTTACTTACAAGTAGGAAGCGCTTGAGATAAGGCTTCTCGTTGTCTTAATAGGTTCCACGCTCGCTACGATCGGCCAGGGATGCTGCCTTCCTCGAGCGCCGTCTTGGTACGCCTGTAGTGGCGATAGCAGGGTACGGCGACAAAGACTCAGAGCTATGAAGAGTCGCTTCCTGAAACCCCTGTCATCACGTGGAAGCCCAACTTCTTACCGGCCCGGTCACACCACGCACCATTGGTATTGCTCTCCCACCACGACGACGACAGCCACGAAGTATTTGCTCGACTTTGGGCACGAAAGGGCGCCAGTAGGACCGTCTTCAGGATCCTCATCCTCGAGCCTACTATGAAACGCGGAAGAGCTGGAATACATGACACCTAACTCCGTCGAAGAGAGTCCAGATGGGCGCCTTGGGACCTCGTAGAGCATTCCTTCGCGGGCTTTTATGCCAATCGTCTCGAGCAGAAGCTAGAAGCACGCACACCACCCTGGACGGATGCATCGATCATACCACACGACATCCCCCTTGCTGAGGGATGCAAACGAAGAATCCCGCGTTGGCAACGAATCCCGAATTGAAGAGCAATGCCGTAGGGGAGCTAAAGAAGTGTGCTAGACGTGGTTCAAGCTAATGGTGAGGCGTATGGCACGCATGTAAGTGACTTTAAGGCCTACCTCGAGTCCCCACAATTCAATTTGGACGCAGACGGCGCGGCGCGGCGACCTTTTCGTACTCCCTGGCGCTGCCTCGCCTGAAGCGTTCCTCGCAAGTTTCCACATTGAATGTACGCGCGACTTGCATGGTGGCAGAAGCTATGGTTGATCTGGGCGATGTTGAGGAGTGTAGGAGACTTGACTTAGCCGCATACAGGGGATGAGGTAGCATGGACCAATCGCCGTAGAGGCCAGCTCTCGGTAAGTCCTTGTGCCTCAGTCTTTCATTTCATCTCGGCTAATGCCCGCACGCAGTCTATCCCAGACGCCGACCTCTCGCCCTCATGGACGATTCATTTGGGAACTATATGGTGGACTAGATGATGGACGGTTGCGTAGCCGTGACGCTGAGGCAACTGCGGAGGGGTTCCAAGTCGTCTTTGGTTGCGTGCACCTAGCTGCATAGGCGCATATTTACCTCTACCCGACGGAATATCCGCTGAAGTAATGGGAGGAGTAGTTTGCAGATCGCTGAGGTTACGGACGTAGTATCGGCGCGGACAGTGTTGGGAAACGAGACGTTGGCGCCGGATTCAACTGCGAAGCCACCATTGAGGGAGTCCGGTGGTGCGCGTCCCGTCGATTTCCCCTGATCGTGCACTGATTGTTTCGTTTGCTAGTATCGACCAAGTAAAAATACTGGGCGGCTTTGGCTTCGCTCCCAAGCCCGCGGCGTATGTCTACCCATAGGATCCTCAGTCCATATGAACGCTCTTTTGTCCTAATACTACTCCTTTATATGAACCACCGTAACTCGTCGGTTCCATGAGACGGAAGATTCAATATGGAGTATCACCGCCTGCGTTTGACCTAGCGAAGTATCTTGCGACGATGCTGACCTATTCTAGAGCACCAGCAGAGCATGCTCGGTTTCTCGGTGAAGTGGAGATCGTCTTCGAAGTGCTGTACCCATTTACCACATCAAATAAGCCCGCTTTCTCGAAGGCAACTTCAAGAAATTCGCTTCGGGGGTCGCACGGATTCGTCGTATTAACCAACACCGCAGTTGAGTGCCCTCGCAGTATAAGCCTTCGTGCAATTGACGCTTGACGCAGGCGATTGGCATGAGGAGCTCATTCAACTATTTGACCGTTGATCGTTGAAACCGCTTCACTGTCACATCGAGAAGTAGACGCGCCGTTTTCACCTGCACCTTTCATATCGCTAACGCAGTCTACATTTCAAGGTTCATGCACGAAGTCCTCGTGGAGACTGGACTACGCCTCGCCGTTCGATCGTCGCGTCATACAAAGAGGACGGCGATTGCATGTTTTAATGAGGAGAGGCTCAGGCGAGGATGTGGAAGGACGGCGACATGTGCTGACCGTAGTAGGCGTGAGTTCCAGCAGTGGGAATGCCTCATTTCTTCGTGTGTTGGTCCTGACTAATTCCTGCGCGTAGTCTCTTCGCAGCCGCCGACCTCGTTGCGGAACGTGACAAAAAACCGTCATGTTGAAGGACTTGTCAGCCGAAGTCCTGGCGTCCTCCTACGTGCACAGGCTGTCTTTGCTGGCCACGGGCAATCGGGTGTTGGCGTAGACGTACCCCCCGAGCTGAAGGGAGGCACTTTGGAGGGAGCGTTACGACCAGCCCGTGGGGAGTTCCACCCTGCCTCGCGGTGATCATTCATTGAGCAAAACGCAGTATCGTCTCGGAACCCATCTGCTTCTGCGATCTTTATTTCATATGGACACGCTACAAGGCATCTTCGTCTTCGTCACTACTTTGACAGTACTATCGGCGTTCGACGGCGCCGCCACCGTTGACGGCCCTCCCCCAGCTTTAAACTAGCTAAAGTCGGCACCTTCGGTTCTTCCAATTGAGGCGAGTCGACGTGCTCCTCTCACACCCGCCCGGGCGGGTTCATCATCGGTCCCTCCGGGCAGCGCAGCATTGCAGTGTCGCGGCTCGCCGAGCGACACCGAAATGAACCCCTCATATTGCCATCCCTAGCGATCAGCTCTGTGATCCTATCAAATACGTTGGTCGAGACTCTATGCCACAGGTGGCGTGGGTGTTAATAGCGCAGCAGTGTGGTTTCTCAAACAAACGCGCCTTACACGCCCAAGACTGTCATTCATGGGTGTTGCTGTGATACCGAAGAAACAAACCATGCAAGCCGGAGCTGGAAGCCTGAACGACCATGTGGGTCGCGGTTAGTTCTTAGCCTTCATCGAGTTCAATTTATCCAATTTGAGCGTTGAACAGGATTACCAGTTCCAACCTTCACGTTCCAGGTTGGCTGCGCCTGCCCGCGGTGGGGAAACTATGTTTTCAACGTGGTGCGTGATAATTACCGCGTCTATTCTCGATCTCACACAAGCTTCCGGTTTAGACGAAGTGAGCGACCATACCGTGGAATGCCGCATGACGGCCGCATGTGCGCAGCCCAAGGAGTGCCTTGTCTTGTTGGTCAGTCATGCGCGGGTATTGTCGCCGTCACCTCACGGTACGCAAAAGAGGACGGATGGCTGTGTTCTTCACGGACTACCGACAGCATGCAACGGCCGTACTCTCGCCAACTTGCAATTCAAATGCAGTGCGTCGTCGTGTCAAGCAAGTCGAAACTGGAATGTTGCAAGTTTGAGGCAGCTCATCGTCGCTTGGACCCGTCAAACTATCAAACTAAGTAAAATTTCAAAACCTCTAACTGCGCCTTCGTCTATAAGGATGAACAGTGGGGTTTTATTCGGTAGACCGTAACATTCGTACTCTCTACACTCGACTCTTCCATACCACAGACCAATAAACCGGCAACTGAAAGCAATGGCCAACTTCGAACTTGATAACATCTCCTCGGATGATATCGTAATCGCGTGAGTGTCTTCTGGAATGAATAGTATATAATTGTACTGAAGGTTTTGCTTATCTCTCCGTTTTAGCTTGATGGGGGCGACCGGGTCTGGTAAAAGCCAGGTAAGTAGTCCACCTACGGTTTCTCCTTTTCCCTCGCGGGCTCATCTCCGCCTCCTCAGTTCATCAATACTGCGACCAAAACGAGTCGCATGGGCGTCGGACACACGCTCAAATCCCATACCTCGTCCATCCAAACAATCCGAATTCCCCTTCCAAACGACAGCCGAAACCGATCGGTAGTATTCGTAGACACCCCGAGCTTCAATAACACTGCTGCCAAAGACTCTGACGGGGATGCCGATGGTGAACTGTCGGACGAGAAGGTGCTAGAGATGCTGGCAGAATGGTTGGGTAGAAGGTTGGTGGCGCTCCTCAGAAGTAGACTGATACTGAAATCACGCTCTGTAGCTACCAAAACAGTATCAAGTTATCGGGGATAATATACACCCACAGAATAACGGACAATCGGATGGCTGGATCGCCGCTACGCAACCTCCACCTCTTCGAACAGCTTGTAGGCGTTGACGCCATTCCCAATGTTGTACTCGCCACCACCATGTGGGGTTCAGACGCTTCATCCCGGGCGCAATCCTTGTCCGAGAACAGAGAGGCGCAACTGTCGCAGAAGTATTGGAAGGCGATGCTGGACCAAGGATCGCGCACGATGCGGTATCACGGAACGTACGAGTCTGCGTGGAGTATCATGGACGGGTTTCTGGCAAACTCGACGCCGAGGAAGCTGCTGCTCCAAAGGGAGTTGATCGACGAGAAGAAGCCCTTGCATCAGACCAGGGCTGGCATGGCGCTACAGGACGTACGGTGGATCGTATCGGATTACCGCGCAATGGACAAGCACCACAGGCGGCTCAGAGTTTTTGAGAGGATGCTTGCCGTTTCTGTATGAAACTTCCCTCCGGTTCTCGATACTTAGACTCTATGGTGCTATTTATTCTCTTCGCGATTTTATCAGGGAGCAGGAGGCCTGCTTAATTTTTATTATTCACATTATCTTATTGCATCGACCAGTATGCATGCAACATAGATTAATTATCGCCCTGTTCCACGACTCCTGTATAGTAGAATCGACCAGACTGTCGA
The DNA here is from genome assembly GCA_012980535.1 of Pleurotus pulmonarius. NCBI lineage: Eukaryota > Fungi > Basidiomycota > Agaricomycetes > Agaricales > Pleurotaceae > Pleurotus > Pleurotus pulmonarius. Next base: position 16,966 of record SJKF01000012.1, on the reverse strand, counting down.
AGCAGAGAAGTTACAGTGCGGATTCATTTGAAGCTCGCTTACTCGTAGCATACGCAAATCAACGATCAGCATACTGAGCATGGGGTCAATTGGCGGGGAGAGAGTTCTACAGTTGGCTGCGTGTCCCAATGGATGGTTAGACAATACCCAGGCTTATTCTTCGTTCTTTGGCGCGGAAGGCCAACAACTACAAGTCAGTCACGAAATAAGGATGCCAACGAATTCAGCGTACCAACATCTTCAATCTCTGGGACCGCCTGCTCCCACCATTGCCGCCATCTTGACTCGGACACGGTGCCACACTTGATTTGAGAATCGCCTATTGAATCCCTGTACATCCGCTTATAAGTCATTTCATCATCGACGTCAAATACCAATAGCGTGTCCACGATGCTGAAGAATATAGTGGCGATTGCGAGCGGATCCTCCAAAGTATATGTGAGGCGTATATATTTTAGCTTGGTCGAAGAGAACAGAGATAGTTTTTTGGCGTTTGCACCTGGCGGCATCTACGACGCGTTGGAGGTGGCGAATGAGATCAACAACGTGGGCGTACCGATGCACCGTCCAATGAGAGGTACTCGAGATCGGGAAGACCGCGTAGTAAAGATGCCACTATGACGTAGAAATATGTCTCGTCTACGGACAGCGTACGTAACCCCTTGAAGTTCTGAAGGACATACTCGACCTCTTCGCCGACGGGATAGTATGGGCCGTGTCCAGTAACAGAAAGGTTCACCAACGAATTCGGAATATCCGTAAACAGCACGAGGTCCTCAATCGGCGCTGAGAGGCATCGGAGGCTGGGAAACAACACCGTCGCAGAAAGCCTTGCCTCAGTGGGCTTGATGGGTTGGCATACGACTGTACGTGGATTTGCTGTGCGTATGATGAGGGTCTCGAGTGAGGGGTGGGACAGGGAAAGGAACGGCGAGAGATCTGTCAATTCGATGCTGCGATCCACGCAGAGATGGGAGAGCTGGGCGCTAGGAGGGAGCAAGCGCAGTGCACGAGGGTTGAAGACACCGACAGGCCAGAAGGTGATATGTACACGGCGTACGTTCACCAGGTACGGGAGAATAAGCTCGATATTTGCTTGCGCGCTGTCGCTGGTCGAGGACAGCCTCGTGAAGTACTCAAATATAAACGAGGTGGTGAACTGCACACCAGGGTTCGACGCGATGTTGCGTGATAGGAACGCGAATGCTGGCATTTGTTTGAGATGGAAAAGGGATATAAACAGTTCTTGATAGATGCGGCGTATTGTGATGTCCTGGAAACGTCGGGATACGAGGAGCAGAGCGCACATCGTCTTGGGCGCGTCCAAGTTGTCTACTTCTTTCACGATGGCGATCAGAATCTCGTTTGGGAGCCGCACGGGCGAGCTTCTGGGATTTGTTAGTCTAGTCCACACGCAGCCTCAGTAAAACTACAGAAACACAACTTACAGATCGTCTGGAATCGACGACGACATGAAATGAACAAAGAAGCGAGCGATAATCTGCTCACAATCAGATCACGATCAACTTATAGAAATAGACCGCGTGACCACTCCTAGGCGACAGTTCTGCGCGACGAAGATAGTGGGGGGCAGATGAGTGCTGAATATGTTTGACTCTCAAGTCTAATGATTTTCTTATCCTGTAGCCACGAGTCAGCCCGAGCCCATGTTTCGACAATTTTATTTATTGCTTGAACCCCCTCAATGTTCATTCGCTTAATCAGTGTCATAAACATCCAAGATCGTCGCGCGACAAAGCACCGTTGTCTCTTTGCGGATTAAGCCAAGGTAAAAGCAAAAATCAATGATCATTTCCTATTCAAATCAGATGGGGACACATATCTACCCTTGCAGCTGTCGAATCCGATTCTCCTATACCTTTCGACCTTGAATCGAGGGAGTTCAGGACCACTATGTCATAATCAAGAAGAAAATCTCTTGCTTACCAACATTCGAGATATCCTCTTCCGCAGGCTCCCACCATTGCACCCACTTCGGATCGCGAACACCAATATTGTACACATGGGGGGCATCCATCGAATCTCTGTGCACCCGCGTATAGGTTTTCACGTCGACGATCTCGAGGATCAAGAGCGTGTCCACTAGGCCGAAATAAATAGGGGCAATCTCCAGTGGGTCGCCCAATGGGTACGTTAGGCGGATATATGTTAGTTTGACGGAAGAGAGGATGGAGAACCTGGGGTCTCCTGCAAGCCATGCCATCTAGAATGTTGGTATTTTCGTTCATCCATAAGAACTAGTAACGCGATGACGAACGACCAACATACCGACGAATGATCCAACGCAAGGTACTTCAGTTGGGGTAGCCTAGGTAGTACAGGTGCAACTCCAGTGTCAAAGTGTGTCCCCTCGAAGGACAGCGTGTGTATCGATGGGAAAGTTCGAAGAATGTGCTCGCGAAGCCTGACGCCGACAGACCTCCATGGGTATTGACCGAGAAGACCGAGGCTCACCAGCGAAGGAGGGGCGTCCTCGAATAATAGCAGATCTTCGATAGCAGCTTCGATACGTCGAAGGCTAGGGCATAATGCACAAGCGGATAACGTCGCATCAGCGGGTTGAAACGGCTGGCAGGGTGCAACAGAACGGTACGCCGGGCGTATAACGATGGATTCAAGAAATGGGTGAGAAAGGGCGATAAACGATGAGAGGTCCGTCAAATGGATGCTGCGATCCACGAAAAGATGGGTGAGTTGGATGCCTGGCGGGAGCAAGCACAGCGCGTGAGAATTGAAGACGGCAAAGGGCCAGAAAGTGATGTGTAGGCGTCTGACATTCACTAGGTATGGAAGAATCAGTTCCATGTTCTCCTGTATCCCGTCCTCATAGGTGGTAAAACATGGCTTTGAGTCGTAGTAGTACTCGAAGATAAAGGAGGTGATGAGGTGTGCACCGGGATTACTGGCGATGTTGCGCGATAAGTATGCAAAGGTACGAATTTGCTTGACATGGAAAAGAGATAGCAACATCTCTTTATAGATCAGACGTACGGCGATGGCGTAGAAACAATGAGATACGAGGAGGAGGGAGCATAGTGTTTCTGTTTCGCCCAAGCGATCTACCTCATCCACGATGGCGCTGAGGATTTCATTCGGGAGAGTTAACGACGAGCGTCTGGAGTACTCGAATTTAGTCCAACCTCGCTCACATGCAGCGACATGACCCACCGAATGTCTGGAGACATGATGGAGCGAAGCTTGAGACAGCTCCGGTAATCTCCGCGACAAAGCGCTAATCCATTGGATGGCGGTCAGCGGACCGGTCAGCCTCCTCAACGTTAGCTTCATTCACACCCAATGTTTCTGTAATTCGCGGCCTATAATTTGAACCGTGGTCGGAAAATTATCACACCTTGCTCAGTCGCCCAACCCCCCATATGTGCGTACTATCTTTCGTGGTTTCACCCATTCCTGGTCCTCTCCTACAACTATCGCGTAATTCAATATCATTGCATCTCAACTGGTACAACGAAAGTACTATGCGCCCGGGACCATTTTCCGATCTACATCTGATGGATCCGTGGTTCTTGCTGCAGTTAAGTCTGGTTCTCCAATATCCTGCGGCCTTAAATCCAAGGGGCTCAGGGTGGCATTGTCACATCCAACAAGGAAATATCTTGCTCACCAACATTTGCTATATCCTGCTTGGCTGTCTCCCACCATTGCGCCCATTTCGAACCGACGTCGTCCACACGGGATGTTTCCGTCGAATCTCGATACACCCGCGTACAGGCTTTAAACTCGACAACGTCGAGGATCAAGAGAGTATCCACACTTCCGGGAGCAATGCGGAGCGGCTCGCGAGGGGAGTACATAAGGCGAAGGTACTTCAGTTTCGCCACTGAAGAGAACATTGAGAGGTTGTGAGCATCTGAATGTCGTGCCATCTAGAAGGTGGCGAAGATGATCGATAAGGATCAGCCGGGAAAAAGCGATGGAACATACCGACGAATGGTCCAAAGAAAGGTATTCGAGGTTGGGTAGCCTGGGCAGCAGAGGCGCTACCCAGTGTTGTAGTCAGTACCCTCGAAGGACAGCGTGCGTAGCGACGTGAAAGTCCGGACAATGTGTTCCGGAACCGTGACATCGACAAATCCAAACGAATGTTGCCCGCGGACGCCTAGGTTCACTAATGAAGGAGGGGCGTCCCCAAAGAGCAAGAGATCTTCAATTGGTGCCTCGACGCGCCGAAGGTTTGGACATAAGGTGGTGACTGATAACTTTGAAACGGTAGGTTGAATGGGTTGGGATGTGGAAGCAGAAGGGTACGTCGGGCGTATCACCAATGACTCTAATAACGGGTGTGAGCGCGCGAGAAATGGTGAGAGGTCCGTCAAATAGATGCTGCGATCCACGAAAAGGTGGGTCAGCCGAACGCTGGGCGGGAGTAGGCACAGCGCATGGGGGTTGAAGACTCCAAACGGGTAGAAGGAAATGTCCAGGCGTCTGACGTTCACTAGATACGGAAGGATGAATTCCATGTTCTCTTGCGCTTTGACAGCGCCGATTGACAAACATGGCCCTGAGCCTGAGTAGTACCCGAACATGAACGTAAAGGAGGTGATGAATTGTGCGCCTGGGTTCGTCGAGATGTTGCGTGAGAGGTATGCGAATGGGCGAAGTTGTTCAGGATGAAAGAGAGATAGCGACATTTCTTTGTAGATGAGACGTAAGGTGATAGCATGGAGATGGTGAGAGACGAGGAGAAGCGAATACAGCGTCCCCAGCGCATCCAGGTTGCTTAACTCATCCACGATGGCGACGAGGATCTCATTTGGGAGCGTTGATGAACGTCTGCTATTGCTTCCCTTTAGTCGCGACACGGATTAGACGGGAAACAGGATTCACCCAATGTTTGTATATGATTACATGATGGGCGTGTTGAACATAAAGGCACTCGGCCACATTAGGAGGCATAACAGTTTAGATCACACGTCTGTCCACTAGAGGCGCCTTTGACTTTGACATGCGTTGCCCGGTTTACGCCGATGAGAATAAATGGGACTGAGGTGTCTTCGCTCATCTGGCCGGGCAAAGTTAGTGATACAGGCCCGCAGCTGGTGTGGTGTTGTGATGACTCTATATAATACACTTGAAATGTCGAATACCGGAGCAAAAACAACAACCAAATCAGTGGCCACTCTAGCCTTCTTCTTCTCCCTCGTCCTCGCTATCCCACGTGTTGAAACCCAACTCCCGAACGCTCGTAACCGCAATGAGAAGCGGGTGGTTCTGGTCGAAGCATTGTAACATTTTTCCCACTTCTTCCAGCGAGAAATCCTCAATCTCCTCCATAAGCGCCATCTCCTCTCTGCTATCCTCCAAGTTCATTGACGCCTGATGTGAACGCGTCTTACGTTTCTCGGCCAAAGACTGAAGCTGTCGTTTTGTAGCCTCGATGACGCCCTCGTGGAACTCCGGAGAGAGAGCCGAGACGCCGCCGAGGACTTGAACAGAGTCGGTGAAGCATTTGTATAGAGAAGCGAGGAAGGAAGCATCGTATTCGGTGCTGATGCAGTTTATGAGCTGGAGGAACGTAGCGGAGACCATCTGATTCGTGAGAGTTCCACTTGTCTTGCCGCAGGCGAGGAGCATGGGTATCAGCCTAAGAGGTATCAATTCCGGAACGTCTCGCGTCGAGGACTGAGGGCTTACATGGCACAAGCTTCCCGGACCCCTTCGTGGAAGTAGAATTTGAGCGATGGAAGCGTAAGCTCTAAGGTTTGCGGAAGGTACGGGGCGAATCTCGGGCCCAACGTCGAGCAGTAGATTAAAAGCGTTTCGAAAGCCTGGCACTTTTCGTCTATAGCAGACGTTCGGATGCTAACGTTCTGGCCGTTTATAGGAAGAGTTTCCCAGCCATTGCGATCGTCTGGCTGCTCCTGGTCGTCATCTGAGTCGCCGAGGCTCAGCGATCAGTTGAGAGATGATCGGGGACGGCGTACCGTAGACGGATATATCTGCTTTTGCGTTGGCCGCGGTTAGCAGAGGCTGCATGACGACAGGCAGGTATGGTTCAAACTCTGGGCCCATCGCCTGACAAACCTTCGCCCATGTGGCGATGAGGTAGTGCCCTTCAGTATCGTTCGGATCAGGTGGTAAATCTAAGAACGAATTAAGCCTGCAATGAAGTTGAGAGGGCAGCCGCATGCGTACTTTGTATTCGAATGAGGGATTCTATCAACGAATTAGAGTCTGGACGGAACGTCTCGCGCCCGACAGCGATAGCTAAGAAGGCCTCGATTAGCACCCTTCTGACAAAATGTGGTGAACAAAAGAACATACCAATTAAACCAGCGCATTCCATGGCCTTGGCTCTCAGCTTCCGGTACGAAGGCCCTTCAGCATTCTGGAGGATGCTGAGAAGCAGCGGCATGATAGACGGGTAGTGCTACTGGAGTGTCAGCATTACGGCGTACAGGATGGCTCGAAGAAGGGTACCTTGGCGAATGTAACTTCACTAGCGTCAGCCACCATGGCAAGGGTGGTGACAGCCTGCTCTTGAACGTAACGTCGGACGGTCGATGGATCTCCTTGCGGATTCAAAAGCTTCAGGAGCCTCTCTACGATTGGATCAAGATAGGGGACCAGTGTATCTCGCTCGACTCCTTCGCAGAAATTGATCAATGCCGCAGCGGCATGTGAGTGCACCCTAAGACGCGACTACGGGTAAGTAGGCGATATGGGGAGGAAGGAATCAATAACGAATTAGTGACAGACCTAGGTTCAGGATCCTCTAGCGTCGGTATGAGGGCGGAGAACAGTTGTTCATGGTATTTCGCTTGAATAACTTCCTATGACGACCAGAGGCAGCAGCCGTAGAAAGAAATCGTATACATTATAGAGGAGAGCGAGAGACGTAGGCGATCAGTCGGGAACGAAAGCGCGTTAGCGAACGGGACGACCCTGCAATAATAGAAGAGGCTGACCTCGAGGTCCGTACAAAGCTGGCCACTTGGTGCCCGTAAGTTTGGGATATGGTAGTCTGGGTTGATGTGACTTACACGCATTGGCATGCTGCATAGCGAACTCGCGGATGGGAGTCCCGAAACATCGGGATGACGAGGCTATCGACCGAGTCATCACCGCGAATTATTGAAGAAGGGGAGGAAGCGCGAAAAGGAGAATTAGTAAGAAGCCTGGACCAACAGCTGAAAGACCCACTCGACAACTTTCCCTAGTTCATTGAGCATGACCTGTGCCCATTATGAGGACGAGGGCGGGGGATATGGAGGGATGGGTGCTGACCTTGCCAGTGCCTTCGGCGATCGACGCAATGGCCATTAACCCCGCGTGTCGAATCCTCCAATCGTAGCTAGCTAGCATACTTGGGATTTGGATGAACGCCGGGGGTAGAACTGCGCGACCACCCGTGGCGCAAGCTAATCGATCGAGGGATTGCTCGTACAGCGCTGGCGTTGATTCCGTATCGGCGCTGAGAGTGGTTGCATTCGTTGGAGAGGAAGGCTAAGAGTTGCTATCAGCTAAGGGTTCCGTGGAATCGAGGGAAGCGGGAGGCTTACGTCGTCGTTCAACCACGACTGGAGCCCTTCGTTTGTTGATTCGGACTCGTCAAATTCGCCCATGCCTTCCAGACAAGCCCGGACGATGACCCCCACCCACCCGTTGACTTTCTTCACCATCCCCGGCCGTGCTTCAGAGAGCGAGACCATGAACTCAAGTGTCGCAAGGCGAAGCGCAGCGCGCTCGTCATCATCGTCTATCGTGTCGTTCGGGTCCGCAGAAGGGTCGTGCGACGGTTCGCCGCCGGAAGGTGCAGGTGGGGACGTTGGTGGGAAAACGAAGGCAGTCTGACGACCATTACTGCCACCGTCGCTACTTATGGGGAAAGGCTTGGCTACGGTGGGTGTCGGACCGCAATCTGCTGCCGGGGTGAGCAGGGCGGGTAAGAATCGTAGGAGGGCCTGGAGGTGAGGTTCGAAGAGAGATGGGTGCGAAGAGCACAAGGGTGTGAGGGTCGTGAGGAATTTCGCGAGATAGTGGGTGTTACTGTGGGATTGCGAAGGATTTTGTGAGGGGGTTGCTAGAGCAGGGAGCGTGTCGAGCATGAGATGGACGAGGGCGAGTGACTGGGCGAGCTGATGTGGATCGCAAGCGGACAGGTAGGCGACAGATGCCGAGAGCGATGCGTAGCGGACCTGGAAAGCGACATGAGGTTCGACAAGGTGGAACTACACAGGGTACTCACCTCGACACTGTACGGATCCTGGAGCCCCCTCTGAAAGACGGACAAGACTGCGTCTGTCTGTAGATCCATGACCAGATTGGGGCAGCCGGTGAACACCCTATAGGCGCTTTCCCTCAGCAACTCCGGCTTTACTGCGCCTGGCATAAGTATGGCGTCGCCCGATTCCCCTTGTTGGGCCATGCTGAAAATTTGAGCTTGGAGGGCATGCCACGGTCGTCCTCGATTCATGCTTTGGTTCGCCAGATCACAGACGGTATCGACTGACTTCGGGCGAACGGAGGGTGATGGTTCATGGGCTAGCGAGTGGAGAAGAAGCCGCTCCAAGGTGGTGAGGGATTGAGTCGGTAGGTGATCGTATAGGCAGCTACGAGGTTGATTTGGAGATGGTGAGGAGGGCGATGGAACAGGCTTTGGCCTGAAGAGAAGTCTTCTGAGCAATACAAGGGAGAACGATCGCATCTATAGTGCCTCAGAGACTCGTTGGACGCTACCCGATTAACACACGCACCACTTCGGTATCAGCAGTGATCGCAAACTGCGCCAATGCTAGCAGATAAAGCTCTGGAGTATGTGCTAGCCGCTCATTCACGGCCTTTTCAGCGCTGATATTCTTGATTCAGATCGACGGGGAAGCGAGTCGAAGAGCTGGACGTACTTTGACCGAATTTCATTGTCGCCCAAGACGAGATTGGATAAGATCTGCGTGAGTTCTGCGGTGATCTCTGCTGGAACGACTGCATCCATGATTGGCCGTCTATGTTTCTAATGTCCAAGATGATTGTTGCTCGTCGTCGCCGTCGTTGTGGAGTGTCGTCGAATGTGGTGAGAGAGAAAGTGATCGAAATAAGATGAGCCGCACGTGATCACAAGCTGTTCGCAACTCGGCGCGCGCTAGCGCGCACTGATATCACATCATCACATCACGCTTGAGCTTGAACCAGAGTGCTCGGACAATCAAATTTTCAAATATTCCATGTCCAACAGGCTACGAAGGTCATCGAGCCTCGAAGCGGCTCTACCATCTAGCTATAGGAGAAGCTCGCGATGGCACTTGCACGCTGTGAGTTCTCTTTGTTTACTAGCAGAGAAAATGTCTTTAGGATCTCCTCGAGAATAATGATTGTAAGTGATGATCGATGAATGAAGCCATAATCTCAGTGTCTCGCAAAGCACATTCGCAATCAATCAATCCAGCTCGTGACGATCTGACTATTGGTTGTAATGGTGACTTCGTACTCAGGAAAACATTTCCTTGGTTATATTCTGCGGTCTGACAACGGACAGGGATACACATGGGATACAGGGATTGCGGATAACAAAACATCGGCACCATCGTACTCGAACCCTCCAACTACAAAGCAACAGAGCGAAGGCTTGTTCGATACCTGGCGCTGGCGTGTTGGTCTAGAGGATGTCGATGGCGGTGCAGCCAACGTTGATGAGCCCGTCTGCAAAAGTATGGTTAGTCGACTCTCTGAAACGCTCGTCCAAAAGCCGCCGTGTTGCTTACTGAAGACCACGTTCTCGCAGCACACAGTGGTGGCAGAGCTGAAGATTCAACGTCAGGGACAAGACAACATCCTCGAAATACGCGGAACCTACCAGCTACTGCCAACGGAGATGCTGCTGCAGGTCACGCCAAGGACAACGTCCAAGACGGCACCGACGGTGAGTCCAAGGAGACCAAGGAGGGCGGGGATCAGCCCGAGTTTGATGTCGGGATCGAGATAGTTCTCGACCTCAGTGTAGGTGCCGACGTGCTCGCAGCACTTGATGTCGGTGGTGGGACAGCTGCTTCCACCCCCACCAGTGCGAGCAACCATAGTGGGTGTGGCGACCGCAAGAGTTGCGAAGAGAGCGATGGTGAAGAAGAGGACGATAGCGTTGGCTTGCTTGTTGAACATGGTTGCTTTGTAGAACTGGTGCTTTGGGCAACTGGGTGTACTTGAACGGCTGGGTTCGAGTGAGGATCTGGCCGCTTTTCCTCTGCCTTTTTATCCTCGTCCGCGTCCTCTGCATTCACTGAAAAAGGCTTCATTGCAGATATCTCCCGTCGGAAATACACCCCGCTAGACGAGGCGGTAAGCCCTTCTACCTTCTGCATTGCTCCGCCTGCATTTCCACGTCCTGTCGAGTGGCTGCTGAGAAGCAGGGAGCTGTACGCGCAACAACCCAAGCACGGACGTCACCAACCTGAAGAGCAACCACCGTCCACCACACTCGTCTGACCCGTTCCCAACGTATCAACTCCGATCCTGATCCGCCAGTCCGTGTTAGCGAGACGCTCTCGCAAAATACAACACGCATCTCCATTTGCCCCCCGCGAGTTCACACAAACAAGCAAGGTGCGTCGATTGTGGCTGAGCGGATGCATTAAAACGCCTACTCACGTCGTGGATTGACGTCGGCAGTGATGACCACCTAAAGGCCCTCATAACCTTCGCGCTTTCTGCCTTGATGTTCCATGCGGTACCGCGCCGTCCGTGGGTGGTCAGAAGCCTCCATTCATTGGCCCCGTTCTTCCAAGGTATGCTATCATGACATCCACTGTTCCGTCGCTTCCCCCATTACCTCCGCAAGTGAGAGCCAGGCGCAAAACACGCGCCGCTCACCATACATAAGCAGCAAGGGGTTTCACGGTGGAGTGAGTACGAGCTCTCCCGATATGTCGATAAATTAATTGACTTCGAGCCTAAGGTAAATGGAGCATGAGGATCCGTCTTTCGAAAAGAACGCAGCAGTTCCGTCGCTTATCTCCAGTAATGGATAGGAATTCGAAAGGCCAGCTACTGGCAGGATTGCGGGATTCACGAATCTGCTTCGCATTGTTCTCGTCGACGAAAACTTTCCGCCATCCAAGCCTTGGGATATATCACCCGATGGATCGAACTTTCGCGCGGCTACTTTGCTGTACGATCCCAGAGCCTTCGCAAACGCCCTACCGCTGACCATTACTGGTTGCTGGAAGGAGCAATTAAGTCAGTCATGTCGCATTTGACATTGACGTTCTGTTCTGAACTATCTAAAAGTCCCTGACGTTTACGGTGATTTCAACTCACGCGGTATCCAGACCCTGATTTGCTGAACTACGTCACTGACATCCTGCTTCATTAAACCAGGCTTCCCTGCCCTTCGGCTGTCGGATCCCGCTTCACCATATCTTACGGTAATCTATTGAATGAGGTGCGTTTGTCCCTGCAAGTCATTCCGGTCCCACACTCATTCTGGACTGAATAGAAGCAAATAGGTAGCATAGGCGTTTTGTCGTGGAGCATTGGAGTGATGGTCGGTGAATTCAATTCTATTTCCCACAACTATCGCAGACATGCGACTCACATGAGTGCTTTGCAAACTGATGCCATGACTTGCAGTTCGCATCCTCGCTCCGCTCTGTGAGTCCGTACGCGTTTTTCGACGTGGAATTGGCTCAATAAGTATACATTGACGGCGAGTGAACGCTCGCAAGGGATGTGGAGATACAATTCTACGTCTCCTCTCACGTTCCCCGAGAACGCTCAGACATTCTCTGCGGAGTTATCTCAGGAGCTGCTCGCCGCAAGAGACTCTATATGGGGAGCCAATCACCAGTGAACCCCGCTACTCTTGACGCCTCTCGATTGGCTTGTAATGATTGGTCGGAGGTCTTGTCAAATCACGATGGGGGCGTAGCGCCAATGAGTCCTCGGCGAATCGCAGGTGTGCAGCGTAGCATGTCCAAACTTCACGTCTTCTCATGAACGGTGGGTCAAGGGACTTCTTGTTCTGTTACGCAGGCAATTCATCTCATCTGGTCCTCTGCGTGCTGGACGCGTGATTTCTCTGAAGTCACCACAAATCCTATAAAAGCTGATCAATCGCATCTACTAGCCCTCACTTGCACACTCATTCGTCCAAGTACCCAACCAATCCAAGACAAAACAAACATGTTCAAGAATACCAACATCGCCCTCCTCTTCGTCTTGATGACCATCTTTGCCACCCTTGCGGCCGCCACTCCCACCATACTCGCTCAGGGTTAGCCACCACCCCTTCCGAGGCCGGGGGGCGTGAATGTAGTAGACGAGTTGGCGAGAGAGTTGGGTGAGCTGTTGCTCGTATCGATCTTCCAAAATCCAGTTCCTGGGTAGGACGCTGGCAGATTTTCGACTTGTTGTCTCTTCAGTGGAAATCTGATCGGTTTTATACCTGGGGCGCGTCGGAATTCCTGCTATTGTTAGCGGGACCCGGGTAGATAACGGGTGATCCGACGGCTGAGTCTTTGTAAGACAACAGCTATACTTAGCGCAACCATGTGGTGCTTTTACTGTATTCGGTTAGTTGCTTCCCACAAGAAGTGTGGTGTGGGAGTGAGATGCTTATCTGCCAATCGGATCATGCGTGCGCCGCATGGTCCTTATCTATGGGTGATAAGGGTCTAGACCTACCGGTCCGGCACAAGTCCGGGCATGCAATGAGAGTGATCCCCGCGGTCCGGCCGAAACCGGAACACGGGACTGGGTCAGTTCCCAACTAAGCTCGCACTCTACCAGCAGCCAATACCCGAAGGTAAAGGCCCGGCCAACTGGCGAGTTCACTCAAGGTTTGCCAGTCAGACTGGGACCCTGCATAATTGTGAGGCGCTTGCATATTGCAGCTATTCCTCCGCCATGGACACTCAGAGGTGTACCAGACATGGGTAAGTTAAGACGCCGAATCTGAACCGGGTATCAAACCGGCTAGATATGGCAAGAGATGTTGCAACAAAGTGATAACCGGTGATCTAACTCACCGGATCATTGTTTCCGAAGCTGTCCTTGGTTAGGACAGGTAAAAGGCTACACACATAAGCACGTCAGTGTGAGGTATATCACAGTGTAGAGAGTGAGTTCCTAAGGCTCGACTCAACGTACTTAGGGTTAGGCGTTGATTGCTGGCGTATACGCCATTTGTGTTTCGTTAAAGATTACGGCCTATTCCCTGAAACCAACCTCTTATGATCAGTTCCAGTCATCTAGGCGACCTGATTGCTCAATGTCAGGGACGTAGCTAGTCAATTGTTCTCGGCGCCATGTGTTTAGCAAGTCGGCGATATTTGTTTCGCGTTTTCTACTCACTAACCACCGCCTGTTCGTGAAGCCAAGCTCACGCAAGTCCGGCACGCTTTCCAACTCGTACAACGACTTCGAACGGCCGACTGCTGCCAGTTTTCCAGTGGAAACCAGCCCAGGAGTGCGGGTTGCCTGGACCGAGGCGGCTGCATGAACCTTGACTCGCTTCGACGGCCGAAGATCAAACCTTTCGCCCTCAGGGGGTACTCGGACTGTTCCTCGAACCTCCACGACTCGTTGTTCAATGTAGTCATCCTCGTTGTCCTGGGCCGCGACCACCCGGTCGAGATCCTCCAAGGTCCGCTGGACGGAGTCTGTCGCTATCCGAGTTCGCTGCGTACTTGTGTGTACACGAGCCCGTTTGCGCCTGTGACTCGGCCCATCATTATGGGCAGGACGAGTAGGGGCAGGGACGGACACGGCTGCCATGTGTTGCGAGTGGTGATTGATCATTCGATCTATCTCCAGATGCCATGCAGTGACGACACGATTGCCTAGCTCTTTAACGTCGAACGCTTGCCATGCTGGGTTGAATTGGGATTTCAAGACAAGCACTTCGTCGGGCACTCTTGGTTCGCTAAACCTGTTGTTCCAGCGCTTTTCGTATTGTTCAAGAGTCCAATGTTTTACCAGATCGGATGGGTAACCACGCCGGTAGTAGAGCTTCATCAGCTCCACGACTGCGTCCGAGTAATGCTCTGGCGCACTGCTCAGTACCGCCATCCTAGACATCTCTCCTATGAACGTCGCTTTCTTGACGTCCTTCGGATGAGCCGATATCCATGGTATGCGTTCCTTATGGTTCAGTGGCTTGCTATATGGACGATGTTCAATGCGGTCCGACACCGGATCGATATAAACGTGCATATCCAGGAACGGAGTATTCCATTCCGACACTGACCACTCAATTTCCAGACCATCATAGCTGATAGCATCGCGGAGGGTAGCGAGCGCTTCCTCTGCGGTGTCACATTCTACAATGCCTAAGATGTCGTCAAGGTAGCGGCCTATCATAAGCAGGTTATCTGCAAAGCGCGCTAGCTCAGGAGTTAGAGGGTTATTCGGTGATGCGGCGTAGACTGCCTCGAATATTTTCTCCTCATGCCAGGCTGCGTAAAGCGAAGCCAGATCCGGCGAGTGGGCAAGGCCCATTGCAAGACCAGACTTCTGCTGGTAGTATTCTCCTTGGAAACCGATGACGAGCTGCCTCGTAGCAATTATCAAACATCTTTCGAATATTTGACAAAAGATAGCGTCTTTATCACATCCTATGTGCTGTAGCCACCAGGACGAAATGCGCGATAGGCATTTAGCTGAAGGAATGTTAGGATAGAATGCGACCACATCGCCACTTACTATCCAACGCTTTCTACGAGTTTGAACTTGGGACAGCTCGATTCGTTTGTTCGTTTTGGCTATGACTTGTGCGAGATGTTTAGTACCATCAATCGTAAAGCCTCGCTTTTTGTTAAGCAGTAGCCGTAACTGTTTCGCAACGAACAAACCGGCGGGTGCCTGGATATTCGAGTGACATGGAACGATAGGTCGCATTTTAACCGGTCGTTTATGCATCTTTGGGATGCCATAAAACTCCGGAATTACGCCCATGTTGAAGTCAGGATCGCCATCCTTTACCTCCGGGAGCTTGGAAACCAAGAACCCCGCAAGCTGGGGGTCATACAGGACGTCGTCCACCAACTTGGCGACTTCCTGTATCTTTGTTCGTTTGTGCGAATAAATCGTAAACGCTTCTTCTTGCGTCAGCGGCGTGTAATTGCTGCGATCGGCAAGTAGTTTACGTGCGTTCTCAATGAACCATTCTCTGGTGACTACGGCGACACCTAGATTTTTATCTGTTGCAGTGACGATATAGTGGTGATCATCCAGATGCTGTTTAACAGCGGCCAAATCAACCAGCTTAGAGAGGCTAGTATCATTATTTATCCTAGGCATGACATTTGTAACGTAGTCGTTAACATAATTGTCTCCATGTTGGAGGCCGAGTTCAACGTAATTGATTGTGTCTTGATTAAATCGCTTTCGCTCTTTAGCGACTTTGTAGTCAGGATCAAAGGGAACGTCTTCGTTGTCTACTTCTTTTCCGTCCTTAAGTGCCTCGTGCATAAAATGTACACGCCATCTGAGGCGATCTTTGAACTCATCCCACGCTTGGGTTATGAGTTTCGGACGTGTCTTAATTGGTAACAAGAACTTGATAGAAGCAGAGAGATGAATTTGTAGATGGTCGGGAATCTGTACTCCAGGACCTATATGTACATTGGCGCGGTATCTAACGGCACTACGAATAATGTCCGGCACACGCTCGTATAGTAATCTACAACCGACTGGAGTCGGTAGGCAAAGAAATTCATCGGGGTATGAGTGGGGGTGTTCGTACCTCCAGGTCGACGATCTGATTATTGTGATAAGTTCAGCAGGTGAACGATTACGGCACAACTCACATGATGAAGTATGTGAAGACCGGCGGACGTAGGAGTCCCCTACTTGCGTGGGGGCGGCTTTGCTACCGCCTTTCCTTTCCCCTTGTAGTCGGTGGGTTGGCGACGCACGTTGGCGTTCGGGACCCGGGACTGGGGCGGTCGATTCTGCGGCTTCGAGGGTGGCTTTCCACCAGTCGACATGCGGGCCGATCCGCGATTGTAGGGTTTCGGGCGAGACGAAGAGCCCTTCGACCGTTCTACTCCGGAGACCTATAGTCAAGTTAGTCAGTCGTTCTGACAGGTCTGAAGCGGCGAGACTTACTTGTTTGCTCGTCGAGGCCTTCGTTAGGTTGCTCTGTAGCGACGCGATCTTCTTCTCGAGGGATGCGAGGTCCGATCTGGAGACCGGATCGTCGGACGACATGTCCACGTCGGCTACTTGCTTGAGGTCTACCTTCGCAGTCTTCTTCGACTTCTCCTTCTCCAATGCAGTAGCATGCATGGTGCACACTCGGGAGTAGTACGAAAAGATGCCCGTGCGTACTCGCTGGTTGAGCTGAGTGAGCGCCGGGGAGACCTCGAGTTCGATGAAATTCGTGATAGGAGTGCCGAGATCGATGCACTGCTGAATGTTCGCCGGAACTCGTGATAGTTTCTCGATGCGCGCCCATACTGCTAACACGGCAGCGTCAAGGGCGGCGAGAACAACGGGGGCGGCAACCAAGTTCGAATAGAATTCGATTTCTGCGGCCTTGGCGGCAATCATGGAGTCCAGCATTTCTGAACGCCAGCCATCGACGCACTTGTATGCGGAGGCTTCGAGACTGCTGCCCTGTCCATCCACAATGAATTTGCGGTGGAGTTGCAGAGTTGGCACGGCCAGGGACCGGAGCTCCGTAGGAGTCGATCCGTCCGCCTTGGCTTTGGCAAGCCTTCCATGGACAGCCCGAGAACTCTCAAGCTTGTTGAGGTCGTCGTTGAGACCGGTAAGAATACCGGCCAGGGCGTCACGATAGGACGAGGGGATGGTGGCGATCAACTCGGTGACCGAGTTCGTCATCCCAGGGTTAGGGTTAGGGGTTAGGGTTAGGGTTAGGGTTAGGGTTAGGGTTAGGGTTAGGGTTAGGGTTAGGGTTAGGGTTAGGGTTAGGGTTAGGGTTAGGGTTAGGGTTAGGGTTAGGGTTAGGGTTAGGGTTAGGGTTATCTCT